>CM065898.1:66211656-66891656 GCA_033439115.1 Firmiana major | reverse complement strand
ATCTGTTTTGCATCCATTATCCGATTTTGATTTGTTTGACTACTTCTGTGATTGATATTCATGCCTGATTTGATATATATACCATTTTAGCATGTGTTTACCAACACTATCTGTTGTATCCGCTTTCAGATTTGTTTTTTGTTAAGGCATGTAAATTATTAAATACGTTTTACATTTTGAGTAGTTGTATATTTGCTTATTGGGTTTCTCAAACTCACCCCTCCTCTCTACTCTTTTAGGTTTTACCGAGGCTTCCACTGTGTGAGATCTGAGAATTTCAGACATATTTTATTGATGTAATAATAATTTGAGTATAATTTATTGAGCTAAGTGAATTGTGGGAATTATAATTGGAGATTTATGTGTTAAGTGTGTAAAATGAGCATGAAGCACGAGGACAGATCGATCTGGGAGAAGGAGAGATCGATCTGGTGAGTTAAAAATGACGAGGAAGGGGAAATTTAAGGAGCAGATCGATCTCCAATGGAAGAGATCGATCTCCTTATGAATCTGTTTGAGAAGGGATCGATCTCATGAGGAAGAGATCGATCTCCAAATGAATCTGTTTGAGAGAAGATCGATCTCATGAGGAGGAGATCGATCTCCAAATGCTTCTGTTTGGGGAGAAGATCGATCTCCTTAGGAGCAGATCGATCTCATAAAGCCATAAAGAGATCGATCTCACCCCTCGACAGATCGATCTCCTAGGCATAAAATTGCCCAGATTGTCCCCAAATTTCAAACACAGATCGATCTCATCAAGAGGCAGATCGATCTCCTACCTCCAGTCTATATAAGGAACCCGTGTTTTCTCTGTAATTTCACTTTCTCTCTCCTCTAAAACCTCCATTTTTCCGAAAACCTAGTTTCTTACTCCTCCAAATCCCCCATTTTCGGTCGAATCAACTATTGTGGTAAGAAGGAAAGTTGTTCCTCATCAAAGGGAGAACAACATACTTGGAAATCGAAGGACGAATTGGATCGAGGCGAGAGTTGTGCGTCTCACAAGCTTTGGGTAATTTCTAAACCTCGATCTTGATATTTGAGCTGATTTTGATGTTATTGGTGGTTGTAGTTGTGTTGAAATAGTTGAGAAATGATTAGGGATTTATGAATTTCAATGTGGATAGGGTGACAATGATATTTAGCGATTTTGGTGAATTTAGGAAATTGTGAGCTATAAATGGAAAATTGGACAATGTGGTGAATTAGCGTAGACGATTTAACTTGAGAAATGTAGGACGTTGAGATATTGAAAACGAGGTTGTAGTTTAAGGTTGAGTTACGAGAATCGAGAGGTTTGAGGAGTTATGAGCAATTATGCTCGATTTTGAGAATTGAGGTTTATGTGATGTTGAGTATTGATGTTTTAACATCGTTTGGACAGCTCGGGAGTTCCAGAGAGGAATGCGAGACTAGTCCGTGATACGGGGGAACAATTGCACTATACGAGGTGCAAAGAGGTAAGGGAAATCTAAACCATTTGTGTATGTGATTTGTAAACTGTTATAGCATGATTTATGATTTATAAACAAGCATGTTGAGTGTTTTGCGTTGAGATTAAATTGCACACGATTTTATAGCCGGTTGGAGCCCAATGTTTTATGAGTTTATAACTGGGCTCTACGTTAAGGCAACATTGAGATTTGAGAAATGTGTGCGTGTGCTTTGCCGGTTAGAACTCGGTTTTATTACGTTTTGTGTTGAGTACAAAACGGTTTTCAAATGAGTTTTATGAGAGAAAAACCATTACGAATTCTACGTGAAGGCAAACCCATCTTATGTGATAAGACTTAGGTGTGTAGTTGTGAGTACACACCGGGCATTGCTCTGGTAGCATGTAAGCCCGATTTCTTCTCCGTTCTGGTAACGTGAGAATGACCTATTCTGTGGCTATGCCACGTTGAGAAACCCATTGGTGGTTGTGCCACGTATACCCCATTGGTGGCTGTGCCACGTATACCCCATTGGTGGCTGTGCCACGTTATACCCCATCGGTGGTTGTGCCACGTATACCCCATCGGTGGCTGTGCCACGTATACCCCATTGGTGGCTGTGCCACGTTATACCCCATTGGTGGCTGTGCCACGTTGAGAAAACCCCATTGGTGGCTGTGCCACGTTGAGAAAACCCCATTGGTGGCTGTGCCACGTTGAGAAAACCCCATTGGTGGGTGCCACGTTGAGAAACCCTATTGGTGGCAGTGCCACGTTGAGAAACCCTATTCTATGGCTATGCCACGTGAGAAAATAATTCAGTGGCTTTGCCACGTGTGTTTTGTGGCTATGCCACGTGAGAAAGTAATTCAGTGGCTTTACCACGTGTGTTTTGTGGCGATGCCACGAGTGATATTAAATCAGTGGCTTTGCCACGTGTGTTTTGTGGCGATGCCACGAGTGATTTTAAATCAGTGGCTATGCCACGTTATTTGAGAAAGCGTTTAACGCGTTATTTTCACATGCTTTGTTTTGCTCTAGAGTGAGCCTTTTTACTTCATGTTTTTACATGACTTGACACATGAGAGTGTCGTTTTGAGTATTTTCATGCTATGGTTTTCAAATGAGTTTCACATACAAATAAACCTTTTGTGATGTGCATTTTGGTTTATGAAATGAATCCCTACCCCCCTTACTGAGCGATTTAGAAGCTCACCCTGTTTTTCTTTCCCCCCAGAGTTCTTCAAGTGAATAAGGACTTCCCTGCGACGTACGGAGTAGTGGCTAGTGGAGGATCCGAGCTCCAGGCTATATATTTTGTACTTTGAGGTATATTTATCTTTTCATGTACCCAGACTATTATTGTAATTACAGACACTTGATGTATGACATTATATGGGATGTATTAGGATTAATTAACTTGTAATCGAGTAATGGGTATAATACAATATTTGTTATATCATGATGAGATCCTGAGGCATGATAATTATGATGATGTATGACACTGCACAGGAATGCACTCTTTATTTGTGAATTAACGAGTAAAAAGTTTTAAATTAGCCCTAGTTTCCGCATTTTCGGGGCGTGACAGAGTTTTCTTGGTATCAGAGCTTAGGGTGTCTAGTACTGTCAGTGTCGGTTAAGTGAAATAGAATACATCCCAAGTGTCTGTAATAGTCTGGTCATGAACTGAAATTGAGGATTGAGATTTCAATCGATTGTGATATGTACGCGCAGGAGACGGGTTGAGATTGAGAATGAGTAAACGACGAGGTCGTTCGAGGAGGCAGGCAGAGTCCCCTCCACCACCTGTCCCATAACCAGAGAGTCCTAACTCTCGATTTAATCGGATTGAGACCGATGTGAGGCAAGGTTTTGAGCAGATGGCGGCGCTATTCGCGCAACACTTTGGAGTTAATGCCTCGGATACTACCCCTACACCACCACCAGGACCTCCCATACCCCCAGTGCCTCCCGTCACTCAGCCTGAGGACAGAAGTAAGGTCCGACTAAAGGAATTTCTGAAGATGAATCCACCCGCATTTAGGGGAAAGAAGGATCCTACAGAGGCTGAGGAGTGGTTGACGGAGTTGAGAGTTATATTTGATTTACTGGGATGCACCGATGCTGAGAGAGTCAGTATGAGTGCCTATATGCTGAAGGGGAGAGCTCGAGATTGGTGGAGTACTACCCAGGGTATCTTGATGTCCCACCAGGATGTGATTGGTTGGGAAGAGTTCCAGACAGCTTTTAGAACCCAATATGTACCACGAGCCGCCCAGATAAGGAAACAGGCCGAGTTTTTAAGTTTGGTACAGGGTGACATGTCGGTGGATGACTATGAGAGCCAGTTCACTGCACTGCTGAGATATGACCCAGAGACCTTCAAGAGTGAAGAGCTCCGCACAGAGAAGTTTGTGTATGGGTTGAAGCCCGTCATTAGAGATAGACTGATGGGGCTATGTATTACTGAGTTTGGAGATGCTCTGAGACGAGCACACGAGGTTGAAAGAGGGATTGAGATGGTACAATCCCAAAATGAGCTCAGAGCGGTGAATAGAGATAAGGGCAAAAGGCCAGCACTTTTCCAGTCAGAGGCTCAAAGAGGTTCCTTCAGAAGAGGAAGGATTGAGGTGCAGAGGGACAGATTGGAGAGACCCAGAGCCTATCCTATTATCAAGGAGACCCCACGATATGTCAGGTCGGAGATGAGGATTTGTAGGGACTGTGGCCGATCGCATGAGGGAAGTTGTACTGGGTCGATCCATGGATGTTTCAGATGTGGTGACATGGGTCACAGAGTGAAGGACTGTCTCCAACCTCAGATACCACATGCTTCGGAGCCCACTAGACAACAGCCTCAGAGAGTGGATCCTAGGAGACGGGCCACTGCGGCAGAGAAAGGGAAGAAACCTGTGGCACAGGGACGTGTGTTTGCCCTGGATAAGGAGACCGCAGATGCGTCAGTGAAAACTATAAGAGGTACACTCTCTGTCTGTAATTATGAGGCTCATGTGTTTATTGATTCAGGATCCACGCATTCGTTTATTTCTGAGCATTTTGCATGTAGATTAAACTTGAAGTTTGAACCTCTAGAATATATACTACATGTAAATACCCCTATGCGTGAATCCCAGAGAACTGAGTTAATCTGTAGAGGATGTGAAATAAAGGTGGGAGATAGAGTGATGTTAGCAGATCTAATCATGTTGAATGTACATGGGTTTGATGTAATTCTGGGAATGGATTGGTTGGCGATCAATCGAGTGAGTTTAGACTGCTACACTAAGATTGTAACTTTCTCCCTACCTGAACCTTACAGTGTACGGTTGAGATATTGAGGAAATGATTATGTGGAATTCTAGTAAGTCATTTGAGAATTTTAACATTATTTTGGAGAATATTAAATATGATTATTTATGTGAAGGTTATGAGACACTCATCTCAGACGATGAGCGGGAACATCCGAGGATTGAGGATATACCTGTGGTTTGTGAATTTCTGGATGTTTTCCCAGATGAATTGCCAGGTTTACCACCAGAGAGAGAGCTGGAGTTTACCATTGATTTGGTACTGGATACTCAGCCGATCTCTAAACCTCCTTACAGGATGGCATTAGTGGAACTTGAGGAATTGAAGAGACAACTACAGGAGTTATTGGATCAAGGGTTTATTAGACCCAGTGTTTCGCCGTGGGGAGCGCCAGTACTATTTGTTAAGAAGAAGGATGGTAGTCTTAGATTATGTGTAGCCTACCGGTTGTTGAATAAAGCCACTGTGAAGAATAAATATCCACTACCCAGGATTGACGATCTACTTGATCAGCTAAGAGGGGCATCAGTCTTTTCTAAGATTGATTTGAGATCGGGCTATCACCAATTGAGGATCAAGGAGGAAGATATTCCAAAGACGGCCTTTAGGACAAGGTATGGCCATTACGAATTTCTGGTGATGTCCTTTGGATTGATGAATAAGGTGTTCAGAGACTATCTGGATAAGTTTGTGATAGTCTTTATCGATGATATCCTGGTGTACTCTCGGTCGTATGAGGAGCATGCACAGTATTTGTGGTTAGTACTTCAGATACTCCGAGATAAGAAATTATACGGAAAGCTTAGTAAGTGTGAGTTTTGGCTGAACCGGATAGCTTTCCTTGGGCATGTAGTCTCAGAGGAAGGAGTATCAGTGGATCCGAGTAAAATAGCAGCTGTTCTTAATTGGGAAAGACCGAGGACAGTGACTGAGATACGAAGCTTCCTTGGTTTGGCAGGGTATTACAGGAGATTTGTGGAAGGATTCTCGAGGATTGCCGCTCCTTTGACTAAGCTCACGCGTAAGGAGACTCCGTTCATATGGACTGATCAATGTGAGCTCAGTTTTCAAGAGTTAAAGAGGAGATTAATAGCGGCACCTGTGTTAACTATCCCTGAGGGATCAGGAGGATTCTCGGTGTATAGTGATGCATCTCACCAAGGATTGGGGTGTGTGCTTATGCAGCACGGAAGAGTGGTCGCATATGGATCGCGACAACTGAAAGACCATGAGCGAAATTATCCCACACATGATTTGGAGTTAGCCACTGTGGTATTTGCTTTGAAGATCTGGCGACATTACTTATATGGGGAAAGATTCCAGATCTTCACTGATCACAAGAGTTTGAGATATCTCTTTGATCAGAAAGAGTTAAACATGAGACAAAGGAGATGGATGGAACTCCTTAAGGATTATGACTGCGAGATTCTATATCATCAGGGTAAGGCGAATGTGGTTGCTAATGCCCTGAGCAGGAAGAGTATGATATCTGCTATGATGATCAGGGAATGGGATTTGTTAGAGCAGTTCGTCGAACTTCGGATCAGAGTTAAAGAGGTAGAGACTGGATTTTTGGCTAGCCTGCGGATAGAGCCCAGGATCATGGATCAGATTAGAACTGGGCAGCGCAGTGATCAGAGATTGATAGATATGGTTAGCCAAGCTGAGCAGAGTTCGCAGTCGGATCTCACCATCAGTGAGGATGGATTGTTGAGATTCAGAGGACGGATTTGTGTACCGGACGATGATACCCTGAAGAGACAGATATTGAGAGAATCCCACTGCTCGCGATACACCATGCACCCAGGGAGTACTAAGATGTACCGAGACTTGAGAAAGGTGTATTGGTGGAGTGGTATGAAGCGAGACGTGGCAGAGTATGTGGCCAGGTGTTTAGTATGCCAGCAAGTGAAAGCTGAGCATCGGAAGCCCGGAGGACTACTACAGCCCTTACCTGTACCTACATGGAAATGGGAGCATGTCACTATGGACTTTATTATGGGTTTACCGAGGACCCGGAGAGGTCGCGACGCGATATGGGTCATTGTGGATAGATTGACCAAGAGTGCCCACTTCCTTGCCATCAAAAGCACAGATACTGTGGATGCCTTAGCTGAGCTATATGTCAACGAGATAGCTAGATTACATGGGGCTCCAGTGAGTATTACTTCTGATAGAGATTCCCGATTTACTTCCAGATTCTGGACCCAGTTTCAGGAGTCCATGGGATCTCGATTGAGTTTTAGTACCGCCTATCATCCTCAGACAGATGGTCAGTCAGAGAGGACTATTCAGACCCTGGAGGATATGTTGAGGGCGTGTACGATGGATTTTAAGGGATCATGGGATGATCACCTGCCCCTAGCAGAGTTTGCGTACAATAACAGCTATCATGCGAGTATTGGAATGGCACCTTTTGAGGCTCTATATGGTAGGAGGTGTAGATCCCCTGTAGCTTGGGAAGAAGTCAGTGACAGAAAGATAAATGCTCCCGAGCTTATTGAGCAAGCCGTACAGAGTGTGAAACTCATATGTGAGAGGTTATGGGCTGCACAGAGTAGACAGAAAAGCTACGCGGATGTGCGTAGACGGCCACTCGAGTTTGATGTTGGTGATGCAGTATTTCTGAGAGTGTCACCGAGTAAGGGTATCATGTGATTTGGGAAGAAAGGGAAATTGAGTCCTCGATACATAGGACCATTTGAGATTCTTGAGAAAGTGGGTGAGGTAGCTTACAGATTAGCATTACCCCCACAGATGTTCGGAATACACAACGTTTTTCATGTATCTATGTTGAGGAAGTACCACTCGGACCCTTCTCATGTCATAGAGTACGATGAGATGGACATACAGGAGGACATGAGCTACATTGAGGAACCCGTCCGGATTCTCGATAGAAAAGAGAAGGTACTGAGAACCAAGAGCATCCCATTAGTGAAAGTCTTGTGGAAGCATCACTCAAGGGAAGAAGCGACGTGGGAACTAGAGAGCCTCATGAAGGAGAGATACCCCCATCTATTTTGACTAGTTGAGTTGAATCTGGAGGACCAAATTCTTTTTAAGGTGGGGAGGATGTGAGATCTGAGAATTTCAGACATATTTTATTGATGTAATAATAATTTGAGTATAATTTATTGAGCTAAGTGAATTGTGGGAATTATAATTAAAGATTTATGTGTTAAGTGTGTAAAATGAGCATGAAGCACGAGGACAAATCGATCTGGGAGAAGGAGAGATCGATCTGGTGAGTTAAAAATGACGAGGAAGGGGAAATTTAAGGAGCAGATCGATCTCCAATGGAAGAGATCGATCTCCTTATGAATCTGTTTGAGAAGGGATCGATCTCATGAGGAAGAGATCGATCTCTAAATGAATCTGTTTGAGAGAAGATCGATCTCATGAGAGGAGATCGATCTCCAAATGCTTCTGTTTGGGGAGAAGATCGATCTCCTTAGGAGCAGATCGATCTCATAAAGCCATAAAGAGATCGATCTCACCCCTCGACAGATCGATCTCCTAGGCATAAAATTACCCAGATTGTCCCCAAATTTCAAACACAGATCGATCTCATCAAGAGGCAGATCGATCTCCTACCTCCAGTCTATATAAGGAACCCGTGTTTTCTCTGCAATTTCACTTTCTCTCTCCTTCAAAACCTCCATTTTTCCGAAAACCTAGTTTCTTACTCCTCCAAATCCCCCATTTCCGGTCGAATCAACTATTGTGGTAAGAAGGAAAGTTGTTCCTCATCAAAGGGAGAACAACATACTTGGAAATCGAAGGACGAATCGGATCGAGGCGAGAGTTGTGCGTCTCACAAGCTTTGGGTAATTTCTAAACCTCGATCTTGATATTTGAGCTGATTTTGATGTTATTGGTGGTTGTAGTTGTGTTGAAATAGTTAAGAAATGATTAGGGATTTATGAATTTCAATGTGGATAGGGTGACAATGATATTTAGCGATTTTGGTGAATTTAGGAGATTGTGAGCTATAAATGGAAAATTGGACAATGTGGTGAATTAGCGTAGACGATTTAACTTGAGAAATGTAGGACGTTGAGATATTGAAAACGAGGTTGTAGTTTAAGGTTGAGTTACGAGAATCGAGAGGTTTGAGGAGTTATGAGTAATTATGCTCGATTTTGAGAATTGAGGTTTATGTGATGTTGAGTATTGATGTTTTAACATCGTTTGGACAGCTCGGGAGTTCCAGAGTGGAATGCGAGACTAGTCCGTGATACGGTGGAACGATTGCACTATACGAGGTGCAAAGAGGTAAGGGAAATCTAAACCATTTGTGTATGTGATTTGTAAACTGTTATAGCATGATTTATGATTTATAAACAAGCATGTTGAGTGTTTTGCGTTGAGATTAAATTGCACACGATTTTATAGCCGGTTGGAGCCCAATGTTTTATGAGTTTATAACTGGGCTCTACGTTAAGGCAACATTGAGATTTGAGAAATGTGTGCGTGTGCTTTGCCGGTTAGAACTCGGTTTTATTACGTTTTGTGTTGAGTACAAAACGGTTTTCAAATGAGTTTTATGAGAGAAAAACCATTACGAGTTCTACGTGAAGGCAAACCCGTCTTATGTGATAAGACTTAGGTGTGTAGTTGTGAGTACACACCGGGCATTGCTCTGGTAGCATGTAAGCCCGATTTCTTCTCCGTTCTGGTAACGTGAGAATGACCTATTCTGTGGCTGTGCCACGTATACCCCATTGGTGGCTGTGCCACGTATACCCCATTGGTGGCTGTGCCACGTATACCCCATTGGTGGCTGTGCCACGTTATACCCCATCGGTGGCTGTGCCACGTATACCCCATCGATGGCTGTGCCACGTATACCCCATCGGTGGCGGTGCCACGTTATACCCCATCGGTGGCTGTGCCACGTTGAGAAAACCCCATTGGTGGCTGTGCCACGTTGAGAAAACCCCATTGGTGGCTGTGCCACGTTGAGAAAACCCCATTGGTGGGTGCTACGTTGAGAAACCCCATTGGTGGCAGTGCCACGTTGAGAAACCCTATTCTGTGGCTATGCCACGTGAGAAAATAATTCAGTGGCTTTGCCACGTGTGTTTTGTGGCTATGCCACGTGAGAAAGTAATTCAGTGGCTTTGCCACGTGTGTTTTGTGGCGATGCCACGAGTGATATTAAATCAGTGGCTTTGCCACGTGTGTTTTGTGGCGATGCCACGAGTGATTTTAAATCAGTGGCTATGCCACGTTATTTGAGAAAGCGTTTAACGCGTTATTTTCACATGCTTTGTTTTGCTCTAGAGTGAGCCTTTTTACTTCATGTTTTTACATGACTTGACACATGAGAGTGTCGTTTTGAGTATTTTCATGCTATGGTTTTCAAATGAGTTTCACATATAAATAAACCTTTTGTGATGTGCATTTTGGTTTATGAAATGAATCCCTACCCCCCTTACTGAGCGATTTAGAAGCTCACCCTGTTTTTCTTTCCCCCCAGAGTTCTTCAAGTGAATAAGGATTTCCCTGCGACGTACGGAGTAGTGGCTAGTGGAGGATCCGAGCTCCAGGCTATATATTTTGTACTTTGAGGTATATTTATCTTTTCATGTATCCAGACTATTATTGTAATTACAGACACTTGATGTATGACATTATATGGGATGTATTAGGATTAATTAACTTGTAATCGAGTAATGGGTATAATACAATATTTGTTATATCATGATGAGATCCTGAGGCATGATAATTATGATGATGTATGACACTGCACAGGAATACACTCTTTATTTGTGAATTAATGAGTAAAAAGTTTTAAATTAGCCCTAGTTTCCGTATTTTCGGGGCGTGACACACTGAGGTATATCCGTACGGTGGTTTGTAAGTATATTATGTATATGCTGATTTAGTATGGACTACATAGTGTACATGGGTGTGTATTTCAGGATTGTAACTATTTAGTAAGATGAATTACATCGATGATGTTACTGATGAATGGTATGATGTCGCATTTTATTTTGGTATGTAGTAGTCTTGGTGGGTAATGACGATTGGTAAGTGGCATGATGGAATTTACCGAGATACAACTCTCTACCAAGATCATGTAACTTGAATTAGAATTGTTTAAAGGTATGGATTTCCACTCACAAGTATCCACCACTATTAGGGACCTGAATTAACTATCTTAGGAAATTTATATTGGAAATATTAACCCATGGAGAATATCGGTTAAGTTTATACAAACACACACAAACGATAAGATAAAGAAAACGCTCAAAATCGGCCCATAATTTTTTAGCTTTTGTGACTTTACGTAAGATAGGGTGTGACAGTTTGGTATCAGAGCCAAGTTTGTTTGTGTTTGTGTAGACTAATCTCGTTAGTTTACGTCCTAGTACACCATGAAAGTGTCAGCATATATAAAAAGTTTGAATTGTGATTGTCAGTACTAATCTGTGCAATTCCTGTATAGGATTTTGATCTGATTATAGATGGTAGAGGTAGGAGACCTCAAGGGAGATCGAGACGAGCTCTTGCGTCGCCACCTCCACAACCACCTAGCCCAAACACTCGGATAGGGCAAGTAGAGCACAGTCTCGGGGAGTTGCAACAAACAGTCCAACAATTAGCTATGTTTCTGACTCAGCAATATGCAGGGGCTAAGGCTCATGCCCCTAATGTACAGCCTCCTCCATCCGAAGTTCCTCCAACATAAAAGGCTGTTCCACCACCACGACCAGTTGCACCATCCGTAGCTCTACTTCAGCAGCTAGTTGCCCCACAACCACAAGCTGGGGATCCGATAGATCGTAATATTGTAAGGTTTTAACAGTTCTAAAAGATGAACCCACCTACTTTTAAGGGTGTAAAGGATCTCGAAGAGGCTGAGGCATTGGTGAAACAACTAGAAAAGCTATTTAGATACTTGGGTTGCAGCTCTACTGAGAGAGTTGCTATGGCAGCCTTCATGTTCAGAGATAAGGCTGAGATCTGGTGGGAGTCGACAGAGAAGCTTGTGACGCCCCGGAAATAAGAAAAATAAGGTAAATTTAAAACTTATTTACCTTAATACTCAATTCTAGGTGCATTCCTGTACAGTGTCATGCATCATCATTCATAATATTGTAAAAGTTTTACCTCAGAATCTCATCATCAAATATTTATAAACCATATCATATACATTCCTCAATTCAGAATTAATTAATCCTAATACATCCCATACATCACTATTCATCAAGTGTCTGTAAATACAACATTAGTCTGGATACATGAAATGATAAAATATACCTCCACATAATATATGGCTAGAGCTCAAGTCCTCCACTAGCCACTACTCTGTAAGTCACAGGAAAACTCTCTTCACTTGAAGAAATCTGGGGGGAGATAAAAACAGGGTAAGCTTCTGAAATCGCTCAGTAAGGGGGTAAGGGACTCATTAATAAAATAATGATTTGCACAGCACAATCATTTTGTCTTGTGGGTGAGAACCTAATAAACTCAGTAGAAAAATGTGTAGCATGAATCATTAAAGCATCATCTCAACTTATTTCTCAAAGCTCATGCAGAAACATGATAATAAATGGCTCAGTACAAAACCATAGTTAAAAGCATGTAGAAAACAGGATACGATAATGGCTTTTCTCATAAAACGTGATAAAAATCATCTCAGTAGTAATGCACGTGTTGCAGCCACCAAAACACAATCTCATGTGTAAAATGAGACTAGGAAAATAAAACTCAGATAAAACATCTATCATGGCACATCAAAATAATCTCCTCTGGGTGCGCATCCCAGGCATCCTTAAAAGAGGGAACGTCGACAATATGGTCGTGTACGTGGTATATTAGACTTACACGTTACCAGAATAAGGCCCGACCTCACATGCTACCAGAGCAAAGCCTCTCCTCATGCACACTATCGGTCTTACATGCTACCAAAGCAAGGCCCGAACTTACATGCAACCAAAGTAAGGCCTCACGATGCTACCAAAGCGGGAAAATATCAGACTTATATGCTACCAGAGCAAGGCCACCCAACGCTACTAGAGCGGGGGTCATCTCACGTTATCAGAACGGAGGCATCTCTCGTTACTAAAACGGAGGAATATCGAAATTACATGCTACCAGAGCAAGGCCCGAACTTACATGCTACCAAAACAAGGCCCGATGTGTATTCAACATGACACGCCTAAGTCTCAATCAATAGCCATTGTCATATAAAACCATTTTTCCTTCACGTAGCGCTCATAATGGTTTTTCTCATAAAACTCATCTCAAAACCGTTTTGTACTTAACACAAAACATGTCAAAACCGAGCTCAAATCGACGAAACCACGCACACATTTATCAAATCTCAGTACACCTTAACGTAGAGCCCAAATCTCTTTTCACGTTTTAACTAAAAACAGTCAAAACAATTTTACACTTTGTTTACAACTCATAAAAATTAGGCCTCAACCGGCTATAAAACCGTGTGCAATAACTCATTCACAACTCATAAAAATATGCTTGTTTTCTCAAATCACATTTCATGCTACAAATGTCATCTCAAAATCGCATACATAATGAGTTTAAGTTTTCCTTACCTCGTTGCACCTCAAATAGTGCAATCGTTCTCCCGTATCACAGACTACCCTCGCATTCCTCTTAGGAACTCCCGGGCTATCCAAACGAAGTTAAAACATCAATAATTCATCTCAATCACAAAATCGAGCCCATGTTTGCTCATATTGTTGTTAAATATTACAAACCTCGTTTTTCTCATATTCCTATCATAATCCACATTCTCATCCACTATATTTCAAATCCTACATTTTTCATGCAATATATCCATGTCAAAATCACCTCATTGCCTCAATTCCCATTTATGGCCCAAAATCCCAAAATTACCACAAATTGTATAATATCATCATCACTCCAACAAAACTACATTTTCATCAACTCTAATCATTTCCTAAATATTTCATCACAACACCCATAGTCACAATCACCAAAATTACCCCAATATCAAAGATTAAAGCTTAGAAATTTAACCAAAACTTATAGAGAGCTCTATTCACCCTCGATTCAATTCGTCCTTCGATTTCCAAGTATGTTGTTCTCTTTTGGATGAGGAACAACTTTCCTTATTGCCTCTGCCTGAGGTTTGGACTGAAATGGGGGTTTTAAAGGAGAGAGAAAGCTAGGATTACGAAAATGGTGATTTGGGAGAGAGAGAGATTGATTTCCAAAAAAACAAAGGGGTCTTTAAATAAGTCGAAGGTAGGAGATCAATCTGGTTCTTGATGAGATCGATCTCTCTTTGAATTTGGAATGTTTTGGGGAAATTTTATGCCAAGGAGATCGATTTGTCGTGGGGTGAGATCGATCTCATAATTGCATCATGAGATCGATCTACTCCTTGAGGAGATCGATCTTCTGTTTACAGAATACTTCATGAGATCGATCTGCTCCTTGAGAAGATCGATCTTCTCTTTATAGAAACATTTTGAGATCGATTTCTTCTTCATGAGATCGATCTCTTCATTTCAGAATTATAAGGAGATCGATCCTCTTCCATTGGAGATCGATCCACTCGCTTAATTTCCTCATTCCTTGTCACTTTGGCCTACCAGATCGATCCCTTCTTCTCCAAGATCGATCTAGCCTCATAGTTTCACACTATGGTTGCACACTTGGCATAAAATCTCTATATGTAATTGCCATAATTTACTCCATTGATTATTTCTCATTGAAAACTCATTCATCACTTAGAAATTTCACTCCTTACCACCTTAATTATGAGTACATTACATTTAGCTCAATCAATTACACTTTACGTTCACATTACATAATTAGATGTGTACAGGATTCTCACGTCTCACATCCTCCCCACCTTTAAAGGATTTGGTCCTCCAAATTTAGCTTGACTCGTCAAACAGATGGGGGTACTTGTCCTTCATGAGGCTTTCCAATTCCCAAGTTGCCTCTTCTATTGAGTGGTGTTGCCATAAAATTTTCACTAATGGGATGGTTTTAGTCTGAAGTACCTTATCTTTCCTATCGAGAATCCAGATGGGTTCTTCAGTGTAGCTCATGTCCTCTTGTATGTCCATCTCTTTATACTCTATGACATGAGAAGGGTCCGAATGATACTTTCTCAACATAGATACATGGAAGACGTTGTGTATTCAGAACATATGTGGGCATTATGCCAATCTGTAGGCTACCTCTCCCACTCTCTCAAGAATCTCAAATGGTCCAATGTATCGAGGACTCAATTTCCCTTTCTTTCTAAATCTCACGATACCCTTATTCGATGATGTTTCAGAAATACTACATCACTAACACCAAACTCGAGTGGCCATCTACGCACATCCGCGTAGCTCTTCTGTCTACTCTATGCAGCCCGTAATCTCTCACATATAAGTTTTACACTTTGTACAACCTGTTCAATAAGTTCGGGAGCATTTATCTTTTTGTCACCCACTTCTTCCCACGCTATGGGGGATCTACACCTCCTACCATATAGAGCCTCAAAAGGTGCCATTCCAATACTCGTATGATAGCTATTATTGTACGTAAACTCTGCTAGGGGCAGGTGATCATTCCATGATTCCTTAAAATCCATCGTACATGCCCTCAACATATCCTCCAAGGTCTGAATAGTCCTCTCTGATTGGCCATCTGTCTAAGGATGATAGGCGGTACTAAAACACAATTGAAATCCCATGGACTCCTAAAATTGGGTCTAAAATCTAGAGGTAAATCAGGAATCTCTGTCAAAAGTAATACTCACTGGAGCCCCATGTAATCTAGCTATCTCGTTGACATATAACTCAGCTAAGGCATCCACAGTATCTGTGCTCTTGATGGCAAGGAAGTGGGCACTATTTGTCAATCTATCCACTATGACCCATATAGTATCACGACCCCTTCGGGTCCTCAGCAAACCCATAATAAAGTCCATGGTGACTTGCTCCTATTTCCATGTAGTCACTGGTAAAGGCTGCAATAATCCTTCGGGCTTTCGATGCTCAGCTTTTACTTTCTGGCACACTAAACATCTGGCCACAAAATCTTCCACGTCTCGCTTCATACCACTCCACCAATACATCTTTCTCAAATCTCAATACATCTTAGTACTTCTTGGGTGCATGGTGTATCACGAGTGGTAGGATTCTCTCAGTATCTATCTTTTTAGGGTATTATCATCCGGTACACAAATTTATCCTCTGAATCTCAACAATCCATCCTCACTGACTATGAGATCTGACTGCGAAGTTTGCTCGGCTTGGCTAACCATATCAATCAATCTTTGATCATCACGCTGCCCAGTTCGAATCTGATCCATGATCCTGGGTTCTACTCATAGGCTAGCCAAAAATCCAATCTCTACCTCTTTAATTCTGATCCAGAGTTCGACAAACTGCTCCAATAAATCCCATTCCCTGACCATCATAGCAGATATCATACTTTTTCTGCTCAGGGCATTAGCAACGACGTTTGCCTTCTCCGGATGGTATAGAATCTCGCAGTCATAATCCTTAAGGAGTTCCATCCATCTCCTTTGTCTCATATTTAACTCTTTCTGATCAAACAAATATCTCAAGCTATTGTGGTCAGTGAAGATCTAGAATCTTTCCCCATATAAGTAATGTCGCCAGATCTTCAAGGTAAACACCACAACGTCTAACTCCAAATCATGCGTGGGGTAATTCTGCTCATGATCTTTCAACTATCGTAATCTATAGGCGACCACTCTTCCATGCTGCATGAGCACGCACCCCAATCCTTGATGGGAAGCTTCACTATACACTGAAAATCCTCTTGATCCCTCAGGGATAGTCAACACTGGTGCCGCTGTTAATCTCCTCTTTAATTCCTGAAAATTAAGCTCATATTGATCAGTCTATATGAACGGAGTCTCCTTGCACGTGAGCTTAGTCAAAGGAGCGATAATCTTGAAAAATCCATCAACAAATGTTCTGTAATACCCTACCAAACTAAGGAAACTTCATAACTTTGTAACTATCCTTGGTCTTTCCCAATTAAGCATGGCCTTTACTTTAATTGGATCAACTGACACTCTTTTTGCTGAAACTATATGACCAAGGAAAGTTATTTGATCCAGCCAAAACTCACATTTACTAAGCTTTCCATATAATTGCTTATCTCGGAGTATCTGAAGTACTAACCACAATTGTTGTGCGTGGTCCTCATAAGACCGAGAGTACACCAAGATATCATCAATAAAGACTATTACAAACTTATTTAGATGGTCTCTGAACATTTTATTCATTAACCTCATAAAGGCTGCAGGGGCGTTCGTCAATCCAAAGGGCATCACTAGAAATTCATAATGGCCATACCTTGTCCTGAAGGCCGTCTTTGAAATATCTTCCTCTTTAATCCTCAATTAATGATAGCTCGCTCTTAAATCAATTTTAGAGAAGACTGAGACCCCTATCAGCTGATCAAGCAAATCATCAATCCTGGGTAATGGGTATTTATTCTTCACCGTGGCTTTATTCAATAGTTGATAGTTTATGCATAATCTGAGACTACCATCCTTCTTCCTCACGAATAACACCAGTACTCCCCACGGTGAGACACTGGGTCTAATGAATCCTTAATTCAATAACTCTTGTAGTTGTTTCTTCAATTCCTCTAGTTCCACTAATGCCATCCTATACGGAGGTCCAGAGATAGGCTGAGTATTTGGTACAAAATCAATGGTAAACTCTAGTTCTCTCTCTGGTGGTAAACTGGGCAACTCATCTGGGAAGACATCCAAAAATTCACAAAACACATGTATATCCTCAATCCTCGGATGTTCCTGATTATCATCTGAGATGAGTGTTTCATAACCTTCACATGAATGATCAAATTTAGTACACTCAAAAGTAACATCATAAACTTCAAATTGCTTACAAAAATTTCACACATTTATTTCCTCAATATTTTAAGCGTGCACTGTAAGGTTCAGGTAGGGAAAAAGTCATAATCTTAGTGTAGCAGTCTAAACTCACTCGATTGGTTGCCAACCAATCCATTCCCAAAATTACATCAAACCCATGTATATTTAACATCATTAGATCTGCTAACATTACTCTATCTCCCACCTTTATTTCACATCCTCTACAGATCATACCAGTTCTCTGAGACTCACACATAGGGGTATTTACATGTAGTACATACTCTAGAAGTTCAAACTTCAAATTTAATCTACATGTAAAATGCTCAGAAATAAACGAATGCGTGGACCCTGGATCAATCAACACTTGAGCCTTATGATTATAGACAGAGAGTGTACCTTTTATAGTTTCTGTTGAAGTGTGTTGCTTCCTTCTCCAGAGCAAACACAGGTCCCTGTGTGACGGGCTTCTTTCCTTTCTCTATAGCATTAGCCCATCTCGGGGGAATCACTCTCTGAGGCTGCTGTCTATTAGGTTTCAAAGCATGTGGTATCTAAGGTTTAGGACAGTCTTTTACTCTGTGACCCATGTCTCCACATCTAAAACATCCATGGATCAACCCAGTACAACTTCCCTCATGCGGTCGACCACAGTCTCTAAAAACCTTTATCTCGGGCCTGACATCTCGAGGGGTTTCCCTGATGATAAGATAAGCTTTAGGTCTCTCCAATCTGCCATTCTGTACCTCAATCCTTTCTTTTTAAAGGAACCTCTCCGAACATCTGCTTGAGAAATCGCTGGCCTCTTGCCCTTATCCCTAGTCACTGTCCTGAACTCATTCTGGGATTGTACAAGTTCGATTACCCTCTCAATCTCTTGTGCTCGTCTTAGAGCATCTCCAAACTCAGTAATACACAACCCTATCAATCGATCTCTGATGATGGGTTTTAATCCATACACAAATCTCTCGGTGTGGAGCTCTTCATCTTTGAAGGTCTCTGGATCATATCTTAATAGAGTAGTAAATCGGCTCTCGTAATCATCCACAGACATATCACCCTGTACCAGATTCAAAAACTCTGCCTGCTTCCTTCTCTGGGCAGGTCGTGGCACATATTGGGCTCTAAAGGCTGTCTGAAACTCGTCCCAGCTAATCACATCCTGGCTGGACATTAGATTACTTTGGGTAGTACCCCACAAATCTCAAGCTCTCCCCTTCAACATATAAGCACCCATACTGACCCTCTCAATATCAGTGCATCCCAAATAATCAAATATGATTCTCAACTCAGTCAGCCACTCCTGAACCTCTGCGGGATCCTTTTTCCCCTTGAATGCGGGTGGATTCATTTTTAAAAAGTCCTACAGTCAGACCATACTTCTGTCATCAGGCTGAGTGATGGGAGGCTCCGGGTCCATCTGTACTAGGGGCACAGGAGGTCCTTGTGGTGGTGTAGGAGTAGTACCCAAGGCATTAACTCCAAAATGCTGTGCGAATAGTGCTTCCATTTGCTCAAAACAATGTTGCACATCTTTCTCAATCTGATTAAATCGAGAGTTTGGACTCTCTGGTTGGGGCAAGTGGCAGAGGTGGCTCTGCCTGCCTCCTCGAATGACCTCGTCGTCCACTTATTTTCAATCTCAATACGTTTCCTGCGCGTACACATCAAACTTGATTGAAATCTCAATCCTCAATTTCAGTTCATGACCAGACTTATACAGACACTTGGGATGTATTCTATTCCACTTGACCGACACTGCAGTACTAAACTCCCTAAGCTATGATACCAAGAAAAACTCTGTGACGCCCTGAAAATACGAAAAATAGGGGAAATTTAAAACTTATTTACCTCAATACTCAATTCTAGGTGCATTCTTGTACAGTGTCATGCATCATCATTCATAATATTGTAAAACTTTTACCTAAGGATATCATCATCA
Source organism: Firmiana major (assembly GCA_033439115.1). Lineage (NCBI taxonomy): Eukaryota > Viridiplantae > Streptophyta > Magnoliopsida > Malvales > Malvaceae > Firmiana > Firmiana major. The sequence continues at coordinate 66,872,089 of CM065898.1, read as the reverse complement.
AATATTTATAAACCATATCATATACATTCCTCAATTCAGAATTAATAAATCCTAATACATCCCATACATTACGATTCATCAAGTGTCTGTAAATACAACATTAGTCTGGATACATGAAATGATAAAATATACCTCAACACAAAATATGGCCTGGAGCTCAAGTCCTCTACTAGCCACTAATCCGTACGTCACAGGAAAACTCTCTTCACTTGAAGAAATCTGAGGGGAGATATGTAAGACCCGAATTTATTTAAAAACACGAAATGAATTAGTATTTGTGTAGGGAAGTCGGGTTAAATTAATCCCGAACACGTGCAAGGGCAAAACGATTAAAAGATCAAAATTCGGTATAAACCCGATAAGAAAATTTTATTAAAAATAATGGATTTAAGAATCTTGATCAATAACGAAGAAATAATTAAATTTCGAGTCCAATTGATCAAGATCCAAAATTTTTAGAAATACCGAAAAGTCACCCGGGATAATATCTCAAAAATACGAAGAAATTATACCGAAAAAAGGATTAAAAATATAATAAATAAATTAAATAAAATTAAATAAATCTATTTGGAATAAAAAATTAATTTTGTAGATATTTTAGAATATTTTTGACTAAAATAATGAATATAATATAAACTAATTTATAAATAATGATAAATAAAAATAAAATAATTAAGTAAAAAAAGAAGAAGAAGAGAAGAACTGAAAATCGGGGAGAGAGAAAGAAGTGAGAAACGAAAAAACGAAGCCAAAATCGGGGAGAAGATCGGACGACCACCGGCGACCTAATCGGCCAGGTGAAGGCCGAAAAAGGAAGAGGAGAGGCCGACGACCTCCTTGGTACTGGTGGTGCAGCCCACCGACGCCGAAATCCGACGGATCGAGGGAGAGAAGCCGCGGAGAGGAGAAGGCAAATCAGCGGCCACTGGCGTCGATTTGACCCCAACCACCGACCGTCGAAGGTTCCCCACGTGATGCCGAGCAGATTGGTGGTGGCCACGGTCGGTGAAATATGTGGACGGCGCCGAAAACGGCGGAAAGAGGAAATGGGTACCGACGGTGGAGAGAACAGGCTGGACCGACGACTTTCCGGTGGCCTTGGATGAAACCGAGGGCAGATTCAAGCTGCGGACGACCTAGGGGAGCAACTGGTGGCGAAAGCCGACAAAGAACCGACCGACGAGGCCCTGAACCGGCCGAACGGGCCGAACCAAAGTGAACCGAACTGAACCAGACCGGTCTGAACCAGGTTTGAACCGGACTGAACCGGTTCAGCCAAGAAAGAAGGGAAAAAGGGAGAAAAAGAGAAAAAGGAAAAAGGAAAAAGGGAAAGAATTTTTGGGGATACACCGGACTTCGGGTAAGTCGGTAAGAGGTCAAAAGTGACCGATTTGATTTTCGAGAAATTTATTTAAATTTATATTTAATCAGAAAGTAACCCAGGATTAAATATAATAATTGTGTAGTTTTTCGATAAAACCCGAACGAGAGCCGATTGAGCTCCGATTCTCGAACCTCGCATCATATTGGGTAAGTATATTTTAATTACGATAATGAGTCCTTTAATACAGAGTTTCGATTATTTTACAAAATTTACAGATTAATTCTGTATAAAAATGAATATTAATCAGAATTGTAACGTAATTATCGTAAATAGTATACGGGCTATCCAATGAGTTTGGAACGAAGCCCGATGATTATTGGTAAGTTGAATGAGCCCAGTAAACCTGAAGAAGGGATTTAATAAGTAGAAACGGGCTGGAAATGGGTCGAGGCCCATTAAGGTACGATCGAGCCCAATAAGAGTAAACTGGCTCAATTAGTTAAATCGATTGTAGTAAACGCGAGAATTATATTTATTAGGTTAAATTGACATGATAAATAATTATTTACAGCCTCAAAAACTGGATTAGCAGCAAATCGGATTGGATGAGCCTCCGACAGTGGAATTTTGATACGCACTCGACGAAAATCGAGGTAAGGGAATTTTGTAGGTGCATCGAGATACCTATACGTATTTTTGAGGGGATTTACAGGGTCTAGAATTTCTTAAATTATATAGAAATGAAATAATAATTTTTGTGAAAATCGGGGCATAAGTGAATAAAAAAAGACGATATTGCCCTTGGGAGTAAAATTTACAAAAAGGGTAGTAAGGTAGATAAATTGCATGATTTCATGTTTTTACTGTTTTATATGAGTGTATTACTTTGGTTTAAGCAAATTTATACATAGGTTGGCTGTTGATTTTATAAATTATACGAAAAGGTATCGCTTTGTACCGGTTATGATTTTAAGAGATGTTTTATCAAGATTGAGCCATCTATCATATTTATACGAGTAAAAAGAGTGCTAGAGTCATACTCGCACTAAATTTTCCTGATTTATTACTCATAAAAAGCCGTACTGGAGCATTGCTCGTACGAGAAATTTATGTGTGCACAAAACTGTGCTGGAGCTTCGCTCGCACTAGATTTTAGATATCATGATATGCATAGCGTGGTGCTGGAGCTTCGCTCGCACTAGACGTGAGTTGATATGCATATAATCGTGGGGAAGCCTCTTGTAGACTGTGTGTCACAGAGAGTTGAGATGCTCGTACGTATACTTTGAGACATGGGTTGGTTATCGACATAGTATTGGGGTGGATAAGACCTACGGCAGGCACCCCCAGACTATGATATGGGTCCACGGAGTACGATGTACCGTGTATGTCATACGGAGTACGCTGTACCGTGCAGTCATGATGACTCGATGATGTTACTTGATATTCTGGCGGGTAGGACTTGATCCCACCTCCCGTTGCAGTTGTGATACCCCGCACACCAGGATCCGTGTAGCCTGGGATCACAGGGACAAAGTATGGCCATAGTCCTTGATTTTTCATACAGTAACCTACATGCCTCACATGATATCATACGGTCTGGATAGACCAAGACAAACCCGAAGGATGGGTAATGTCCCGATTTATGTTTTTAAACGAGATGCGATTTAATGAATCAAGGTATTCCTGAGAGATGGGTTTAGCCTTGATGTGATTGTTTTATGATAAAACAAATAAGTTTTAACGTGAAGAGTTTGTAATGAACCAGATAAGTTTTTGAGTGTTGAGTTTATGATGAAACAAATAAGTTTTAATGTGACGGGCATGAGATGTCATACATGATGATTTTTCCATGTTTGATTTATATGTTGATTTCATGACTTCTCTTATATGATATATACATATATGTGGCATCGTTTTAGTCATACCTCATGCTATAAATATAAACGATTTTATATCACGACATTATCAGCATGTAGATAGTATAGTTATCTACCTGCTTACATTATTGCCTTACTGAGCTATTGATGCTCACCCTTTCATTTTCCACCCCACAGGGTATATTCAGTAGAAGAGAACGACAGTAGTCATATCCGCTGCTTTTTATCAAGACCAGGTATACACATTTATAAAATTTTTGTATCTGAACATATAGAGGCATAGTACTGTACATGGATGTAATATTGGGGATGTATTTATTTAAAATAAATTAATATGTAAATGAAATATGAAAATGGAATGGTAAATAGGTGAGAGGTGACTAACACCGAATCATAGCCCAACTGTTTAGTAGTGTAACTGTTCACGACGGGTAATGAAATTAAAAAAGCAAAAAATTTACTCTGATTTTTAGGTAATTTGGGTCGTGACAGAAAAGATGGTATTAGAGCAGAGTTGGCCTGATATGAGTTGGTGTTAGTGGTTAAGTAAATTTACATCCCCATGTACTGTGCATTGTTTAGATACAATTGTGTATATCAAGATGGAACAACAGCTAAGAATTTAGTTTTGAATGCAAGAATCTAGTTTTTATAAATGATAGCCGCTATGGTAGAGAGGCAAGTACACCTGCTTGAGGCCATAGAGATCGGCCTGAGAGTCGAATGAGTCGTCACATGAGACTCAAGATGAGAGTGAGGTGGAGGCTAATGTTGAGCATACTCCACAGGGTCTTATAAAGAGACCAAACAGTATTGAGACACGCTCTAAGAGGATGGAGTGGAATGTAGAAAATATTTCAGAGTTGTTTATTCAATCTATGCTGGTAGTTGAGGATAGGCATAGTAAAGCCTAAATAGGTGCCTCAGACTATAGAGATTTTCACACCCCTCTGGTATATAGCGCAGTAAAGAAACCAATACATGTTGAGGACTGGGTGTATGAGATAGCGAAGTTGTATAGATTCTTTCGATGTATGTCGATTGAGAATGTGACTTTTAAATACATTTATGTTGGAGTCGAGGCGGAGCATTGGTGGAAGTTCGCTCGATCCATCTGAATAGTTAGACGTCCAAATTCGACATGAGAAATATTTCTGGATGTATTCCGGTGATAGAATATTTCAGACACTACTTAAGGGAAATTACAATTAAAATTTCTTACACTGACCCAGAGACACTAGTTGATTGATGAGTATGAAACTTAATTTATATCTCTGGGCAGGTGTGAACCTGATACCATGGGCAGTGAGAGTCGAAAAGCCCAAAAGTTCATGGAATGCTCAAATTGTCGATTTGAGTCCGATTGGTTCATTACCTATGTCGAGGCAGTGCGTAGATTACAGTTGCATGAAGAAGATCATGTGTTGCACGCCTCTGAGATTGAATAAGGTAGTAAGGGTCGAAATGGAGACAAAAGAAAATAGAGAATGATAGAGATATCAGAGTGAGAAAAAGACCAATTGGTTGGAGATTAGAGCTGATGAGTCATGGGGTAAGATGATTGGAAAGGCCCCAGTGTGTTCAATTTAACACTTATGAGGGGTATTGTGATTGGAGAATCTTGACCTGCTACGAAGTAGAGTAAGCAGTGTAGGATGTGTGGTAGATACCACGGAAGTAAAGGCCTACACCTACACCTACACCTTATTAACTAAAATAGGAGTTAAGTGTGGTAAGACGGACCACTTAATTAATGATTGCTCAGAGTTGGGTGAGATTGCTCTACAGAAGAGCAAAGAGATAGAGAAAACCCTATTGGTATCTCTACACCGAAAAGGGAGGCCACAGCCAAAGAGAAAGGGAAAGTAGGCTGTTAGACGAGGGCGAGTGTATGCCTTAGACCAGGATATTTTTGATGTTTCATATGATGTGGTGAAAGATACCACACTGGTTACGAATAGAGAAATAATTATTTTAATTAATCCTGGTGCCACGTATTTAGTCATACCGCCTTCATTTGTATATAAGTTAGTAAAAGACGTGAATGCCTACATCCGTGGGCACAATGCTGATAGTTAGTACCCCAATAGAGGAGGGTTAACTAACGAAATAATTATGAAGAGATTATAAGTTGAAAACGGGGGAAGAAGTATAAGTCAGCCGATTGTATTCAATGGACTATGAATAATTTGAAGTAATATTTGAGAATAAATTAGATTGGCTGCAAATTATGATGTTCAGAGTTTTATTCTAAGACTGCTGTTTTACCCCTGGAAAGTATACGATAAGTTTTGACAAGTAAATAAAAGGGGTGCAGCGATTGAAATTAAAGGAGAAAATGATTGTACTCACGGAATGAGTAATAACATAGTTGTTATATGTGATATACGAAAAGAGATAAGTTTTGTGATAAATCCTGAAAATGAGATAGACTGGAATAAGAGACGTATGTAAGGTAAGAATATCTATGATAAGTGAAGTAATTAGGATTAAAGCAATTAGTAGCGAATATGAATTGTGACCACATGGACTAATATGTAAAGTAATTGTGGTCAAGTCTGAGGGTTAATAAAGGTATTTCAAAATACCGCTCCGCCTGAAGACTTGACAGCGTCTAAAAATATACACAACTTATAAATTGAAATCGACAGTCGTAATATATAAATTTAAAATTAGGGTACCTTCACTTGTACGATAAAGAAATATAGAATTTGATTAATCGTGAAGGTTTAAAAGTTAAAATTTTATAAAATCCGTTAATATAAGAAAAAGAAAATGACGTGGGTTAGTATCTTGAACGGAAGTGATTTTGAAATGACAGTATACGTTTATACGTACATAGGTCAAGGATATGGGTGATTGAAATATTCAATGGAACTCAACTACGACAAGTTAATTAAACTTTACCTGGACCAATTTGTTATCATCCATATTGATGATATTTTGGGTGTATTTAAAGTCCAGCGAAATCATAAGCAACAATTGGAGATTGTTTTTACAAATGATTTGTTGAGAGTTCTCGGAATGGACTACTTTATTGACACGTTTAACTTAGGAAAAGTTGTATTTGAATGAGAAGATAGTCGATTATGAATCCAGACAACTCAAGGATCAGAAAAGGACTATCCAACCTATGATTTAAAGTTGACAGCGATAGTGGTTGTATTGAGTAAATGACACTACTATGTATACGGTGAAAAATTTCAGGTATGCACTGATCATAAAAGCCCCAAGTATCTGTTTTTACAGAAAGAGTCGGATATGAGAGCAAAGAGGGTTAGAGCTTCTGAATGATTATGATTATGGAAATTGTACCACCCAGGAAAGGCTAATGTAATGGCTAATGCCTTGAGCAGAAAGAGGCTCGGTATGGTATTACATATGATGGTCAGGGAGCGTGAGCTGCTAGAGCAGTTGTGAGCCTCAGTCGTGACGTGATCCCTTCTGATGATGACATTGATTATGTGACAGCTAGCCTGAGATTAGAACCGAATTTGAATGATCGAATTTGACAGGCTTAGCATGATGATCGGCAGGGTGTCGATAGTGTGAGTCAGATTCAGATGGGTACAGTGATAAAGTTCACAAAGAGAGATGATGGCTTACTGAGGTTCAGAGATAGTATAAGTACTCCTCATGACCATAGTTGATGAGATAGTGATATTGTCAGAAGCTCACTATTCGGGATATACAGTGCATTCGAGAAGTGATAAATATATCAAAATTTTAGAAAGGGTATTGGTGGTCAGATGTGAAAAGAGATATAGTAGAGATTGTGGAAAAAGTGTCTCGTATGTCAGCAGAGTAAGGTAGAACAAAAGAAGTTGCAGGGTATTGCAGTTTCTGCCTATATTGACACGAAAATGGGAACAAGTTACCATGAATTTCGTGATGGGTTACAGATGACCTCGATGAATCACAAGGCTATCTGGGTGATAGTCGATAGATTGACTAAATCTACCCACCTTCTGGTTAGAAAATCCCCAGATACTCTAAGTGTGTAGGCGGATTTATATGTATGAAAAATTATGGAACACCAAATATTTTTCCAATGAGCATTGTATCATTTAGGGATTCCCGCTTCACTTCCCATTTCTGGGAACGTTTTCAGGAAGCTATTGGGAACCTAACTGAGTGTTAGCACAGCTTTCCATCCTCAGACAGATGATCAGTCAGAGAGGACTGTACAGGTTCTGGAGGATATAATAAGAGCGTGTGCCATTTATCTTATAAGCTCCTGGGATGATCAATCGTAACTGATCAAATTTGCCAATAATGACAGTTGTCACTTGAGTATCGGGATGACTTCAGATGACGCATTATATGGCCGTAAGGGTTGTTTCCCCGATTTAGATAAGAAGAAGTGGGTGACAGATAGAAAATTGTTCCCAAATTGGTGAGACAAACCTCTGAGGATGTTCAGTTGATTAAGAACACCTCAGAGTATATAGAAAAGCTATGTTGACAAAAGATAGAAACCATTGGAATTCACCGAGGGTGAATTAGTATTGTTGAAAGTTACATGCTCTTATGACATAGCATAAGGACATAACAAGATTTGAAAGAAGGCAAATTGAATTCTGTAATATTGAATCCTTTGAGAAATTGGACAAAATGGGAGATAAGACCTGTAGGTTGGCATTACTACCTAAATAAATAGGCATCCATAATGTGTCTTATCTTATGATACTTCGAAAATACTGTCCGGATCCAACATATGTGAACGGATATGAGCTATTGAAGCTCAATGAAAGTTTAACGTATGATTGGAAAATCAATTCGGGTATTAGATGGAAGGAGAAAGTGTTGAGGTTTAAGATGATCTCCCTAATTAAAGTCCTTTGGTAGTAGTACACTCCGAAAAAAGTCACATAAGAGTTAAAGAGTATGATATGCGTGAAATATCCAGAGTGATTTGCAGACTAACTTGGTTCTAATTTCGAGGACCAAATTTCTTAAGTGGGGGAGATTTTGTAAGACCCGAATTTATTTAAAAATATGAAATGAATTAGTATTTGTGAAGGGAAGTCGGGTTAAATTAATCCCGAACACGTGCAAGGGCAAAACGGTCAAAAGATCAAAATTCGGTATAAACCCGATAAGAAAATTTTATTAAAAATAATGGATTTGAGAATCTTGATCAATAACAAAGAAATAATTAAATTTCGAGTCCAATTGATCAAGATCCGAAATTTTTAGAAATACCGAAAACTCACCCGGGACAATATCTCGAAAATACGAAGAAATTATACCGAAAAAAGGATAAAAAATATAATAAATAAAATTAAATAAAATTAAATAAATCTATTTGGAATAAAAAATTAATTTTGTAGATATTTTAGAATATTTTTGACTAAAATAATGAATATAATAATAATAAACTAATTTATAAATAATAATAAATAAAAATAAAATAATTAAGTAAAAAAAAGAAGAAGAAGAGAAGAACTAAAAATCGGGGAGAGAGAAAGAAGTGAGAAACGGAAAAATGAAGCCGAAATCGGGGAGAAGATTGGACGACCACTGGCGACCCAATCGGCCAGGTGAAGGCCGAAAAAGGAAGAGGAGAGGCCGGCGACCTCCCTGGTACCGGTGGTGCAGCCCACCGATGTCGAAATTCGGCGGATCGAGGGAAAGAAGCTGCAGAGAGGAGAAGGCAAATCGGCGGCCACTGGCATCGATTTGACCCCAACCACCGACCGTCGAAGGTTCCCCACGTGATGCCGACCAGATTGGTGGTGGCCACGGTCTGCTAAACCGGCGGACAACGCCAGAAACGGTGAAAAGAGAAAATGGGTACTGACGGTGGAGAGAACAGGCCGGACCGGCGACTTTTCGACGGTCTTGGACGAAACCGAGGGCAGATTCAAGCTGCGGACGACCTAGCGGAGCTACTGGCGACGAAAGCCGACGGAGAACCGGTCGGTGAGGCCCTGAACTGATCGAACCAGAGTGAACAGGACTGAATCAAACCGGTCTGAACCGGGTTTGAACCGGACTGAACCGGTTCAGCCAAGAAAGAAGGGAAAAAGGGAGAAAAAGAGAAAAAGGAAAAAGGGACAGAATTTTCGGGGATACACCGGACTTCGGGTAAGTCGGTAAGAGGTCAAAAGTTACCGATTTAATTTTCGAGAAATTTATTTAAATTTATATTTAATCGAAAAGTAACCCGAGATTAAATATAATAATTGTGCAGTTTTCCGATAAAACCCGAACGAGAGCTGATTGAGCTCCGATTCTCGAACCCCGCATCATATTGGGTAAGTATATTTTAATTACGATAATGAGTCCTTTAATACAGAGTTTCGATTATTTTACGAAATTTACAGATTAATTCTGTATAAAAATGAATATTAATCGGAATTATAACGTAATTACCGTAAATAGTATACGGGCTATCCAATGAGTTTGGAACGAAGCCCGATGATTATTGGTAAGTTGAATGAGCCCAGTAAACCTGAAGAAGGGATTTAATAAGTAGAAATGGGCTGAAAATGGGTCGAGGCCCATTAAGGTACGATCGAGCCCAATAAGAGTAAATTGGCTCAATTAGTTAAATCGACTGTAGTAATCGCGAGAATTATATTTATTGGGTTAAATTGACATGATAAATAATTATCTGCAACCCCAAAAACTGGATTAGCAACAAATCGGATTGGATGAGCCTCCGACAGTGGAATTTTGATACGCGCTCGACGAAAATCGAGGTAAGGGAATTTTGTAGGTGCATAGAGATACCTATACATATTTTTGAGGGGATTTACAGGGTCTAGAATTTCTTAAATTATATAAAAACGAAATAATAATTTTTGCGAAAATCGGGGCATAAGTGAATAAAAAAAAGATGATATTGCCCTTGAGAGTAAAATTTACAAAAAGGTTAGTAAAGCAAATAAATTGCATGATTTCATGTTTTTATTGTTTTATATGAATGTATTACTTTGGTTTAAGCAAATTTATACATAGGTTGGCTGTTGATTTTATAAATTATACGAAAAGGTACCGGTTTGTACTGGTTACGATTTTAAGAGATGTTTTATCAAGATTGAGCCACCTATCATATTTATACGAGTAAAAAGAGTGCTAGAGTCATACTCGCACTAAATTTTCCTGATTTATTACTCATAAAAAGTCGTACTGGAGCATTGCTCGTACGAGAAATTTGTGTGTGCACAAAACCGTGCTGGAGCTTCGCTCGCACGAGATTTTAGATATCATGATATGCATAGCGTGGTGCTGGAGCTTCGCTCGCACTAGACGTGAGTTGATATGCATATAGTCGTGTGGAAGCCTCCTGTATACTGTGTGTCACAGAGAGTTGAGATGCTCGCACGTATACTTTGAGACATGGGTTGGTTATCGACATAGTATTGGGGTGGATAAGACCTACGGTAGGCACCCCCAGACTATGATATGGGTCCACGGAGTACGATGTACCGTGTATGTCATACGGAGTATGCTGTACCGTGCAGGCATGATGACTCGATGATGTTACTTGATATTCTTGCGGGTAGGACTTGACACCACCTCCTGTTGCAGTTGTGATACCCCACACACTGGGATCTGTGTAGCCTAAGATCACAGGGACAAAGTATGGCCATAGTCCTCGATTTTTCATACAGTAACCTACATGCCTCACATGATATCATACGGTCTGGATAGACCAGGACAAACCCGAAGGATGGGTAATGTCCCGATTTATGTTTTTAAATGAGATGCAATTTATTGAATCAAGGTATTCCCGAGAGATGGATTTAGCCTTGATCTGATTATTTTATGATAAAACAAATAAGTTTTAACGTGAAGAGTTTGTAATGAAACAGATAAGTTTTTGAGTGTTGAGTTTATGATGAAACAAATAAGTTTTAATGTGACGAGCATGAGATGTCATACATGATGATTTTTCCATGTTTGATTTATATGTTGATTTAATGACTTCTCTTATATGATATATACATATATGTGGCATCGTTTTAGTCATACCTCATGCTCTAAATATAAACGATTTTATATCACGACATTATCAGCATGTAGATAGTATAGTTATCTACCTGCTTATATTATTGCCTTACTGAGCTGTTTATGCTCACCCTTTCATTTTCCACCCCACAGGGTATATTCAGTAGAAGAGAACGACAGTAGTCATATCCACTGCTTTTTATCAAGACCAGGTATACACATTTATAAAATTTTTGTATCTGAACATATAGAGGCATAGTACTGTACATGGATGTAATATTGGGGATGTATTTATTTAAAATAAATTGATATGTAAATGAAATATGAAAATGGAATGGTAAATAGGTGAGAAGTGACTAACACCGAATCATAGCCCAACTGTTTAGTAGTGTAACTGTTCACGACGGGTAAAGAAATTAAAAAAGTAAAAAATTTACTTGATTTTTAGGTAATTTGGGTCGTGACAAGATAAAAATAGGGTGAGCTTCTAAATTGCTCTGTAAGGGGGTAAGGGACTCAAAAATAAAATAATGATTTGTACAGCACAATCATTTTGTCTTGTGGGTGAGAACCTAATAAACTTAGTAGAAAAAATGTGTAGCATGAATCATTAAAACATCATCTCAACTCATTTCTCAAAGCGCATGCAGAAACATGATAATAAATGGCTCACTACAAAACCATAGTTGCAAGCATGTAGAAAATAGGATGCGATAATGGCTTTTCTAAAAAAACGTGATAAAAATCACCTAAGTAGTAACGTACGTGGCGCAGCCACCAAAACACAATCTCATGTGTAAAACGAGACTAGGCAAATAAAACTCAGATAAAGTATCTGTCATGGCACATCAAAATAATCTCCTCTGGGTGCGCATCCTAGGCATCCTCAAAAGAGGGAACGTCGACAATATGGTCGTGTACATGGTATATTGGACTTACGCGTTACCAGAATAAGGCCCGACCTTACATGCTACTAGAGTAAAGCCTCTCCTCATGCATACTATTGGTCTTACATGCTACTAAAGCAAGGCCTGGACTTACATGCTACAAAAGCAAGGCCTCCCAGCGCTACCAAAGTGGGGAAATATCAGACTTATATGCTACCAGAGTAAGGCCACCCAGCGCTACCAGAGCGGGGGTCATCTCACATTACCAGAACGGAGGCGTCTCTCGTTACCAAAACGGAGGAATATTGGACTTACATGCTACCGGAGCAAGGCCTAGACTTACATGCTACCAAAGCAAGGCCCGATGTGTATTCAACATGACATGCCTAAGTCTCAATCAATAGCCATTATCATATAAAATCGTTTTACCTTCACGTAGCGCTCATAATGGTTTTTCTCATAAAACTCATCTCAAAACTATTTTGTACTCAACACAAAACATGTCAAAATCGAGCTCAAATCGACAAAACCACGCACACATTTCTCAAATCTCAGTACGCCTTAACATAGAGACCAAATCTCTTTTCACGTTTTAACTCAAAACATTTGCAAAACAATTTTACACTTTGTTTACAACTCATAAAATTGGGCCCCAACCGGCTATAAAACCGTGTGCAATAACTCATTCACAACTCATAAAAACATGCTTGTTTTCTCAAATCACATTTCATGCTATAAATGTCATCTCAAAATCGCATACATAATGAGTTTAAGTTTTCCCTTACCTCGTTGTACCTCGTAGAGTGCAATTGTTCTCCCGTATCATGGACTAGCCTCGCATTCCTCTCTGGAACTCTCGGGCTGTCCAAAAGATATTAAAACATCAATAATTCTTCTCAATCACAACATCGAGCACATGTTTACTCATATTCTCGTTAAATACTACAAACCTTGTTTTTGTCATATTCCTATCATAATCCACATTCTTATCCACTATATTTCAAATCCTATATTTTTCATGCATAATATCCATGCAAAAATTACCTCATTGCCTCAATTCCCATTTATAGCCTAAAATCCCAAAATTAGCACAAATTGTATAATATCATCATCACTCCAACAAAACTACAATTTCATCAGCTCTAATCATTTCCTAGCTATTTTATCACAACACTCATAGTCACAATCACCAAAATTACCCCAATACCAAAGATTAAAGCTTAGAAATTTACCCAAAACTTATAGAGAGCTCTATTCACACTTCGATTAATTCGCCCTTCGATTTCCAAGTATGTTGTTCTCCTTTAGATGAGGAACAACTTTCCTTCTTGCCTCTGCCTGAGGTTTGGACAAAAATTAGGGTTTTAGAGGAGAAAGAAAGCTAGGGTTAGGAAAATGGCGATTTGAGAGAGCTAGAGATCGATTTCCAAAAAAATAAAGGGGTCTTTAATTAGGCCGAAGGTAGGAGATCGATCTGGTCCTTGATGAGATCGATCTCTCTTTGAATTTGGGAACGTTTTGGAGAAATTTTATGCCTAGGAGATTGATCTATCGTGGGGTGAGATCGATCTCATAATTGCTTCATCAGATTAATCTACTCCTTAAGGAGATCGATCTTCTGTTTACAAAATACTTCATGAGATCGATCTGCTCCTTGAGGAGATCGATCTTCTCTTTCCAGAAACATTTTGAGATCGGTTTCTTCTTCATGAGATCGATCTCTTCATTGTATAATTATAAGGAGATCAATCCTCTTCCATTAGAGATCGATTCGCTCGCTTAAATTCCTCATTCCTTGTCAATTTGGCCTACTATATCGATCCCCTCTTCTCTAAGATCGATTTGGCCTTATAGTTTCGCACTATGGTTGCACATTTAGCATAAAATCTCTATATGTAATTACCATAATTTACTCCATTGATTATTTCTCATTCAAAACTCATTCATCACTTAGAAATTTCACTCCTTACCACCTCAATTATGAGTACATTACATTTAGCTCAATCAATTACACTTCATGTTCACATTACATAATTAGATGTGTATAGAATTCTCAGGTCTCGCAAGGTTTCTGAGAGCTAAAAATCTAGAGATTACGTGGGAGGCTTTCCTTGATGCCTTCTTTAAGCAGTATATACCAGAGCCTATCAGGAGGAAGAGGCATGTAGAATTTCTCCATTTGACCCAGGGTTTTATGATAGTAGATGAATATGAGTCTAAATTCTCAACTTTATGCTGATATGATCCCCTGGTTTCTAAGGATGAGATGAGTAAGACGGTGAAGTTCATAGATGGCCTCAGGCATAGTATTCGGGGTTGACTCTTTGTTTTTGATATTGATAATTATCCCGAGGCTCTCCGTCGGGCTCAGATGGTTGGGCTAGAGATTGATATGATTCAAAAAGAGTCCTAGAGGAACTTTAAGAGTAAAGGTAGAGAAAACAGATCCGGTGAGAAAATATTTGATAGGGGTAAACAACATTATAGCAAAAAGTCGAGGATATCTGGTTCTCAAATACAAATCTCTAAATCTAAGTTTGGCCCCACCTATTCTTCATGTGGCAAGAATCATGGCTCCAAGTCATGTTATAAGGAGACTGGAGCCTGTTATCAGTGTGGTAAGTAAGGCCACTTGATCGAAGACTGCTCGAGTCGTAAGGAGTCAGTCAGAAGTGTCGAGCAGTTTACCATGGATAAGGGAGGGGTAATAAATAAAGGCAAGCGTCCAGTGACTCAAGGACGGGTGTTCACTTTGGAAGAGTCTACTGCCCAAGCCATTGATTTCGTCATTCGGGGTAAGCTCTTTATTAATGGTTTTGAAGCTTATGTTTTGATAGATCTAAGTTCTACTCATTCTTTCATTGTTCCCTATTTTTCTAGTAAGATTGGTATAGAACCTGCATCTCTAGAATTTTTACTGCATGTTAGTACCCCATTTAAGTTTGTCCAAGTTACTGATATTGTGTATAAAGCATGCAAAGTAAGAGTAGAGGATAAGGATCTGCTAGCTGAGTTAATCCTTTTGCATATGTTTGATTTTGATGTAATACTGGTGATAAATTGGTTAGCTCAGCATCTTGCATTAGTTGACTACCATAATAAGACTGTAACTGTTGCTCTACCTGAGAAAATTGTAATTACACTTGTCAGTCATAAATAAATTAAATATTTTATCAACTGAGCTTAGTGTACATATAGATTGTTGATATTGATGTGATATGTTTGACGTGGTTGTTTCGGTCGAAGGGTATATAGCTTTGGTTAAGAATGGAGATAAAGTATAGCCTGATATTCAGGATATTCCAATAGTCAGGGAGTATCAAGATGTGTTTTCTGAGGGTTTGTCGGGCTTACCTCCACAACGAGAGGTTGAGTTCACCATAGATCTGATTCCTAGAGCTCAGCCCATCTTGAAACCTCCATATAGAATGGCACAAATAGAATTGGAAGAATTAAAGACACAGTTGCAAGAGCTATTAGATAAGGGATTTATACGCCCAAGCGTATCTCCTTTTGGTGCTCTGATACTCTTTGTAAGGAAAAAGGATGGAAGTTTTAGGCTCTGCATAGACTACCAGCAATTGAATAAGGTGACGGTAAAGAACAAGTACCCTTTGCCCAATATAGATGACTTGTTTGATGAGTTGAAGGGGGTACAAGTGTTCTCCAAGATAGATTTGAGATCCGACTATCATCAATTGAGGATTCGAGGGGAAGACATTGTCAGACCCAAATTTTTGTAGCTTATTTCCTTATGATTCCTATGTGTATGAATACTAAATAATTATGGTTGAATCATAAGAAGAGTATTTACTAGATTTAAAGTGTTAATGAAACGAATTAACACGCAAAAGCTACATAAAATGCCTAAATGTGGATGATAAGTATCACAGGCTAAACCGAGTCATTCTAAATCATTCTGACTGAAAATAAGAACTTAAAATAAAAGAGCGTAGAGAGCTCATGAAGGAAAGTCAGCTTGATTTAGACCCGAACATACAAAACGAGAATAAAAGCTAAAAAGGGTAAAATGGACCTTTTCGGCAAGAAAAGGAGTTTCGGGTGAAATTATCCACCGGGAGCGGTTGGAATATAAAGACGAGAGTGTAAGACATGATATAAAACACTTTCGAAAATTTAAGAAAAAGTCAACTTAGTCAATGGTTAAGGAAAAAGTCAACTATAGTAAAAAAAAAGTGGACTTTTACCATAGTTGACTAATCAAGGTTTGAAATTAACCTAAGTGTGGAGAAAAATTTGGGGAAAAATATTCTTGGCCAGAATACAAGATAATCATCCCCGGAAGTAAGGAAAATTTATTCGGAAGGATTCCGGAATAAATTTAATGGTTAAAAACGTAATGGGCCTAAGGTGAAAATTTTAAAGCCCATTAAGGTATACTAAATGTATATCGAAAATGTTAGGTCCTTTAGACGGAATTGTTGGACCAATTGATCGGCCAAATTTTGAGACAATAAAAGGCCCGAGGTATAGTAAAAATTTCAGCCCGAAAGCCCATTAGGAAAGCCCAAACCGAGAAGCCCAATTGGAAAAGCCCATGAGATAAATATCTAACTATAGTTAAAGTTAACTATGACTCATAAGGTGACTCATAAGGTGACTCATGGTTCAGATTTGGAAAGTCAAGCATAGTGGCTGAAAAGTAAGGCTTAATGGCTAAGTAAGTGGCTTATAAATGCAGCCACACCATTGTCTTCTTCATCACACATTTCCGGCTAGAGAAGAACACCATTGAAACATAACCATTCAAGCTTTCTCTCACTAGAAATCACTAGGAATTA
The DNA here is from genome assembly GCA_033439115.1 of Firmiana major. Taxonomy (NCBI): domain Eukaryota; kingdom Viridiplantae; phylum Streptophyta; class Magnoliopsida; order Malvales; family Malvaceae; genus Firmiana; species Firmiana major. Next base: position 66,855,237 of record CM065898.1, on the reverse strand, counting down.
GTCATATTTGGAACTTGCATCCTTCATGGAAGTTGTTCCAAATTGAAAGGAGATTAACATATGTTGGAATTGGCTATCAAGGAGCCTAGAGTGCAAACCGAGAGCCTCCAAAGTTTCGGCCAAAAGGAGAACACTACAATTGGTATATTTTCTAATTTCCAATTTCATATATGTTAATGTATGAATGATTTCAAGTATGTTGATATATGTTTTAAGCATTGAAACATATTAAATCACCATGAAGAGGGTTAGGCCGAGAGTGATCAATGGGATATTGAAATATGTCAATTTGATTTTAAGACATAAATGGATTAGTACACATGTATTAATGTTAATGGTATAATTAGAATTAATCAAATTGATTAATTAATACATGTAAATTGTTGGCAATCAAGGTGTTTGATAAAATGCCTAAATGACCTATAGGATGATTGGTAATGTTGCCTACCAAGTGTTTGTGAAAATGCCTAAGTGGAAATGGCTAGAAAATAGGCATGTATGGCATGCCATGGTGGAAACCGAGATTGGCTAAGCTCTCGGCCAAGGCATGTGGCCGAGAGGCCCAATGGGCCAAGCCCAATATTTTTAGGCCCAATAGGGTGTAATGGGCCTAAGACAAGCCCAATAAGAGTTGGTGGGCCCCACAAGCCCAATAGGCCCAACAAAAGTGAATAGTAAAATGAAAATGGACTTAAGGCCTAGTTAGGCCCATTAAGGATTTTTAAAGCCCATTAAGGGAAATTAAACTGTATTAATGTGTAATACAGTAGGAAAATGATAATTAACATGAGGAATGGTTATTTACAGCTCCGGAGTTTACATCGAGAGCTGATCGGACTGCGGGATTTAGCAGCACCGAGGAAGCGAGGTCACTTGACGTGATCCGAGGTAAAGGACTTTTGCGAGTAGTTAGAGATACCTGCACGTATTTTCAACTGCTTCTGCATTCACTTAAAAACTCTGAGGGTCAGAGAAAGTGAATAATAATTATTGCGACCCGATAGTGGCAAATTATGATTTTGCCCCTAGTTAGTCAAAAAGTCAACTTTTGTGAGAAGTTGCAAAAAGCATGGAAAATGCTATTGTGAGTGTTAAATTGTTATTAGCATGAAAATAAATAGATGGGCTAATGATTTTAAGGTTGATATGACTTAAGCACACTTTATAGTGCTGATTTTACTATTTTGTAAACAATCCCTTTTAAAATAGCCATCTATCATATTATGTGAGAATGAATCATGCTAGAGCACAGCTCGCACTGGGATTCATATGTTTTCCACATAATATTAGTGCTGGATTTGATACGCACTAGATTTTCATGACATGCATGATAGAGTACTGGAGTTTTACTCGTACTCAGCTTTGAATAATATATGCATGACAGAGTGCTAGAGCGTGGCTCGTACTCGATTCTTCATGGTTTATACATGACATAGTACTGGGAGCAATTGCTCGTACTTGATTTTGATATTGTGCATAGCATAGTATTGGGAGCTATTGCTCGTACTTGATTTAATACATAAACTATGCATTGACCTAGTTGCTAGAGAGTGCTCGCACTAGAGTCGAATTTTATGATGTGAAACAGTGTTGAGCGGAGTGACGACTGTGAGTCGCACTCAAGACGCACACTGTATGTGATATGTAATACATGTTGAAACCCATGCCTGAGACCTTGCGTGACTGTGTGTCATAGCTAGAGAGGATATCCGCATGAGGTTGGTATAGACGTGGTATGATATTTCCACAGGCGCGAGGGCTAAGACCTCTGTTAGGCACCCTGACTGTGATGTTGATATGTTCCACGGGAGTGAGAGCTAAGTCCTATAGTAGGCACTCTGGCCGTGAGAACGGGTCCACGGGTGTACTTTGTACCGTGTCTGAGTGGCACGAGGTGTACGATGTACCGTGTGTTGTTATGGAGTTGAGGAGGATATAGCTGGCGGTTGTGATGGACTGACCCCCCTCCCGTTACAGCGGTGATGCCCCGCACACCTAGTACTGTGTTGCTTGGGATCACATCGGATATGATCATAATCCAGGATACTATTTACATGTACCACAGAGTCTTACATGATATATCACATTGATTGATTTACTGATTTAAACTGCGGACAGACCTGAGGGATGGGTCGGACTCCGATTTGTGTTGTGAATCATTTGATGCCATATTTATATGTGATTTAAATATACATGGCATGATTTACATAAAGGTATGATTTATATATAAATGCATTGTGTTGCACTACATGCCTACTTTTGAGAAATAAAGCATGATTTCTATACATGGGATTTATTCTGTACAAGTACATATATATTATATTTCAAGACATGCTTTTAAAGTGAGTTAAGGAAATAATGTTTTCAAGGCATAGCACTATTTTGAGTAGATAGTGTGGATATCTACTTGCTTGCCTGATTTCCTTACTGAGCGCGTTATGCTCACCCCTTTTCTTTACATCTCTCTACAGAGCGTCAGTAGAGCGAGAGTTATCACGGGAGAGTGTCCCCGAGTCCACTACTAGTTCCTATCGATTCATCAGGTATAGTTATTATGTACAGTTGTGTATCTAAACATAGAAACAGCACAGTGATGTATACGTTATATATTATGGGGAATGTAATCGTATTAGATTTTATAAAATCTTACATGTATAATAAAAGCAATTACAGTCAGTAATAATATATTGACATGTATATATGAGATTGGATATTATGGTAAGTGAAGACTCTGACATCGAATCACAGCCCAACCAGTGAAGAGAGGAAAGGTAAGTTAAAAATGCGAAAACTTTATTGTGGTTTTTGGTTAAAGTCAAGGATTAAAACTGGGGTCTTGACAGGATGGTATCAGAGCAGAGGTTGGTCTGATGTGAGTCGGTGTTAGAAAATAGGAAAGTGTACATCCCCATAGTACTGTGCTGTGTTTAGATATAACTGTGTATACCAGATAGGAAATGGACTAATTCACTATTATAAATGCAGGGACTTTGCCTGTATGGCAAATACGCGTAGTGGTAGAGGTATGAGAGGTAGGGCTCGAGGCCGGGGAGAGAGACCCGAGGGACGAGCCGCTGCCAGGCCATTACCTACGCATGAGACTGCAGGTGCTACTGAGGCACCCGATTGTGCTGAGACGCGCTTCACGAGATTAGAGCGTGGTCTCGAGACTATTATTGAGATACTGGCACAGACGATGCCAGGTAGGCAGAGACAGGAGGCAGGAGCTGCTACTGGAGAGGCAGTTGCCCCTGATACACCTACGCAGACAGCTGATGCACAGAGGACAGTAGATACTCCTACACCCCCACCGGTTTCGGGTGGCAGTGGATTAGGATATGGATGTGACTTGCATCGGTTGAGGGAGTTCCAGAAGTTTAGACCTCCATCATTTAGTGGGGTCAAGAACCCCGTAGCTGCCGAGGAGTGGTTGGCAGAGCTAGAGAAGCTCTATGGATTCTTCGAGTGCACGACCTCGGAGATGGTCGCGTTTGCTGCGTTCCTACTGAAGGGAGCTGCAGAGCATTGGTGGAAGTCCACCCGACCTATATTGAGATCCCGACACACGGATATCACTTGGGATATATTTCGGGAGGCCTTTAGGAGGCAGTTTATTCCTGACACCGCACAGCGGAAGTTACAGGCAGAGTTTTTGAGACTCAACCAGGGGAGTTTATCAGTGGACGAGTATGAGACTCGATTCCTATCCCTAGGGAGATACGACCCGGATACTATGTATAGTGAGACCAGGAAGGTCCACAGGTTTATCGACGGGTTGAGACCGGTGCTACGGTCCAAGTTGGTTCCGCTGGACATAGTGACCTATGAGGAGGCAGTGCGCAGGGCGCAACTATGTGAGCAGGACTACGAGAGGAATGCTTCCGAGTTTGGGAAGTTTAGCCGTAGCCAAGACTTGCAGAAGAAGAGGCCGGCTAGAGATTTTAGTTATCGAGGGGGGAAGAAACCCTTCGGTAAGAGATCACGGATAGAGGGGACACGAGATAGATATGCTAGATCTCCTGCTTATCCGACTGCAGCCCCAGCGAAGGGCATTGTGATAGGAGGACCGAGACCTGCTGCGGATCAGTGCAGAAGATGCGGCAGATTTCATGGAGATAGGCCATGTTCACAGGGTACTATAGTATGTTTCCGATGTGGGAAACAAGGGCATTTGGTTAGAGATTGCCCATTTCCGTATGCGACTGCACTACAGAGGGACAGGGAGTTTGATAGAGCTCCAGCTGGTACGTCTGCTCAGAGAGGTAGAGCGACGGCAGAGGAGAAGGGGAAACAAGTGATGGGTCCAGGGCGAGTACATGCTTTGGACCAGGGGACAGCTGATGCTTCATCGGATGTGATTCGAGGTAACATCCTGATTTATGATATTGAAGCATATGTTTTAATTGATCCTGGTGCCACGCATTCTTTTGTATCGCCTTCATTTGCATGTAAATTAGAGAGACATGTAGAGCGTACACATTTATGTATGATGATGTTAATCAGTACGCCTATGCATAGTAGTCAAGTTGTTGAATATGTATATAATGACTGCAAGTTGAGAGTAAGGGATAAGGAGATGACAGCCAATCTAATATTACTAAGTATGAGCGACTTTGATATAATATTAGGAATGGATTGGCTATCTGCAAACCATGCTGTTTTAGATTGTTACGCTAAGACAGTTATGTTTCCTAACCCTACAAGATATATTGTAAAGTTTAATAAAGATAAATGAAAGGAGTAGATATGATTATTACATGACTTCTGATTTAGAAAACCTTCAACATATCAAGGTTTCATTGCGTACGTGGTAGATATGGATAAGGCACATCCGGAGTTGGCAGATATCACTGTGGTCAATGAGTACTCAGATGTTTTCCCGGATGAATTGCCAGGGTTACCACCAGACAGAGAGATGGAGTTCTGTATAGATCTGGTACCTGGTACGAAGCCTATTTCGAGACCACCATATCGCATGGCCTTAGTTGAGCTGGAGGAGCTCAAGAGACAGTTACAGGAGCTGTTGGACAGGGGCTTTGTACGACCGAGTGTTTCGCCTTGGGGAGCACCGGTTTTGTTTGTGAGGAAGAAGGATGGGAGCCTCCGATTGTGTATAGACTACCGATTGTTGAATAAGGCCACCATCAAGAATAGGTACCCCCTTCCACGCATTGACGACTTGCTAGATCAGCTACAGGGAGCACAGGTCTTTTCCAAGATTGACCTAAGGTCTGGGTATCATCAGCTGAAGGTTCGGAGTGGAGATGTGCCCAAGACAGCATTTCGTACCCGATATGCCCACTATGAGTTCTTGGTCATGCCATTCGGATTGACGAATGCTCCAGCTACTTTCATGGCTTTGATGAACGATGTGTTCAAGCCATACTTGGACCAGTTTGTTATCGTCTTCATCGATGACATATTAGTGTATTCGAGATCCAAGGAGGAGCATGAGGAGCACCTCAGGATCGTGTTGCAGACGTTACGGGAGCATGAGTTATATGCTAAGCTCAGCAAGTGTGACTTTTGGTTGTCACAGATCTCATTTTTGGGACATGTCGTATCGAGAGATGGTGTATCAGTTGATCCATCTAAGATAGAGGCTGTAGTTCAATGGGAACAGCCAAAGACAGTCACCGAGATCAGGAGTTTTCTGGGTTTAGCTGGATACTATCGGAGATTCGTTGAGGGATTTTCGAAGTTGGCTGCTCCGTTGACACGTCTTACTCGGAAGAGTGCACCGTTCATATGGAACGAGGATTGTGAGAAGAGCTTTGAGGAGTTGAAGCGTCGATTGACCACTGCTCCGATTCTCACTATCCCTACCAGCTCAGAAGGATTTGCAGTATATACCGATGCTTCGCATCAGGGACTGGGCTGCGTATTGATGCAGGATGGGAAGGTAGTTGCTTATGGATCCAGACAGCTGAAGGATCATGAGAAGAACTATCCGACCCATGATTTGGAACTAGCAGCGGTAGTGTTTGCGTTGAAGGTATGGCGCCACTACTTGTATGGAGAGAAGTTTCAGATATTTACCGACCACAAAAGCCTCAAGTATCTGTTCTCACAGAAGGAGCTGAACATGAGACAGAGAAGATGGCTAGAGCTTCTGAAGGACTACGACTGCGAGATACTTTATCATCCGGGTAAGGCTAATGTTGTAGCTGATGCCTTGAGCAGGAAGAGCCTGGGGATGGTATCGTATATGATGGTTAGGGAACATGATTTGCTAGAGCAGTTTGCTAGCCTCAGTTTGGGAGTCGTGCCTTCTGACATGGATACAGGCTATGTGATAGCTAGTCTACGCTTGGAGCAGGACCTGTTGGACAGGATCAGAGTGGCTCAGCAGACTGATCCATTTTGTATGGATGTGAGTAGTCAGATGCAGAAGGGCACCGTGACTGATTTTGAGATGAGTTCTGATGGACTACTGAGGTTCCGAGGCAGATTGTGTGTTCCCGAGGATCCAGGACTCAGGAGATTGATATTGGCGGAAGCTCATTCGTCGAGGTATACTTTACATCCGGGGAGTAACAAGATGTATCAGAACCTCCGGAAGGTATACTGGTGGTCAGGTATGAAGAGAGATGTAGCAGACTTCGTGGCAAAGTGTCTCATATGTCAGCAGGTGAAGGTAGAGCATCAGAAACCTGCAGGATTGTTGCAGCCTCTACCTATACCGACATGGAAATGGGAGCATATCACCATGGATTTCGTGATGGGTTTACCGAGGACCCGCAGGAATCACGATGTTATATGGGTGATCGTTGATAGACTGACGAAGTCAGCCCACTTCTTAGCTATGAGAGCTACCGATACTCTGAGTTCGTTAGCAGAACGGTACGTACGCGAGGTAGTGAGGTTACACGGTGTACCAGTGAGCATAGTCTCTGATAGGGATTCCCGCTTCACATCCCACTTTTGGGGACATTTTCAGGAAGCCATGGGAACCCAGTTGAGTTTGAGCACCGCTTTCCATCCTCAGACTGATGGTCAGTCAGAGAGGACTATACAGACTCTAGAGGACATGTTGAGAGCATGTGTGCTAGACTATCGAGGCTCCTGGGATGACCACCTGCCACTAGCTGAGTTCGCTTACAACAACAGTCATCATTCGAGTATCGGGATGGCACCGTATGAGGCTTTGTATGGTCGTAGATGTCGTTCCCCTATTGGATGGGAAGAAGTGGGTGACCGTATGATTTTCGCTCCTGACTTGGTTACGCAAGCATCTGAGGATGTCCGCTTGATAGTAGAGAGACTGAGGACAGCTCAGAGCAGACAGAAGAGTTACGCTGACAGGAGACGTAGGCCACTAGAGTTTGCAGTTGGTGAATCCGTGTTTTTGAGAGTTTCTCCTTCCAAGGGCATAGCGAGATTTGGGAAGAGAGGGAAACTAAATCCTCGCTACATTGGACCCTTTGAGATACTTGATCGAGTGGGAGATAAGGCATATAGGTTGGCATTGCCACCGGACTTATCAGGTGTCCACAACATCTTCCACATATCGATGCTTCGGAAGTATCACCCGGATCCGTCACATGTGATTAGTTACGAGCCTTTGGAGCTCCGAGAGGACTTATCATATGTAGAGAGACCGATTCGGATATTGGATAGGAAGGAGAAGGTATTGAGATCGAAGGCCATCGGATTAGTGAAGATTCTCTGGCAGCATCATACTTCAGAGGAAGCTACTTGGGAGCTAGAGAGTCTGATGCGAGAGAAGTACCCTCACCTATTTGAGGACTGACTTGGTTCTAATTTGGAGGACCAAATTTTCTGAGTGGGGGAGGATTGTCAGACCCGGATTTTTGTAGCTTATTTCCTTATGATTCCTATGTGTATGAACACTAAATAATTATGGTTGAATCATAAGAAGAGTATTTACTAGATTTAAAGTGTTAATGAAACGAATTAACACGCAAAAGCTACATAAAATGCCTAAATGTGGATGATAAGTATCACAGGCTAAACCGAGTCATTCTAAATCATTCTGACTGAAAATAAGAACTTAAAATAAAAGAGCGTAGAGAGCTCATGAAGGAAAGTCAGCTTGATTTAGACCCGAACATACAAAACGAGAATAAAAGCTAAAAAGGGTAAAATGGACCTTTTCGGCAAGAAAAGGAGTTTCGGGTGAAATTATCCACCGGGAGCGGTTGGAATATAAAGACGAGAGTGTAAGACATGATATAAAACACTTTCGAAAATTTAAGAAAAAGTCAACTTAGTCAATGGTTAAGGAAAAAGTCAACTATAGTTAAAAAAAAGTGGACTTTTACCATAGTTGACTAATCAAGGTTTGAAATTAACCTAAGTGTGGAGAAAAATTTGGGGAAAAATATTCTTGGCCAGAATACAAGATAATCATCCCCGGAAGTAAGGAAAATTTATTCAGAAGGATTCCGGAATAAATTTAATGGTTAAAAACGTAATGGGCCTAAGGTGAAAATTTTAAAGCCCATTAAGGTATACTAAATGTATATCGAAAATGTTAGGTCCTTTAGACGGAATTGTTGGACCAATTGATCGGCCAAATTTTGAGACAATAAAAGGCCCGAGGTATAGTAAAAATTTCAGCCCGAAAGACCATTAGGAAAGCCCAAACCGAGAAGCCCAATTGGAAAAGCCCATGAGATAAATATCTAACTATAGTTAAAGTTAACTATGACTCATAAGGTGACTCATAAGGTGACTCATGGTTCAGATTTGGAAAGTCAAGCATAGTGGCTGAAAAGTAAGGCTTAATGGCTAAGTAAGTGGCTTATAAATGCAGCCACACCATTGTCTTCTTCATCACACATTTCCGGCTAGAGAAGAACACCATTGAAACATAACCATTCAAGCTTTCTCTCACTAGAAATCACTAGGAATTAGTCATATTTGGAACTTGCATCCTTCATGGAAGTTGTTCCAAATTGAAAGGAGATTAACATATGTTGGAATTGGCTATCAAGGAGCCTAGAGTGCAAACCGAGAGCCTCCAAAGTTTCGGCCAAAAGGAGAACACTACAATTGGTATATTTTCTAATTTCCAATTTCATATATGTTAATGTATGAATGATTTCAAGTATGTTGATATATGTTTTAAGCATTGAAACATATTAAATCACCATGAAGAGGGTTAGGCCGAGAGTGATCAATGGGATATTGAAATATGTCAATTTGATTTTAAGACATAAATGGATTAGTACACATGTATTAATGTTAATGGTATAATTAGAATTAATCAAATTGATTAATTAATACATGTAAATTGTTGGCAACCAAGGTGTTTGATAAAATGCCTAAATGAACTATAGGATGATTGGTAATGTTGCCTACCAAGTGTGTGTGAAAATGCCTAAGTGGAAATGGCTAGAAAATAGGCATGTATGGCATGCCATGGTGGAAACCGAGAATGGCTAAGCTCTCGGCCAAGGCATGTGGCCGAGAGGCCCAATGGGCCAAGCCCAATATTTTTAGGCCCAATAGGGTGTAATGGGCCTAAGACAAGCCCAATAAGAGTTGGTGGGCCCCACAAGCCCAATAGGCCCAACAAAAGTGAATAGTAAAATGAAAATGGACTTAAGGCCTAGTTAGGCCCATTAAGGATTTTTAAAGCCCATTAAGGGAAATTAAACTGTATTAATGTGTAATACAGTAGGAAAATGATAATTAACCTGAGGAATGGTTATTTACAGCTTCGGAGTTTACATCGAGAGCTGATCGGACTGCGGGATTTAGCAGCACCGAGGAAGCGAGGTCACTTGACGTGATCCGAGGTAAGGGACTTTTGCGAGTAGTTAGAGATACCTGCACGTATTTTCAACTGCTTCTGCATTCACTTAAAAACTCTGAGGGTCAGAGAAAGTGAATAATAATTATTGCGACCCGATAGTGGCAAATTACGATTTTGCCCCTAGTTAGTCAAAAAGTCAACTTTTGTGAGAAGTTGCAAAAAGCATGGAAAATGCTATTGTGAGTGTTAAATTGTTATTAGCATGAAAATAAATAGATGGGCTAATGATTTTAAGGTTGATATGACTTAAGCACACTTTATAGTGCTGATTTTACTATTTTGTAAACAATCCCTTTTAAAATAGCCATCTATCATATTATGTGAGAATGAATTGTGCTAGAGCACAGCTCGCACTGGGATTCATATGTTTTCCACATAATATTAGTGCTGGATTTGATACGCACTAGATTTTCATGACATGCATGATAGAGTACTGGAGTTTTACTCGTACTCAGCTTTGAATAATATATGCATGACAGAGTGCTAGAGCGTGGCTCGTACTCGATTCTTCATGGTTTATACATGACATAGTACTGGGAGCAATTGCTCGTACTTGATTTTGATATTGTGCATAGCATAGTACTGGGAGCTATTGCTCGTACTTGATTTAATACATAAACTATGCATTGACCTAGTTGCTAGAGAGTGCTCGCACTAGAGTCGAATTTTATGATGTGAAACAGTGTTGAGCGGAGTGACGACTGTGAGTCGCACTCAAGACGCACACTGTATGTGATATGTAATACATGTTGAAACCCATGCCTGAGACCTTGCGTGACTGTGTGTCATAGCTAGAGAGGATATCCGCATGAGGTTGGTATAGACGTGGTATGATATTTCCACAGGCGCGAGGGCTAAGACCTCTGTTAGGCACCCTGACTGTGATGTTGATATGTTCCACGGGAGTGAGAGCTAAGTCCTATAGTAGGCACTCTGGCCGTGAGAACGGGTCCACGGGTGTACTTTGTATCGTGTCTGAGTGGCACGAGGTGTACGCTGTACCGTGTGTTGTTATAGAGTTGAGGAGGATATAGCTGGCGGTTGTGATGGACTGACCCCCCTCCCGTTACAGCGGTGATGCCCCGCACACCTAGTACTGTGTTGCTTGGGATCACATCGGATATGATCATAATCCAGGATACTATTTACATGTACCACAGAGTCTTACATGATATATCACATTGATTGATTTACTGATTTAAACTGCAGACAGACCTGAGGGATGGGTCGGACTCCGATTTGTGTTGTGAATCATTTGATGCCATATTTATATGTGATTTAAATATACATGGCATGATTTACATAAAGGCATGATTTATATATAAATGCATTGTGTTGCACTACATGCCTACTTTTGAGAAATAAAACATGATTTCTGTACATGGGATTTATTCTGTACAAGTACATATATATTATATTTCAAGACATGCTTTTAAAGTGAGTTAAGGAAATAATGTTTTCAAGGCATAGCACTATTTTGAGTAGATAGTGTGGATATCTACTTGCTTGCCTGATTTCCTTACTGAGCGCGTTATGCTCACCCCTTTTCTTTACATCTCTCTACAGAGCGTCAGTAGAGCGAGAGTTATCACGGGAGAGTGTCCCCGAGTCCACTACTAGCTCCTATCGATTCATCAGGTATACTTATTATGTACAGTTGTGTATATAAACATAGAAACAGCACAGTGATGTATACGTTATATATTATGGGGAATGTAATCGTATTAGATTTTATAAAATCTTACATGTATAATAAAAGCAATTACAGTCAGTAATAATATATTGACATGTATATATGAGAATGGATATTATGGTAAGTGAAGACTCTGACATCGAATCACAGCCCAACCAGTGAAGAGAGGAAAGGTAAGTTAAAAATGCGAAAAATTTATTGTGGTTTTTGGTTAAAGTCAAGGATTGAAACTGGGGTCCTGACAGACATTCCTAAGACAACTTTCAAAACCAGATACGAGCATTTTGAGTTCCTGGTAATGCCATTTGGGTTGACAAATGCACCGACGGCCTTCATGAGTTTGATGACTAAAGTTTTTAGGTTGTATTTAGATAAGTTTGTGATTGTCTTCATAGACGATATTTGGTGTATTCCCCATTTTACCAGGAACTTGACTACCATTTGTGTATAGTTCTTCAAACTCTTCAAGAGAGACAACTGTTTACAAAATTCAGCAAATGTGATTTCTGGTTGGATAAAATTTCTTTTCTAGGGAATGTGGTGTCCAATGATGGGGTGTCTATTGATCCATCTAAAATAGAGGCAATTCTGAATTGGGAGAGATCGAAAACTCCTACTGAAATTCATAGCTTTCGGAGTTTGGCTGGTTATTACAAAAGATTTGTGGAAGGGTTTTCTAAGTTGGCTGCACCGTTGACCTGACTCACTTGAAAGGGAGTGAACTTTGTTTGTAGTGAAGCTTATTAAAACAGTTTTCAAGAATTGAAGATATGGTTGACCATGACACCTATCCTTACCATTCCCAATGGCTCCGAAGGTTTTACTATCTACAGTTATGCTTCACATCATGGTTTGGGGTGTGTTCTGATGCAACACGAGAAAATTATGGCTTATGGTTAGAGGTAGTTGAAGAACCATGAGAAGAATTACCCTAGACATGACCTGGAGTTAGCTGTTGTTGTTTTTACCCTAAAGATCTGGTGATATTATCTTTATGGAGAGACATTTCAGATTTTCACTGATCATAATAGTTTAAAATATCTCTTCTCTCAACAGTAATTGAACATGAAGCAGTGTCGCTGGATCGAGTTGTTGAAAGATTATGATTGTGAGATTCTCTACCACCCCAGGAAAGCTAACGTGGTAGTGGATGCTCTCAGTCGGAAGAATACAACTATAATATCCTACTTTATGGTTAGACAGTGGGATCTGTGGGAACAATTTATGGATCTAAGGATTTCAATGGATTAGGATCAGTCAGTAGACGGTTATCCAACTGCTAGTATAAGAGTTGAATCGAAGTTACTTAATCAAATCAGAAAGGTAAAAAAGAATGATCCCTAAATTGTAAAGATTGTTTGTGAAAATGAAGGGGATAACAATAGACATTCTGGTTTCTCTGTGGGCAGTGATGGTATATTGAGGTTTCAGGGTCAGATGTGTATTCTAGATAATGACGACCTAAAGAGACTGATCTTAGAAGAGCACAGCTCGAGATACACCATGCATCCTGACAGCATGAAGATGTATCATGATTTACGTAGGTAGTATCATTGGGCTGGTATGAAGAAGGACATCGCTAAATTTGTTGCAAGATGTTTGATTTGTCAATAGGTAAAGGTGGAACATCAGAAACCTGCAGGGTTACTCCAACCTTTACCTATTCCAACTTGGAAGTGGGAGCATATTGCAATAGATTTTGTTATTGGACTTTCGAAAACCCGTAAAAAGCATAATGTAATATGGGTGATTGTTGATCGGCTTATGAAATTAGCCTATTTCTTAGTCATCAGGGCTACAGATTCTCTGGTTTTGCTGGAGGAATTTTTTGTTAGAGAAATAGTCAGATTACATGGTACCCCGGTAAGCATAGTTTTGGATAGAGATTTTCGTTTCACCTCTCATTTTTTAGAGTGATTTCAGGAAGCTATGAGGTCTCATTTGAGTTTCAGCACTGCTTTTCACCTTCAGACTGCTGGACAGTCTGAGAGCACCATCCAAACTCTCGAGGATATGTTGAGCGCTTGTGCACTTGAGTGTAAAGGCTCATGGGAAGACCATTTGTCGCTAGCGGAGTTTGCTTATAATAACAGTTACCATTCAAGTATCGATATGGCTTCTTACGAAGGTCTGTATGGTAAGAAGTGCAGGTTACCAGTTGCATAGGAGGAAGTTGGTGACAAGCTGATCTATGCCCCTGAATTAGTTAAGAAAGCCTCCGAGAGCATTAAGGTGATTTGTGATATGTTAAAGACTGCCAGGGATAGACAGAAAATCATATGCTGATAACTGTCAGAGACCATTGGAGTTTGAGGTAGGTGATTCAGTATTCTTGAAGGTATCTCCATCGAAGGGTACCATGAGGTTTGCCAAGAAGGGTAAGCTGAGTCTGAGGTATATTGGACTTTACGAGATCTTAGAGAGGGTTGGAATAGTGGCATATTGGTTAGCGTTAACTCCTCAGCTAGCAGGTGTGCATGACATGTTCCATGTTTCGATGGTTCAAAAATATAATCCTAACCCTTCTTAGGTTATTGGTCATGACATACTAGAGTTACAGGAAGATATGTCATATGCAGAGAAACCTGTTAAGATCCTTGACAAACGGGAAAGAGTTCTAAGGTCCAAAATTATTCTGAAGTAAAGGTTCTATGGCAGCAACATTCGGAGGATGAAGCCACTTGAGAATTGGAAGACGTGATGCAAAAGAAGCACCCGCATCTCTTTACCTAACTATATACAAATTTGGAGGACTAAATTCCTTAAAGTGGGGAGGATGTGACACCTTGAAATTTTAGTCATATGTGAAATTCATTACAGCAGGAATATCATGCTTAGTTATTAAGGAAAATTTTGGGATTTAGAAAGCTCTGGAGTGATTGCTCATTTTTGGTTTGGTTCTAGAAGAAAGAATATGACTACAATGGTAAAGGATAAATTAGTAGAATTGGTTAGTAAAAGTAGTTAATGAAGAATTTTGACTAGCAATAATTTGAAATACTAAAGTTGAATGGTTTGAATGTTTATAAATTCAAGATGAAAAGTAGGAAGGAAATATCTATTAACTCTCAGTCATTTATTTTTAGGCAACGATTCACCAAATCTAATCTTGCTCTATGAATTTCTAGCTACAATTGAAGCATGATCTAAATGTTGTATACTAGGAGCTCCAAGGTGATGAGCTGTGTATGATTTGCCAAACGTCGATAACCCTCGTTTTTATTTGATTTTGGTGTGAGCTAATTGAGTTAACATGGATCCTTACGAGGGTAAGTAAATATGTAGTTACAAATTACTTATTTGATTTTCTGAATTGATTTCTGTGGCATGAGGCTGACTATATGACATAATTTTGATGTTTATCTGCCCTATTTGTGCTCTGTTTTAAAATGTGCACTATGCTTTGATGTGACTAAATATTTTATATGATTGTATTTACTTTAATAAAATTTATTCTATTTTATCTTATTTATTTATTTGGCAAATTTGATATCATGAAGTTTATTTTTAAATAAATTAAAATTATATTCTCCTATTAAGGAAATTTATTTTGATTTTAAACCTCATACCTAAATTTATCTTATAAGCGAAGTAAATTATGATTTGACTTTAATTAGTGTTACGGGCTGGATTTTTCATATGTTGTATAGGGCTTATGAAGGAAGATTTTCTTCTTCTTGGCTGACTTCTAAAAATGCTTGGAAGGGGGTAAAAAAAGTAGCACAAGGAGACCTTGAAGAGGACGCCTACGGCTAGCTTTAGGGAAGGGTTTCTTTCTGGTTTCAGGTTTATTCGTGGGGTATTTTGGTTTTTCGGAAAGGGCTTTAAATGCTCTTTAAAATGGTATAAAAATCAGGCTTAAAGCCTTCCAGAAGGCCTTCAAAATGGGGTTTCTTATTGAGCCAACAGAGTGCTGGGCCTGGCCTGCCAGTAACCCTGTTTTCATAAATTTAGTAAAAATTATTTCTAGCCCATTTTCTTTCATATTTGCACCATTCATGTGTTATACTAAGTTTCTCTATGTCCCATAAAAATTTTGTCCCTATTTGTTTAAGAAACGTTTCCCATTTGAGCCCATTTTGCTCGATTTAGTCATTATCGAATGAAATTCCTTAAGGTTTTTGGTTTACTTTAAAATTTAATTCGACTACTGAGATCTCTGTATTTCTGCTAAATTTTTATTCTCCAAGTCGAATATACCTTATATTAATTTCTTATGGCCTCGTAATAATTTTCTCAAATTTAGGAAATTTATTTCGAAATTATTTCACGTACCAATCCCAATTTCTCAGTTTAGTGTTAACTCTAGTTTTTACTAACTTTTTCACTTCCAATACCTTAATTTCACCTTTTAACCACCAAAGCATACTTATACATGTAATCTTTGAGAAATACATAAATTTAAAACCTTATCTCGATTTTCATGCCCCGAGCTTCGTAACACGAATCCAAGTGCTTCGGTTATTTTAGGGCTGCATAATATTATTCCGAGTATCTTAATTGCTTTCTTGTTTCCAATTAAATAATAAAACAAAAATTTTTGGGTTTCATATTTCTCCCCACCTTTTAAGAATTTGGTCCTCCAAATTCAAGTTGGTCCATCTAATAGTTGAGGGTACTTATCTCTCATATGGCTCTCTAGCTCCCACGTAGCTCCTTCTGTCGAGTGGTGTTACTAGAGAACCTTTACTAATGGGATTGTCTTGGATCAAAGTACCTTCTCTCTTTTGTTGAGAATCTGAACGAGTTGCTCAACATAAGTCATATCTTCTCGTATGTCAAACGATCCATACTCAATAACGTGAGAAGGGTCCAAGTAATACATCCTCAACATAGAAACATGTAAGACATCATGTACCCCAGACAATTATGAAGGTAAGGCAAGTCTGTAGGCAACATCCCCCACTCTCTCCACTATTTTAAATGGACCAATCAAATGAAGACTCGACTTCCCTTTCTTTCCAAAGTGCATGACACCCTTCATCAAAGACACTTTCACAAATAGAGTCACCAACCTGAAATTCTAGAGGCCGCCTTCGCACATCAGCATAACTCTTTTGTCTACACTGTGTCATCCTTAGTCTATTACAAATTAGTTGGACACCTTTAGTTGTTTGTTCAATAAGATCAGGAGAAATTTTTTTCCTATCACCCACTTCTTCCCATGCTACAAGGGATCTACATCTTCTGTCATATAGAGCCTCGTATAATGCCATTCCAATACTGGCATGATAATTATTATTGTAGGCAAACTCTGCGAGGGGCAAATGATCATCCCATGAGCCTTTAAAATCTAATGTACATGCCCTTAACATGTCCTCTAGGGTCTGAATAGTCCACTCGGACTGACCGTCGGTCTGAGGATGGTAGGCAGTGCTCAAATGTAATTGGGACCCCATAGCCTCCTAAAAATGAGCCCAAAATTTGGAGGTGAACCAAGAGTCCCTATCAAATGTAATACTCATGGGAGCCCCATGCAATTGTGCAATCTCTCGAACATACAAGTTTGCCTGCTCTTGATGGTAAAGAAGTGGGCACGCTTAGTCAGTCTATCCACAATAACCCAGACTGTGTCATGGCCCTTTTAGGTCCTCGGTAATCCCATAATAAAATGCATAGTAATATGCTCCTATTTCCAAGTAGGCATCGGTAATGACTTAAGCAGCCCTATTGGCTTTTGATGCTCAACCTTAATCTGCTAGCAGACTAAACATCTAGCCACAAAGTCTGCCATATCTTTCTTCATTCCAATCCACTAGTACACCTTACGTAGATCATGGTACATCTTAGTATATTCAGGATGCATGGTGAATCGAGAACATTGAGACTCTCTCAAAATTTTTTGTCTCAAGGTGTCATCATCTAGCACACAATATATCTTCAAAACCTTAACAGTCCATCATCATTGACCGAAAAGTCTGATTGCGATCTCTCTTCATCCTGACTAACCATATCCCACAACTTCTGATCATTTCTTTGCCCTAACCTGATTTGATCCAAGATACTAGGCTCAATCTATAGGCTAGCCATAAACCCATCATCAATTTCATCAACACTGATACTGAGATCGGTGAACTGTCTCAAGAAATCCCATTCTCTTATCATCATATAGGCCACCATGCCTTTTCTACTGAGGGCATCCACTACCACATTCACCTTACCTGGATGGTACAAAATTTTGCAGTTATAATCCTTTAAAAGCTCTATCCATCTCTTCTGTCTCATATTAAGCTGCTTCTGATAAAAAATATACTTAAGACTCTTGTGGTCAGTGAAGATCTGGAATTTGTCACCATATAAATAATGTCGCCATATCTTCAGAACAAAAACCACTGCGGCTAATTCCAAATCATGAGTGTAATAGTTCCACTCATGGTCCTTAAGCTGACGGGAACCATAAACGACCACTCTACCATTCTGCATCAGCGCACAGCCCAAACCTTGGTGAGAGGCATCAATGCACACTATTAACCCTCTTGATCCATTCAGAATGTGTAAGACTGGTGCGGTAGTTAACCGATGCTTGAGCTCTTGGAAGCTTTGCTCACACTGATCAGACCACTCAAAGGGAACATCCTTTACGTGTCAATCTGGTCAATGGAGCTGCAATCCAGGAAAACCCCTCAAAAAATCTCCAGTAATACCTTGCTAATCCCAAGAAACTCCGAACCTCCGTCACTTTCCTCGGTCTCTCCCATTTTAGCACTGCATCAACCTTGGACGGATCAACAGACACCCCGTCATTAGATACAATATGCCCGAGCAAAGCAATCTCATCTAACCAGAATTCACACTTAATAAATTTCCCATATAATTTCTTCTCATGAAGGATCTGGAGCACAATCCTCAAATGTTGCTCGTGCTCTTCTCAGGACTTAGAATATATTAAAATGTCATCAATAAATACAATAACAAATCTTTCTAAATACTCACGGAAGACATCATTCATTAAACTCATAAAAACATCAGGGGCATTAGTCAATCCAAAGGGCATCTCCAAAAACTTAAAATGCTCGTATCTGGCCCTAAAAGCTATCTTCAGTACTTTAGCCTCTTTAATCCTCAACTGGTGATAACCCGATCTCAAATCTATCTTAGAAAACACTGAAGCCCCTCTCAACTGATCAAACAAGTCATCTATCCTTGACATGGGATACTTATTCTTTACTGTCGCCTTATACAAAAGTCGATAATCTACACACAAGTGGAGATTCCCATCTTTCTTTCTGATAAATAATACCAGAGCATCCCATGGAGATACACTCGGTCTAATGAACCCCTTATCAAGCAATTCTCGCAACTACTTCTTCAGTTCTTCCAATTCGACCAATGCTATTCGATAAGGTGGCTTAGAGATAGGCTGAGTGTCGGGCACCAAATCAATTGTAAACTCAATTTTCCTCTCCGGTGGTAACCTCAGCAATTCATCCAAAAAAATATAGAAAAACTCACATACTACTGGAACATCCTGAATACTTTATGGGTCTTGACTATTATCAGAAACAAGTGCAATATAACCTTCACAAAAATGATATCATCAAAAATTTTCAAACATATGAACACCTTATAACTTCATAGAGCTTAATACCATACATTTCATTTCTTATTAACAAAATGTACATCAAATTTATAAAATAAAGAGAAGGTGACGGTTTTAGTGTAGCAGTCTAGACTTACATGGTTAGCAGCTAGCCAATCCATGCCCAAAATTACATAAAAGCCATACATATTTAGCAAAACTAGATCTGCTAACATTATCTTATCTCCTACCATGATTTTACAATTCTTACACACCAGATCAGTCATCTGTGATTCATGCATGGGTGTGCTTATGTGTAACATGTGATCTAGAGGCTCAGGTTTTAGATGCAATTTATGTTCAAATTGTGGGGAAATAAAGAAGTGTGTGGAACCTGGGTCAAACAAAACATGTGCTTTATAATTACAGACAAGAAGCATACCTCTAATGGTTTCGAAGGAGGTATCGACCGTCTCCTTGTCAATGAAAAACATATGTCCCTGTGAGATAGGCTTCTTGCCCTTGTCTATGGCTGTAACCCTTCTCTGTGGGACTTGTCTCTAGAGAGACTGTCTCCCAAATTGCCTTGGCTGCTCCTGAGGTTCGGTAGGTCTCATTTGAGGATAGTTCTTAATTTGGTGGCCCACAACTTCATATTTAAAATAGGCACCTATGACCCGATGGCATGGCCACCATGCAGCTTGCCATAGTTCTTGCATTGTCAAAATTCAATCTCGGAGTCTCAGACGGTGTCTGCGATATCAGTAAGGGTCTTGGGCTTCCCAGCCCTCACCTGATACTCATCTGTCTGCTATCTCTTGGGCTGAACCTGCCTCAGTTCTGGTCTGGATGTCTCTGATTGTTTTCCCTTATCTCTGCCTTTACACCTATTGAGCTTGAGTGACATCAAGACCCCTCTCAATCTCCTGAGATCATCTGAGGGCATCCTTAAAATATGTGACCCGGAGTCCTAACAGTCTATCACAGATCATAGGTCTCAAACCAACCAAAAACCTCTCGATACAACACTCTGGGTACTTGACTATCTCGAGGTCGTATCTCATCAGGACAGTGAACTGATTCTCGTACTCGTCCACTGTTATACTACTTTGAACCAAATTCAAAAATTCCATCTACATCTTTTTTTGGGCAGTGCGCGGAATATACTGGTACCTAAATTCATTAAGAAAGGCATCCCAAGAAATAGCTGACTGACTGTCTACCAGAACTATCTGAGTAGATCTCCATTAAAACCTAGCTTGGCACCACAACATATAATTGGCCATGGTTACTCTTTCAACATCTGTACACCCCAAATACTGGAATGCTGTCTCGATATCTATCAGCCACTCTTTCACCTTAACCGAATCCTTAACCCCTCTAAATTCTGATGGTTCATCCTAGGAAAGTCTCGTAGTCTTTGAGTATCCCTATCAATTAGTGGCAAGTGATAGTCCCATGAGCCTCTAAAATCTAGCACACACGCTCTCAACATATCGTTCAAGGTCTGTATAGTCCTCTCTGACTGACCATCTGTCTGAGGATAGAAAGCGGTGCTAAAGCTCAATTGGGTCCCCATCGCTTGCTGAAAATGTTCCCAAAAGGAGGAGGTGAAGCGGGCATCCCGACCAAAAAAACACTCACTAGGACTCCATGCAGTCTCACTACCTCCCGTACATACAAGTTCGTTAATGCACTCAAAGTATCTGTAGATCTCATGGCTAAAAAGTGTGTCGATTTCGTTAACCGATCTACTATAACCCATATAATATCATGGTTCTTACGGGTTCTCGGTAATCCCATCACAAAATCCATAGAGACGTGCTCCCACTACCATGTCGGTATCGATAGAGGTTGCAATAATCCTCCAGGTTTCTGATGTTCAAACTTAACCTGCTGACAGACGATACATCTAACAACATACTCGACTATGTCTCTTTTCATTCCAGACCACCAATATACTTTTCAAAGATTTTGATACATTTTACTACTCCTCGGATGTACTGTGTATCTCGATGAGTGAGCCTCTGATAAAATCAACTTCCTAAGCTCTGAATCCTTAGGGACACGCATTCTATTTTTAAACCTTAGTATTCCATCTAAACTCAATACAAATTCAGTACCCTTACCCTTCCGAATTTGGCTAATCACATCAATATACCATTGATCATTTTGCTGAGCTTACTAGATTCTCTCAATCAACTCCAGCTCTAATCAAGCTAGCAATAATCTCATAGTTGCCAATCTTAGATGGGGTCATATCCAAACTAAGGTTCGTGAATTAACAACTCATGCTCCTTAACCATCATATATGATACCAACCTGAGACTCTTTCTGCTCAATGCATTGGCAACCACATTCTCCTTCCCCGGGTGGTACAAAATCTCATAATCATAGTCTTTGAGGAGTTCTAACCATCTTCTCTGTCTCATATTTAACTCTTTCTATAAGAATAGATACTTAAGACTCTTGTGATCCGTAAAGATCTGAAATCTCTCACCATATAAGTAGTGGCACCATATTTTCAATGCAAATACTATGGCCGCCAACTCCAAATCATGAGTAGGATAGTTCTTCTCATGATCCTTTGGCTGCTTAGATCCATAACCGACTACCCATCCATTCTGTATCAAAACACAGCCCAGTCCTTAATGTGAGGCATTTGTGTAAACAGAAAAGTCTCTTGAGCTGGTAGGAATGATGAGAACTGGCGCGGTGGTTAATCATGCTTAAGTTCCTAAAAACTCCTCTCACAAGCTTCATCCCATTTAAACTCCAGATTCTTCCTCGTAAGACATGTCAATGGAGCAGCCAATCTAGAGAAACCCTCTACAAATTTCCTGTAAACCTACCAAACCCAAAAAACTTCTGATCTCTGTGACTGTCCTGGGCTGTTCACACTGAACAATAGCCTTAATCTTAGATGGATCTACTAACACCCCATCCTTCAATACAACATGGCCCAGAAAGGAAATTTGCTCTACCCAAAAGTCACATATACTAAGTTTACATACAACTTTCTCTCTCGAAGGGTTTGCAAAGCAATCCTTAAGTGCTGCTCATGCTCTTCCCTGACCTTGAATATACCAATATATCATCAATGAAAATGATCACGAAATGCCTAGGTATGGCTTGAATACTTCATTCATCAGAGCCATAAAAGCTACTGGCACATTAGTCAACCCGAAAGGCATCACTAGCGGGTGCGAAAAGCTGTCTTGGGCACATCTGCCTTCCAAATCTTCAATTAATGGTACCCAGACCTCAGATCTATCTTGGAAAAGATTTGTGCTCCCCGAAGCTGATCCAATAAATCATCGATACGCGACAAGGGGTACTTATTCTTGATGGTAGCCTTGTTCAATAATAGATAATCAATACACAACCTAAGGCTCCTATCTCTAATCTTTACAAATACTACCGAGGCTCCCCATGGTGAGACGCTCGATCTTATAAACCCTTTATCTAGCATATATTGCAACTGCTTCCTTAATTCCTCTAGCTCTACCGGAGCCATCCTATATGGTGGTTTGGATATTGGCTCTGTTCCAGGTGTCAAATCTATACTAAATTTCATTTCTCTATTCAGTGGCAATCCCGGTAGGTCATTTGGGAAGACGTCAGGGAATTCTCTAACCACTAGAATGTCATCCATATAAGGATGTGTTTTGTTCAAATCCATCACATAAGCAATAAAACCTTCAAAACAACATTCATGCATTCATGTACCAATGCACTCTTACTTGCTACAAAATCAGAATTTCATTACTTCTCCTAAAATTTTACAACACATTCTTCGGGTAGAGAAAATGTAATAGACTTAGAGTGGCAGTCTAAGATAGCATGATTCGTAGCTAACCAATCCATTCCCAAGATTATATTAAGGTCATACATATTCAACAAAATTAGATTGGTTGTCGTACACTTATCTCCTACCTTCACTTTACAATCTTTATATACTTGTTCAGCTAATTGACTGACTCTCATCGGAGTACTTATTAATAAAGTCATATTCAAGTATGTGGGTTTTACAAGACCTAGCAACTCTGATGCACATGTAGGTGATATAAAGGAATGCGTAGCACCAGAATCAAACAAAGCTATAGCTTCCAAATTGAAAATCAGAATTGTACCTTTTATCACCTCAGAAGAGGTATCTGCTGATCCCAGGTCTATCACAATACCCTGCCTTGACCTACAACTTGATTCCCTTTTTCTTCAGCTGTGGCTCTCTTGCTTGCAGGAGGTGTAACTATAGGAACTTTCTCTGGCTCCTTACCCCTCTGAGGAACTACCTCAACTGCTTCTGGGCAATCCTTTACATAGTGCCCGAGCCTACCACATCTGAAACATCGTGCACCCTGAAAATGATAGGGTCTACCACCATGATATCGACCACACACATTACATTGGTTAGTAGCCGACTGGGGTCTGCTAATCACTATACCTTTGGCTGGTGTTTAAGTTAGATTCATAAAAGGTCTAGCAGCCTTCTTCTGTGACTCATCAGCCTCTCTCTGACGCTTACTAGTAGATTTTTGACCAAATCTGACACTCTTGCCATCTCCCAATTTTCTCAGACCCTTGTCCTTACCCTAATTGAACTCTAAAATTTGCAGGTCATAGTCCTGCTCACACAACTGGGCCCGTCGTACAGCTTCTCTATATGTAGCAACATCAAACAGAGCCAATTTAGCTCTAATCGAAGGCCTTAGTCCATTAATGAATCTACGGATCCTGATAGCTTCACTCCTGATAGAGTTCGGATCATATAGGCCCAATGAGGTGAATCGTGACTCGTACTCATCCATTGTTTAGTTCCCTTAAGTTAGATTCAAAAATTTCATTTGTAACCTACGTCGAGCTGTATCTGGGATGTATTGTTCTCTGAATGCACCCAAAAACATATCCCATGTGATAGCCATGCCCTGAGCTCTCAACATAGGCTTGGTGGACTTTCACCAGTGCTCTGCCTCGCCTCTCAATACAAAGGCCGTAAGCGCTACTCTCTCCGTAGCTGAACATCTACAAAAATTAAACAATTTCTCCATCTAGCTTATCCAGTCCTCAGCCACTGCTGAATCCCTTGTCCCACTAAAAGGAGGCTTAAAATCCATAAAATGCCTCAACCTCTCCATCTCACAGTCATAACCATACCCCAAATCTTCATCCTCATACTATTGTGGGGCTATTGGAGGAGGTACTGGTCGAATAAGGGGATCTTATGGCCTAACTGTTCAGGTTGTGCAGGTGCCGCATCCTCAGGTTCAGGTGTAGCTGCTGGGGGATTCGGTGCAGCCTGTCCTACTGTACCAGGTATACCCTCAAACCTAGCCATAATCTGACCTATCGTGGTCATCATTGTGTGCATATATTCCTTTAATCTGGCTATCCGAGGATCGAAAGACTCTATCTGTTCTTGGGGCTTATGACTAGAGGACGATCTATTATGACTCTCAGTCCTATCATTCCGCCCTTGAGCTCTCTAGTTCTCTCCCCTCTTATGGTGTCTCTCAGGCATAGCTCATAAGCCTATTAACTTTCCTGCATTTATAACGAACTCTTAGATCTCTACCAGCTCCGTATATACATTTGTATCTAATTATCGGACAGTAACTTGGGGATGTATGCTTTCTTAGTCCTAAACATTAACTCACATCAGACCAAACAAGCTTTGATACCAAATTCTGTCACACCCCAACTCCGGGTGCTCTTCTTCCATACATATACTACTTATGGTTGGGCTATGAGCTGATGCATTTACAATATTCCATACATTTATAGCGAAAATATTTAAACTTTAATTCACACACTCCCAGGAATTTGTGTAGACATACAAAATCAATTGTATAATATAATGTCTTTACATAACATCCCCATACAATTGTTTACATTTTGAAATATAACTGTGCGATACAATATGCTAGATACAAAATGCTTTTGTGTATACAATTCTTATACCTTAGCAATAGGTGGGAGCTGTTTAACACAAAAGAAATCTGGAGACCACCGCACTGTCCTACTTCTCAATATCTGGAGGGGGAAAATAGTGGGATGAGCAAACCACAGCTCAATAAGGAAATGGATGCTAACATGTAGATATTGTACTATCTACATAGTCTATGCATGACTAACAAAACCATGTTTCATTATAAATGAGAATATTACTAGAAAATGCATTTAAATATTCTTTTCTATAGGCATTTTTCATAAAACCAATGCTCATTATTCCCATTTGAAAACATGTCATGAAATAATGCTATTATAGCACAAGTACTCAAATCAAGAGATAATTATCAAACCATAACATCTCTTTTCTTTTCACAAATCGTTTCTTTTTATCAAATTTCTTTCTTTTCTGAGTTCTCAAATTTTTTTTTATCTCTGAGACAGGCATGAAATTTAGGTAAACTAATATCCATGACATATGACCATAGTCAGTGATCCCAGGCCTCACTGATCAGGTGTGCACAGGGTATCACTTGCCTGAAGGGGGATGGGTCAGTCCTACCCTTCGGCTCATCTCAATCATCATCATCTTCTTCATCATATCACATATACTCATGGTACAATGTACTCCATGTGTCATCTATGCAATACTCGTACTCACGTGTACCTAGCACGGTACATAGTATTCCCCGGACAACTACACGATTCAACATATGCCCGTGGACCTAGTCCATCCACCCTACTCCGATGGACTCATCATCGTCAAACCATGTCTCATATACCAGGTGAGCAGAATTAGCCTGACACACAGTCATTGCAAGGCTCCAATGTGGTATCTCTCTGTGCGAGCAACTGCTTCTAGCACTGTGTTATTTCAAACTCAGCAAAACTTGTGTGAGCAATGCTCCAACACTTTTCTCTAAATCATTGTGCGAGATAGACTCCAGCACGACATACCAAAACCATAGAAACATGTGTGAACTAAAAACTCCAGCATATTATCATTATAAAGCCACGTGCGAGTCACGCTCCAGCACGGTTTATCAAAACATGTAAATGTATGCGAGTAAAATCTCCAGCATAGTTAAAATCATTAAAACAGGTGTGAGCTAGTGCTCCAACACCAAATCACATCTCAAATCCAAAAGGTGGCTATTTTTCTTATTGAAAATCTCAAATCATGTTTATTTACGTAGCATGTCGTTCCATGCTAAACATGTAAAACTAGCCGACCTATCCATCATCATTTCTCAATCACAAAATCGACACATGGTTGTGAAAACATCGAAAACATGCATGTTATGCTATTTCCTTACCGCATCCCATTTTCACAATATATACATATACCATAATGCATTTCATAATCTCATATCATTTCATAGCTCATTAGCTAAACATACTATCACTAGCGTCATAACTACTAAAATCGCTGTAAAATATGTATGAATATCTCTATCGCTAACATACAGTTCCTTACCTCGAATCGTGCTTGTATTTCCTTCGCCTCGTTTGCTCTGTTTACGATCCGGGTTATTCGTGTTCCAACATGTTCCAATCTACATGTGGAAATCATTAAGTTATTTTCCTTTCCTTCTTCTAAACATCCACATTGTCATTTATTTATCTATTCACACTTCTCAAGCCCTTTATCATTTTTCACCTTTTCCATTAGTATCACTATATCTCATCTTAAGTTTTCCATTACTTTCCCATTAGTTTTCTCTTCATAAATTCCCTCTTAATGTTACTCACTCATCACTACAATCATCATTTCTATCAAGGTTTCACATACCATTCAACCCACAAAATGTCTAGAAATCCATATTTAAAGCTTGAGGGTTGAAGAGCTTACCTAGCTTAGCCTTTTCCTTAGCCAAACTTGTAGTGGTCTATTCTCCTCCTCTTGATCAAACCAATGTGTGATTTTTGGGTATGTTGTTCTCCTTACTTCAAGGAACAACTTTCCCTTCTTGAGCTTCTTCAGAATGTAGCTGAAATGCAGTGATATTTAGGGTGAGAAAGCTTGGTTGTTTGAGAGAAAATGATAGGTGTGGGTTTGGTAAGAGGGAAATCTGATTTTTCAGCCCAATCTCGTGCTCTTTATATAGATGCAGACACATGAGATCGATCTGGCCCTTATGGAGATCGATCTCTGCATGGTTTGGTAGTCCTTTTACCTAACGTAACTACTACCAGATCGATCTGCTCTTCATGATGAGATCGATATGTTGCAAGCAGAATTCTTCTTGGAGATTGATCTGCCTCTTGTAGGAGATTGATCTTCTCCTTAGAGAACCTTACTGAGATCGATCTGTACCTTATGATAGATCGATTCCTTCCAGGTAGAGACTTAAAGAGATTGATCTGCATTCCCATGAGATCGATCTGCCCTGTTTAATTGAACTGATCCTTGGCATTTCATGAGAGGAGATCAATCCTTCCTTCATGAGAGATCAATCTGCTTCTCCCCTGCAGTCTTATTGCTGCAGTTTTTTGTAGGTTTTTTGTAGTTTTACATTTCGTACATAATTAACATATAATCGTATCCATTTCATATAGTTCATAATCAATGAAACTTCTGCACACAACTTGAAATCATGGATTATACATTAAATTCATAATTTCTACATCCTTTACTATTTATACACTTGTAAAAATGTGCATATACAACATAGCTTCATTAGATAGACTTGTAAAATTACAGGCATTACAGTAAGGGGACTATAGACTGGATCAGGGTCGTACAATGCCCTACGCCACTAAGGATCAAAATGAACAATGCATGAAGTGGCGAAAGATAAGGCGCCGAGTGGGCATAGCACGCATAATGTGGTTAAACATGCACCATGTGGCATAAGGCATGCACCACGAAAGACCAAGCTCCATACGGGCCATGCATGACGAATATCATGGACTACATGTTGCCTTAGTCTTAAAACGAAACGTACAAATTTTTTTCGGCTTACTAACCCGCATTCTAGCAAAACTAAGATTTATACCAAAATTTCGTATTTATGAAAACTTATTCATAAAACCCATTATCAAAACTTGTATTTTCCAAAACATTTTACAGATACCAGGAAAGTACACTCGGTGGCTTAGTAAAATTAGTCTTTCTTTCGATTTTTGGTTTATGCATTAATAGTACTTTCTCGACTATCGAGTGCATTTTACATACACGATCCTACTTTAAACATGTTTGTATATTAAAACAGGGTAACGAGATGCTAATACTGCTTTAAATTACATCCCTTACCTATTGACTCTTGGGGTAGCACAAAATCGTCGAGTATCCAGCATGCCTTGATTTGGGTGTCAGTACCTCGAGCTGCCCAAGGTAGTTTCAAAATAATCAGATGATGCCCAAATTCATCTTAGTATACTAAAATATACATCAACTTGTATGAGCTTCATTAAATTTGACTATTTTCGTCAATTTCGTTATTTGCTCGATTTTATCGTTAAACGTGCCGATTAAAGCTATGTCAATAATTTCTTTTTTTTTAAATTCAAAATTATAAATTTAATAGCTTAAACACTTATTCAAGTCTCTAGACAACACCTTTCAACTTATCAACTTGACAAATTTTCACATTTTTACGGTTTTCACTAAACTAAGCTATAAACCAAACTTTTGGGTATTAAACTAGGATTCTACAACACCTAATTCAACCAAATTTCATCTTCTCCCTAACAAATCAAGGATGGCCAAATTTACACCATACACTAGAAATTATTTCATCAATTTTTACTTTAGCAAAAATCATCTAAAATCATCAAACAATAACATATATCATCATCATCATCTTCCAACAACTTCTCATCTTGTTTGACCAACTTTGACCACTCTTTCTTTCTCCAAGAATGATTTTCAGCTGTAGATGTACATGTATACAACTTATAATATTCTAAAACAAACTTAAAACCAGCCAAGAAATCATAAACTTAAGTTTTCTCTTACCTCTGAAACAAGTCAGATTTTACCCCTGTTCTTCTCTCTAGATTTTTCACCTAGCTAATGAACTTATTTAAAGATGGATTTTTTATATGTTGTATAGGACTTAGGAAGAAAGATTTTCTTCTTCTTTGCTTACTTCTAAAAATGCCCGGAAGGAGGTCAAAAAAGTTGTACAAGGAGACTTGGAGAGGACACCTGCTGCTAGCTTTGGGGAAGGGTTTCTTTCTGGTTTCAGGTCAATTCATGGTGTATTTTAGCTTTCCAAAAAGGGCTTTAAATGCTATTTGAAATGGAATAAAAATCAGGCTTAAAATCCTTCTAGAAGGCCTTCAAAATGGGCTTTCTTATTGGGCCAGCAGAGTGCTAGGCCTAGCTTGCCAACAGCCCTATTTTCATAAATTCAGTAAAAATTATTTCTAGCCCATTTTCCTTCAAATTTCCACCATTCATGTATTATACTAAGTCCATAGTATGTCCCATAAAAATTCTGGGCCCATCTGTTTAAGAAACTTTTCTTGTTTAAGCTCATTTTGCCTGATTTAGTCATTACCGATTGAAATTCCTTAAAGTTATCGATTTACTTTAAAATTTAATTCGACTTCCGAGATCTCCGTATTTCCACTAAATTTTTATTCCCCAAGTCAAATATACCTTATATTAATTTCCTATGGCCTCGAAATAATTTTCTCAAATTTACGAAATTTATTCCAAAATTATTTCACTTACTAGGCCTAATTTCTTATTTTAGTGTTAACTCTAGTTTTTACTAACGTTTTCACTTCCAATACCTTAATTTCACCTTATGACCACCAAAGCATACGCATACATGTAATCTTTGAGAAATACTTAAATTTAAAACCTTACCTCAATTTTCATGCCCCGAGCTTCGTGCTACTAATCCAACTGCTTCGGTTATTCCGAGCCTGCATAATATTATTCCGAGTATCTTAATTGCTTTCTAGTTTCTAATTAAATAATAAAACAAAAATTTTTGGGTTTCACAACTTGACTTTTTCATAGTGAGATTTGCTTTGAAGCTTAAGTCAATAATAGCGTTTGAAGGAGTATCGATGTGGAATTAGAGTATCAAAGTATATCAGAGTGCCATATCTTTGTTACTAGGTTATTTCTTTTTTTATAGGAGATGGTTCTAACTCGCATTTCACCTACATCCCTCATGCACAGATTATGCATGAGTGGGCATTATTGGCAGTGAAGGAGGCACTTCCTGTTAGAGTATTCTATACTGGGTGAGTGGTGGTGATTCTACCCACTCAATCCACACGTTACTCTTTCTTAGGAATGCTGACCCACCTAATCTCTCTCAATCAAACCAGGTTTAGCGTGTTCTTGGGTTTTTTCTTGACTAATGTGCTTGGGCTAGTTACTCAAATTATTTGGGCAATAATCATTTATTAGCAAAAAAATAACAAATTTAATTATTTGGATACAAATCGAATCTTGAAAAAAACTACAAAATATTAATTGATAAAGTTAGCATTGTATAAATAACAAAAATAATACTTGGAGTTATTCCATAAAAATTTATTAAAATATATAAATTGTTTTAATCTTTTATTTCTTGTATAATCATTATTTTAATTGATAATCTTAAACTTATAATATTATCAATTCATCACCTTACTTCATAATTTTTTTTTTTATAATACATCACAGTGGTCACCCTGTTTTAGTTTGTTCGCTTGAAATAATGTTGGAGATTAACAATGGAAAAATCTTATTCTGTCAATTGAGAGCCTTCTTCTTACCACCGGGAAGTGTTTTAGGCTCCTCTTATCGTGTAGAGAGCTTTTCTTTAAATTTTCTTTCTTTAGCCTATAACCCTATCTTAATTCCCTATTCTCATCATTTTCTTGCATGCATGCCTGATTACTTCCTTTGATTCCTAAATCAGTAATCTCCACTCAATTGAAATGCTTAGTATTCCACCCTTACTCTTGCCTCAAAAAAATCCTTTAAGCTATCTTTTAACAAAAAGATTATCCAAATCTTTACCTTAATCGACAACCATCCAATGCTCATCATGTCTTAATCAAGCTGTCTGCTCTATTTTTCCACACAAATCAACGATTAACCAATTTCGGTAATACCTAGGATAGATGGAAAACAAATAATCCAAAAAATGAAGAGACGATTTCATTTGTATAAAATTCCAAAAGAAAGGAAACCACTAAAACATAAAATCATCACATTGGAGAGGAATAAGGTTGTTTCCAAAGCATTTCAATCCACCATGAATAATATCCGTATCCAAAGAGATTGTAGTTGAACTGAAAGCAGTGAGAGTGACAAGTCCAAAGATAGTACGAACTACACTAGTCACCAGATTGACATGCAACCTCATCCTCAAATGAGAATAAGGGCTCAAAGAGGCCCCATTGTGTCTTTCAGTACTGAAGTACTAGAAAACTGAAGATTTTGACAGAATTGCCTCGTTGGATTCCTCCATGACCTTTGGCATTTCTCGATCTGTTATCTCTAAAACATAATTAGCAGAGTATAGAGGTTAAGGGGTCAGAAGAGACAACAACTTTTATATTTTGTATTCTGAAAATATTTTGGATCTCCACTTCATTTGGCAAGAAAGGCAATGGTCCATGAATGAAGCATTTCTCATCATGGATTTATGGAGGGTAAATAAATCACTCAGCACCATCAACCTAGTTCAGATTCCGATTTGAATGTAAATATGGGGGCTTCTATTCGAATACTAGAGGCCCTTCATAAAAAACAAACTAGGACAGGTAGTAGGGGTGGTCTTAGGTATCGATTGGGAGAACGTAGCATCGAGAAATATTAGCTTCATGCGATTCAAAGTGTGGATTTTTCCATGGCACCCTTTTATCGTTGGAAGCATTCTGAGAAGGGATAATGGCATCATGACATGGGTTTTGAGTTTCGATATGGAAGAGTGTGCAAGGTATGTACCAGATATGATATCATTGGTCATACACCCCAAAATTGTCACCATCAGAATCACAAGATTTAGAGAATGATCAATGAGTAGATGGACAATATCTCTGTAAGGTTTGGGTATGATACATGATATGACTTCCAGAATATCTTGTCAGGAACATCAGAGCCTATCGTAACTGGGGCACCCACAAAGCCACGAATATTGAGTTTACCGGTAGATTTATTCTAGAAAACACTATAGACCAGATGGATCAAAGTCATTTCAATGATTTACCAAAAGGAAGACACACAGAAGAAAGATACATAAAAGGAAGAGCAGATACAGAGTTGAGGTAGCAGTATGTAGAACACTTCACACCACAGGAAAGAAATGTACCACCAAATGGAAAGAATCCAATGTCAGCAATATCGAATAGGAACCAAAAGGCTCATCTCACTTCTGCCAACCTCTCAAAAGACCCACCACCCCCAAATGCAATCCATTAGGATCAGACAACAACATTAGCAAGTGAATGGGAGAGATAACGATCTCAGCTTGACATTCTTCTCGAATATTTATCATAGAATGGTAATCATAAGGTTGACAGTATTGATGTACTGAACCAACTTGAACAATAGCCAGACAACCTACCAAGATGGGCTATTTTACTGAATAGAGAATTCTTATTTACCAATGGTAAGGTTGATCTAGCCTAGAACCAAAAAGTCTTATCAAAGAGTAGTGCAATAGGTGAAAAACGGAATA
The DNA here is from genome assembly GCA_033439115.1 of Firmiana major. Classification (NCBI taxonomy): domain Eukaryota; kingdom Viridiplantae; phylum Streptophyta; class Magnoliopsida; order Malvales; family Malvaceae; genus Firmiana; species Firmiana major. Next base: position 66,822,652 of record CM065898.1, on the reverse strand, counting down.
TGTCAGTAGAACGAATATTAAACAGTGTGCATTGTCTAGGTTTTAGAGTGGACATGGTTGAACAATTTGATGAAGGCACATGAATTGGAGAGATTACCTTCACCACCTAAAATAAGCCATAATAGCCAGCAAAGTCTAACCCCCTGATCATTGACTAGGAAATGCCAAATGAACGAGAAGTCCAAGGAGTAAGGACTAAGGGAAATGATGGCCAGTAGCAAGAAGCATCAGTAATTATAGGATTCGGTATCAAGTTAAAACCATTAGAAGAGAAGCCACATGAATCGTATCTTAGGGTTCATTCGATACCAATAGAGGAGGAACGAAGCAACTCAAATGAACAAAAAAAGAAGAAGAGAAGAGGATATCAGTAGTAATAGGAGCAAAATCATTGAGGCAAATGAGGAGGTTACTGCAAATGTTATAAGTCAAAGATCAACTCAACTCATGGGAGGAAGGAGAATCCAATAATGAGTTTAGGTAAACAATCCCTTAACAGCCCTCATAGCAACCATGAGACTCCTCAGTTGGAATGTTAGGGGATTGGGTCAACCTCTAACATCCGCTCAATGCAAAGAGCTGAACTAAAAGCATAAAGTTAACTTTTGTTTTTTTGATGGGGACAAGACTTTTTGTGGAACTAGATAAGCAAAAGGTTAGTCTATAGGGTTTTTGTAATGCGAAAGAGGTGTCTAGTATAGGATTAAGTGGAGGTCTTTTGATAATGTGGGATGAAAGTGTTAATGTAACAATCCACTATATGGATAGGAATCTTATTTTGGTGTACATCTCTGACAATAGTTACTCAACCTGGATCAAATGTGTCTATGGCCATTCGAATTTCCAATATAGGAAAACAGTATGGGACAGAATGCAAGAACTCAACTTAAGTATCAAAAGGGATGAATGTTGGATTATCCTTGGAGACTTCAAACAAGTACTACCAATAATGATAAACTCTCATTGAAAAATCATTCCATTAGGGGAGCAAAAGAGCTATTGGAAGTGTTAAATAGTTGTGACCTATCAAAAGTACAGATCAAAGGGTAATATTTCACATGGACTAATAATAAAGAAAGAGATGATATGGTTTAGGAAAGACTTGATAGAACCTTTACTAAACCTATTTGGTTCAAAATATTTGATAAGGCAACCCTTATCAATCTATCGGTGGCTTATTCGGATCATGGTGCCATGCTAATAAACACAGAGGAGTGTAGAGAATTCAAAAGAAGACCATATAGCTTTGAGGCTATGTGGATTGCCTACCCATAATGCAAAAAGATCATCAGCAACTTATGGAGCAATAAAGTATCTGGTTCACCTTTATATGCATTGGTTCATAAACTAAAAATCATACAACAGAATTTGAAAACATGAAATAAAAATGTTTTTGGAAATATCAAAGAGAGAATGGTTAAACTCAAATATGATCTCGGCAAGCTCTAACAACACCTTGACAGTGAAGTCGAATGTGAAACTAAGAAACATTTTTAGAAGGAACTCGAAAGACTGGTAGAATAAGAACCTATTCACTAGATGTAAATCAAGAATTAACTAGATCATACAGGGTGAGAGAAATACCAAGTTTTAGCACACTTTTTTTGCAAGAAGAAGAATTAGGAACTCAATTTTTGAAGTACTGACAGATGGAAATGTATAAGAAGTATGTTAAAAAGGGATTGAAAGAGCATTCTATATAATCATTCAAAGAGCTATTTAACCTTTCTCATACAAGGGGGTGTTTGAGATAAGATCATTCATTATGAACTTAAACGTGCCATCACTTAATGATACTCATAAAAACTCGCTGAATAGGTCTTTCACAGTAGATAAAGTCAGATGTGCTACATTTCAGATTAAGGGTATGAAAACCTAAGAATTAATGGGAAACTATGTATCTTCTATCAACAGTTGTGGATGTGGTAGGCAATCTCACAATTGTTTATTCCTTATCTTTCTTTAATTCGAGTCACCTTTCGAAAGAGCTTAACAAAACCGTCATTACCTTAATCCTAAAAAGTATTACCTCTTAGAAAATCTCTAAATATAGACATATCAGCCTTTGTAATGTGGCATACAAGATAATAGCTAAAACCATGGTTAATATGTTGAAACCAATCATGGATGAGATTATTACTCCTTTCCAAAATTCATTCATTAAGGGTTGAAGCTTATCGGATGATATTTTATTAGGAGAGGAAATCCTTAATTGTAAGACCTGAAATTTGTATTATTCCATTGTAAATATATTAGTGTAAATGTATATTTGTGATATATTGATTTATAAAGAAGGGATGATACAATGTTAGGTTAATTTGAATTAAGAAAATAAAGCTAAGTGCTTTAAACTGAGAAATAAGAGATTCGGTGAGCTCGGGACAAACCGAACAAAATTTGGTTAAACCGACTGAAAATATAAACTCAAAATACTAAAATATAGGAAGTCTAAGAAGGGAAATTAGTTCGGATTTGTAAGACCCAAAATTTTTCCAAATCGATAATTTATCCCGAAAATATGGAAATAATATCCCCGAAAAATAATAATAAGGGAGAAATATATTTTCGGAGGAAAAACTAAAAATAAAATAGGAGGTACAAATATATTGGGCGAAAGGAAGTAAATAATATATAATGCTCTGCCTCGCCTCCAACATAAACGTATTTAAAAGTCACATTCTCAGTCGACATACACAGAAAGAATGCATACAACTTCGCTATCTCATTCACCCAGTCCTCAACAACTATTGGTTTCTTTACTTCGCTAAATACCGGAGGGGTGTGAAAATCTCTATAGTCTGAGGCATCTGTTTAGGCTTTACCCTGCCTATCCTCAACTACATGTACCTGCATAGACTGAGTAAACAACTCTGAAATATTTTCTACACTCCACTCCATCCTCTCGGAGCATGTCTCAATACTGTTTGGTCTCTTTATAGGACCCTGTGGAGTATGCTCAACATCAGCCTCAACCTCACTCTCATCTTGAGTCTTATGTGACGACTCATTCGACTCTCAGGCCGATCTCTACGGTCTCGAGCATGTGTACTCGCCCCTCTACCATAGCGGCAATTAGTTATAAAAACTATATTCTTGCATTCGAAACTAAATTCTTAGCCGCAGTTCCAACTTGATATACACAATTGTATCTAAACAATGCAAAGTACATGGAGATGTAAATTTACTTAACCACTAACACTAACTCATATCAGGCCAACTCTGCTCTGATACCACCTTTTTTCACGACCCATTTTTCTTAAAAACCCCTATAAAGTTTTTTTTCATTTCCTTACCCGTCGTGAACAGTTTCACTACTAACAGTTGGGCTATGAGTCGATGTTAGTCCCTCATGTCATGTTACTTACCTTAACATCTATTTTCCATATTTCATTTATATATCAATTCATTTTAACTAAATACATCCCCAATATTACATCCGTGTACAGTACTGTGCCTCTATATGTTCAGATACAAAAATTATACGAATATGTATACCCGATCTTGATAGGAAGCAGCGGATAACCGAAATGCAAGACTACTGTCGCTCTCTTCTACTGAATGTACCTTGTGGGGTGAAAAATGAAAGGGTGAGCGAAACTTGCTCAATAAGGCAATAATCTCATGATATAAAATCGTTTATATTTTGAGCATGAGGTAAGACTAAAACGATGTCATATGTATGTATATACCATATATAAGAGAAATAATGAAATCAACATATAAAACGACATGGAAAAATCATCATGTATGACATCTCATGCTCGTCACATTAAAACTTATTTGTTTCATCATAAACTCATCACGTTAAAACTTAATTGTTTTATTACAAAATAACCACATCAAGGCTAAACCCATCCATCGGGAATACCTTGATTCATTAAATCACATCTCTTTTAAAAACATAAATCGGGACATTACCCCTCCTTCAAGTTTGTCCCGATCTATTTAGACCGTATGATATCATGTAAGGCATGTAGGTTACTGTATGAAAAATCGAGGACTATGGCCATATTATGTCCCTGTGATCCCAGGCTACACGGATCCCGGTGTGCGGGGCATCACAATTGTAACAGGAGGTGGGGTCAAATCCTACCTACCAGAATATCAAGTAACATCATCGAGTCATCATGACTGCACGGTACAATGTACTCCGTGTGACATACACGGTACAACGTACTCCGTAGACCCATACCATAGTCTGGGGGTGCCTGCCGTAGGTCTTATCCATCCTAATACTATGTTGATAACCAACCCATGTCTCAAAGTATACGTGTGAGCATATCAACTCTCTGTGACACACAGTCTACAGGAGGCTTCTATACGACTATATGCATGTCAACTCACGTATAGTGCGAGCGAAACTCCAGCACGACGCTATGCATATCATGATATCTAAAATCTTGTGCGAGCGAAACTCCAGCACGATTTTTGTACACACACAAATTTCTCGTACGAGCAATGCTCCAGTATGGCTTTTTATAAGTAATAAATCAGTAAAATTTAGTGCAAGTAAGACTCTAGCACTCTTTTTACTCGTGTAATATGATAGGTGGCTCAATCTTGATAAAACATCTTTTAAAATCGTAATCGGTACAAACCGGTACCCTTTCTTATAATTCATAAAACCAACAGCCAACCTATGTGTAAATTTGCTTAAACCAAAGCAATACATTCATATAAAACATTAAAACATGATAATCATGCAATTTATCTGCCTTACTACCTTTTTTGTAAATTTACTCCCAGGGGCAATATCATCTTTTCCTTTATTCACCCATGCCCCGATTTTCGTAAAAATTATTATTTCATTTCTAGATACTTTAAGAAATTCTAAGCCCTGTAAATCCCCTTGAAAATACGCATATAATCTCTATGCACCTACAAAATTCCCTTACCTCGATTCTCTATACAATCTAACTTTTCCAATTCTACCAATCACCCGATCCGTTTAGCTCCCAATATGTACTCCGGAGCTGCAGATAATTATTTACCATGTCAATTTAACCCAATAAATATAATTCTCGTGTTTACTACAGTCGATTTAACTATTTGGGTCAATTTACTCTTATTGGGCCAGATCACACCTTAATGGGCCTCGACCCATTTTCAGCCCGTTTCTACTTATTAAATCCCTTCTTCGGGTTTATTGGGTTTATTCGGCTTACTAATAATCATCGAGCTTCGTTCCAAACTCATTGGATAGCCCGTATACTATTTACGATAATTATCGTAAAATTTCGAATAATATTCCTTGTTATACAGAATTAATCCGTAAAATAAATCTTAACTCTGCATTGAGGACTCTAATTGTCGAAATTAAAATGTACTTACCCAATGTTAAGCGTGGTACAAAAATCGGAGCTCAATCGGCTCTCGTTCGGGCTCTTCGTAAAACTGCACAATTTTATATTTAATTTCGGGTTAATTTTTTATCAATTATAATTTAAATAAATTTCTCAAAAATCAAATCAGTCACTTTTGACCTCTTACCGACTTACCTGAAGTCCGGTGTATCTCCAAAAATTCTTCCCCTTTTTTCCTTTGTCTCTTTTTCTCCTTTTTTCCTCTCTTTCTTGGCTGAACTGGTTCAATCCGGTTCAACCCGGTTCAGACCGGTCCGGTTCACCTCTTGCTGAACCAGTCTGTACCGGTTCAGGCCTTTCTACCACTGTTCATGGCATTTTTGACCGGTTCTCGGGCAGTTTCTGACTTCGGTCGGTGCGCCTGGAGCAAGGGAACGTTCGGTTGGGGTCGGCTGTGATCAATCATCGGTGGAGCCGCCAGAATTTTCTTCTCTTTCCCCGCGGCTTTCTCCCTCGATCCGTTGGAGTCCGACGTTTTTGACGCGTGTCGCCGGTGGCAGGAGGGTCGGGCGGTTGTGGACTACGTTTTTCAGTGGTCGTCTGGCTTCCTCGGTCACCGGTGGTGGCTCGCCGGCCTTGGGTTTCCGTTCGGCTCCCTCATCTTCTCTCTCGCGTTTTGCTTTCTATTTCCTTCTCAATTTCCAATTCACGATTTCAGTTTTCATTTTCAATTTCTTTTTTTTACTTATTTATTTATTTATTTATTTATTTTATTATTATTTTAATTGATTTTATTATTATTTATTTTTATTATTATTTTATTCCATTAAAATATTCAATAATAATCCAAAATATCTAAAAAATTATTATTTTATTCAAATTAATTAATTTAATTAATTTATTATATTTTAATCATTTTTCGATGTATTTTCTCCGTATTTTCGGGATATTGTCTCGAGTGACTTTTTGGTATTTCTAAAAATTTCGGATCTTAATCAATTAGACTCGAAGTTGTATAATTTGCTCATTATCAATCAAGATATCCTAAATCCTTATTTTCAATTGAATTTTTCTTATCGAATTTATCCCGAATTTTGATCTTTTGACCGTTTTGCCTTTGCACGTGTTCGAAAATTTCATTTCAATCCTTTTGCATTTTTAATTTTGCATTTTTTAAATTCTTATCTCCAGTCCGAATCCCGTTCGTTTAATTTGGGACCATTTCAATCCTTCCTTTCACGAACATACTCATTTCGGGTTGTAACTAAATTCGGGTCTTACAAATTCCCACTTAGGTTTTTGTTCTAAAACTTGCATACTCGTGCAAATTGGCATGATTTGGTTTAAAGTCAATGTATACCTGATTTATTAAGCTTATGGATTTATGAAATAAGTTAAGAGATCCCACCAAGTGCATTAAAGAGCCTTATTTTACAAAATTGCATAATTAAACTTGTTTTAGCTGTTTTGAACAAAGGATTGCATCAAACTGGTTTTCTTCAAAGATATTTATCATGTTTTAGTGTGAGATCATAATGTTTAAGCTTTGATATGTATGATTCCAAGGGACATCTTACCCCAGTTAGTATTTATGATATTAAAAAACAAATATATTATTTTGTATAAGCATGGAGTTATACTAATTAAGTTGTAGACAGTATGATACGTGATTCTGTAAGGCCAATATTACTACGTGTAAGAGGCGTTTATGCCTGTAAATAAGTATGTGGTTGATGCATGCCTATATACTAGATCGACGCTCGCTTTTAAGTAAGACTAATAGATGTGGACACGTCTATATTATTCCTAGTACTCATAGGTCCAGTGGGATTGAGGAATCTTTAATCATGGCTATAAGCTAACTTTTCCCTTTTTGGGCTCCTTTTTAGGCTATAATTGACTAAGTTGCATGTTTACTCTTAGGATAAATTGCCTAGTCTCTAACTAATATCTGAAAGTATATAGATATACGTTTCATAAGCTATGATTTGTAAGTAAGCTTTCTAAGAAAGTTATGATTTGTGTGTAAGTTTTGCAAGAATAATTGCAAGCATATACAAACATGTTTGACATGATTTATTTGCTAGCTTGAGCTTCGTAAGATTCATTTGATATGTTTAAAATAAGTATGCATCTTTTTATACCTTCCCCTTTGCATGTATTCTTTACTGGGTGTAAGCTCACCCTCTTACTCTCCCCCACAGATTATTTATGGTAGACATTGATGGCGTGTTTCTTTTGAGTAGGCTTGGAGAATATCTTCCTGCCGCCTGCTTTATTCATTTTCAATGTATATACGTAGAATATATATATTTTTGTTTGTATTACAGATAGTAATGCTTAGTCTATGTATTTAATTTTAAGATCTAACGATAAACTACAATAGGTATTACATGTGATTTTTAGGCCCATTAGATATCGATTATAGTCTGTATTTGAAGTGTAATGTAATAAACTGTCACGACTCAAATTACCTAAAAATCAGAGTAAATTTTTCTCTTTTTCATTTCCTTACCTGTCGTGAACAGTTACACTACTAAACAGTTGGGCTATGATTCGGTGTTAGTCACCTCTCACCTATTTACCATTTCATTTCCATATTTCATTTACATATAAATTTATTTTAACCAAATACATCCCCAATATTACATCCGTGTACAATACTGTGTCCTATATGTTCAGATACAAAAATTATACAAATGTGTATACCTGGTCTTGATAAGAAGCAGCGGCTAACTGAAATGCAAGACTACTGTCGTTCTCTTCTACTGAATGTATCCTATGGGGTGGAAAATGAAAGGGTGAGCGAAACTTGCTCAGTAAGACAATAATGTAAGCAGGTAGATAGCTATACTATCTACGTGCTGATAATGTCATGATATAAAATCGTTTATATATGGAGCATGAGGTAAGACTAAAACGATGCCACATGTATGTGTATATCATATAAGAGAAATCATGAAATCGACATATAAAACAAACATGGAAAAATCATCATGTAAGACATCTCATGCTCGTCACCTTAAAACTTATTTGTGTTCATCATAAACTCATCACGTTAAAAAGTATTTGTTTCATCACAAACTCATCATGTTAAAACTTATTTGTTTTATCAGAAAACAACCACATCAAGGTTAAACTCATTCCCCGGGAATACCTTGATTTATTAAATCGTATTTCTTTTAAAAACATAAATCTGGACATTACCCCTCCTTCGGGTTTGTCCTGGTCTATTCAGACCGTATGATATCATGTGAGGCATGTAGGTTACTGCATGAAAATCGAGGACTATGGCCATACTATGTCCCTGTGATCCCAGGCTACACGGATCCCAGTGTGCGGGGCATCACAATTGTAACGGGAGGTGGGGTCAATTCCTACCCTCCAGAATGTCAAGTAACATCATCGAGTCATCATGACTACATGGTACAGCATACTCCGTGTGACATACATGGTACAACGTACTCCGTGGACCCATATCATAGTCTGGGGGTGCCTGCCGTAGGTCTTATCCACCCCAATACTATGTCGATAACTAACCCATGTCTCAAAGTATACGTGCGAGCATCTCAAATCTCTGTGAAACACAGTCTACAGGAGGCTTTCGCACGACTATATGCATGTCAACTCACGTCTAGTGCGAGCGAAGCTCCAACACGACGCTATGCATATCATGATATCTAAAATCTCGTGCGAGCGAAGCTCCAGCACGGTTTTATGCACACACAAATTTCTCGTACGAACAATGCTCCAGTACAGCTTTTCATGAGAAATAAATCAGTAAAATTTAGTGCGAGTAAGACTCTAGCACTCTTTTTACTCGTCTAAATATGATAGGTGGCTCAATCTTGATAAAACATCTTTTAATATCGTAATCGGTACAAACCGATACCCTTTCGTATAATTCATAAAATCAATAGCCAACCTATGTGTAAATTTGCTTAAACCAAAGCAATACATTCATATAAAACATCAAAACATGATAATCATGCAATTTATTTGCCTTACTACCCTTTTTGTAAATTTTACTCCTAGGGGCAATATCGTCTTTTTCTTTATTCACCCATACCCTGGGTTTTTGTAAAAATTATTATTTCGTTTCTAGATATTTTAAGAAATTCTAAGCCCTGTAAATCCCCTCGAAAATACGTATAGAAATCTCCATGCACCTACAAAATTCCCTTACCTCGATTCACGCGTAACTTATCTCGTCTCAATAATATCCGATCTCTCAGTCCAACTGCGCGTCAACCAAGTCTACGAAACTGTATATAACCACATAATTGGGGTCAATTCAGTTATCTTTATCAGTACATCACATTTACTGATCGAATCTAACGTACTGGGCCGTTTTACTTTATTGGGCCCGATTGCACCTTAATGGGCCTCCACCCATTTTTAGCTTGTTTATACTTATTAAATCTCTTCTTCGGGTTTACTAGGCTCATTCAGCTTACCAATAATCATCGGGCTTCGTTTCAATTTTATTGGATAGCCCGTATACTATTTACGATAATTACGTTGCAATTTCGATTAATATTCCTTTTTATATAGAATTAATCCGTAAATTTCGTAAAATAATTGAAACTCTGTATTGAGGACTCTAATTATCAAAATTAAAATGTACTTACCCAATGTTATGTGGGGTACAAAAATCGGAGCTTAATCGGCTCTCGTTCGGGCTTTATCGTAAAATTGCACAATTATATATTTAATTTCGGGTTACTTTCTGATTAAATATAATTTAAATAAATTTTTTAAAAATCAAATCGGTCACTTTTGACCTCGTATCGACTTACCCGAAGTCCGGTGTATCCCCAAAAATTCTTCCTCTTTTCCCATTTTCTCTTTTTCTCCTTTTTTCCCTTCTTTCTTGGCTGAATCGGTTCAGTCCGGTTCAACCCGATTTAGACACGTCCGGTTCAGTCCAATTCAGTCTGGTTCGGCCGATTCAAGGTCTCACTGGCCGGTTCTCCATCGGCTTCCGCCGCCAGCAGCTCTGCGAGGTCGTCCGCAGCTCCGATCTGGTCTCGGTTTCATCCGAAGAGGCTGGGAAGTAGCCGGTCCGGCCTTTTCTCCTTTTCGACGTCGGTGGCTTCCTTGTTTCTCTCTGTTGCCAGCGCTGGCCGCCGTTTCCCCGACTGTTTCTGCCCCCATTCGGCTCAGCATCACGTGGGGTTCCTTCGGTGGTCGGTGGTCGGTGGTCGGGGTCAAATTTACGCCAATGGCCGCCGATTTGGCTTCTCCTCTCTGCAGCTTCTCTCCCTTGATTCGCCGGATTCCAGCGTCGGTGGGCTGCGTCTCCGGTACCAGGGAGGTCACGCCGGTGTCCTCTTCATTTTTCGACCCTTACCTGGTTGATTGGTCGCCGGACTGTAGCCGTTCAGTCCCTTCTTCTTCCTCGATTTTTTAGTCGATTTCCTTCTTCTCTCTCTCCCCGAAAATTTCAGTTCCTCTTCTTTTTTTTCTAATTAATTAATTAATTAATTTTTATTTATTTTATTAATATTTTAATCATTAAAATATTCACAAATATTCTACAAATATCTACAAATTTCTTATTTTATTCCAAATTAATTAATTTAATTTAATTTAATTTATTTATTATATTTTTAATCATTTTTTCGGTATAATTTCTTCGTATTTTTGGGATATTATCCCAAGAGAAAATTTTGATTAATTCCAGTAATTTCATATCTTGATCAATTTAACCCGAAATTTAATTATTTCTTCGTTATTTATCAAGATTCTCAAGTCCATTATTTTTAATTAAATTTTCTTGTCGAATTTATTTCGACTTTCGATCTTTTGACCGTTTTACCCTTCATGTGTTCGAAAATTTCATTTCAGTCCCTTTTACATTTTTAATTTCGTGTTTTAACTAAATTCGGGTCTTACATAAACAACTTAAGGATAATCTTTCTCTTTGTTAGTCAAATTGATGGATGAAATGAATTGTGGATATTGGGAAGTATGTTATGCTTGTATATTAGAGTTTAAATTGGAATCACATCACAAATGTTTGAATGGTTCAAGACTAAAGAAATTATTAATCAAGTTGATCAAATAAGATCAACCACAACCATTAGACACTACATTGGTTGTTGACAAACCTAGGTAAGGAAAAGAAAAGTTTAGTCCAATTTTCATCGATTCGAGCCCTTATAGAGTTGGTGTCAGAGCATAGTTGTCTTGTATGAATCAGTGTAGTTAGGTTAGAATTAGGTTACATCCAGTAGTCTGTGCATATTTGAATATAAACTATGTATAACTACTTAAAGTTGTACTAAATTTGATCAACTTTGTATTAGTAAACCATCGTTATGAGTAGAAGACAAGGTAGATCTGGGATATGAGCTCCCCAACCTCCACCTACTCCATGGCTTGATAGCCTTAATACAAGGACTACTAGGCTCTAGTAGAGACTTGAGCAGAAGTTCAACGATATAGCTACTATTGTGACAACTATGATCATCTAGCAATCAGGTGGCGCTAGCATTCCCACCTTCACTGAAGATCACTAGCTACACCTCTTCCTCCTTTGGTATTACAGCCTCTAGTGCCACAGCTTCTTGCACCACAACCTCCTCTACCTAAGCCCCAGGCCCCTTAGTCATGGGCTGGTGATAAGGGTGATAGAAACTTTAGTAGGGTCAAGCACTTTCAGAAGTTCAACCCGTCATCATTTAAGGGGGTAAAGGATCTAGTAGTGGTTGAGTGTTGGATTCTAAAAACTGAGAAGCTGTTCAAATATATAAAGAGTCTCATGACCAAGAGGGTGGACTTGGCCACCTTTATGCTACAAGAATGAGGTCGAGCATTGGTGAAAGGCCACTAAGACTGTTTTGAGGGCCAAACACCAGTTTTGACATGAAAAATCTTCTTAGATGCCTTCCGAACCAATTCATACCATAGACGACCTCAAAGATGGTGCAACTAGAATTTTTAGGTTTGACATAAAGGTCCCAGTTGGTGGACCAATATGAGTCCTAGTTCATAGCTTTGAGTTAGTATGACCCCAATATCGTCAAGAGTAAGGAGAAGAATGTGCAAAGGTTTATGGATGGGTTGAAGCTAGCTATCTGAGCTAAGTTGGCTTCGTTTGACATCACCACCTTTAATGAGGCTATCTGGATAGCCTAACTTATGAAGCAAGACTGTGAACTTCATCTAGCTAATTAAAGTCCTCAAGGGAAGAACAAGGAAAAACAAACTGCGGATAATAGGCCCTAGCATAAGAAGGGTTTCCAAGGTTTCAATAAGAGAACGAAGTATGTAGAGTTTGATCGTAGGTTACTAGGCCTATTGTATCTTCCAATTCTGCTTTTGGTACCTAGGATGTATACAAGGATTATGGCAAGGATCATGGTTCTAGGCCTTGGTAATGGGTTACAGGGGTCGACTTTAATTATGGTCAAGTAAGCCACTGTATCAATGACTGCCCATTGACTAAGCTTACTTAAGGATAGGCTCTGAGGCCTATTGTTTTGAAAAGAGCTACAATGTTAGAGAAGGGCAGAAAGCTTGTAGTTCAGGGCTGAGTGTTTACCTTATACAAGGAGTCAGCTTATGCCTCCTCCTATGTGATTTAAAGTAAGATTTCTTCTTATGGTATTGAAGCTTTAACTTTATTTGATGTGAGTTCTGCCCATTCCTTTGTATAACTTATGTTTCCTAGAAAATTGTATGTAGTGCCTGTACCCTTAGGTTACCTTTTACATATTAGCACACCTCTAAAGGAATCCTAAATAACTGACCTAGTGTATAAGAATTGTAAGTTAAGGGTAGGAGAAAAGGATTCAATAGTAGATCTGATTGTATTAATCACAGATTGGTTAACTATTAATCGTATAAGTTTAGACTGCTACGCTAAGACTGTGACCTTTACCTTACCTATTAAGTATGTTGTAAGTTTTGGAAAGTAAGAAATAAAATAAGATGTTTTGCTTTGTATGGAAGTTTTATGAGTTGTATTTGTGTGGAGGTTATCTTGCATATATAGAAGATACCAAAAAGAGGCATCTGGAGCTTCAACAAATTCCAGTGGTTTGAGATTTTCGAACATATTTCTAAAATAGGGAGTTTAAAATTGACTTGGTATCGGATACTCAACCCATATCCAAGCTTCCTTATCAAATAACATTGGTGGAATTGGAGGAACTAAAGAAGCAACTTCAAGACTTTTCGGACAAGGGATTTATACGCCCGAGTGTTTGACCCTAAGGTGCTCCAGTTCTATTTGTTAGGAAGAAGAGTAGTAAACTAAGGTTGTATATAAACCATTGGTTATTGAACAAGGCTATTGTTAAGAACAAGTATCCTCTTTCTAGGATCGAAGGTTTATTCCATTAGTTGCAAGATTTTACAATTTTCTCTAAGGTTGATCTGAGATCGAGATACCATCAGTTGAAGATCAAGTTGGAAGATATTCCTAAGATAGCTTTCCAGATGCGATATTGCCATTTTAAGTTCCTAGTGATGCCATTCTGCCTGATAAATGCACCTGCAACATCTATGAATTTAATGAATGAAGTGTTCAAGCAATAGCTGGATCAGTTTGTGTTTGCGTTCATTGACAGCATTTTAGTCTATGTCAAGTCTCGATAGGAACATGAGCAGCACCTACAGATAGTATTGCAAGCACTTCGAGATAAGTAATTGTATGCAAAGTTAGACAAGTGTGACTATTGGTTGGTGCAAATTACATTCTTAGGTCATATAGCTTCTAATGACGTGGTGTCAGTTGATTTATTTAAGGTTAAAGTAGTTCTATAGTGGGAACGGCTAAGGAATGTGACTAAGATTTAGAGTTTCTTAGGACTTGTTGGGTATTATAGGAACTTCATAGAAGGATTTTCTGAGCTAGTTGCACCTTTGACTAGGCTTACACAGATGGATGTAAAGTTTGAATGCTTTGACAATTTTGATGTAGTTTCTAAAAGCTTAAGCAAAGACTGACAATGGCACCGACCTTGACCATTCCGAGCAGATCAGGTAGTTTCTCAGTTTACATTGATGCTTCCTTGTATGGTCTGGGTTGTGTGCTTATGCACTATGACAAGGTAGTTACTTAAGGTTTTTGCCAACATAGAGACCATGAAAAAAACAAAAACCAAACTTTCATATTCGGTTTTAAATTAGAGATGTTAAAAATAATGAATCAATGTACTCAGACTTCGAACTACTCGCAATGGTATTTGCGCTAAAGATTCAACGGTATTATTAGTATGGTGAAAAGTTCCAGGTATTCACTCATCACAAGAATCTAAAATATTTGTTTTCTTGGAAGGAATTGAATATTAGGAAGAAGAAAGGTTGGAACTTCTAAAAAACTATGATTATTAGATACTTTACATCCTAGGTAAGGCTAACATAGTAGCGGATGCATTGAGCAGTACACACCTAGGGTTAATTTTATACATGATGATGATCAGGAAATATGAGTTGCTTGAGCAACTTACGAGTTTGAGGTTAGACATCACTCTTTCTAACACTGATGGTTGTATGATTACGAGTCTGAGGATCGAGCCTGATTTAATGGATCAAATTAGGCAAGCTCAGAAGAAGGATCGGTTTTGTGTATGGAAAGTTGGATTAGTATAAAAAATTAAAGGTCAAATTTTAATATTGGCAGTGATAGACTTTTGAGGTTTCACAACCAAATTTATGTACCAAAGGATGAGAAATTGAGGAGACTAATTTTAGATAAAGCCGCACATTTAGATACACTTTGAATCCAAGGAACAACAAGATGTACCGTAGATTGTGCAAGGTGTACTGGTTGATTAGTACGAAATAAGACATTATAGAGTATGTGGTTAAGTATCATATATGTCAATAGGTTAAGTTAGAGCATTATAAACTCACGAATTACTTAAACCTCTACATATAAAGAATTGGAAATGGGAGAATATTACTATGAATTTCATTATAGGATTGCCAAGGACCTAGAGGAACCACGATGCTATCTGGGTCATAATCGATAGGTTGACTAAGTTAGTATACTTCATAACGATTAAATTGACGTATACTCTCGGTGCTTTAACTAATCTGTATGTTAGGGAGATAGTTAGGCTACATAGGGTTCTAATGAGCAGTACTTCGGATAGAGACTCTAGGTTTACTCCCTGTTTCTAAGAGCATTTTCAGGATGCCATGAGACCTCAGTTGAATTATAGTACGACTTTCCATCTTTAGACTGATAATCAGTCAGAAAAGACCATTCAGACTATGAAGAACATGTTATGGGCTTGTGTTTTGGATTTTAAGGGCTCTTAGGATAACCATTTATCATTGACTGAGTTCGTATACAATAACAGCTACCACTCTAACATTAAGATGGCTCCATATAAAGCTTTGTATTGAAGGAGATATAAGTCTCCTACAGGTTGGGAAGAGGTTGGTGACAGAAAAGTATTTGCTCTTGAGCTAGTTGAGCAAGCTTCTGAGGATGTCCAATTGATTTGTGAGAGACTTAAGATAACTTAAAGTCGACAAAAGAGTTATGCTAATAGTAGGAGATGGGATTTGGAGTTATCAGTAGGCAATTCAATGCTTCTAAAGGTTTCTGTGTTTAAGGGAATTATGAAGTTTGGCAAGAGAGGAAACTTAAGTCCTCGATTCATTGGGTTATTTAAGATCTTAGAGAGAATAGAGATGTGGCCTACATATTGTCATTTCCTTTACAACTATCTATTGTGCACAATGTGTTCTGCATATCCATGCTTCAGAAGTACCATCTAGATCCTTCCTACATTATTAAGAATGAGTCATTGAATATTAGGGAGGATCTCAGTTATGATGAAAATTTGATTCGGATAGTGGATAAGAAGGATAAAGTGTGAGCTCAAAGTTGATTCCATTAGTTAAAGTTCTCTAGTAATATCACTCATCCAAGGAAGCTACTTGGGAGCTAGAGAGTTTAATGAAGGAGAAATACCCTTATTTCTTCTGATGAGCTTGATAAATTTGAAGGACCAAATTTATTAAGGTAGGGAAGATGTAAGAATCATCATTTCCATTGTATCCAATATGAAAACCTTTAAGTGTAAGTTCGATGTACATTTGATGTAATGATAATGAAAGATTTTGTAAGATTAAAGACTTGTTTGAAGTTTAGACGTGTGTTAATAAGATTTGAATCGATTTAATGATGGGAGATTACATGTTTTTGATTTGAATAGGTCTATTGGTGAAGAACTGACTTCTCTTAATTGATTTTCAGCTAAAAAGAAGCAAAAATAAGAATTTGGAACTAAGGGATCGATCCTCATATAATAGAACGGTCTCGGGAGCCGAAAGACCACAAAGGGATCAATCCCTACCCTTACTTGCTCCAATTTAGAAGGGATATACCTTTCCTAAGCCATCCTTACTCTCTTACTTTCTGATTTCATGCCATTTTCAAGCCAAGGAGAGAGAAAAGAGGGAAAAAGAAGAAAAGGAAAAGGGGAAAGAGAGGAAAAAGAAGAAGTAGGCTCCAAAACTTCAACCAAACCTTCACATTGACCTCTTTATCAACATATGTCATTTTAAAGCTAAATGGTGGATGTTTGAAGGTCCAAAACCTAGAGAAAAGATTTAACTTCTTAAGGTAAGTTAGAGAGAGAAAGCTTTGATCTCTAAGCTTTTGAAGATTTATGTTAATATGGAAGTTCTTAATGTTATATTTGTGTAATTAAATGCAACCAAAAGCATTAGAGGTTTATGCTAAGGTTTTTGGTAAGAAAGGAAGAAAAGGCATGGATACTTAGATACCTTTTAAGTCTATATATGTTATTATTGATCTTTTAATCTAACATTTTCCTAAGGTAAGATTTGATAGAAACTATGAAAAACAAGTTTTAAGGTTTTAGCTCTTAAGATTTTTATGATTAGAATGCTTTGATGATGACTTATTAGACATATATATGTGTGTGTCTCGGATGATTAATAAGTAAAATGGTAGTGTCAAATTTGAAAAAGAAGGATTATAGCGCGGTGATGATGTATATTGGACCATTTGATGAAATTAAGATTAAAGGCTCCAAATTAGGCTAATATGACTTTAGAACAATGTAAGAAACTACGTAATATGAACTATAGCCTTAGATGAAAAGGAAGCCTATATAAGCAAATAGGTTATGTTTGTTAAATTAAGAATAGGAAGAATTAAGTTGATTCAATTAGTTTTAACTGATATTTGTGTTATATTAAAGTCTAAGTAAGTAAGTTGATGGTAATTAAGACTTCTTTGCATGACATTGCAGCTAAGAAACCATTTAGAAGGAGAAAAGCAATATAAATGCATTTCTTAGCCTAGCTCTTAGTGCTAAAAACTAAGTTTAAGTGCTACATTGCTAAGAGGTAAGGGATTGCATGTAAAGACATGGGTATAAGTTGTTTTAAGCATGTATTGCATGATTTAAGAAGCTTTGAATTGTTTAAAGTTAGAAAAGTTTGCTAAAAATGCATAGTTGGCATTATAGGATCGATCCCTCAAATTAAGGGACAGATACCTCATCTGAAAGTTTTAGAAAACATGCATTCGGCTTATGAGGGATCGATCCCCTCCTTAATAAGATTGATCCCTATGCATATTTTCCAAAAGGCAGAAGCATTTTACCACTTTAAGATCGATCCACTCGCTTCATAACATCGATCCTCACTTAAATTTTTGTTCTAAACTTGCATACTCATGCAAATTGAATTATTTGGTTTAAAGTCAGTGTATGCATGTTTTATTGAGCTTGTGAATTTATGAAATAAGCAAGATGATCCAACCAAGTGCATTGAAGAGCCTTATTTTATTAAATTGCATAATCAAACTTGTTTTAGCTATTTTAAACAAAGGATTTCATCGAAATGGTTTCCCTTAAATGTATTTATCATGTTTTATTGTGGGATTATTATGTATAAGCTTTAATATGTATGATTCCAAGGGACTTCCTACCCCAATTAGTCTGTCTTATATTCAAAAGCGAATATATTATTTTGTATAAGTATGGAATTGTACTAATTAAGTTTTGGACGCTATTTTTAAGAGACTGTAAAGCCACCGCTAGTATGTGCTTAAGAGGCATTTATCACCTATAAGAAAGTAAATGGTTAATGCGTGCCTATATAACTAGATTGACGCTTGCCTTTAAGTAAGTAAGGTTGATAGACTTGGACACGTCTACGACATTCCCAATACTCACCAGCCAAGTGGGACTGAGGAACCTCTAATCATAGCCATAGGTTAACTTTTCCCTTTTCAAGGCTCCCTTTTTGTGATGTAAGTAAGTTATATGTTTACTCTTGGGATATATTGCCTAGTCTCTAACTTATATCTGAAAGTATATGGATACATTTCATAAGCCATGATTTGTAAGTAAGTTTTGTAAAATAGTTATGATTTCTATGTAAGTTTTGCAAGAATAATTGCAAGCATATAAAAGCATGTTTGGCATGATTTATTTGCAACCTAGAGCTTTGTAAGATTCATTTGATATGTTTGAAATAAGTATGCATCTTTTTATATGTTTCCATTTGCATATATTCTCTATTGGGCATAAGCTCACCCCTCTTTATCCCTCCATAAATTATCTATACTAGACACCGAGGGTGTGTCTCTTTTCAGTAGGTTGGGAGAACATCTTCCTGCCACCTATTTTATTCATTTTGAAGGTATATACACAAAATATATATCTTAGTTTGTATTAGAGAAATTAATGCACAGTCTATGTATTTTATTCTGGGATGTAATGAAAGGCTACAATAGGTATCAAATGTGATTTTTAGGCCTCATTAGGTATCGATTATAGCCTGTATTTGAAGTGTGGTGTAACAAACAACTTTAAGGATAATCATACTCTTTGCATTCAAGTTGATGGATGAAATTAATTGTGGATATTGGGATGCATATTATGCATGTATATTAGAGTTCAAATTGGAATCACATTGCACACGTTTGAATAGGATCGAGACTAAAGAAAATTATTAATCGAGTTGATCAATTAAGATCAACCAAAGCTATTAGAAATTATATTGGTCGTTGACAAACCTAGGTAAGGAACCTAGTTTCTGTTGATTTGGGCCCTTACTAGAGGCATTGGACCTTCGTGGCAGAAGATAATCACTGATAGTCACTTGTGTAACGTTTCGAAAACATTAAAATTAGGGCTAACTTATTTTTAACTTAATGTTTTATTTAAGTTGCATTCTTGTTCAGTGCCGATTACTTAACCTTTCATTTTTTGAAGCCTTTTCATTTTAACGAAAATTTGCTAGCATAATGGCTTATTTATGAACTTACCTCCCTGCAAGATTTAAAAATACAATTTATAATCCTAAGGCAATTGCTTTTAATCACCTTTCATAATCAATAGTGATTTTCCTAACATACATTCCATTCCATTTCCTTAATACCTCAGAATGACATTTTATTGTATAAACTGTAAATTAACAAACTTTACATATACACTGATATAGATTATATCCCAAAATATCTTTTACACATAAGTGTCTATGTTGTACATGTTGTCTGGTAATAAAACAAGAGTATACCTTAACGTGCAGCAAAGGTAGCCTGTGGAGAGAGTCGTAGCCACCAGCCTACATCGAATATACAGCAGGAGTAGAAAGATCACTGCAAAAAAATCTATAAAAGTAGAGAAAAAAGGGGTGAGCTTCTGAAAAGCCCAATAAAAAATGCATTTAAAATAGTACTAGTATCTAAACATACGAAAAACGAGACACTTTTAAAATGCATTTCATACTTTAAATCACTTTTGGATACTTTCGTACAAAGCTTCGGAAAGCAAACATATATTGAAACATGCTTAGCTTCGGCAAATCAAACATATTCGGATAACATTTATCATATATCACAAAACTTATAATATTACTTTTGAAACCACGCAGAATATCATGGAGACTAGGTAAATCTATATAGCTAGCACAGGTCATGATCACTCAACCTTCGAAGAGGGAATCAAACGAACAAACAAAGTACTGATGGCCATTGTAAGGGGACTATAACTGGATCAGGGTCGTACAACGCCCTATGCCACTAAAGACTAAAACAAACATGTACGAAGCAGGGAAAAACATCCCACGAAGGACCAAGCACCACAAATGACCAAAATAAACATGTACGATCTGGACATAACATGCACGATGTGGCAAAAATCAAGCACCAAGTGGGCGTAATGCACTACAAAGGATTAAAACAAACATGCACGATGTGGCGTAAAGCATGCACCACGAAGGACCAAGCTCCACACAGGCCAAGCATGACAAGTGTCATAGACTACATAATGCCTTTTGTTTCAAATCAAAGATTACAAATCTCCTTCCAGGCTTATTTAACCATATACTGATAGAATCAAGCTTATATCAAATTTTCACATTTTCGAAGCATATTCATAAAACACATTTTCACATCAAAACTTGCTTTTCTAAAACATTTTACAAATGCAAAGAACGTACACTCAGAGGTTTTGGAAACATTAGTTTTCTCTCAGTTTCGGCTTAAGCTTAAATAGTACGTTTCAGAAATTAAACACATTTCACAACTTGGTCATACTTTAAATCATGTTGGTAATAAAATTAAGTAAGAGACACTATTACCACTTTAAATTACATCGCTTACCTATTGAATCTCAAGGCAACACAAAATTGTTGGATATCGGGCTTACCTTGATTTACGTGCCAACATCTCCCGTTGCCTAAGATAATTTTAAAGCCATCAAATAATAATCAAATTCATCTTAATATTTTTAAACATACCAACTTACGTAAACTTTATTAAACTTGAACATTTTTGTCAACTTTGTTATTTACTCGATTTTACCGACACACATGTCATTTAGCTATTTCGATAACTTTTCATTTCTTAAATTTAGAATTATTAAAATAACACTCCATTCATTCATTTCAGCCCATAACTTATGTTTTACAACTTAATTATAAGTCACTTTTCATCATTTCATATTGTTTAGTTAAACCGAAGCATCAGACGAGCCTTTTCAATTTAGCTCGTTCACTTCAATCTAAACTTACTAAATTCTTATACATGTTAAAAAACATTCATTTTAAGCCTTTCCATAACAATCTATAATATGCCAAAGTACGGTTTTCATCATTTTTACGATTTTTGGTTAAATCAAAGCTTAAACCAAACTTTTCAGTTTTATCTAATACCACACAATCATCAAATTCCATCAAACTTCAACATTTCTATACAAACCATAACCTGGCAAAACTTAAGCTATCCCATACAAAATCCAACTTAGAATTCTACTTTAGCCAAAATCATTCAAACTCATCAAACATCAACATATATAAAATTCATGAACTTCTAAAACTTTTTACCTCTTTTGACCAAACTTTGACTTGATTTTTGTCCACCACCAATCCTTCTTGGATGAAAGAAAACATGCATGTAGCTTTAAGACACCTTAAACCACCTTAGAATTGAACCAAATTATAAAAAACAAAGCTTTCTCTCACCTTGCAAAATAGGGCAGTTCTGCCCAAAAATCTTCTCACTAACTTTTCATTAGGCAAATGACCTTGGATTTGGTTGAAATTTTAATATGTTTTAGGGGACTCCAGAGCTAAAATAATTCATTTTGGTTGATCTCTAATTTTTCCTGCAAGGTGGCTGAAAAAATCTCACAAGAAAGAAGTAAGGGAGGACGCATATGACAACTTTCTAGAGAGAGATCTCTTTGGTTTTCGAGTTTTGGGGCATATAATACCTTTTTGGAAAGGGTATTGGGCCTACTTTCTTAGACTAAAAGGCCAGGTGCAAAGCTTATCTATAACCTATCCAAATTATGCCATTTCTTCAGCACAGCAATAGCTATGCAGGCTGTCTTGCATTCAAAAGATGTTAAAAATTATTTTTCATCTTATTCGTTAGATTTTACACTTCTCCAATATTCTATTATGTCTGTAGTTGTTGTCCAAGAAGTTTAGGGTCCACTTATTTTTGAAAAATTTTCATTTTACATTATTTAACTTTCTCGACGCTAAGTAAGTAGAATTTTCAGTTTGCTTTAAAAATTTATTTAAGGGTTTTAACCTCACTTTTTCTGTCATGACCCCCTTACATCCAAAATCACTATAAATTTATCGCTTGATTCATTAATCTTTCCTTGTCGTGATCAGTTTCCAACACCAAGTAGTTGAGCTATGATTCGGGTTAATTATCTCATACATACACCATATCACTTAACATTTATATATAATAACTGTAAACACTTAAATTTCTTACATTGAATTTATCAATTTCGCACGTGTTTACAAATATTTACATCCTCCAAAATTTACATTTCCAAAAGTATTACTATGTTGTACTTGTTTAGATATAAAACGATAATAATGTGTATACCTTTCGGCGATGGGCAGCAGCGGACACTAGGAGTGCAAGTCTCTACTCGCCCTCAACCTCTATAGATGTTATGTGGAGATAGAAAATGAAAAAGTGAGCAACCACACGCTCAGTAAGGAAATAGTGTACGTAGGTAGACAGCTACACTATCTACGTGTTTATAATGACATGATATTAAAAATCATTTACACCTTGAGCATGAGGTAAATTAAAACCATGCCACATGAATATGTATATAGTATATGAAAACTCATAAATCAGGCATGATATCAAATAGAAAATCATCACAATTCATTCAAAACAAAGTCAATCCCACCCTTCTGGGATATCTTGCACATAAAATCACATTTCCTTTTAAAATGAATCACAAGCACTGGTAATACCCCTCCTTCGGGTCTACCCAAGTCTATCATAAAACATGATATCACGTGAGGCATGTAGGTTACATTTCAGAAACAAATTTGGAATAATAGCCATATATATGTATATATATATATATCCTTATGATCGCAGGCTACGCGGATGTCGACGTGCGGGGCATCACAACAGCAACGAGAGGTGAGGTCAACCATACTTGTGCAATACTCAACCAACTAGTCATTAAGACTACACGATACAGTGTACTCCATGTGACATACACGATACAACGTACTCCGTGGACCCACACGGTCTGAGGGTATCTGCCATAGGACTTAGCCCACATCATTGTCAAGGGTGCCTGCCATAGGACTTAGCCCACATCATGGTTCGGGGGTGCCTGCCATAGGTCTTAGCTGCCCTATACCATGCCGATAACCACCTCATGTCTCAAAAACATGCGTGCGATTTATCATCTCACTGTGACACATAGTCTACAGGAGGCTACGGTACGATTTTCTATAAAACATGTCAAATCCTCGTACGAGCAATGCTCCAGTACGATTTTCATGCACAGTAATTCAATATAAAACCACATACGAGCAAGGCTCCAGCATGACTTTCATGTACAAATAAGTAAAACCTAGTGCGAGCTAGGCTCCAGCACTATATGTACTCACACAAAAATGATAAGTGGCTCCAGTTTAAATAAAGTATTTTCGAAAATACAATTTAGCACACAATCCGTGCTATTTCATGCAACCACATAATGCAATAGCCAACCAATCCTCATTTCATTCATATCAAAGCACTTCATCAAGATAAACACTAAAAACATGAAAATCCATGCATTTTAGGATCCTTACTACCCTTTTCATAAAATTTCTCTATCAGGGATATAATCAATGTCTTTCTTTCCTTATTTTCAAAACTTTTCGTCAAAAATTCGTATTGTGTTATTAGATAACTTAGAGAAAATCACGCCCTATAAATCCCCTCAAAATACATATAGCGACCTCTAGGCACTTACAAAACCCCTTTACCTTGAATCATGTCGAGCGTAATACATGTTCCACCGCTGGAAGCTCGTCCAGTCCAATTGGCTCCTAATCTAAATCTCTGGAGCTGCAAACATTCATCAATTATTCCAATCAACATTGATAACTCGTTCTACAACTTCATTAAAATCGATATATCTTAATTTCCATTCATTCAAGCATTTCCACCAATACCTTATCTGTACATTTCACAACTTTATCCTATATTGTATATTGATTTCAATAATCCATCTCAAAGTCATGCTTCTAACATTACTAACACCTTAGTATAATCCATTTATCATTAACTCCACCATATCCCATTTTCTCACACTAAACCCAAATCTAGGTTATGGTTCATTCATCATGTTTTAGATAATCTCAATCAACAATATATACACCAATCAACTCATCAAAATGTCTAGATTATCATATTTGAAGTTGGTGTGTAGAAATCTTACCTAGCTTGACTTTTCTCCCTTTTTGCCAAGTTTGGGGAAAACCCCTTTGCTCCTTCAATCCAAAGTTTCAACTTCCAATCTTTGACTATGTTGTTCTCTTCCTCACTAGGAACAACTTTGCTCAAATAGAATTTCTTCAAATCTTTTTGGAAGGTAAGGATATCCTAGAGTGAGAAAACTACGTTGTTTTGGCTAAAATGGAAGGGTTTTGGGATTTCTGGGGAAGAAGGCTCGACAGTCGGGTCTCTTTTATAGTAATCGCGTTGTGAGATCGATCTCCAAGGCTGGAGATAGATCTTCCCTTACTTAAACTCCTTCAGAATTCGATAATGCAAGCTGGGGGATTGATCTGCCTCTTTGGATGAGATCGATCTACCTCTTGAATAAGGGATCAATCTGCTCTTTGGTAGAAATCGGTCTTGGCCAGGCAGAATCACTTAGAGATCGATCTGGCTTTGAGAAGGGATTGATCTTTGCTAGGAAGAAGCTTTTTGAGATCGATATGTTTCATAAGAAGAGATCGATCTTGCTTGAATAAGGGATCGATCTTCCCTTTACAGAATGTTTCGACATTGCATTTCAAGGTAACGAGATCGATCTCCCTTGCAATGGGATTGATCTGCCCTTCATCTGCAGCATTCCAGCTACAATTTTCCTAAATTTCCAAAGGTAAACTCATATTCCATTGCTTCCTTACTCATTTTGCATTTCATTGACACCTAGACTTAAAAATATCCAATTCTTATGATTCATATATTATGTAACTTGTATCTACATCAAGGAATCATAAAATTTACATAGGAATTTACGGACCTTACATTCCTCCCCTCCTTCAAGAAATTTGGTCCTCTAAATTAGAACTAAATTAGCTTGAGAACAACTTTGGGTAATTCGCTTGCATCATACTCTCCAACTCCCATGTAGCTTCCTTTGGAGTGTAATATTGCCAAAGAACTTTCACTAAGGGAATCGTCTTTAACCTCAATACCTTCTCTTTCTTATCCAAAATCTGAATCGGCTTCTTAACTTATGACATGCTCTCGTTGAGCTCCATTGGCTCATATCTGATACAAACTAAACGTATTATCCGCAAGTGCACGGGTCGTACAAGTAATAATAGGATTTGAGTCTCAGATTTATCGTCCCACAAAGAAGTTGACTAGCCCAATTAAGTACCGGTTAATCTTACCCTAAGTATATCCTAACAAATTATGAAATTAAAGTGGGTGATCTACTAAGTTTGAAATTAAAATTACTGAAAATAATAAAAATTATAAAATAAAGAAAATTAAACAGAGCTAAAATTACTTACAATGCTCCAAGCAATAAAAAGCAAGAACCTATAAAAGAAAATTAAAACAGTTAAAATTAATTAACGCAAAAAAATGCAAATATGAAAATAACTAAAAAAAACTAATTAAACTAAAATTAAACAATCTTAAAATAAAATGTGCATGCAATTAAACTAACTAAGAAAATACAATTTAAACTAACTTAAAGTCTAATAAGATAAAAATCAACTTACCTAAAGAATTTCTTAAACTTAACTCTAACTAAATGCTAATAAAATAAAATCTAACAAATGCATGAAACAAATTTAATCTAAATTAATTCTAAATATAACTCATAAAATACTAAACTAAAAATTAAATCTTAACACATATAATCTAAAATTAACTATTAACTAAGACTTAAAACTAAGATTAAATTAACCACTTAAAACATTAAGTTTAACCTACAATTATCAACTAACAACTACACTAAACTAACAACTAATGAAACAATCAAAATAATAAAAATGCCTTAAAAATTCAACTAAACAAAATAGAGGTGGCCAAACAAGGCCTTAACCGAATTGCAAAACACCAAAGTGGTCCCGACAAGCTGCTGGTACTATTTATTGTCTTTCAAATTTGCATTTCCAACATTCTCGGGTTGTCTTCTGCTGTAGGTGTCCTGCTGCTGTACTGGCTCTCGGTTCAGACCAGGTACTGCTCCAGGCAAGGTTTGCTTCTACTGTTGCTGCTCCTTCCTCGACATGCCCAGCTCACTCCCGCATCTGTCCTCTCCTGCAGTACTAGCAGTACTGTCCCGAACATGATCACTCACTGCGTCTTGCCCCTCCAGGTATTGCTCACGATTTTATCATCCTTCTCAGCTCTGCAACATCAAGCTAGATGACTGCTTACTGCTATTCATGCTCCAACGTCATCTTTGCCTATTCCTGGTACCGAGAGCTTCCTTAAAAATTTTGCAAACAATATAACAAATAAAATGTGATGAGCAGTGGTAGGATATAAGAAAAACAGAGCTAAACAAAGGAAAAATGTGAAGTTAACTTGCTGCCAAGAATTAAAATATGCTCCTACGAATTGCTTCTTGAGTCTCTACACTGGACAGTCAACCACATTCTTTTCACAATCCAATAGCAAGTAACAAACAACAATGAACCTGAAATAAAATGCAGTAAATGAACTAAATGCAAGAAACATAAATAAATGCAGTAAACATGGAAGTCATACTCTAACTGCAATCAAGCACCGAATCAGGAAATGCATGCAAACACAACATGAAATAAGGAAAGAATAAAACAATGATGCATAGCAAAAGATTAGATTAAAATCAAGAGGAATCATGTGAAAATTATAACTAAAAACATCAACGTCCTTCATCAATGTGAATCCATCAGCTCGAGATGCTTCCTTCCTTTTTCTAACAGAGGTTCCACTTTGCCATTGATATGAATAAATGCTAAGCATCAACCCACATCAAAGAATCAAAACCAAATGTCATAAAAAAATGAAGAACTGAGACTATAATAATGGGATTTTATGGCTACCCGAATGCAAAGAGAATAAACCGAAAACAAGAACAAAAAATAAAGATTAATCAAACCAAAAACATAAATTGTTAAGGAAAACCGAGAGCAAATCAACTAGGAAATAAACTATGTAAAATAAAACTAAACAATAAAAGAACTAGTTTTTATCAAACCGAGAACATGAATGATATTGCTTTTCATTTAAATAAGATTATCCAAGGCTAATGAAGAGCATAAAAAATGAATGAACAGTAAAAAAAAAAACTTGCTAAAAACTATGCGGAAAATTTAAGGAAAGCTTTTGAAATTAACCTAAAAACTATTCTACCCTAAATTACATCTACTCCTACTCCTAAATTACTTCTATTTTAACCTAGGCTACCTTCATTTTCAATTGCCATCTTTTTCTATTTATACACACACTTAGGGGTATAATGGTAATTTTTCCATCCTAGATGAGTTGGCATTGTTTGGCCACTTGTTTTCCTTTAATTTGCTGCAGAGTAGATATTACCACGTCATCAGTCTTTTTGTCCAATTTGATGTGCAATGTGGCCCGGCGTGTGTCTTCCAGAAGGTTGGCACTGTGTCCTTCGATCTTATTGTTTCGGAGTAAATAAAATACGAACACCTGGCATCACGCGTGTCCAGACGACTGATGACTCAGTCTATAAATTGGAAGTGGTCCAGTCTCCTTTAGCTCGTTTTCAGCCCAATTTCGACTGAAACGACTGAGTTTCATCCGGATTTAATTTATCTGCACATTAAAAAAATTTAATTAAATAAAGGGTATTATTAATAAAATAATATGGGGGTTAAATAAATAATTAGGAATTTAAGCACAAATAATTCTATTAAAAATAGAATTATTACACCCCCAAACTTGAGCTTTTGCTTGTTCTCAAGCAAAACAAAACAAATGTAGGAATGACAAGTACAAAACACTAAAATTTCCCCAACATCATCCTCAAAGAAAAAGTACAGACTATGAAATCAAAGACTCACAATTACAAGCCCAACACTTAAAATTATTCAATCATAAGTCCTAACCCAAATTGGACTCCTCGTGTGTGTGTGAAATTGTCAAAGCCACTTCACAGTACATTATCCGAATCAGATTATGCAAACACAGTGAATGCAAAGTCAATGACATGTGATCATTCCCATAAGTTTGCTTTTCACTTCTCTCTCCACTAATGTAGTCACACTTAACCAAAGATCAGTAGGACTTCATTAAGCTTGTAATGTAAGGCTGGGGCAAAAGTATGATAAAGTCAATATAGGTTTAATTACCCCTTAAGATGCATTACTTCTAGGATCTTTAATGTAAGAGCTCTTATTATTTCCCTCAAACTTATTTATTTCACTAAACATTTTATTCTATTTTTGTATTTTTCTTCTTCTTCTTTTTTTTCTTTTTCTTTCATTTTTTTTTCAAATAAATACTCCTTCACTATCACTTAATACCCATATGTACAAAGCTCACAATATATCCCAATAAATTTTCATGCTTTCAGGGTAAGCGATAGGAAAAGAGTATTTAAGCTATGGAAAAGAACGCAGGTGTATTTACAGAGAAAATCTTATTTGGCCCAGATAGGTGAGTAGGGGTAAAGTATGTACAGGGATGGCTCGAAAGGCTCAAACGATCCAAAGATGGCTTAAATCATCTCCCTAATTAAGTGTGATCTAAAATTTCACCTTGAGATCAAATCAAACAAATTCTAGAATATGATGCACAGAATCAATTGAACAATTGTAACCCTATATCCACATAAGCTTTCTCTAAATAAATATATAGATTCATGACATGACATGTGCATAAGATGAGGAAATCATAATCAGAATCAAGACAAATTCAAGAATTTAACTTCATGCTTTTCCTATAATCATGGTTCTCATTCAATCACAATCAGACTTAATCATGGGGTCATATCATCAGAATATGGGAAAACTACATGCTAAGCACTACATCATCCCAAAATCAAATAGTTTAAGCTCAGATTTTCAAAAAACATTTAAATTTTTTTTTCAATTTTGCCCAAATTTTTGAAAATGCTCAAGTGATATCCCCTCCCCCAAACTTGAAGTGCACAATGTCCTCAGTGTGCAGATAATATAAAAATTGAAGTTCAAGAACAGAGTACTCCCTTTTCTGATGATGATGATGAACAATCGAAGCTTGATTGAAAACATAAAACTAGAAAAGAAATCTGCAAAATAAACAAAGAAAGAAACAACAGAAAAGAAAAAGAACTATATACAAAGTGAAAAGAAAAATACAGCCACTTCAAATGCAGCTGAGAATACAACACTCAGCAGTATGGCGAAGAGTAGGAGGATCATCCAGAGTGGTGATAGAATGTTGACAGTTAACTCCTCCTTAACTCTATCTACTTCCTTCCTTCTCTCAAATTTCTTGTGCTCAAGCCTTATATCCTCCTCAATCTCCATTTTAAAACACTATTGAGAGTCATCAAGGAGCTTCAAAGGTTTGAAAACATTAAACTTCACTTCCTGATCTTGCACTCTCATAGTTAACTTCCCCTTTTGCAGGTCAATCAAAGTCCTACCTGTAGCTAGGAAAGGTCTACCTAGTATAATAGGGACTTCCCTATCTTCCTCCATATCCAAAATAATAAAATCCGCAGGGAAAATAAATTTGTCCACCTTTACTAAGACATCCTCAATGACGCCCTTCGGGTATTTAATGGATCGATCAGCTAACTGGAGGGTCACCGTGGTAGGCTTGGCATCCCCTATTCCAAACTTTTGATGGATTGACCAAGGCATCAGATTTATACTGGCTCCTAAATCACATAGGGCTCTACCAAGGAAAAGATTTTCAATAGTGCAGGGTATGGTAAAACTCCTGAGATCCTTGAGCTTAGGGGGTAATTTCCTCTAGATAATTGCACTACATTCCCCAGTTAAGGCCACTGCCTCATAATCTTTCAGTCTTCTCTTCCTCGAGAGGATATCCTTTAGAAACTTTACATAGCTTGGCATTTGCTCTAAGGCATCTGTGAAAGGAATGTTGATGTGAAGTTTCTTAAAAACCTCAAGAAATTTAGCAAATTGTAGATCTAGTTTTTGATTCTGGAACCTCTGAGGAAAAGGTACTGGTGGTCTAACCGGGGGGGATGTAATGGAAACATGTATAGTATCAGAGGATGAGGTAGGCATTGAAGAAGAAGAAGGTATAGATGAAGAAGCACCTAACTTGGATTCCTTTGCAGCCTGATCTTTAGGTTCTTACTCTTTCTGAGCTGCCTCTTTAGAACATAAGGATTCTTCAACTAAGGGCTGTTCAAGATTGGACTTAACTTGTGGATCTTCATCTAGCTCTCTGCTGCTCCTAAGGTTAATGGTTTTCACATGTTCTTTACCCTCCCTTTGCCTAACAGGATTGGCTTCAATGTTACTAGGAAGGGTCCCGTAAGGACGCTGGCTAAGAGCATTTGCTATTTGTCCAACCTGAACTTCTAAGTTCTTAATTGAGGCAGCTTGATTTTACAGGATAGTCGTCAACATTTCCTCAAGCGAGGGCTTCTTCTCTGCTGCTGGTGAAAGGTAGAGTTAGGGCTATAGAAGTGGTGGTGGTGGTGATAATGGATAATGTTGAAATTGTTGTGGGGATGGTTGATAAGGCGGACGATATGGAAATTGCGGCTGTAGTTGTACCTGATCCGTGGAGCTTGAAAACTAGGGGGTCCTATAGGTCTAGAGCTAGAAGTTTGCCCTTGGTTTTGGCTCCAGGAGAAGTTAGAATGGTTCCTCCACTCTGGATTATAGGTGTTTGAAAAGGGTTGTTCTGTTGCATAGGGGGGCAACATACTAAACCGATTCTAAGTTGAGCAGACACCTATCTACAGAGTGGATACCATTACACAGCTCACAGGAAAGAAAAGGACTTTGGACAGAATAAATCGGATTAGGATTGGTAGAAGGATTATGCTGGGCACTAAGCGACTCTACCTTCTTTGTAAGGTTAGCAATTTAAGAGGTTAAGGTAGATAGCGTGTCGAGCTCATAAATACCTGCTGACTTCTTAGGTAATTGTCTCTCCGAGGACCATAGATAGTTGTTAGCAGCCATCTTTTCTAACAACTCGTAAGCTTTCTCCTCTGTTTTACACATTAGCGCTCCACCCGCAGCAGTGTCAACAATGGTCCTATTTTGGCTTGTAAGTCTGTTATAGAACTTCTGGACTTGCAACCAAAAAGGTAGGCTATGGTGAGGGCACTTCCTGAGAAGCTCCTTATATCGTTCCCATGCTTCGTAAAGAGTTTCTGAATCGAACTGGGTAAAGGAAGATATATCACTACGGAGTCTGGCCATTTTAGAGGGAGGGAAAAACTTAGCTAGAAATTGATAGGCTAACTCATCCCATGTAGAAATGGATCCTGGAGGCAAGGAGGTTAACCAATGTCGCGCCCTATCCCTAAACGAGAAGGTGAATAATCTAAGCCTAAGCGCATCATCAGATAATCTATTGTGCTTGAATGTGTTGCGCAGGTCCAGGAATTGGCCGAAGTGAGCATGTGGGTCGTCGTGTGGAAGCCCACTGAACTGCAATGTAGTCTGGATCATCTGGAGGATGGAAGGCTTAATTTCGAAATTGTTAGCAGGGACAACTGGTGGCTTAATGCGGGTGTAATATCCTTCAATCGTCGGCATCGCAAAATCTCCAACGGTTCTGATTTTCCTATTTTCTGCCATAGTGAATTGTAGTGGAGCTATTAATTTCCTAGAATTCTTTCTAATTTTTCTAAGTGTTCGTTCAATTTTAGGATCTAAAGGAAAGCAATCATAACTTCTGGCTTTACGCATGCAATCATCAAAAAGTCCTCAAAAATTTTTTTTTTTAAAGTTTTTTAATTTTTTAATTTTTTAATTAATTAAGAGAAAATTTAACTAACCTAAGTAAGGCTCTAAATATTTACAACCTAAATATTTACCAGCTAGAATTACACCTAAGCATAATTTCACCGATATTAATTAAGGACTAATTAAGACTTCCCCGGCAATGGCGCCAAGAACTTGGTACGAACTAAATGTATTATCCGCAAGTGCACGGGTCGTACAAGTAATAATGGAAATTGAGTCCCGGATTTATCGTCCCACAAAGAAGTTGACTAGCCTAATTAAGTACCGGTTAATCTTACCCTAAGTATATCCTAGCAAATTATGAAATTAAAGTGGGTGATCTACTAAGTTTGAAATTAAAATTACTGAAAATAATAAAAATTAAAATAAAGAAAATTAAACAGAGCTAAAATTACTTACAATGCTCCAAGCAATAAAAAGCAAGAACCTACAAAAGAAAATTAAAACAGTTAAAATTAATTAATGCAATAAAATGCAAATATGAAAAATAACTAAAAAAGACTAATTAAACTAAAATTAAACAATCTTAAAATAAAATGTGCATGCAATGAAACTAACTAAGAAAATACAATTTAAACTAACTTAAAGTCTAATAAGATAAAAATCTACTTACCTAAAGAATTTCTTAAACTTAACTCTTAACTAAATGCTAATAAAATAAAATCTAACTAATGTATGAAACAAATTTAATCTAAATTAATTATAAATATAACTCATAAAATACTAAACTAAAAATTAAATCCTAACAAATATAATCTAAAATTAACTATTAACTAAGACTTAAAACTAAGATTAAATTAACCACTTAAAACATTAAGTTTAACCTACAATTATCAACTAACAACTACACTAAACTAACAACTAATGAAGCAATCAAAATAATACAAATGCCTTAAAAATTAAACTAAACAAAATAGAGGTGGCCAAACAAGGCCTTAATCGAATTGTAAAACACTAAAGTGGTCCCGACAAGCTGTTGGTACTGTTTATTATCTTTCTAATTTGCATTTCCAGCATTCTCGGGTTGTCCTGCTGCAGGTGTCCTGCTGCTGTACTGGCTCTCGGTTCAGACCAGGTACTGCTCCAGGCGAGGTTTACTTCTGCTGTTGCTACTCCTTCCTCGGCATGCCCAGCTCACTCTCGCGTCTGTCCTCTCCTACAGTACCAGCAGTACTGTCCCGAACATGATCACTCACTACGTCTTGCCCCTTTAGGTATTGCTCACAGTTTTATCTCCTTCTCGTCTCTGCAACATCAAACTAGATGACTGCTTACTGCTATTCATGCTGCAACATCATCTTTGCCTATTCCTGGTACCGAGAGCTTCCTTAAAAAATTTGCAAACAATACAACAAATAAAATGTGATGAGCAGTGGTAGGATATAAGAAAAATAGAGCTAAACAGAGGAAAAATGTGAAGTTAACTTGCTGCCAAGAATTAAAATATGCTCTTACAAATTGCTTCTTAAGTCTCTACACTGGACAGTCAACCACATTCTTTTCACAATCCAACAGCAAGTAACAAATAACAATGAAATTGAAATAAAATACAGTAGATGAACTAAATGCAAGAAACATAAATAAATGCAGTAAACATGGAAGTCATACTGTAACTGCAATCAAGCACTGAATTAAGAAATACATGCAAACACAACATGAAATAAGGAAAGAATAGAACAATGATGAATAGCAAAGATTAGATTAAAACCGAGAGGAATCATGTGAAAATTATAACTAAAAACATCAACGTGCTTCATCAATGTGAATCCATCAGCTCGGGATGCTTCCTTCCTTTCTCCAACCAAGGTTCCACTTTGCCATTGATGTGAATAAATGCTAAGCATCAACCCACATCAAAGCATCAAAACCAAATGGCATAAACAAAGGAAGAACCAAGACTATAATAATGGGATTTGGTGGCTACCCAAATGCAAAGAGAATAAACCGAAAACAAGAACAAAAATTAAAGATTGATCAAACCAAAAACATAAACTGTTAAGGAAAACCGAGAGCAAATCAACTAGGAAATAAGCTATGTAAAATAGAACTTAACAATAAAAGAACTAGTTTTTATGAAACCCAGAACATGAATGATATTGCTTTTCATTGAAATAAGATTATCCAAGTCTAATGAAGAACATCAAAAATGAATGAACAGTAAAAAAAAAAAAAACTTGCTAAAAACTATGCGAAAAATTTAAGGAAAGCTTTTAAAATTAACCTAAAAACTATTCTACCCTAAATTACATCTACTCCTACTCCTAAATTACTTCTATTTTAACCTAGGCTACCTTCATTTTCGATTGCCATCTTTTTCTATTTATACAAACGCTTAGGGGTACAATGGTAATTTTTCCATCCTAGATGAGTTGGCATTGTTTGGCCACTTGTCTTCCTTTAATTTGTTGCAGAGTAGATATTTCCACGCCATCAGTCTTTTTATCCAATTTGTTATGCGATGTATCCCAGCGTGTGTCTTCCAGAAGGTTGGCACGGTGTCTTTCGATCCTATCGTTTCGGAGCAAATAAAATACGGACACTTGGCATCATGCGTGTCCAGACGACTGATGACTCGGTCTACAAATTAGAAGTGGTCCAGTCTCCTTTAGCTCATTTTCAGCACAATTTCGACTGAAACGACTGAGTTTCATCCAAATTTAATTTATCTGCACATTAAAGAATTTTAATTAAATAAAGGGGATTATTAATAAAATAATATGGGGATTAAATAAATAATTAGGAATTTAACACAAATAATTCTATTAAAAAAAGAGTTATCAATATCTTATCACATGTGCCAGGTCCGGGTGGTACTTCTGAAGCATTGAGACGTGGAAGACGTTATAAACACCTGCTAACTTCGGCGGCAATGCCAACCTATAAGCCTTATCTCCCACTCTCTCCAGAATCTCAAAGGCCCCGATATACCGATGGCTCAACTTACCCTTCTTGCCAAACCTCATAATCCCTTTCGAGGAAGAGAATCACAAAAAAACTGACTCACCCACAGCAAACTCCAGCGGTCTCTGTCTTTTGTCAATTTAACTCTTTTATCGGCTCTGAGCTGTCCGTAACCTCTCACATATCAACTGGACATCCTCAGAGGCCGTTCTCACTAAGTCAGGAGCAAAGATCTGTTTATCACCAACCTCCTCCCATCGAATAGGGGATCGACATCTACGTTCATACAGTGCCTCCTAGGGTGCCATCCCGATACTCGCATGATAACTGTTATTATAGGTGAACTCGGCTAGTGGCAAGTGGTCATCCCATGAGCCTTTAAAATCCAGCACACACGCTCTCAACATATCCTCCAAGGTTTGTATAATCCTCTTTAACTGACTATCTATTTAAGGATGGAAAGTGGTGCTAAAACTCAACTCGGCCCACATCGCTTCCTGAAAATGTTCCCAGAAATGGGAAGTGAAAAGGGCATCCCGGTCAGAAACAACACTCACTGAAACACCATGTAACCGAACTATCTCTCGAACATACAAGTTTGCCAACTGACTCAGAGTATCGGTAGCTCTCATAGCTAAGAAATGGGTTGACTTTGTTAACCGATCCACAATCACCCATATGGCATCATGACCTCTGCGGGTCCTCAGTAAACTCATAACAAAATTAATGGTGACGTGCACCACCTTCCATGTTGATATCGGTAGAGGTTGCAATAACCCTGCAGGCTTCGATGCTCTACCTTCACCTGCTGACAACGAGACATCTGGCGACATACTCAGCAATGTCTCTCTTCATCCCAAACCACCAATAATCTTTCTGAAGGTTCTGATACATCTTGGTACTTCCTGGATGTATCATATACCTCGATGAGTGAGCCTTTGTCAAGATCAACCTCCTGATCTCTAGATCATTGGGAACACATATCTTACCTCTGAACCTCAGCAATCCATATGAACTCAAATCAAAATCAGTCTCTGTACCCCTCTGTATCTGCCCGATAACATCATTGAACTGCTTATCAATCCATTGAGCTTGCTGGATACGATTTACCACATCTGATTCCAACCGCAGGCTAGCTACTATACAAGCATTATTGGTATTAAGTGAGGTCACATCCAAACTGAGGCTCAAAATTGTTCCAATAGCTCGTGTTCCATGATCATCATGTACGACACCAACCCGAGATGCTTCCTACTCAGTGCATCAGCTACTACATTTACCATACCCGGGTTGTATAGGATTTCACAATCGTAATCCTTCAAAACCTCAAGCCACCTCTTTTGTCTCATGCTCAACTCCTTTTGTGAGAACAAATACTTGAGGCTCTTATGGTCTATAAATACCTGAAACTTCTCACCGTAGAGATAGTGGAGCCATATTTTCAAAGCAAACACCACGACCGCTAACTCTAAATTATGGGTCAAATAGTTCCTCTCGTGATCTTTCAACTTTCTAGATCCATAGGCAACTACCCTCTGATCCTGTATAAGTACACTGCCCAGTCCCTGATGTGAGGTATCCGTATACACAGAGAAACCTCTTGAGCTGGTAGGAATGGTGAGAATCGGAGCAGTGGTCAATCGACGCTTAAGCTCCTAAAAACTCCTTTCATATGCCTCGTCCCACACAAACTCCACATCCTTCTACTTGAAACGTGTCAATGGAGCAGCTAGTCTGGAGAAACCCTCCACAAATCTCTGATAATAACCTGTCAATCCCAAAAAATTTTTGATCTCAGTAACTGTCCCGGGCTGTTCCCACTGAATAACTACCTTAGTCTTAGATGGATCTACTGATACCCCATCCTTAAATACAACATGGCCTAAGAATGAAATCTGCTCCAACCAAAAGTTACACTTACTGAGTTTGGCATACAATTCCTTCTCTCGAAGGCTGCCTATGATCTTCCCTAGACTTGGAATAAACCAATATATCATCTATAAACACAATCACAAACTGGTCCAAGTATAGCTTAAACACATCATTCATCAAAGCCATAAATGCTGGGGGGCATTCATCAATCCGAATGGCATAACCAAGAAGTCGTAGTGGTCATAACGAGTACGAAATGTTGTCTTGGGTACATCTCCACTCTGTATCCTCAACTGGTGGTACCCAGACTGTAGATCTATTTTAGAAAAGACCTGCGCTCCTCGGAGTTGATCCAACAGATCATCAATACGTGGAAGGGGATACTTGTTTTTAATGGTAGCCTTATTCAACAACCGGTAATTTGTGCACAATCGGAGGTCTCCATCCTTCTTCTTCACAAACAAAACCGGAGCTCCCCAAGGTGAGATGTTCAGTCTAATAAACCCCTTCTTTAGCAACTCTTACAACTGGCTCTTCAGCTCCTTCAATTAAATCGGAGCTATCCTATACAGTGGTCGAGATATCGATTCAATACCAGTACCAACTCTATACAAAACTCCATCTCTCGATCCGGTGGCAATCTTGGTAGATCATCTGGAAAGACATCAGGAAACTCCTTAACCACTGGAATGTCTCTCAATTTGAAACGGACCTTATCTGTGTCAACCACGTATGCAATGAACCCTTCACATTATTAATCATTTAGTTAGTATAGAAATTCATCCATTCCAGTTACAACAACAATTACTACTTTTATTTCTTTTCCAAGGGAACTTTACAATGCGTTTTTCAGGGAAACCTATGGTAACACTATCTACTCCTGAAAATGTTACTGTCTTAGAGAAACAATCCAAAATAGCACGATTTGCATCCAACCAATCCATTCCAACAATTACATCAAAACCATTCATATTTAATAGAATGAGATCGGTTGTCATATCTTTTCCCTATCTTCAGCCTATAATCCCTATATACATACTCAGTCAACTGACTGTCATTCATAGGTGTAGAAATCAATAACATTCTTTCTAATGATGTAGGCTCAACATATTTCGACAACTTACATGCAAACGAAGGCGATATGAAGCAATACGTGGCACCAGGATCAAACGGTACAAATGCTTCTAAATTAAAAATTAGGATGGTACCTTTAATCACATCCACTGTCGCATCTACGGTGTCCTGGTCCAGTACATGTACTCGCCTTTTTTCGACAACCTGCTTCCCTTTCTCCATGGTTGTGGCTCTCCTCTTTGGTGCAGAAATCTCAACAGGAGCCCTCTCTGACTCCTTGCCCTTCTGTGGGGTAGTCTCAATCATCTCAGGGCAATCCTATACGATATACCCTGGCTTCCCACAACGATAGCACACTACTGTCGACATCGAACAATGCCTGTTACCATGATATCTGCCACATCTCTTACACTGCTCGGTAGTCGGTCATGTCCCTCCAATAACTATACCTCTCGGTGGTGGTGCTAAAGTCAGATATACAAGAGGCTTACCCGTCCTCTTCTGCACTTCCTCGATCCAAGGTCTCTTATCTGATAATCTCTGACCTCCTTTCCTGACCACTCTATCAACTCCGGATCTCTTTCAGTTTCTGTCTCTACCTCTACTGGTCATCTTAAACTCGGAGGCATTCCTCTCAAAGTCCTGCTCGCATAACTGTGCCCTATGCACTACCTTCTCATAAGTTGGGATGTCAAATTGAGCTAATTTAGTCTGGTTGGCTGTTCTCAATCCATCCATGAACTTTTGAACTTTTCGAGTCTCACTACTCAATATATCCGGGTCATACCTCCCCAAGGTTATGAACCTCGACTTATACTCATCAATAGAGCAGTTCCCCTTAACCAGATTCATAAACTCCATCTTAAGCTTCCGTTGTGCAGTGGTCGAAATGTACTGCCTCCTAAAGGCTTCCAAAAATATCTCCCATGTAATCATTGGGTGTCGAGTTCTTAGGATAGATACGGTGGATCTCCACCAGTGCTCTGCATCGCCCTTTAGCATAAATTCGACAAAAGGCAACCCTCTCTGTCGATGTACACCTGAAGAACCCATACAACTTCTCCATTTTATATACCCAATCCTTAGCAACAACCGGGTCCTTCACTCCTCAAAAGACTGGAGGTCTAAACTCCTAGAACTGTTGTAACCTGCCCAAACTCACAGTCATAACCCAGGTCACTTCCGCTCAGCTGTGGAGCGACAGAAGAAACTGTATCTTGAACTGGGGGTGGTGTAATGGTCTCTATAGTTTGAGGTCTCTCCGCCTCTGTAGCTGTTTGTCCAGTAGTATCAGGCTGCACGGCCGGGCCTCATCTATCACCAGCCCCTAATGGCTACGTGACTATCTCTACAAGGCTCTCAATACTCCATTTTATCCTAGCGAAGCGTGCCTCAGTATCCCCTAGTCTCTCAATAGGGTCTTATGGAGCATAATCAGTTTGTGGCTCTGAACGGCTCTCCGGCCTCCCTCTACGTCCCATAGCACGTGCTCTGGCCCCTGTACCACTGCTTGGGACAGACATAATGCCTAAATTCCTCCATCCATAACTATTCATTAAATCTAATCCATTTGATATACACATTTATATCTAAACAAAGCACAACATTATGGGGATGTAAATTCTTTTATTATTAACTCCTACTCATATCAGATCAACTTTGCTCTGATACCACCTCTATCATGACCCCCTTACATCCAAAATCACTATAAATTTATCGCTTGATTCGTTAATCTTTCCTTGTCGTGAACAGTTTTCAACACCAAGTAGTTGAGCTGTGATCCAGAGTTAATTTTCTCTTACCATACACCATATCACTTAACATTTATATACAATAATTGTAAACACTTAAATTTCTTACATTGAATTTATCAATTTCACACGTGTTTACAAATATTTACATCCCCAAAATTTACATTTCAAAAAGTATTACTGTCTTGTACTTGTTTAGATATAAAACGATAATAATGTGTATACCTTTTGGCGATGGGCAGCAACGGACACTGGGAGTGCAAGTCTCTACTCGTTCTCAACCTCTATGGATACTCTGTGGAGATAGAAAATGAATGGGTGAGCAACCACACACTCATTTAGGAAATAATGTAAGTAGATAGACAGCTACACTATCTACGTGCTTATAATGACATGATATTAAAAATCATTTATACCTTGAGCATGAGGTAAATTAAAACCATGCCACATGAATATGTATATAGTATATGAAAACTCATAAATCAGGCATGATATCAAATAGAAAATCATCATGAAAAACATCTCATGCTCTTAATAGCTAAACTCATCACAATTCATTCAAAACAAAGTTAATCCCACCCTCCTGGGATATCTTGCATATAAAATCTCGTTTCCTTTTAAAACGAATCACAAGCACGAGTATTACCCTTCTTTTGGGTCTACCTAAGTCTATCATAAAACATGATATCACGTGAGGCATGTAGGTTACATTTCGAAAACAAATTGGGAATAATGGCCATATATATCCCTGTGATCCCAGGCTACATGAATCCCAGCGTGCGGGGCATCACAACTGCAACGAGAGGTGAGGTTAACCTTACTCGTACAATACTCAACCAACTAGTCATCAAGACTACACGGTACAACGTACTCCATGTGACATACACGGTACAACGTACTCCTTGGACCCACATGGTTTGAGGGTAATTGCCATAAGACTTAGCCCACATCATTGTCTGGGGTGCCTGCTATAGGACTTAGCCCACTTAACTGTTTGTCTGGGGTGCCTGCCATAGGTCTTAGCCGCCCTATACCATGTCGGTAACCACCTCATGTATTAAAAACACGCGTATGATATATCATCTCACTGTGACACACAATTTACAGGAGGCTACGACACAGTTTTCTATAAAACATGTCAAATCCTCATACGAGCAACGCCTTAGTATGGCTTTCATGCGTAGTAATTCAATATAAAACCATGTACGAGCAAGGCTTCAATACGACTTTCATGTACAAATCAGTAAAACCTAGTGCGAGCTAGGCTCCAGCACTATATGTACTCACATAAAGATGATAGGTGGCTCCAGTTTAAATAAAGTATTTTCAAAAATACAATTTAGCACACAATCCGTGCCATTTCATGCAACCACAGAATGTAATAGCCAACCTATCATCATTTCATTCATATCAAAGCATTTCATCAAGATAAACATAAAAAACATGAAAATCCATGTATTTTAATGCTTACTACCCTTTTCATAAAATTCCTCTACCAGGGATAAAATCTACGTCATTTGTTCCTTATTTTCGAAACTCTTCGCCAAAAAATCGTATTGTATTATTAGATAACTTAGAGAAAAGCATGCCCTATAAATCCCCTCAAAATATGTATAGCTACCTCTAGGCACTTACAAAACCCCTTACCTCGAATCATATCGAGCGTAATACATGTTCTACCGTTGGAAGCTTGTCCAGTCCAATTGGCTCCTAATCCAAATCTCCGAAGTTGCAAACATTCATCAATCATTCCGATCAACATTGATAACTTGTTCTACGACTTCATTAAAACTGATCTTTCTTAATTTTCCATTAATTCAAGGATTTTCACAAATACCTTATTTGTGCATTTCACAACTTTATCCTTTTTTGTATATTGATTTCACTAATCCATCTCAAAGTCATGCTTCTAACATTACTAACACCTTAGTATAATCCATTTATCATTAACTCCTCCATATCCCATTTTCTCACACTAAACCCAAATCTAGGTTATGGTTCATTCATCATGTTTTAGATAATCTCAATCAACAATATATATACCAATCAACTCATCAAAATGTCTAGATTATCATACTTCAAGTTAGTGTATAGAAATCTTACCTAGCTTGACTTTTCTCCCTTTTTGCAAAGTTTGGGGAAAACCCCTTTACTCATTCAATCCAAAGTTTCAGCTTCCAA
Source organism: Firmiana major (assembly GCA_033439115.1). Taxonomy (NCBI): domain Eukaryota; kingdom Viridiplantae; phylum Streptophyta; class Magnoliopsida; order Malvales; family Malvaceae; genus Firmiana; species Firmiana major. Next base: position 66,780,645 of record CM065898.1, on the reverse strand, counting down.
TCTTTGACTATGATGTTCTCTTCCTCACTAGGAACAACTTTGCTCAAATAGCTTTTCTTCAAATCTTTTTGGAAGGTAAGGATATCCTAGAGTGAGAAAACTAGGTTGTTTTGGGTAAAATGGAAGGGTTTTAAGATTTCTTGGGAAGAAGGCTCGATAGTCGGGTCTCTTTTATAGTAATCGCGTTATGCGATCGATCTACAAGGCTAGAGATTGATCTTCCCTTTCTTAAACTCCTTCAGAATTTGATAATGCAGGCTGGGGGATCGATCTACCTCTTTGGATGAGATCGATCTACCTCTTGAAGAAGGGATCGATCTGCTTATTGGTAGAGATCGGTCTTGGCTAGGCAAAATCACTTAGAGATCGATCTGGCTTTGAGAAGGGATAGGCAGAAGCTTTTTGAGATCGATATGCTTCATGGGAAGAAATTGATCTTGCTTGAATGAGGGATGGATCTTCCCTTTATAGAATGTTTCGGCATTGTATTTCAAGGCAATGAGATCGATCTCCCTTGCAATGGGATCGACTGCCCTTCATCTGCAGCATTCCAACTGCAATTTTCCCAGATTTCCAAAGGTAAACTCATATTCCATTGCATCACTGCTCATTTTGCATTTCATTCACACTTAGAGCTTAAGAATAGCCAATTCTTATGATTCATATATTATGTAACTTGTCTGTACATCAAAGAACCATAAAATTTACATAAGAATTTACGGGCCTTACATTTTCCACTCCAATTTAATGCTCCAACTTAAATATACCATATACTAATTTCATATGGGTTCAGAATAATTTTCTCAAATTTATGAAATTTATTTTGAATTTAGTTTGGGTTTTTGGAAAATTTCTTAATTTAGCGCTAACTCGAGTTTTTACTAGCCTTTTCACTTTCGATGCTTTAGTTTTACTTTCTAACCACCAAGCCATACTTATAAATGCAACCTCTTGAGAAATACTTTAATTTAAAATCTTACCTTAGGTTTTGTGCCCCGAGCTTCATGCCACTAATCTAAGTGCTTCAGTTATTTGGACCCTGCATAATATTATTTTGAGTCTCTGAATTTCTTTCTAGTTTCCAAATAAACAATAATATGAAAATTTTGGGTTTCACATTCTCTCTACCTTTTAGGAATTTGGTCCTCTAAATTCAAGTTGGTTTAACAAACAATCAAGGGTACCTCTCTCTCATATGGCTCTCTAGCTCCCACATAGCTTCCTCTGTCGAGTGGTGCTGCCAGAGATCTTTTACAAATGAGATTGTCTTGGATTGAAGTATTGTTTTTCTTCTGTCAAGAATTCGAATCGGTTGCTCAACATAACTCTTATCTTTCTGAATGTCCAATGGACCGTAATCAATGACATGGGAGAGGTCTGGATGATACTTCCTCAACATGGAGACGTGAAAGAGGTCGTGTACCTAAAAAAAACTGTGGAGGTAAGACAAGTCGGTAGGCAACATCTCCTACTCTCTCTAATATCTCGAATGGACCAATGAAGTAAGAACTCAATTTTCCTTTCTTTTCGAAGCACATGACACCATTCATGAAGATACCTACATAATTTTTGACAATTTAAACATGCATCAAGACAAGCTTTATAAATTCATTTATAAGTATGGAGTTACCTTTACAAATACAGAGTCCCCAATTTGAAATTCTTGTGGTCGTTTATGCATATTGACGTAACTTTTTTGTCTACTTTGTGCTATCCTCAATCTATCACAAATAATATGAACACCTTTAGCTGCTTGCTCAACAAGATCGGGAGCTGATATTTACCTGTCACCCACTTCTTCCCACACTATAAGGGACCTACATCTTCTGCCGTATAGAGCCTCGTATGGTGTCATTCCAATATTAGCATGATAGAGATTATTGTAGGCAAATTCTGTGAGGGGTAGATGACCATCACATGAGCCTTTAAAATCTAATGCACATGCCCTCAACATGTCCACTAGGGTCCAAATAATCCGTTCAGACTGGCTGTCTATCTGAGGATGGTAGGTAGTGCTCAAATGTAACTGAGACCCCATAGCTCTTGAAAATGAGCCCAAAATCGAAAAGTAAATCAAAAGTTTTTATCAGAAGTAATAATCACAGGAGCCTCGTGCAACCATGAAATCTCTCTAACATACAAGTTTGCCAAAGCATTGAGTGAATCTGTGCACTTGATGGCAAGGAAATGGGAACTCTTAGCCAGTCTGTCCATAATCACCCAGACTGCATAATGACCTTTCTGGGTCTTTGGTAAAACCATAATGAAATCCATAGCAATGTGCTCTCATTTCCAAGTAGGCATTGGGAATGACTTAAGCAGCCCTACTGGTTCTGATGCTCAACCTTAATCTACTGGTACACTAAACATCTGGCTATAAAGTCCGTCACATCTCTTTTTATTCTAATCCATCAGTACGCCTTACATAGATCATGGTACATCTTAGTACTTCCTAGATGCATGGTGAATCGAGAACAATGGGACTCTCTCAAAATCCTCTGTCTCAGGGTGTCATCGTTCAGCATGTAAATACTGCCCTAGAACATTAGCAATCCATCATCACTGTCCGAGAAGTCGACTATAATTTTTGTTCAGCTTGGCTAACCATATCCAATAACTCCGGATCATTTCTCTGCTTTGACCAGATTTAATCCAAAATACTGGCTTGCTCTATAGGTTAGCCATAAACACATCGTCAACTCTATCAACACTGATATTGAGTTCGGTGAACTGTCCCAACAAATCCCACTCTCAAATTCATAAAGGACAGCATACCCTTTCTACTGAGGGCATCTGCAACCACATTCGCTTTGCTTGAATGGTACAAGATTTTGTAGTCATAATCTGTCAAGACCCTTCCTGACTTAACCAAAACTACTACAGATTTTTCGCATTTTAACTTACCTTTCCTCTCATCAATGGTTGGGCTGTGATTCGATGTTAGCTTCCTCGCATACCATATCATCCATTATGATACATACATGTCAATATATTGTTACTGACTGTAACCTCTTTTATAATACATGTGAGATCATATAAAACTAATACATATACATTCCCCATAATATATATTGTATACATCACTGTGCTGCTTCTATGTTTAGATACATAACTGTACAAAATATGTATACCTGTCGATCGATAGGAAATAGCAACGGACAACAGGAATACTATCCCTGAAATGCTCTCACTCTACTCCTGATGCTCTGTAGAGAGGGAAAATAAAGAGGGATGAGCATACAATGCACTCAGTAAGGAAATCAGGCAAGCAAGTAGACATCTACACTATCTACTCAAAATAATGCTATGCCTCGAAAATATCATTTCCTTAACTTACTTTAAAAGCATGTCTTTAAATATATATATATATACTTGTACAGATTAAATCTCATGTACAGAAATCATGCTTGCTTTTTCAAATGTAGGCATGTAGTGCAAAATAATGCATCTTTATAATATCACAATGCCTTTAGATAAATCATGCCATGTATATTTAAATCACAGTAAATATGACATTTAAATCATTCACAGCACAACAATCGGATTTTGACCCATCCCTCAAGTCTATCCGTATCATAAATAAATCAGTCAATCAGGTGATATATCATGTGAGACTTTGTGGTGAAATGCAATAATATCCTGGACTATGGCCATATCCAATAATGGTGATCCCAGGTAACACAGATCTCGGTGTGCGGGGCATCATTGTTGTAATGGGAGGGGGGTCAGTCCATCACAACCGCCAGCTATCAACTCCTCAACTCCACAATAGCACACGGTACAGTGTACTCCTTGCCACTCGCACGGTACAATGTACTCCGTGGACTCTACATCACAGTTGGGGTGTCTGCCATAGGTCTTAGCCCTCAAACCATGGAATATCAAACCACGTCTCTAAATCCACATGCGAACATCTCATAGTGTGACACTCAGTCTACACGAGGAAATCAAACATGGTTTTCAACATGTATTATATATCACATAAATTACAGTGCGCGCCTTTGAGCACAACTCACAGTTGACACTCCGCTCAAACATTGTTTCATATCACAAACTCAAACTCTAGTGTGAGTAAACCTCCAGCAACTAGGTCATGCATAGTTCATGTTTCAAATCAAGTACGAGTAATAGCTCCAGTACCATGTTATGCACAAAACTCATCAAATCATGTACGAGCAATAGCTCAAGTACTATGTCATGTATAAATCATGAAGAATCGAGTACGAGCAACGCTCTAGCACTCTGTCATACATCTCATGAAAATTCGAGTATGAGCAAATCGCTCCAGCACTCTATCATGCATAAATCATATAAAACTGAGTACGAGTAATAACTCCAGCACTCTATCATGCATGTCATGGAAATCCAGTGGAAAATATATGAAATCAAGTGCGAGCTGTGCTCTAGCACGATTTATTCTCACATAATATGATAGATGACTCTTTAAAAAGGGATGATTTTCAGAACATCAAAATCAGCACTATAAAGTGTGCTTAATTCACATCAACCTTAAAAACATTAGCTCATCCATTTATTCTTCTGCTAAACAACAGTAAAACACTCAAAATGGTGGTTTCCATGCTTTTTACAACTTTTCCCAAAAGTTGACTTTTTTCCTAACTAAGGGCAAAATCATAATTTACCACTATCGGGTCACAATAATTATTATTCACTTTCTCTGACCCTCAGAGTTTTTAAATGAATGTAAAAGCAGACGAAAATACGTGCATGTATCTCTAACTACTCACAAAAGTCCCTTACCTGCAATCACTCGAGAAATTTTACTTTCTTAACGCTGCTCGATCCAGCAGTCCAATTTGCTCCTCCAATAATCTCTGGAGTTGCATATAACCATTTATTAGGTTAATTATACTTTTCCTACTGTATTTCACATTAAATACAGTCTATTCCACTTAATGGGCTTTAATAAACCTTAATGGGCCTAACTATGCCTTAAGCCATTTCCATTTTACTATTCATTTTCGTTGGGCCTTTTGGGCTTGTGGGGCCCACAAACTCTTATTGGGCTTATCCAAGACCCATTACATCTCATTCGGCCTTAAATAATTGGGCTTGGCCCATTGGACCTCTCGGCCACATGCCATGGCCGAGAGCACCCCATGTCGTCGGTCACACCATGGCATGCCGTCCATGTCCATTTCCTTAGCCAATTCAATTAGGCATTTTCACAAACACTTGGTTGGCAATGTTCTTAAGCGTCACATAGTTCATTTAGGCATTTTATCAAACACCTTGATTGCCAACTTAATACATGTATTAATTAATCAAATTGATTAATTCTAGCTATACCATAATTATTAACACATGTATATCAACTCATTTATGCCTTAATATCATATGGGCATTCATCAATATTTCACTACTCACTCTCGGCCTAACCATGATCATAGTGATTTCATATGTTTCAATGCTGAAAACATATACCAATATACTTAAAATCATTCATACATTAACATATATGAATTTAAAAGCTTGAAAATGGATAAATATATTTCAATGGTTTCCTTGTGTAGCCGAGAATGGTATGGTGAAGATGACAATGGTGTAGCTGATTTTATAAGTCATTTACTTAGCCATTAAGCCTTACTTTTCAGCCATTAAAATTGACTTCCTAAGCTTTAGTTATGAGTCACCTAATGAGTCATCTAATTAGTCATAGTTAGCTTTAACTATGGTTAGATATTTAAACCTAATGGGCTTTACAATTGGGCCTCTCGATTTGGGCTTTCTTAATGGACTTTCGGGCTGAAATTTTATACCTCGAACCTTTTATTATCTAAATATTTGGCCTATCAATAGGTCCAACAATTCGGTCTAAGGGACCTAAGAAATTCGATCTACATTTAGTTACCTTGATGGGCTTTAAAATCTTCACTTTAGGCCCATTACGTTTTTATCCATTAATTTTAATCCGGAATCATTCCGAATAAATTTTCTTTACTTTTGGGGATGATTATCTTGTATTCTAACCAAAAAAATTTTTCTCCAAATTTTTCTCCATACTTACGTAAATTTTTAACCATTGTTAGTAAACTATGGTAAAAGTCTACTTTTCTTAACTATAGTTGACTTTTTCCTTAATCATTGACCAAGTTGACTTTTTTTCAAAAATTTGAAAGTGTCATATCTTATGTCTTACACTCTCGTCTTTACGTTTTAGCCATTTTTGATAGGTAAATATGCTCGAAATACCTTAAATATCTTAACTCGCTAAAAAGGTTCATTTTACCCTTTTTAGCTTTTACTCTCGTTCTTTGTGTTCGGAACTAAATCAAACTGACTTTCTTTTATGAGCTCTCTATATTTTCTTATTTTAAGTTCTTCTCTTCAGTTAGAATGATTCAGATCCACTCAGTTTAGCCTGTGACTCTTATAGCTCACATTAGGCTTTTATGTAGCTTATGAGTGCTAAATCATTTCACATACACTTTAAATTTAGTAATTACTCTTCTTATGATTCAACAATAATAATAGAGTGTTCATACACATAGGAATCATAAGGAACAAGCTACATAAAATATGAGTCTGAAATAATCCTTCAGAAGCTCTATCCATCTCCTCTATCTCATATTAAGCTCTCTCCGATCAAAAATATACTTAAGGCTCTTATGGTCAGTGAAGATCTGGAACTTTTCGCCATATAAATAATGCCATCATATCTTCAGAGCAAAAACCACTGCGGTTTATTCCAAGTTGTGAGTGGGGTAGTTCCACTCATCGTCCTTAAGCTAATAGGAACCATAAATGACCACCCTGCCATTCTGTATAAGCACACAGCTTAAACCTTGGTGGGAGGCATCACTGCACACTTCAAACCCTCCTAATCCACTCGAAATGGTCAAGACTGGTGCAGTAGTCAGCCAATGCTTGAGCTCTTGAAAGCTCTGCTAACATTGATCAGACCACTCAAATGGAACATCTTTACGTGTCAATCTGGTCAATAGAGCTGCAATCCAAGAAAACCCCTCAACAAATCTCCAATAATACCTTGTCAATCCCAAGAAACTTCGAACTTCTGTCACTGTCCTCGGTCTCTCCCACTTCAAAATTGCATCAACTTTGGACGGATCAACAAACACCCAAAAGGAAGTAATCTGATCCAACCAGAATGCACACTTACTAAACTTTCCATATAATTTCTTCTCATGAAGAATCTAGAGCACAGTTCTCAAATGATGTTCATGCTCCTCTCGAGACTTAGAATGAATTAAAATATCATCAACAAATACTATAATGAATCTGTCCAAATACTCTCAGAAGACATCATTCATTAAACTCATGAAAACAACAAGGGCATTAGTTAGACCAAAGAGCACCACCAGAAACTTAAAATGACTGTATCTGATCCTAAAAGTTGTCTTCTGTGCATCCGCCTCTCTAATCCTCAATTGGAGATAGCCCAATCTTAAATCTATTTTAGAAAACATCGAAACCTCCCTCAACTAGTCAATAAATCATCTATTATTGGTAAGAGATACTTATTCTTTACTGTAACCTTATTCAAAAGTCGATAATCGATGCATAAATAAATACTCTCATCTTTCTTTCTGACAATTAATACCAGAGTACCCCACAGAGATACACTCAATCTATTAATCCCCTTATCAAGAAACGTCAGGAAACTCACAAACTGCTGGAACATCCTGTATACTCAGAGGTTTTTGACTACTATCAGAGATGAAAGTAATTTAACCTTTACAAAAATCAAAGTCATCAAAAATTTCAAACTTATAAACACCATATAGCTTTACAAAACATAGTATCATACATTTCATTTCGTATTAACAAAGCATACATCAAGTTTATCAGATAAGGAGAAGGTCATAGTTTTAGTGTAGCAAACAGAGTTATACGATTGGTAGCTAGCCAATCCATGCTTAAGATTACATCGAAGCCAAACACATTTAATAAAACTAGATATGTTAACATTATCCTATCTCCTACCTTGATTTCACAATTCTTACACATAATATCAGTCATATATGGATTCATGCATGAGTGTACTTATGTGTAGCAAGTAACTTAGAAGCTCAAGTTCTAGATGCAGATTGTGTACAAACTATAGGGAGATGAAGGAGTGTGTGGAACCTGGGTCAAACAAAACATGCACCTCATGATTACAGATAAGAAGTGTACCTCTAATGGTATCGAATGAGGTGTCGACGGTCTCCTCGTCTAAGGCAAACACGCATCCTTGAGTAACAAGCTTCTTACACTTTTTTACAACTGTGGGCCATCTCTGTGGGGCTTGTTTTTGGGGAGCATGTCTTCGGTGAGCCTGGCTTTCGAGCTGTCACGATTGCTCTTGAGACTTAAAAGGTCTCATTTGAGGGCAATATTTGATCGGTGGCCCTAATCTCTGTACTTGAAATAGCCACCCATGACCCGGTAGTATGGCCCACCATGCGGCTTGCCATAATACCTACACCATCGTAACTTAAGCCCGAAGCCTCTAGTAGTATCTATACTATCGGTAGGGGTCTTGAGCTTACCAGCCCTTACCCGAGACTCATCTGTTCGCTATCTCTTAGGTTGACCCCGCCTCTGCTATGATTTGGATGCCTCAAATCTCTTGCCCTTATCTTTACCCTTGCATTTGGACCCATATTGTGCTTGAGTAACATCAAGACCCCTCTCGATCTCCTAAGCCCATCTGAGGGCATCTCTAAACTTTGTAACTTGAAGCCCCAACAGTTTATCTCTGATTCTCGATCTCAATCTAGAGAAAAACCTCTCGGTACGATGCTCTGGATCCTTGAATATCTTGAGGTCATATCACATCAAAGTAGTGAACTTACTCTCATTCTCATCAACCGTTATCTACCCTAAACCAAATTTAGCAAATTCATCTACGTCATCTTCTGGATAGTACCAGAATATATTGGGTCCTAAACACAGTCAAAAAGGCATCCCATAAAATATTTGGCTGACTGTTGGTTAAAACTATCTAAGTAGATCTTCACTAAAATTTAACTTGGCCTTTCAACATGTAAGTGGCCATAGTTACTCTGTCAGACCCAAATTTTTTTAGCTTGTACCTTATGATTCCTATGTGTATGAACACTATGTAATAATAGTTGAATCATAAGAAGAGTATTTACTAGACTTAAAGTGTTAGTGAAATGATTTAACACGCAAAAGCTACATAAAATGCCTAATGTGAGCGATGAGTATCACAGGCTAAACCGAGTTATTCTAAATCATTCTGACTGAAAATAAGAACTTAAAATGAAAGATCATAGAGAGCTCATGAAGGAAAGTCAGCTTGATTTAGTCCCAAACATAGAAAATGAGAGTAAAAGCTAAAAAGGGTAAAATGGACCTTTTTAGCGAGATAAGGTGTTTCGGGTGAAATTATCCACCGGGAATAGTTGAAACATAAAGACGAGAGTGTAAGACATAAGATATGACACTTTCAAAATTTGGAGAAAAAGTCAACTTGGTCAATGATTAAGGAAAAAGTCAACTATAGTTAAGAAAGTGGACTTTTACCATAGTTGACTAATCATGGTTAGAAATTAACCTAAGTGTGGAGGAAAATTTGGGGAAAAATATTCTTGGCCAGAATACAAGATAATTATCCCCAGAAGTAAGGAAAATTTATTCGGAAGGATTTCAGAATAAATTTAATGGTTAAAAACGTAATGGGCCTAAGGTGAAAATTTTAAAGCCCATTAAGGTATACTAAGCGTATATCGAAATTCTTAGGTCCTTTAGACCGAATTGTTGGACCAATTGATAGCCAAATTTTGAGACAATTAAAGGCCCGAGACATAGTAAAAAATTTCAGCCCGAAAGCCCATTAAGAAAGCCCAAACCGAGAAGCCCAAATGGAAAAGCCCATGAGATAAATATCTAACCATAGTTAAAGTTAACTATGACTCATAAGGTGACTCATAAGGTGACTCATGGCTAAGGTTTGGAAAGTTAAGTATAATGGCTGAAAAGTAAAGCTTAATGGCTAAGTATGTGGCTTATAAATTTAGTCACACCATTGTCATCTTCATCCTTTCATTTTCGGCAAAGTGAAGAAACCATAACCGAAAAGTTTTCTAAGCTTTCTCTCACTAGAAATCACTAGGAAAAAGGCATATTTGGAACTTGCATCCTTCATGGAAGTTGTTCCAAATTGAAAGGAGAGTGACATATGTTGGAATTGGCTATCAAGGAGCCATAGTGTGCAAACCGTGAGGCTTCAAAGTTTCGGCCAAGTGTGAACACAAATACTAGGTATAATTTCAAGCTTCCAACTTCATATATGTTAATCTATGAGTTATATGGAGTTGATTGGTATATGTTTTATGGATAGAAACACATGAAAACACTATGAACATGTGATGACCAAAAGTTGGTATATGAGTTTTGATAAATACCCATGTGATTTTAAGACATGTATAGGTTGATATGCATGTAGACATGATTATGGCATGGTTAGTTATAATCAATTTGTTCATATGGATGGTTGTATGCTATGGCACATAAGGTATTTGATAAACTGCCAACATGAACTATAGGAAAGGCTTAAGACATGCCAACCAAGTGTTTGTGAAAATGCCTAAGTGAATTGGCTAGATAAATAGGCATGGATGGCATGCCATGGTGAAACCGAGGCATGGATAGCTCTCGGCCATGGCATGTGGCCGAGAGGCCCAATGGGCCAAGCCCAAATATTTTAGGCCCAATAAGGTGTAATGGGCCCAGAACAAGCCCAATAAGAGTTGGTGGGCCCCACAAGCCCAATAGGCCCAACAAAAATGAATAGTAAAATGAAAATGGGCTTAAGGCCTAGTTAGGCCCATTAAGGATTTTTAAAGCCCATTAAGGGAAAATAGACTGTATTAATGTGTAATACAGTAGGAAAATTATAATTAACCTGAGGAATGATTATTTATAGCTCCGGAGTTTACATTGAGAGCTGATCGGACTGCGAGGGCTAGCAGCACCGAGGAAGTGAGGTCACTTGACGTGATCCGAGGTAAGGGACTTCTGCGAGTAGTTAGAGATACCTGCACGTATTTTTGTCTGCTTTTACATTCACTTAAAAACTCTGAGGGTCAGAGAAAATGAATAATAATTATTGCGACCCGATAGTGGCAAATTACGATTTTGCCTCTAGTTAGTCAAAAAGTTAACTTTTGTGAAAAGTTGTAAAAAGCATGGAAACTACTATTGTGAGTGTTTAACTGCTGTTTAGCATGAAAATAAATAGATGGGCTAATGATTTTAAGGTTGATGTGAATTAAGCACACTTTATAGTGCTAATTTTGATGTTTTTGTAAATCATCCCTTTTTAAAGAGCCATCTATCATATTTTGTGTGAATAAATCGTGTGGAGCACAGCTCGCACTGGATTTCATATGTTTTCCACATACATTAGTGCTGGATTTTGATTCACACTAGATTTCCATGACATACATGATAGAGTACTAGAGTTATTTCTCGTACTTAATTTTATATGATATATGCATGACAGAGTGCTGGAGCGCTTCGCTCGTACTTGAGTTTTACATGAGATGCATGACATCGTGCTAGAGCTTAGCTCACACAAGTTTTCACACTATGGTACGTAAGATGCCGTGGAGGATGGTAAGATCCTCAAGCCCAACATCCTTAAGCCAGAGAGGGCGGAGAGGCTCTGTTCGGTAGGGAGGCTCTCTTACATAAGATCCTTAAGCCCAACATCCTTAAGCCAGAGAGGGCGAGGAGGCTCTGTTAGGCTCTCTTACGGTAAGATCCTTAAGCCAGAATGGCGGGGAGGCTCTGTTCGGCGGGGAGGCTCTCTTACATAGTCCAGGATACTATTTGCATTTCACCACAGAGTCTCACATGATATATCACATTGATTGACTGATTTAAATTGCGGACAGACCTGAGGGATGGGTCGGACTCCGATTTTGTGTTGTGAATTATTTAATGCCATATTTATTGTGATTTAAATATACATGGCATGATTTACATAAAGGCATGATTTATATAAAGATGCATTGTTTTGCACTACATGCCTACATTTGAGAAAGAAAGCATGATTTCTGTACATGGGATTTAATCTGTACAAGTATATATATTATATTTCAAGACATGCTTTTAAAGTGAGTTAAGGAAATAATGTTTTCAAGGCATAGCATTATTTTAAGTAGATAGTGTAGATATCTACTTGCTTGCCTGATTTCCTTACTGAGTGCGTTGGATGCTCACCCCCTTTCTTTACATCTCTCTACAGAGCGTCAGTAGAGCGAGAGCTATCGAGGGATAGTATTCCTGAGTCCACTGCTAGTTCCTATCGATCGCCAGGTATACAGACTTTGTACGGTTATATATCTAAACATAGAAACAGCACAGTGATGTATACGATATATATAATGGGGAATGTATTTGTATTAGATTTTATATAATCTCAGTTACAGTTAGTAAACAGTATATTGACATGTATGTATAAAAATGGATGATGTGGTAAGCGAGGACTCTGACATCGAATCACAACCCAACCATTGAAGAGAGGAAAGGTAAGTTAAAAATGTGAAAAAATTTTAGTGGTTTTTGGTTAGGTCATGGATTGAGAAAGGGGTCCTGACATACTTTCTCGGTATCCGTACACCCTAAATACTGAAACGATGTCTCAATATCTAACAACCACTTTTCAGCCTTGACTGGATCTTTAACCCCTTGTAAACTCTAGGTGGCTTATCCTGAAGAAGTCTTGTAATCTTTGAGTATCTCTATCCTCTTTGGGCTATGGGACTAGAGGCTGAGGAGTTGGGGGTGTCCGAGGAACCTGAGGTTGAGGAGGTGGAAGAATGGGTGCAGGCACAGTAGCACAAGTATCTGAGGTGTTTGACCCAAACTGCTGAGCAAACATGGCAATGAGTGTATTGAACCTTTCTCTCATACTCTGTATACTCTGCTAAAGCCTATATATTCTAGTATTCAGGCTATCTACGTCATGACCCTAAAACCTCTGAAAATCCACTACAAATTTTGGCCATTTTTAAATTTAATGTTTGGCTCGTTATTTATTGATTGATCTTTCCCTTTACTTGACTTGATCGTGAACAACTGCACCACCAACAGTTGGGCTGTGTATCGATGTCAGTCTCCAAAAAAAAATCATTTGAAATTTCAATTCATTTAAATGTAAACACTTGTGTTTCTTAATTAGAGTTGTCATTGACAGGTGTTTACAAACTCTCTACATCCCCAAAATTACATTTAAAGATATTACTGTGCTTTTACATATTTAGATACAAAACTATAAAAATGTGTATATCTCGTGTGATGAGATGCAGCGGACACCAAAATCCAATCCTCAGTCGCTCTCTCTATCTACTGTAAATGCTCTATAGAGGGGGAAAATAAGGGGGTGAGCAAACCATACGATCAGTAAGGCAATCATGTGAGCAGGTAGATAATTGTACTATCTACGTGATCATGATGCCATGCTTAAACCACATATTTATTTGTCATACTCCAAAACGTATGTTCATGCTTGTGTCTATGCCATGTACAGAAAATCGTGCTATATAAATCAGTGCACAATTGTTAAAGCATAAGATGGAAAATCATCATGCGAAATCAAAATCAAAGCATGGGAAATCATCATGCAAGTACACTTAAAAGCATTTCTAATTCTTAGCACAAGCTAATACAAAATCATTCGCTCGTCAGGTCTTAGCCCCTCCCATGGACTATCCTGACCCACAAAACACATCTCAAAACATGGATTTCTCATTCATTAATAGACATGTGAGATAGGCATATAATATAATAAGGGTAATAACTAGGACTATGGCCATATCCTTTGTGATCCCAGGCTACACGGATCCTAGTGTGTGGGGTATCACCTCTATCTCCTTCCGCACGGGAGGTGGGTCACATCCAACCCGTCGATCCATAGCAGAATCCATTATTCGAAGACGACATATATAATATCACACACAGTACAGCGTACACCATGCTACTTGCATGGTATAATGTACTCCGTGGATCCATATCGTCGCAATATATCCTACCACATCTCAATACACACGTGCGAGCCTATTTAATCGGCGTGGCACACAACCTACCTGAAGCTCCCAGTATGGCTCCCAACATGTCACAAAACCACATGAGAGTAGTCTCAAGCACGGAAACAAGTATGTTGGACATCTAATGCGAGCTATACTCTAGCACCATGTCAAAACTAGTATAAAAATCTGTGCGAGCTAGGCTCCAGCACAATGTCATAAAATCCATGTAAAGCTCTAGTACGAGCACCGCTCCAGCACTAATGCATGTGTAAACATGTCAAATCTCATGCGAGCAATACTCTAGCACGTTTCATTTCCACAAACTCATGTAGGTGGCTCATTCTTTGCAAAGCATGGTTATAAACCAAATCAAGTTATTTCCCGTGCAAATTATTTCAAGTGTTAGCCAACCTACCAATCACATGCTAAAAAGCAATAAAAAGGATTTTTCAAAGCATCATGCTTTTATTTTCATATACATTTCTCAAAAACCTAATTCTTTTCCCTTCAAACATCATTTCGTTCTATGACTCTTAAATGCGTTAAAATCTCCCATGTGCCCGAAAGGCGTACAAATATCCTTAGGGCTAATACAATTCCCTTACCTCGATTCTCCTGGAAGCAACCCTTTCTTCCTTTCCCGATTTTCGTGATTTGGCTCAACTTGCTCCGGATGTATCCTCGGGAGCTGCAAATACACATCAATTATATGAGTCAACACCAATAACTCATATTCCAACTTCAACAAATTTGATATATCTTATTGAGCCTATTTTATCGAGTTTGGTTCAATATCACATTTGGCTATCATTATGCCACTTCTAGTCCCTTTAACTAGCAACACACTTGGTTGCTTATAAAATACTTGGCATAAATGTTTATCCATAATCTTCCATCATTATGCATTCTCTACAACACCATTATGCACATTTTTATCACTAGACAAATCTCATAATGTGGCTTCATCCATTCATCTCAAAATCATGCACATTTTCTCACTAACAACATGATATAATCACTTTTATCATCAAATCAACCACATTTTACTTTCTCACACTAAACTCATTCTAAGTTAGGCTGTATCATTACATTCTAGGTAGTTTTAATCATCAATGCATACACCAATCTACTCATAACAACAACTAGATGAATATACTTAGAGTTAATTTATTGGAAACTCACCTAGCTTGACTTTATTCTTTTCCAAGTTTTGAAGACTCTTTAGATCCTTAAATCCAATGAGTTGAATGTTGCCTCCAAGCTATGTTGCTCTCCTTCTCAAGATGAACAACTCTGGCTTTAATAGCTTTTTCCCAATTCTTTTTGGAAGAGGATGTGTTCTAGAAAGAGAAAGCTTGGTATTTTGGGTAAAAATGGAAGAGGTGTATTGGTTTGTTGCAGAAAAAGGTATTACCGCGGAGTATTTATAGATTGAGATGGATGAGATCGATCTGCACTTAAGGGAGGATCGATCTGGACTTGGTAGAGGTAAATGCAGATCGATCTGGTAATTAGGGAGATCGATCCGATTTGACAGATTCACTTGAAATTACTCTATTTTGCACAAGGGATTGATCTACCTTGAATGGGAGATCGATCTGGCTTCCATCTGCAGCCATTTTGCTGCATTTTTTTAAGATTTGTCCAAGGGTGAATTCCTATTCCATTGCTCCAATACTCATTTTGCATTTTAATCCCACTTACAGGATGGAAAAGCTTATTTCCTATGATTTTCGTGTTATGGAACTTGTGTGTATTGCTTGGAAGTCAGAATGGATACTTAGAATTCACGGTCCATGCATTATAAATTTGTTTCTTCATTACTTATCTTCAATCCAAGTGTTTAAAGTTTTATTCATTTAGTTTGTGGCCACTTTAGCCCTTATTTACTCATTGTATGCATCCATGATGCTCGTTTATCCCTTTTGCAATTCATTCACATTTATATGATTCAACAATCATCTGTCTTATAATTCCATTAACATATATCACAAAGTTATACATATATGGGATCTCACATTCTCCCCCACTTAGAAAATTTGGTCCTCCAAATTAGAACCAATTCAGTCTATGAATAACTTGGGATATTTCTCCCGCATCAAATTCTCCAACTCCCATGTAGCTTCTTCTGCAGTGTGGTGCTGCCAAAGAACTCTCACTAGGGGAATCGTCTTCGAGCTCAATACCTTCTCCTTCCTATCGAATATCAGAATTGGCTTCTCAACATATGTCATGATCTCATTGAGCTCCAAAGTCTCATATCTTATCACATGTGCCAAATCCGGGTGGTACTTCCGTAACATAGAGATGTGGAAGACGTTATGAACGCCTGCTAGCTCAGGTGGTAACACTAGCCTATAGGCATTATCTCTCACTCTATCCAATATCTCAAAGGGTCTAATGTAATGAGGAATTAACTGCCCTTTCTTCCCGAACCTCATTATACCCTTGGAAGGAGAAATTCGCAGAAATACCGATTCACCCACTACGAATTCCAATGGTCTCCATCTCCTATCAACATGAATCTTTTGTCTGCTCTGAGCTATTCGTAACCTCTCACAAATTAATTGGACATCCTCAGAGGCTTGTCTCACTAAATCGGGAGCAAATATCAGTCGATCACCAACCTCTTCCCATCTAATAGGGGAATGACATCTACGGCCATACAAAGCCTCATACGGTGTCATCCCGATACTTGAATGAAAACTGTTATTATAGGCGAACTTTACGAGTGGCAAATGGTCATCCCCAGAGCCTTCAAAATCTAATGCACGCGGTGCTGTATATCCTCTAGGGTCTGTATAGTCCTCTCTGATTGACAATCTATCTGAGAATGAAACGCGATGCTAAAACTCAGTTAGGTTCCCATCACTTCCTGAAAATGTTCCCAGAAATAGGAAGTGAAGTTGCATCCCAATCAGAAACAACACTCATGGCTCTTATAGCTAGGAAATGTGCCGACTTCGTCAATCTGTCCACTATCACCCAAATCGTATCATGATTCCTGCGGGTCCTAGGTGAACCCATCACGAAGTCTATAGTGACGTGCTCCCATTTTCAAGTCGATATAGGTATAGGTTCCTATAGCCCTGCAGGCTTCTGATGC
This sequence comes from Firmiana major, assembly GCA_033439115.1. NCBI lineage: Eukaryota > Viridiplantae > Streptophyta > Magnoliopsida > Malvales > Malvaceae > Firmiana > Firmiana major. The sequence goes on along the minus strand of CM065898.1, from coordinate 66,763,515 downwards.
TCTACCTTTACTTGCTGACAAACGAGACACCTTGCCACAAATTCAACTACATCTTTTTCATTCTTGACCACCAATACACTCTCTGGTGATTTTGATACATCTTGTTACTTCCTAGATGTGGTGTATAGTTCGTCGAATGCGCTTTTGTCAAGATCAACCTTCTGATTTCTGGATCATCGAGAACACATATCCTAACCCTGAACCTCAGCAAACCATCTGAATTCAACTCAAAATCAGTATTTGTACCCCTTTGTATCAGCCTGATAATATCACTACACTGCTGATCAATCTGTTGAGCCTGCAGGATACGATCTACCATATCGGGTTCCAATCGCAGGCTAGCTACCATAAAGCCACTATCAGTATCAGGCGAGGTCACATCCAAACTGAGGTTCGTGAACTGTTTCAACAGCTCGTGTTCTCTGATAATCATATATGATACCATCTTGAGGTGTTTCCTACTCAATGTATCAGCTACCACATTTGCTTTACCCGAGTGGTATAAGATCTCACAATCATAGTCCTTTAAAAGTTCAAGCCACCTTCTCTGCCTCATGTTCAACTCCTTCTGTGAGAACAGATACTTAAGGCTCTTGTGGTCTACAAACACTTGGAACTTATCACCGTAAAGATAATGGCGCCATATTTTTCGAAGCAAACACCACGACCGCCAACTCTAAATCATGGGTCGGGTAATTACTCTCATGATCCTTTAACTGTCTCGATCCATAGGCTACTGCCTTCCCATCCTGTATTAGTACGCAGCCTAGTCCTTGGTACGAAGCATCTGTATATACAGAAAGCCTCTTGAGCTGGTAGGAATGGTGAGAATCGGAGATGTGGTTAATCTCCTCTTCAACTCCTGAAAACTCTTCTCACATTTATCGTCCCATACAAATTTAACATTCTTTCTCGTGAAACGTGTCAAAGGAGCAGCTAATCTCGAGAATCCCTCCACAAACTGTCGATAATATCTAGCTAAACCCAAGAAACTTCTGATCTCTGTAATTGTCTGGGGTCTCTGCCTCTAAACCACTGCTTCAATCTTGGATGGGTCCACTAACACACTATCTTTCGATACTATATGACCCAAAAGAGAGATCTGCTCTAACCAAAAGTCACACTTATTAAGTTTAGCGTACAACTTCTTCTCTCGGAGGGTCTGTAGCACTATCCTTAAGTGTTGTTCATGCTCCTCTCTAGATCCCGAATATACCAGAATATCATCAATGAATACAATAATGAACCGATCCAAATAATGGTGAAATACCTCATTCATCAACGACATAAAAGTTGCGAGAGCATTCGTCAACCCGAATGGCATAACCATAAACTCAAAATGACCATACCCGATGTGAAAAGTTGTCTTGGGTACATCTCCATCTCAAATTCTCAACTGATGGTACCCAGATCTCAGATCTATCTTAGAAAATACCCGCGCTCCCTGAAACTGATCTAACAAGTCATCGATGCGTGGAAGTGGGTACTTATTCTTAATGGTCATTTTTTCAACAACTGGTAGTCAATACACAGTCGGAGGCTTCCATCTTTCTTCTTTACAAACAGTACTAGTGCTCCCCAAGGCAATACACTCGGTCTAATGAACCCCTTATCCAACAACTCGTGTAACTGCTTTTTCAATTGTTCCAATTCAATCGAAGCCATTTTGTACGGTGGCTTGGAAATCGACTCTGTACCAGGTGCCAAATCTATACAAAAATCCATCTCTCTATCTGACGGTAACCTTGGTAAATCATCCGAAAAGACATCGAGAAATTCCTTGACCACTGGGATGTCTCACAATTTTGGGCATGCCTTATCCGTCTCAACCACGTACGCAATATAACCTTTCAAAATATTAATCACTAAATCAGTGCAAAATTTCATATATCTCACTCACAACCACAACTGCTTTTATTACTTATCAAGGGGATTTTAAATTACATTTCTCGAGGAAACTTACGGTAACGCTATCTACCCCTGGAAATGTTACCATCTTAGAAAAACAATCCACTACAGCCTGATTGGCAGCCTGTCAGGACCCCTTCTCAATCCATGACTTTAACCAAAAACCACTACAAATTTTTTGCATTTTGACTTACCTTTCTTTTCTTCAATGGTTGGGCTGTGATTCGATGTCAGAGTCCTTACTTACCACTTCACCCAATATCATACATACATGTCAACATACTATTACTGACTGTACTTGCTTTTATCATACATGTAAGATTATATAAAATCTAATACAAATACATTCCCCATAATATATATCGTATACATCACTGTGCTGTTTCTATGTTTAGATACACAACTATACAAAATCTGTATACCTGGCGGTCGATAGGAACTAGCTGTGGACTCAGGAATACTATCCCTCGATAGCTCTCGCTCTACTGGCACTCTGTAGAGAGATGTAAAGAAAGGGGTGAGTATACAACGCGCTCAGTAAGGAAATCAGGCAAGCAAGTAGATATCTACACTATCTACTCAAAATAATGCTATGCCTTGAAAACAATTTTTCCTTAACTCATTTCAAAAGCATGTCTTGAAATATAATATATATATATACTTGTACAGATTAAATCCCATGTACAGAAATCATGCTTTCTTTCTCAAATGTAGGCATGTAGTGCAAAATAATGCATCTTTATATAAATCATGCCATGTATATTTAAATCACAATAAATATGGCATTAAATAATTCACAACACAAAATCGAAGTCCGACCCATCCCTCAGGTCTGTCCGCAATTTAAATCAGTCAATCAATGTGATATATCATGTGAAACTCTGTGGTGAAATGCAAATAGTATCCTGGACTACGATCATATCCGAAATGTGATCCCAAGCAACACAGTACTCGGTGTGCGGGGCATCACTGCTGCAACAGGAGGATGGTCAGTCCACTACAGCCGTCAGCTATACGTAACACACGGTACAGTGTACTCCTCGCGCCCCTAGGCATGGTACAAAGTACACCCGTGGACCCTACATCACAGCAAGGGTGCCTGCCATAGGTCTTAGCCCTCGTAATTATGGAATATCATACCACGTCTATATTAACCTCATGCAGATATCCTATCACAAGATGTGACACACAGTCACACAAGGACTCGGGCATGGGTTGTAACATGTATTATATATCACATACAGTGTGTGTCTTGAGTACCACCCACAGTCGACACTCCGATCAAACATTGTTTCACATCACAAACTCAACTCTAGTGCGAGTAAACCTCCAGCAACTAGGTCAATGCATAGTTCATGTATTAAATCAAGTACGAGCAATAGTTCTAGTACCATGCTATGCACAATATCAAATCAAGTACGAGCAATAGCTCTAGTACTATGTCATGTATAAATCGTGAAGAATCGAGTACGAGCAACGCTCCAGTACTTTGTCATGTATCTCATGTAAAACTCGAGTACGAGCTAATCGCTCTAGCACTCTGTCATGCATATATCATTTAAAGCTGAGTACGAGTAAAACTCCAGTACTCTATCATGCATGTCATGGAAATCTAGTGCGTATCAAAATCCAGCACTAATGTATGTGGAAAACATATGAAATCCAGTGCGAGCTATGCTCTAGCACGATTCATTCTCACATAATATGATAGATGGCTCTTTAAAAGGGATTGTTTACAAAATATTAAAATCAGCACTACAAAGTGTGCTTAAGTCACATCAACCTTAAAATCATTAGCCCATCTATTTATTTTCATGCTAAACAGCAGTTAAACACTCACAATAATAGTTTCCATGCTTTTTGCAACTTTTCACAAAAGTTGACTTTTTGACTAACTAGGGGCAAAATCATAATTTGCCACTATTGGGTCGCAATAATTATTATTCACTTTCTCTGACCCTCAGAGTTTTTAAGTGAATGTAAAAGCAGACGAAAATACGTGCAGGTATCTCTATCTACTCAGAAAAGTCCCTTACCTCGGATCACGTCAAGTGACCTCACTTCCTCGGTGCTGCTCAATCTCGCAGTCCGATCAACTCTTAATGTAAACTCCAGAGCTGTAAATAACTATTCCTCAGGTTAATTATAATTTTCCTACTGTATTACAAATTAATACAGTCCATTTTCCCTTAATGGGCCTTAATAATCTTTAATGGGCCTAACTATACCTTAAACCCATTTTCATTTTACTATTTATTTTCGTTGGGCCTATTGGGCTTATGGGGCCCACCAACTCTTATTGGGCTTGTTCTGGGCCCATTACACCTTATTGGGCAGAAAATATTTGGGCTTGGCCCATTGGGCCTCTCGGCCACATGCCATGGCCGAGAGCTACCCATGCCTCGGTTTTACCATGGCATGCCATCCATGCCTATTATTTAGCCGATTTCACTTAGGCATTTTCACAAACACTTGGTAGGAAACATTGCCAATCATCATATAGTTCATTTAGGCATTTTATCAAACACCTTGATTGCCAACAAATTACATGTATTAATTAATCAATTTGATTAATTCTAATTACACCATTAACATTAATACATGTACACTAATCCATTTATGTCTTAAAATCATATTGACATAATTCAATATCCCATTACTCACTCTCGGCCTAACCCACTTCATGGTGATTTAATATGTTTCAATACTTAAAACATATATCAACATACTTAAAATCATTCATACATTAACATATATGAAATTGGAAATTAGAAAATATACCAATTGTTGTGTTCACCCTTTGGCCGAAACTTTGGAGGCTCTCGGTTTGTTCTCTATGGCTCCTTGATAGCCAATTCCAACATATGTCACTCTCCTTTCAATTTGGAACAACTTTCATGAAGGATGCAAGTTCCAATTATGCCTAATTCCTAGTGATTTCTAGTGAGAGAAAGCTTGAAAAATATGTTTCAATGGTTTCTTCTTCTAGCTGGATTTGGTGTGATGAAGATGACAATGGTGTGGCTGAATTTATAAGCCACATACTTAACCATTAAGCCTTACTTTTGAGCCATTAAGCTTGACTTTCCAAACCTTAGCCATGAGTCACCTTATGAGTCATAGTTAACTTTAACTATGGTTAGATATTTATCTCATGGGCTTTTCCATTTGGGCTTCTCGGTTTGGGCTTTCTTAATGGGCTTTCGGGCTGAAATTTTTACTATGTCTCGGGCCTTTTATTGTCTCAAAATTTGGCCAATCAATTGGTCCAATAATTCGGTCTTAAGGACCTAAAAATTTTGATATACGTTTAGTATACCTTAATGGGCTTTAAAATTTTCACCTTAGGCCCATTACGTTTTTAACCATTAAATTTATACCGGATCCTTCCGAATAAATTTTCCTTACTTTCAGTGATGATTATCTTGTATTCTGGCCAAGAATATTTTTCCCCAAATTTTCCTCCACACTTAGGTTAATTTTTAACCATGATTTGTCAACTATGGTAAAAGTCCACTTTCTTAACTATTGTTGATTTTTTCCTTAACCATTGACTAAGTTTACTTTATCTTAAAATTTTGAAAGTGTCATATCTTATGTCTTACACTCTTGTCTTTATATTCCAACTGCTTCCGATGGATAATTATACCCGAAACACCTTTTCTCGCTAAAACGGTCCATTTTACCTTTTGTAGCTTTTACTCTCGTTTTCTATGTTCGGGACTAAATCAAGCTGACTTTCCTTCATGAGCTCTCTATGCTCTTTCATTTTAAGTTCTTATTTTCAGTCAGAATGATTTAGAATAACTCGGTTTAGCCTGTGATACTCATCGCTCACATTAGGTATTTTATATAGCTTTTGCGTGTCAAATCATTTCACTAACACTTTAAGTCTAGTAAATACTCTTCTTATGATTCAACTATAATTACATAGTGTTCATACACATAGGAATCATAAGGTACAAGCTAACAAAATTCGGGTCTGACAATCCTCCCCCACTCAGAAAATTTGGTCCTCCAAATTAGAACCAAGTGAGTCCTCAAATAGGTGAAGGTACTTCTCTCGCATCAGACTCTCTAGCTCCCATGTAGCTTCCTCCGAAGTATGATGCTGCCAGAGAATCTTCACTAACCCAATGGTCTTCGATCTCAATACCTTCTCCTTCCTATCCAATATCCGAATTGATCTCTCAACATATGACAAATCCTCTCGGAGCTCCAAAGGCTCGTAACTAATCACATGTGACGGATCTGGGTGATACTTCTGAAGCATCGATATGTGGAAGACGTTATGGACACCTGATAAGTCCGGTGGCAATGCCAACCTATACGCCTTATCTCCCACTCGATCAAGTATCTCAAAGGGTCCAATATAGCGAGGATTTAGTTTCCCTATCCTCCCAAATCTCGCTATACCCTTGGAAGGAGAAACTCTCAAAAACACGGATTCACCAACTGCAAACTCTAGTGGCCTACGTCTCCTATCAGTGTAAGTCTTCTGTCTGCTCTGAGTTGTCCTCAGCCTCTCTACAATCTAGTGGACATCCTCATATGCTTGTGTAACCATGTCAAGAGCGGAAATCTTGCGGTCGCCCACTTCTTCCCATCCAATAGGGGAACGACATCTACGACCATACAAAGCCTCATACGGTGCCATCCCGATACTCGAGTGATAACTGTTGTTGTAGGCAAACTCGGATAGTGGCAAGTGGTCATCCTAGGAGCCTCGATAATCTAGCACACATGCTCTCAACATATCCTCCAGAGTCTGTATAGTCCTCTCTGACTGACCATCTGTCTGAGGATGGAAAGCGGTGCTCAAACTCAACTGGGTTCCCATGGCTTCCTAAAAATGTCCCCAAAAGTGGGAAGTGAAGTGGGAATCCCTATCGGAGACTATGCTCACTGGTACACCGTGTAACCTCACTACCTCTCGTACATACAGTTCTGCTAATGAACTCAGAGTATCGGTCACTCTCATAGCTAGGAAGTGGACTGACTTCGTCAGTCTGTCGACGATCACCCATATAGCATCGTGATTCCTGCGGGTTCTCGGTAAACCCATCACAAAATCCATAGTGATATGCTCCCATTTCCATATCGGTATAGGTAAAGGCTGCAATAACCCTGTAGGTTTCTGATGCTCTACCTTCACTTGCTGACATATGAGACACTTTGCCACGAAGTCTGCTACATCTCTCTTCATACCCGACCACCAGTATACCTTCCGGAGGTTTTGATACATCTTGTTACTCCCCGGATGTAACGTATACCTTAACGAATGAGCTTCCGCCAATATCAATCTCCTGAGTCCTGGATCCTCGAGAACACACAATCTGCCTCTGAACCTCAGTAGTCCATCAGAGCTCAACTCAAAGTCAGTCACGGTGCCCTTCTGCATCTGACTACTCACATCCATACAAAATGGATCAGTCTGCTGAGCCACTCTGATCCTGTCCAATAGGTCCGGCTCCAAGCGTAGACTAGCTATCACATAGCCTGTATCCATGTCAGAAAGCACGACTCCCAAACTGAGGCTAGCAAACTGCTCTAGCAAATAATGTTCCCTAACCATCATATACGATACCATCTCTAGGCTCTTCCTACTCAAGGCATCGGCTACAACGTTAGCCTTACCCGGATGATAAAGTATCTCACAATCGTATCCTTCAGAAGCTCTAGCCATCTTCTCTGTCTCATGTTCAGCTCCTTCTGTGAGAACAGATACTTGAGGCTCTTGTGGTCGGTAAATATCTGGAACTTCTCGCCATACAAGTAGTGGCGCCATACCTTCAACGTAAACACTACTGCTGCTAGCTCCAAATCGTGGGTCGGATAGTTCTTCTCATGATACTTCAGCTGTCGGGATCCATAAGCAACTACCTTCCCATCTTGCATCAATACACAGCCCAGTCCCTGATGCGAAGCATCGGTATACACTGCAAATCCTCCTGAGCTGGTAGGGATAGTGAGAATCGAAGCGGTGGTCAATCGACGCTTCAACTCCTCAAAACTCTCCTCACAATTCTCGTTCCATATGAACGGTGCACTCTTTCGAGTAAGACGTGTCAACGGAGCAGCCAACTTCGAAAATCCCTCAACGAATCTCCGATAGTATCCAGCTAAACCCAGAAAACTCCTGATCTCGGTGACTGTTCTCGGCTGTTCCCATTGAACTACAGCCTCTATCTTAGATGGATCAACTGATACACCATCTCTCGATATAACATGTCCCAAAAATGAGATCTGTGACAACCAAAAGTCACACTTACTGAGCTTAGCATATAACACATGCTCCCGTAACGTCTGCAACACGATCCTGAGGTGCTCCTCATGCTCCTCCTTAGATCTCGAATGCACCAATATGTCATCGATGAAGACGATAACAAACTGGTCCAAATATGGCTTGAACACATCGTTCATCAAAACCATGAAAGCAGCTGGAGGATTCGTCAATCCGAATGGCATGTCCAAGAACTCATAATGGCCATATCGGGTACGAAATGCTGTCTTGGGTACATCTCCACTCCGAACCTTTAGCTGATGATACCCAGACCTTAGGTCAATCTTGGAAAAGACCTGTGCTCCCTGAAGCTGATCTAACAAATCATCAATGCGTGGAAGGGGGTATCTATTCTTGATGGTGGCCTTATTCAACAATCGGTAGTCTATACACAGTCGGAGCTCCCATCCTTCTTCCTCACAGACAGAACCGGTGCTCCCCAAGGTGAAACACTCGGTCGAACAAAACCCCTATCCAACAGCTCCTGTAACTGTCTCTTGAGCTCCTCCAGCTCAACTAAGGCCATGCGATACGGTGGTCTCGAAATAGGCTCCGTACCAGGTACCAGATTTATGCAGAACTCCATCTCTCTGTCTGGGGGTAATCCTGGCAATTAATTCGGAAAAACATCTGGGTACTCACTGACCACAGTAATATCTGACAACTCCGGATGTGCTTAATCCATATCTACCACGTACGCAATGAAACCTTGATATGTTGAAGGTTTTCTAAATCAGAAATCATGTAATAATCATAACTACTCCTTTCATTTATTCTTATTGAACTTTACAACATATCTAGTAGGGTTAGGAAACATAACTGTCTTAGCATAACAATCTAAAACAGCATGGTTTGCAGATAGCCAATCCATTCCTAATATTATATCAAAGTCACTCATACTTAGTAATATTAGATTGGCTGTCATCTCCTTATTCCCTACTCTCAACTTGCAGTCATTAAATACATATTCTACAACTTGACTATATTCATAGGCGTACTAATCAACATCATCATACATAAAGGTGTACGCTCTACAGGTCTTTCTAATTTACATGCAAATGAAGGCGATACAAAAGAATGCGTGGCACTAGGATCAATTAAAACATATGCTTCAATATCATAAATCAGGATGTTACCTCGAATCACATCCGATGAAGCATCAGCTGTCCCCTGGTCCAAAGCATGTACTCGCCCTTGACCCATCACTTGTTTCCCCTTCTCCTCTGCCGTCGCTCTACCTCTCTGAGCCGACGTACCAACTGGAGTTTTATCAGGTTCCCTGCCTCTTAGTGGTGCTGTAAAAAATGTCTCTGGGCACTCTCTAGCAATGTGCCCTTGTTTCCCACATCGAAAACACACAATAGGAGTTAGCAGACACGGTCTACTTCCATGTTGTTTACCGCATCTTCTGCACTGATCAACAGCAGGTCTCTGTCCTCCTATGACAATGCCCTTTGCTGGGGCTACAGTCAGATAAGCAGGAGGTCTAGCATACCTCTCTCGTGCCTCCCCTACCCGTGATCTCTTACCGAAGAGTCTCTTCCCTCCTCGATAACTGAAATCTCTAGTTGGCCTCTTCATTTATGTATCTCGGCAATGAATAAACTTCCCAAACTCGGAAGCATTCCTCTCATAATCCTGCTCACATAGTTGCGCCCTGCGCACTGCTTCCTCATAGGTCAATATGTCTAATGGGACCAACCTGGACCGCAACACTGGTCTAAACCCCTCGATAAACCTGTGGACCTTCCTGGTCTCACTATACATGGTATCCGGGTCATATCTTCCTAGGGACAGGAATTGAATCTCATACTCATCCACAGATAAACTACCCTGGTTTAGTCCTAAAAACTCTGCCTGTAGTTTCCGCTGTGCGGTGTCGGGAACAAACTGCCTCCTGAAGGCCTCTCGAAATATATCCCAACCAATGTCTGTGTGTCGGGATCTCAATATAGGTCGGGTGGACTTCCACCAATGCTCTGCGGCTCCCTTCAGTAGGAACACAGCAAACGTGACCATCTCTGAGGTCATACACTCGAAGAATCCATAGAGCTTCACCAGCTCTGCTAACCACTCCTCAGCAGCTACAGAGTCCTTGACCCCACTAAAGGATGGAGGTCTAAACTTCTGGAATTCTCGCAACCGATGCAGGTCACATCCATACCCTAATCCAATACCACCCAAAATCGGTGGGGGTGTAGGAGTATCTACAGTCCTCTGTGCATCAGCTGTCTGCGTAGGGGTATCAGGGGCAACTGCCTCTCCTGTCACAGCTCCTGCCTCCTATCCCTGCTTACCTAGCATCGTCTGTGGCAGTATCTCTACAATCGTCTCGAGACTACGCTCTAATCTCGTGAAGCGCGTCTCAACACACTCGGGTGTCTCAGTAGCACCTGGAGTATCATGCGTAGGTAATGGTCCGGCAGCGGTTCATCCTTCGGGTCTATCTCTCGGCCACAAGCCCTACCTCTCGCAACTCTACCACTACGCGTATTTGCCATATAGGCAAAGTTCCTACATTCATCATAATGAATTAGTCCGTCTCCTATCTAGTATACACAATTATATCTTAACACAGCACAGTACTATGGGGATGTACACTTTCCTATTTTCTAACACCGACTCACATCAGACCAACCTCCGCTCTGATACCACTCTGTCAGGACCCCTTCTCAATCCATGACTTTAATCAAAAACTACTGCAAATTTTTCGTATTTTGACTTACATTTCTTCTCTTCAATGTTAGGCTGTGATTCGATGTCAGAGTCCTTACTTACCACTTCACCCAATATCATACATACATGTCAACATACTATTACTGACTGTACTTGCTTTAATCATACATGTAAGATTATATAAAATCAAATACAAATACATTCCCCATAATATATATCGTATACATCACTGTGCTGTTTCTATGTTTAGATACACAACTGTACAAAATCTGTATACCTGGCGGTCGATAGGAACTAGCTGTGGACTCAGGAATACTATCCCTCGATAGCTCTCACTCTACTGGCGCTCTGTAGAGAGATGTAAGAAAAGGAGGTGAGCATACAACGCGCTCAGTAAGGAAATCAGGCAAGCAAGTAGATATCTACACTATCTACTCAAAATAATGCTATGCCTTGAAAACAATTTTTCCTTAACTCATTTCAAAAGCATGTCTTGAAATATAATATATATATATACTTGTACAGATTAAATCCCATGTACAGAAATCATGCTTTCTTTCTCAAATGTAGGCATGTAGTGCAAAACAATGCATCTTTATATAAAACATGCCTTTATGTAAATCATGCCATGTATATTTAAATCACAATAAATATGGCATTAAATAATTCACAACACAAAATCGGAGTCCGACCCATCCCTCAGGTCTTTCCACAATTTAAATCAGTCAATCAATGTGATATATCATGTGAGACTCTGTGGTGAAATGCAAATAGTATCCTGGACTATGATCATATCCAAAATGTGATCCCAAGCAACACAGTACTCGGTGTGCGGGGCATCACTGCTGCAACGGGAGGATGGTCAGTCCACTACAGCTGTCAGCTATACGTAACACACGGTACAGCGTACTCCTCGCGCCCCTAGGCACGATACAAAGTACACTCGTGGACCCTGCATCATAGCTAGGGTGCCTGCCATAGGTCTTAGCCCTCGTAACCATGGAATATCATACCACGTTTATATTAACCTCATGCGGATATCCTCTCACAAGAAGTGACACATAATCACACAAGGACTCGGGCATGGGTTGTACCATGTATTATATATCACATACAGTGTGCGTCTTGAGTGCGACCCACAGTTGACACTCCGCTCAAACACTGTTTCACATCACAAACTCAACTCTAGTGCGAGTAAACCTCCAGCAACTAGGTCAATGCATAGTTCATGTATTAAATCAAGTACGAGCAATAGCTCCAGTACCATGCTATACACAATATCAAATCAAGTACGAGCAATAGCTCCAGTACTATGTCATGTATAAACCATGAAGAATCGAGTACGAGCAACGCTCCAGTACTCTGTCATGTATCTTATGTAAAACTTGAGTACGAGCTAATCGCTCCAACACTCTGTCATGCATATATCATTTAAAGTTGAGTACGAGTAAAACTCCAGTACTCTATCATGCATGTCATGGAAATCTAGTGCGTATTAAAATCCAGCACTAATGTATGTGGAAAATATATGAAATTCAGTGCGAGCTATGCTCTAGCATGATTCATTCTCACATAATATGATAGATGGCTCTTTAAAAGGGATTGTTTATAAAATATTAAAATCAGCACTACAAAGTGTGCTTAAGTCACATCAACCTTAAAATCATTAGCCCATCTATTTATTTTCATGCTAAACAGCAGTTAAACACTCACAATAATAGTTTTCATGCTTTTTGTAACTTTTCATAAAAGTTGACTTTTTGACTAACTAGGGGCAAAATCGTAATTTGCCACTATAGGGTCGCAATAATTATTATTCACTTTCTCTGACCCTCAGAGTTTTTAAGTGAATGTAAAAGCAGATGAAAATACGTGCAGGTATCTCTATCTACTCGCAAAAGTCCCTTACCTCGGATCACGTCAAGTGACCTCACTTCCTCGGTGCTGCTCAATCTCGCAGTCCGATCAGCTCTCAATGTAAACTCTTGAGCTGTAAATAACCATTCCTCAGGTTAATTATAATTTTCCTACTATATTACACATTAATACAGTCCATTTTCCCTTAATGGACCTTAATAATCCTTAATGGGCCTAACTATACCTTAAGCCCATTTTCATTTTACTATTCGTTTTCGTAAGGCCTTTTGGGCTTATGGGGCCCACCAACTCTTATTGGGCTTGTTCTGAGCCCATTACATCGTATTGGGCCTAAAATATTTGGGCTTGGCCAATTGGACCTCTCGGCCACATGCTATGGCCATGCCTCGGTTTTACCATGGCATGCCATCCATGCCTATTATTTGGCCAATTTCACTTAGGCATTTTCACAAACACTTGGTAGGCAACATTACCAATCATCATATAGTTCATTTAGGCATTTTATCAAACACCTTGATTGCCAACAGATTACATGTATTAATTAATCAATTTGATTAATTCTAATTACAACATTAACATTAATACATGTACATTAATCCGTTTATGTCTTAAAATCATATTGACATAATTCAATATCCCATTACTCAATCTCGGCCTAACCCACTTCATGGTGATTTAATATGTTTCAATGCTTAAAACATATATCAACATACTTAAAATCATTCATACATTAACATATATGAAATTGGAAATTAGAAAATATACCAATTGTTGTGTTCACCCTTTGGCCGAAACTTTGGAGGCTCTCGGTTTGCACTCTATGGCTCCTTGATAGCCAATTCCAACATATTTCACTCTCCTATCAATTTGGAACAACTTCCATGAGGATGCAAGTTCCAATTATGCCTAATTCCTAGTGATTTCTAGTGAGAGAAAGCTTGGAAAATATGTTTCAATGGTTTCTTCTGCTAGCCGGATTTGGTGTGATGAAGATGACAATGGTGTGGCTAAATTTATAAGCCACTTACTTAGCCATTAAGCCTTACTTTTCAGCCATTAAGCTTGACTTTCCAAACCTTAGCCATGAGTCACCTTATGAGTCATAGTTAACTTTAACTATGGTTAGATATTTATCTCATGGGCTTTTCCATTTGGGCTTCTCGGTTTGGGCTTTCTTAATGGGCTTTCGGGCTGAAATTTTTACTATGTCTCAGGCCTTTTATTGTCTCAAAATTTGGCCAATCAATTGGTCCAAAAATTCGGTCTTATGGACCTAAAAATTTTGATATACGTTTAGTATACCTTAATGGGCTTTAAAATTTTCACCTTAGGCCCATTACGTTTTTAACCATTAAATTTATACCGAAATCCTTCCGAATAAATTTTTCTTACTTCCGGGGATGATTATCTTGTATTCTGGCCAAGAATATTTTTCCCCAAATTTTCCTCCACACTTAGGTTAATTTTTAACCATGATTTGTCAACTATGGTAAAAGTCCACTTTCTTAACTATAGTTGACTTTTTCCTTAACCATTGACTAAGTTGACTTTTTCTTAAAATTTTGAAACTGTCATATCTTATGTCTTACACTCTCGTCTTTATATTCCAACCGCTTCCGATGGATAATTATACCCGAAACACCTTTTCTCGCTAAAAAGGTCCATTTTACCCTTTGTAGCTTTTACTCTCGTTTTCTATGTTCGGGACTAAATCAAGCTGACTTTCCTTCATGAGCTCTCTATGCTCTTTCATTTTAAGTTCTTATTTTCAGTCAAAATGATTTAGAATAACTCGGTTTAGCCTGTGATACTCATCGCTCACATTAGGCATTTTATGTAGCTTTTGCGTGTTAAATCATTTCACTAACACTTTAAGTCTTGTAAATACTCTTCTTATGATTCAACTATAATTACATAGTGTTCATACACATAGGAATCATAAGGTACAAGCTACAAAAATCTGGGTTTGACAATCCTCCCCCACTCAGAAAATTTGGTCCTCCAAATTAGAACCAAGTCAGTCCTCAAATAGGTGAGGGTACTTCTCTCGCATCAGACTCTCTAGCTCCTATGTAGCTTCCTCTGAAGTATGATGCTGCCAGAGAATCTTTACTAACCCGATGGTCTTCGATCTCAATACCTTCTCCTTCCTATCCAATATCCGAATCGGTCTCTTAACATATGACAAATCCTCTCGGTGCTCCAAAGGCTCGTAACTAATCATATGTGACGGATCCGAACTATATAAATTTTGTTTATGTAGGCCAGTTCTCCAAAAGCTGCAGTACAACAATCTAACAAAACGAATGCAACGATATGTGGAAGACGTTATGGACACCTGATAAGTTCGGTGGCAATGCCAACCTATACGCCTTATCTCCCACTCGATCAAGTATCTCAAAGGGTCCAATATGGTGAAGATTTAGTTTCCCTCTCCTCCTAAATCTCGCTATACCCTTGGAAGGAGAAACTCTCAAAAACACGGATTCACCAACTGCAAACTCTAGTGGCCTACGTCTCCTATCAGCGTAACTCTTCTGTCTGCTCTGAGCTGTCCTCAACCTCTCTACAATCAAGTGGACATCCTCAAATGCTTGTGTAACCATGTCAGGAGCAAAAATCTTACGGTCACCCACTTCTTCCCATCCAATAGGGGAATGACATCTACAGCCATACAAAGCCTCATACGGTGCCATCCCGATACTCGAATGATAACTGTTGTTGTAGGCGAACTCGGCTAGTGACAAGTGGTCATCCCAGGAGTCTCGATAATCTAGCACACATGCTCTTAACATATCCTCCAGAGTCTGTATAGTCCTCTCTGACTGACCATCTGTCTGAGGATGGAAAGCGGTGCTCAAACTCAATTGGGTTCCCATAGCTTCCTGAAAATGTCCCCAAAAGTGGAAAGTGAAGTGGGAATCCCTATTGGAGACTATGCCCACTGGTACACTATGTAACCTCACTACCTCGCGTACATACAGTTCTGCTAATGAACTCAAAGTATCGGTCGTTCTCATAGCTAGGAAGTGGGCTGACTTCGTCAGTCTATGGACGATCACCCATATAGCATCGTGATTCCTGCGGGTTCTCGGTGAACCAATCATGAAATCCATAGTGATATGCTCCTATTTCCATGTCAGTATAGGTAGAGGCTGCAATAACCCTGTAGGTTTCTGATGTTCTACCTTCACTTGCTGACATACGAGACACTTTGCCACGAAGTCTGCTACATCTCTCTTCATACCCGACCACCAGTATACCTTCCGGAGGTTCTGATACATCTTGTTACTCCCCGGATGTAACGTATACCTCAACGAATGAGCTTCCGCCAATATCAATCTCCTGAGTCCTGGATCATCGGGAACACACAATCTACCTTTGAACCTTAGTAGTCCATCAGAACTCAACTCAAAGTCAGTCACGGTACCCTTCTGCATCTGACTACTCACATCCATACAAAATGGATCAGTCTGCTGAGCCACTCTGATCCTATCCAATAGGTCCGGCTCCAAGCGTAGACTAGCTATCACATAGCCTGTATCCATGTCAGAAGGCACGACTCCCAAACTAAGGCTAGCAAACTGCTCTAGCAAATCATGTTCCCTAACCATCATATACGATACCATCCCCAGGCTCTTCCTACTCAAGGCATCGGCTACAACGTTAGCCTTACCCGGATGATAAAGTATCTCATAATCGTAGTCCTTTAGAAGCTCTAGCCATCTTCTCTGTCTCATGTTTAGCTCCTTCTATGAGAACAGATACTTGAGGCTCTTGTGGTCGGTAAATATCTAGAACTTCTCGCCATAGAAGTAGTGGCGCCATACCTTCAACGTAAACACTACTGCTGCTAGCTCCAAATCGTGGGTCGGATAGTTCTTCTCATGATCCTTCAACTGTCGGGATCCATAAGCAACTACCTTCCCATCCTGCATCAATACACAGCCCAGTCCCTGATGCGAAGCATCGGTATACACTGCAAATCCTCCTGAGCTGGTAGAGATAGTGAGAATCGGAGCGGTGGTCAATCGACGCTTTAACTCCTCAAAACTCTTCTCAAAATTCTCGTTCCATATGAACGGTGCACTCTTTCGAGTAAGACGTGTCAACGGAGCAGCCAACTTCGAAAATCCCTCAATGAATCTCTGATAGTATCCAGCTAAAATCAGAAAACTCCTGATCTCGGTGACTATTCTCGGCTGTTCCCACTGAACTACAGCCTCTATCTTAGATGGATCAACTGATACACCATCTCTCGATACAACATGTCCCAGAAATGAGATTTGTGACAACCAAAAGTCACACTTACTGAGCTTAGCATATAACTCATGCTCCCGTAACATCTGTAACACGATCCTGAGGTGCTCCTCATGGTCCTCCTTGGATCTCGAATACACCAATATGTCATCAATGAAGACGATAACAAACTGGTCCAAATATGGCTTGAACACATCGTTCATCAAAGCCATGAAAGCAGCTGGAGCATTCGTCAATCCGAATGGCATGACCAAGAACTCATAATGGCCATATCGGGTACGAAATGCTGTCTTGGGTACATCTCCACTCTAAACCTTTAGCTGATGATACCCAGACCTTATGTCAATCTTGGAAAAGACCTGTGCTCCTTGAAGTTGATTTAAGAAATCGTCAATGCGTGGAAGGGGGTATCTTTTCTTGATGGTGGCCTTATTCAACAATCGATAGTCTATACACAATCGGAGGCTCCAATCTTTCTTCCTCACAAACAGAACCGGTGCTCCCCAAGGTGAAAACTCGATTGAACAAAACCCCTATCCAACAGCTCTTGTAACTGTCTCTTGAGCTCCTCCAGATCAACTAAGGCTATGCGATATGGTGGTCTCGAAATAGGCTCCGTACCAGGTATGCAGAACTCCATCTCTCTATCTGGTGGTAATCCTGGCAATTCATCCGAAAAAACATATGGGTACCACTGACCACAGTAATATCTGACAACTCCGAATGTGCTTTATCCATATCTATCACGTACGCAATGAAACCTTGATATGTTGAAGGTTTTCTAAATCAGAAATCATGTAATAACCATAACTACTCCTTTCATTTATTCTTATTAAACTTTACAACATATCTAGTAGGGTTAGGAAACATAACTGTCTTAGCATAACAATCTAAAACAGTATGGTTTGCAGATAGCCAATCCATTCCTAATATTATATCAAAGTCACTCATACTTAGTAATATTAGATTGGTTGTCATCTCCTTATTCCCTACTCTCAACTTGCAGTCATTAAATACATATTCTACAACTTGACTACTATTCATAGGCGTACTAATCAACATCATCATACATAAAGGTGTACGCTCTACATGTCTTGCTAATTTACATGCAAATGAAGGCGATACAAAAGAATGCGTGGCACTAGGATCAATTAAAACATATGCTTCAATATCATAAATCAGGATGTTACCTCAAATCACATCCGATGAAGCATCAACTGTCCCCTGGTCCAAAGCAAGTACTCGTCCTTGACCCATCACTTGTTTCTCTTTCTCCTCTGCCGTCGCTCTACCTCTCTGAGCCGATGTACCAGCTGGAGTTTTATCAGGTTCCCTTCCCCTTAGTGGTGCAGTAACAAATGTCTCTGGGCACTCTCTAGCAATGTGCCCTTGTTTCCCACATCGAAAACACACAATAGGAGTTAGCGGACACGGTCTACTTCCATGTTGTTTATCACATCTTCTGCACTGATCAACAGCAGGTCTCTGTCTTCCTATGACAATGCCCTTTGCTGGGGCTACAGTTGGATAAGCAGGAGGTCTAGCATACCTCTCTCATGCCTCCTCTACCCATGATCTCTTACCGAAGAGTCTCTTCCCTCATCGATAACAGAAATCTCTAGCCGACCTCTTCTTCTGTGTATCTCGGCTACTACTAAACTTCCCAAACTCGAAAGCATTCCTCTCGTAATCCTGCTCACATAGTTGCGCCCTGTGCACTGCTTCCTCATAGGTCACTATGTCTAATGGGACCAACCTGGACCGCAACACTGGTCTCAACCCGTCGATAAACCTGTGGACCTTCCTGGTCTCACTATACATGGTATCTGGGTCATATCTTCCTAGGGATAGGAATCGAGTCTCATACTCGTCCACAGATAAACTCCCATGGTTTAGTCCCAAAAACTCTGCCTGTAGTTTTTGATATGCGGTGTCGGGAAAAAACTGCCTCCTGAAGGCCTCCCGAAATATATCCCTACCAATGTCTATGTGTCGAGATCTCAATATAGGTCGGGTGGACTTCCACCAATGCTCTGCGGCTCCCTTCAGTAGGAACGCAGCAAACGCGACCATCTCCGAGGTCGTACACTCGAAGAATCCATAGAGCTTCTCCAGCTCTGCTAACCACTCCTCAGCAGCTACAGGGTCATTGACCCCACTAAAGGATGGAGGTCTAAACTTCTGGAATTCTCGCAATCGATGCAGATCACATCCGTACCCTAATTCAATACCACCCAAAATCGGTGGGGGTGTAGGAGTATCTACAGTCCTCTGTGCATCAGCTGTCTGCGTAGGGGTATCAGGGGCAACTGCCACTCCTGTCGTAGCTCCTACCTCTTGTCCCTGCCTACCTGGCATCGTCTGTGCCAGTATCTCTACAATCATCTCGAGACTACACTCTAATCTCATGAAGCACGTCTCAACACACTCGGGTGCCTCAGTAGCAGCTAGAGTCTCATGCGTACGTAATGGTCCGGCAGCGGCTCGTCCTTTAGGTCTATCTCCCTGGCCTCGAGCCCTACCTCTCGCATCTCTACCACTACGCGTATTTACCATATAGGCAAAGTTCCTGCATTCATCATAATGAATTAGTCCGTCTCCTATCTGGTATACACAGTTATATCTAAACACAACACAGTACTATATGGATGTACACTTTCCTATTTTCTAACACCGACTCACATCAGACCAACCTCCGCTCTGATACCATTCTGTCAGGACCCCTTCTCAATCCATGACTTTAACTAAAAACCATTGCAAATTTTTCGCATTTTGACTTACCTTTCTTCTCTTCAATGGTTGGGCTGTGATTCGATGTCGGAGTCCTTACTTACCACTTCACCCAATATCATACATACATGTCAACATACTATTACTGAATGTACTTGCTTTTATCATACATGTAAGATTATATAAAATCTAATACAAATACATTCCCCATAATATATATAGTATACATCACTATGCTGTTTATATGTTTAGATACACAACTGTACAAAATTTGTATACCTGGCGGTCGATAGGAACTAGCTGTGGACTCAGGAATACTATCCCTCGATAGCTCTCGGTTTACTGGCACTCTGTAGATAGATGTAAAGAAAGGGGGGTGAGCATACAACGCGCTCAGTAAGGAAATCAGGCAAGCAAGTAGATATCTACACTATCTGCTCAAAATAATGCTATGCCTTGAAAACAATTTTTCCTTAACTCATTTCAAAAGCATGTCTTGAAATATAATATATATATATATATACTTATACAGATTAAATCCCATGTACAGAAATCATGCTTTCTTTCTCAAATGTAGGCATGTAGTGCAAAACAATGCATCTTTATATAAATTATGCCTTTATGTAAATCATGCCATGTATATTTAAATCACAATAAATATGACATTAAATAATTCACAACACAAAATCGGAGTCCGACCCATCCCTCAGGTCTGTCCGTAATTTAAATCAGTCAATCAATGTGATATATCATGTGAGACTTTATGGTGAAATGCAAATAGTATCCTGGCCTATGATCATATCCAAAATGTGATCCCAAGCAACACAGTACTCGGTGTGCGGGGCATCACTGCTGCAACGGGAGGATGGTCAGTCTACTACAGCCGTTAGCTATATGTAACACACGGTACAGCGTACTCCTCGCGCCCCTAGGCACTGTACAAAGTACACCCGTGGACCCTACATCACAGCCAGGGTGCCGCCATAGGTCTTAGCCCTCGTAACCATGGAATATCATACCACGTCTATATTAACCTCATGCGGATATCCTGTCACAAGATGTGACACACAGTCACACAAGGACTCGGGCATGGGTTGTAAAATGTATTATATATCACATACAGTGTGCGTCTTGAGTGCGACCCACAGTCGACACTCCGCTCAAACACTGTTTCACATCACAAACTCAACTCTAGTGCGAGTAAACCTCCAGCAACTAGGTCAATGCATAGTTCATGTATTAAATCAAGTACGAGCAATAGCTCCAGTACCATGCTATGCACAATATCATCAAATCAAGTACGAGCCATAGCTCCAGTACTATGTCATGTATAAACCATGAAGAATCGAGTACGAGCAACGCTCCAGTACTCTGTCATGTATCTCATGTAAAACTCGAGTACGAGCTAATCGCTCCAGCACTCTGTCATGCATATATCATTTAAAGCTGAGTACGAGTAAAACTCCAGTACTCTATCATGCATGTCATGGAAATCTAGTGCGTATCAAAATTCAGCACTAATGTACGTGGAAAACATATGAAATCCAGTGCGAGCTATGCTCTAGCACGATTCATTCTCACATAACATGATAGATGGCTCTTTAAAATGGATTGTTTACAAAATATTAAAATCAGCACTACAAAGTGTGCTTAAGTCACGTCAACCTTAAAATCATTAGCCAATCTGTTTATTTTCATGCTAAACAGCAGTTAAACACTCACAATAATAGTTTCCATGCTTTTTGTAACTTTTCACAAAAGTTGACTTTTTGACTAACTAGGGGTAAAATCGTAATTTGTCACTATCGGGTCGTAATAATTATTATTCACTTTCTCTGACCCTTAGAGTTTTTAAGTGAATGTAAAAGCAGACGAAAATACGTGCAGGTATCTCTATCTACTCGCAAAAGTCCCTTACCTCGGATCATGTCAAGTGACCTCACTTCCTCGGTGCTGCTCAATCTCGCAGTCCGATCAGCTCTCAATGTAAACTCCGGAGCTGTAAATAACCATTCCTCTAGTTAATTATAATTTTCCTACTGTATTACACATTAATACAGTCCATTTTCCCTTAATGGGCCTTAATAATCCTTAATGGGCCTAACTATACCTTAAGCCCATTTTCATTTTACTATTTATTTTCGTTGGGCCTATTGGGCTTGTTCTGGGCCCATTACACCTTATTGGGCCTAAAATATTCAGAATGATTTTCAATGCTCTTTCATTTTAAGTTCTTATTTTCAATCAGAATGATTTAGAATAACTCGGTTTAGCCTGTGATATTCATCGCTCACATTAGGCATTTTATGTAGCTTTTGCGTGTTAAATCATTTCACTAACACTTTAAGTCTAGTAAATACTCTTCTTATGATTCAACTATAATTACGTAGTGTTCATACACATAGGAATCATAAGGTACAAGCTACAAAAATCTGGGTCTGACACAGCCAACCAATCCATTCCTAGGATTACATCGAAGTCTCTCATATACATTAAAATGAGGTAGGCTGACATCTCTTTTTCCCTTATTTTCAACTTACAATCTCTAAATACATACTCCACTAGTTAACTATTATTCATGGGACTGCTTTTCAGCATCCTCCTACTCAACGGGGCAAGCTTCACATACTTAAACAATTTACTTGCAAATACAGGTGATACAAATGAGTGTGTGGCACAAGGATCTATCAAAACATAAGCTTCAAGTTCAAAGATTGAGATGGTACCCTTTGCCACATCTGACGACTGATCTGCAGTTGTAAGCCCCACTTTTATGATACTTTTGATGATGTTTTAGATGATATTCCTTATGATTCATGTGATGTACATTTTTCCACATATTAATGAATCATAAGAAGAGTTTTTACAGATTTAAATTGCAAAAGAAATGGATGAATGTGCATGGAAATGTATGTAAAACCAAAATAAGGGTCGAGATGGCCATAGGCCGAAAGAAAGGGATTAGAAGCATGATGACCGAAGATAAGGACTTAAGATAAGGAAAGATAGTGGGTTCAAGAAGAAGAGTCGGTTCAATTTGGTCCCAAACACGTGTAAGGGTAAAATGGTCAAAAGATCGAAATTCGGTATAAATTCGATAAGAAAATTTCATTAAACAAATATGGAATTGAGAAATCTTGATCAATAACGAGGAAAATATTAAATTTCGAGTTCAATTTAATCAAGATATGAATTTATTACAATTAATAGAAATTTTCACCTTAGAAAATTATCCCGAAAATATTGGAAAAATATACTGAAAAGACGAAATAAGACAGATAAATTCATTTACTGATTAAATGAATTAAATAAGATTTTTTAGATATTTTGGGATGAAATAATATTTTATTGATTAAAATACTAATATATATATAAAAGAGAAACAAAAATCGCAAAAGAGGGAAGTAGCCTAAAGACGAACAAGCCGAGGGAGAAGCCCGACGAAGCACCGGCGACCGACGAGGCCAGACGAGGGTCGGAGAAGAGAGAGGATGACCGCGTGAACCCATCGGCACCGACGACGTCGAAAATAGCCGGATTGACGAGTTAAAGCTGCGAGGGAGAGAAAGCGATTTCGACGATTTGACCAGATCTAAGGGCAGCCGAGTGTTCTCCTGCCCGAGACTAGCCGAACGACGGTAGCGTCGGGAAACGGCAGGACGATGCCGGAATGACAAAAAGAGACTGAACCGATCGACCGATTCAATGAGAAAGGTTTTATGCTGAACCGGACCAGTTCAGCCAAGGAGAAAAAAGGAATGAAAGGGAAAAGAAAAGAAAAAGGAAAAAGAAAAAGAAAAGAAAGAGAAAAAGGCAAAAGGAAAAAGGGAAAAAGGAGAGGAAAATTCCCGGGGATACCTCAGGTTACGGGTAAGTCGCTAAGCGGTCAAATTGACTGAATTGATCTTGGGAAATTTATTTAAAATTTTATTTGATCGAAAATTAATCCAGAATTAAATATAAAATTATGCAGTTCGATGATAAATCGCGAACGTGAACCCAATCAAACTCCGATTTACGTACCATCGCATAATTACGGGTAAGTAAAGCCTATTTACCACAACAGTATGATTATTGCGCAATTGAAATTTATTTTACGGATTTCGAATTAATTTTTGCATAAAATAAATTATATTCAAATTTTGAATTAATTGCCGTAGATAATATACGGGCTATCCAAAGAGTTTGGAACGAAGCCCAATGGATATTGATAGGCCCAATGAGCCAATAGACCCTGATGAAGGGAATTAAAAAGTGAAAAACGAGCTTAAAATGGAGTAAGGCCCACTAAGAATTAAATGGGCCCAATTGAGTGTGAATGGGCCCCCTACTGTAAATAAAACCCCGTAAGATTCGAAATACAGTCGAACTCACAATAATTAACTTGAGATTTAGTTATGTGCAACTCTACAGAGTTGACTGTGAGAGTATCGGATCGAGCAATACAGTATTGGTGGGAAAAAGATAAGCATGCGGAGAGATTCCAGGTAAGGGAATTTTACGGACTCTTAGAGGTAGCTTTATGCAATTTCGATTGCATTTACAGTCTTTTAAACAGTCTGAAGGGTCTAGATTTCAAATAAAAAATTTTTATGCCCGGATGGGTAAATGACCAAAATACCCCTGTGAAGGCTAAGATTTCCAAATTTAGAAAAAGTTACGAGACGCAAGAACAAGGGGTTCTTACCCATTTTTGAGGTGGTTTGACACATGCATGGGTAGGCTGGCTAACTTTTAAATAAAATTCACAGCATCTCATGATTTCAACAATGTGATTTCTTTTGGAAATTGTTTTGAGATAACAAAGCCGCCTACGTGATTTTATGGAAATGTGATGTGCTAGAGCTCAGCTCGCACGCGTTTTGATTTGTGTGATGCATGCATTAGTGATAGAGCAGTGGCTCGCACTAGAGTTTTGCATGCATTGGTGCTAGAGCCTAGCTCGCACCAGATTTTCACATGATTTTTATAGAGTGCTAGAGCATTGCTCGCATAGGTTTTCACGATAGAACTACAGCCGTGCTTGGAGCTTCGGGTATACTAATTGTTACACCGATTAAATAGGCTCGCACGTGCATTTTGATTTAAGACATGCGATGAGTCGTGCTTAGAGCTACGGGTAGACTGTGTGTCACACCAATTAAATCTCCTCGCACGTGCATTTTGAGACAGGCATGATTATTGACATGAGATGTGGGTCCACGGAGTATGATGTACTGTGCTTGTCGTATAGAGTAAGTTGTACCGTGCTGTGATTGATGATATACCCTCTACGGACGTAATTGTTGATCGGGTTGGACCGACGGGTTGGATTTGACAGACCTCCCGTGCTGATTCCCGATAGTGGTGAGACCCGACACACAAGATCCGTGTAGCCTGGTATCATGAGGATATGGCCATAGTCCTGGTTGTTTGCCTGAGATATATATATATATATATTGCCTAATCTCGTATGTTATAAATTGATGTTTTGAGAAGCATGCTTTGTGGACTTTTGTGTGAGTCTGGATCACCTGAGGGAGGGGTTAGATCCTGATTGAGATGTGATTTTGATGAGAATGAAACTGAGATTTAAATTGATACTTGCATGACGTCATTTCCATGCTATTTAAACCATGCGTGATGTAAATTGGTTTTACATGACATTCATTTGTGTGGCATATGGGTATGCGTGAACGTATCTTTTCAAATTGTGTGGAGAAAGTGTCATTTTATGCATGACACCACATTCATGTAGGTTGTATGGTTACCTACTTGTTCGTAGGATTGTCTTATTGAGCTTGATGTGGTCACCCCTTTCATTTTCCTACACAGATTTCCTCCAGTAGACTTTGAGGCGACTGAGTAATGCATTCCTGATATCTGCTGCTGCCCATGATTTTGAGGTATATACACTTGTACATATGGTATCTGAATAAGAATAGCACATTACTACGTTTGTCAGTAACTTTCGGGGATGTATAGACATTGTAAACACTTGTAAATGAATGGGAAAGAATTAGTGAAAAACTCATGTGTTTACCTTTCCTTTAATAAGGAATTGAGTGGTATGGTGAATGAATGGTGGGACTGGTATTGACGCACAGCCCAATCGTTAGTGGAGTGTGGTCACGATTAAAGGACAAGTAAGTATGAAAGAAAAACAAAAAATTTACTCTGATTTTTAGGTCATGACAATTGGTGGTATCAGAGTAAGGTTGGTCTGATGTGTGTCAGTGTCAGTAATTAGGAAGTTATATCCCTAATGTTACTATGTTTTTTTAGATATAATAGTGTATATCGAGATGAGTTTTAACTAAAAAATGGTTGAGAATGCAGGATTTGGGCATTATGTCGAACACCAGTCGCGGTAGAGGAGGTAGAGCACGAGGCAGAGGTCGTAGAGGTAGACCTGAGCCTACTAGTCGTGCTGAGTCGACCCATGAGAACCATGAAGAGGTTGAGATGGAGACTGAGGTTAAGCATGCTCCACAGGGTCCTGTAGAGAGACCTGCGGAGACTACCGAGGCGAGTTTCGCTAGGATAGAGCGGAGCCTCGAGATGAATTTAGAGTTATTTACGCAGTCTCTACATGGAGATAGAGGTGGACAGGGTGATGCTAGATAGGCAGCTGCTCTTGACACGCCTGCACAGCCAGTTCAGGATATAGATACTCCTGCAGCTCCACCAATTCAGGACACAGTTTTACCTAGGGCCCCACCGTAAAGTACTAGAGGATGGGGTTATGGATGCGATATGGATATATTGTGCCAGTTCCAGAAGTTTAGGCTACCGTCGTTCAGCGGGGCGACGGACCCAGTGGTAGCTGAGGATTGGTTGAGTGAGATGGAGAAGCTATATGGGTTTTTCGAGTGTACTACTTCAAGAATGGTAGCATTTACCTTGTTTGTACTGAACGGATATGAGATCGATTCTGAGAGCTCGGCATACAAAGATTAGCTAGGAAGTATTTTTGAAGGCCTTTCGTAGGCAGTATGTACCGGACACAGCACAGTGGAAGACGGGGTTCATTTCCCTTGGCAGATATGACCCTGACACTATGAGTAGTGAGGTGAAGAAGGTCCAGAGATTTATGGATGGATTGAGACTAACGATTCGGTCTAGGTTAGTCCCATTGGATATCTCGACGTATGATGAGGCAGTGCGCAGGGCGCAGTTGATTGAGCAGTATTTTGAGAGGAGTGCCTCAGTGTTCGGGAAGGCTAGCAGAGTTAGAGATATGGAGAGGAAGAGATCGGGAGAGCACAGAGGTTCCGGTTATAGAGGGGGCAGACGATTATCGGGGAAGAGGCCAAAGATAGAGGAGGTTCAGGAGAGGCCAGTTAGATCTCCCATGTATTCGGCCATTACTTCTGTTCCATAAAAAGGGTATTGTGATAGGGGACCTACGACTGAGAGATGCAGTAGGTGTGGTAGATATCACGGTGATAGACCCTGTTTTGATACCATAGTGGTATGCTTCAGATGTCGGAAGCTCGGGCATATCATTAGGGATTGCCCAGAGATGATAGAAAGTACCCCTCAGAAGGGCAAGGGCTTAGAGAGGGCTTCCGGTGAGACTTCTGCTCTGAAGATGAGGGTGATAGCGGAAGAGAAGGGGAAGCAAGTAATCGGTAGAGGGTGAGTACATGCTTTAGACCAGGATACTACAGATCAGTCATCGGATGTGGTGCAAGGTTTGAGTTAGAAGCATATGTGTTGATAGATCCTTGTTCTACGCATTCATTTGTAACATCTTCATTTGCATATAAATTGTTTAAGTATGCGAAACTCACCCCTTTGAGGAGTAGGTTCTTAATAAGCACTCCCATGAACACCAGTCAGTTAGTAGAGTATCTATTTAGGGACTGTGAGTTAAGAATAGGTGAAAGAGTGAGGACAGCCGATCTAATCTTGATGTACATGAGAGATTTTGATGTAATCCTACGAATGGATTGGTTGGCAGCTAATCGAGCTGTTTTAGATTGTTTTGCTAAAATAATCACATTTCATACTCCAGAGAAATGTATTGTACAATTTCCTTGAAGTTAACAAGAATGAGAATTTTGCAAGTTTATGAATGAATGATGTACTAATTGGATGAATTATGTTTGAAGGTTATATTGTGTACGTGGTAGATACGGCTGAGGTATGCCTGAAACTAAAAGAAATTCCAGTAGTTAAAGAGTTCCCAGATGTCTCTCCGGATGAGTTACCAAGGTTACCGCTAGCGAGAGAGACAGAGTTTAGTATTGAGCTAGTACCTAGTACAGAGCCGATATCTAAACCACCGTACAGGATGGTTCCAGTTGAGTTGGAGGAGCTAAAGAAGCAGTTGCAAGAGTTATTAGAGAAGAGGTTTATCAGACCGAGTGTGTCGTCGCTGGGAGCATCGATCCTGTTTGTGAGGAAGAAGGATGGGAGCCTCCGATTATGTATTGATTACAGATTGTTGAATAAGGCTACCATCAAGAATAAGTATCCCCTTCCGAGGATTGATGATTTGTTATTTCAGCTACGAGGAGCACAAGTCTTTTCTAAGATTGATCTGAGATCTGGGTACCATCAGTTGAGAGTTCAGGATGGAGATGTACCCAAGACAGCTTTTTACACCCGTTATGGTCACTTTCAGTTTATGGTTATGCCATTCGAGTTGACGAATGCTCCTGCAGCTTTTATGTCATTGATGAATGAGGTGTTTCATCCGTATTTGGATCGGTTTGTGATTATCTTCATCGATGACATCTTGGTTTATTTAAGGTCTAGAGAGGAGCATGAGCAGCACCTAAGGATTGTATTGCAGACCCTCCCTGAGAAGAAGTTGTATGCTAAGCTCAGTAAGTGTGATTTTTGGCTTGAGCAGATCTCCGTTTTGAGACATATTGTGTCGAGGGATGGTGTGTCAGTAGACCCATCCAAGATTGAGGCAGTAGTTCAGTGGCAGAGGCCTTAGATAGTTATAGAGATCAGGAGCTTTCTGGGTTTAGCTGGATATTATAGTCGATTTGTGGAGGGATTTTTGAGGTTGGCTGCTCCGTTGACACGTCTCACTCGGAAGAGTCTTGCATTCGAGTGGGACGATAGATGTGAGGAGAGTTTTTAGGAGCTGAAGTTTCGATTGACCACTGCTTAAATTCTCACCATTTCTACCAGCTTAGGAGGTTTTTCTATATACACAGATGCTTCTTACTAAGGACTGGGCTGTGTTCTGATGTAAAACAGGAAGGTAGTCACTTATGGATCCAGGTAGTTGAAGGACCATGAGAGGAACTTTCCTACCCATGATTTGTAGTTGGCGGCCATTATGTTGCACTGAAGATATGGTGCCACTATCTTTATGGTGAAAAATTCCAGGTATTTATCGACCACAAAAGCCTCAAGTATTTGTTCTCGCAAAAGGAGCTGAACATGAGACAGAGAAGATGGCTTGAGCTTCTGAAGGACTATGATTGTGAGATTCTATACCACCCAGGTAAGGCGAATGTAGTGGCTGAGGCATTGAGCAAGAGGCATCTCGTGTTGATTTCTTATATGATGGTACAAGAACGCGAGTTACTAGAACAGTTTGCGAGCCTCAGTTTGGATGTGACCTCACCTGATGCAGATAGTGGTTGTATGATTGCTAGCCTATGGTTAGAGCCAAATTTGGTGGATCCGATCCGATAGTCTCAGCATGATGATCAACATTGCATTGAGATTGTCAGGCTGATGCAAAAGGGTATTGAGACTGATTTTGATTTGACTTTGGATGGATTACTAAGGTTTCGAGATAGGATATGTATTCCCGAGGATCTTGAGATCAAGAGGTTGATTTTATCGAAAGCTCATTCGTCGAAGTATACCTTGCGACCGGGTAATACAAAGATGTATCAAAATCTCTGAAAGGTATACTAGTGGTTGGGGGTGAAGAAGGACATCGTAAAGTTTGTTGCGAGATGTCTCGTCTATCAGCAGGTGAAGGTATAGCATCAGAAGCTTGCAGGATTATTGTAACCTTTACCTATACCAACTTAGAAGTGGGAGCATGTCACCATGGAATTTGTGATGGGTTTGCCGAGGACCCGTGGAGGACATAATGCCATATGGGTGATATTGGACAGGTTGACAAAGTTTGCCCATTTCTTGGTTGTGAGAGCTACCGATACTCTGAGTAGATTGGCGGATCTGTATCTGCACAAGATTGTGAGACTACATGGTGTCCCAGTAAGTGTTGTGTTAAATAGGGATTCCCGCTTCACTTCCCATTTCTGGGAACATTTTCAAGAAGTTATGGGAACCCAGTTGAGATTTAGCATAGCTTTCCATCCTCAGATAGATGGACAGTCAGAGAGGACTATACAGACCCTCGAGGATATGTTAAGAGCTTGTGTTCTTGATTTTAGAGGCTCCTGGGATGATCACCTACCGCTCGCAGAGTTCGCCTACAATAATAGTTATCATTCGAGTATCGGGATGGCATCGTATGAGGCTTTGTATGGTCGTAGATGTCAATCTCCTATTGGATGGGAGGAAGTTGGTGACAGACAGATGTTTGCTCCTGATTTGGTACGTCAGGCCTCTGAGGATGTCCAATTGATTTGTAAGAGGTTGAGGACAGCTCAGAGTCGACAGAAAGAGTTATGCTGATAGGAGATGTAGACCGTTGGAGTTTATGACAGGGGAGTCTATGTTTCTGAAAGTTTCTCCTTTCAAGGGTATTACGAGGTTCAGAAAGAGAGGAAAGTTGAGTCCTCGTTTTATTAGACCCTTTGAGATACTAGAGAGAAGAGGAGACAAAGCTTATAGGATAGCGTTGCTACCTGAGCTAGCGAGCGTCCATAATGTTTTACATATCTCGATGCTTCGGAAGTATCAGCCAGATCCGTCACATGTGATCAGATACAAGCCATTGGAGCTCAGTGAGAGTATGTCATATGTGGAGAGACTGATTCGGATTTTGGATAGGAAGGAGAAAGTATTGAGGTTGAAGACGGTTACCCTGGTGAAAGTATTGTGGCAGTATCACACTCCAGAGGAAGCGACATAGGAGCTAGAGAGTTTGATACGGGAGAAGTACCCGGAGTTACTTGCTGGTTGACTTGGTTCCAATTTGGAGGACCAAATTCTTTTAGTGGGGGAGATTATGTAAGCCCTACTTTTGTGCTACTTTTGATGATGTTTTGGATGATATTCCTTATGATTCATGTGATGTACAGTTTTCCACATATTAATTAATCATAAGAAGAGTTTTTACAGATTGAAACTGCAAAGGAAATGGATGAATGTGCATGGAAATGTATGTAATAGCAAAATAAGGGCCAAGATGGCCACAGGCCGAAAGAAAGGGATTAGAAGCGTGCTGACCGAAGATAAGGACTTAAGATAAGGAAAGATAGTGGGTTCAAGAGGGAGAGTCAGTTCAATTTGGTCCCGAACACGTGCAAGGGTAAAACGGTCAAAAGATCAAAATTTGGTATAAATTCGATAATAAAATTTCATTAAAAAAATATGTAATTGAGAAATCTTGATCAATAACGAGGAAAATATTGAATTTCGAGTCCAATTTAATCAAGATATGAATTTATTGGAATTAATCAAAATTTTCACCTTGAAAAATTATCCCGAAAATATTGGAAAAATATACCGAAAACACGAAATAAAATAGATAAATTCATTTATTGATTAAATGAATTAAATAATATTTTTTAGATATTTTGGGGATGAAATAATATTTTATTGATTAAAATACTAATATATATATATATAAGAGAAACAAAAATCGCGAAAGAGGGAAGAAGCCTGAAGACGAACAAGCCGAGAGAGAAGCTCGACGAAGCACCGGCGACCGACGAGGCCAGACTAGGGTCGGAGAAGAGAGACGATGACTGCGCGAACCCATCGGCACCGACGACACGTATCGACGACACCGAAAACAGTCTGATCGGTGAGTTGAAGCCGCGAGGGAGAGAAGGCGATTTCGGTGATCCATCGGCGATTTGGCCAGATCTAAGGGTAGCCGAGTGTTCTCCTGCCCGAGACGAGCCGAACGGCGGCAGCGACTCATCGAGAAAAGGTCGGACGACAGCGAAATAACGAAAAGAGATTGAACCGGTCGACCGGTTCAGTGAGAAAGGTTTTGTGCTGAACCGGACCGTTTCAGCCAAGGAGAAAAGGGAATGAAAGGGAAAAGAAAAGAAAAAGGAAAATGAAAAAGAAAAGAAAAAGAAAAAGGAAAAATGGAAAAAGGAGAGGAAATTTCCCGGGGATACCTCAGGTTAGGGGTAAGTCGGTAAGTGGTCAAATTGACTGAATTGATCTCGAGAAATTTATTTAAAATTTTATTTGATCAAAAATTAACCCGAAATTAAATATAAAATTATACAGTTCGACGATAGATCGCATACGTTAGCCCAATCAAACTCTGATTCACGCACCATCGCATAATTGCGGGTAAGTAAAGCTTATTTATGACAACAGTATGATTATTGCACAATTGAAATTTATTTTGCGGATTTCGAATTAATTTTTGCATAAAATAAATTATATTCAGATTTTTGAATTAATTGTCATAAATAATATACAAGCTATCCAACGAGTTTGGAACGAAGCCCAATGGGTATTGATAGGCCCAATGAGCCAATAAACCCTGATGAAGGGAATTAATAAGTGGAAAACGAGCTTAAAATGGAGTAAAGCCCATTAAGAATCAAATGGGCCCAATTGAGTGTGAATAGGCCCAATACTGTAAAGAAAGACCAGTAAGATTGAAATACAGTCGAACTCACAGTAATTAACCCAAGATTTGGTTATGTGCAGCTCTGCAGAGTTGACTGTGAGAGTATTGGATCTAACGATACAGTATTGGTGGAAAAAAGATAAGCTTGTAGAGAGATTCTAGGTAAGGGAATTTTACGGACTCTTAGAGGTAGCTTTACGCAATTTCGACTGCATTTACAGTCTCTTAAACAGTCTAAAGGGTCTAGATTTCAGATAAAAAATTTTTGTGCCTAGATGGGTAAATGACCAAAATACCCCTGTGAAGGGTAAGATTTTCAAATTTAGAAAAAGTTACGAGACGCAAGAACAAGGGGTTCTTGCCTATTTTTGAGGTGGTTTGACACATGCATGGGTAGGCTGGCTAACTTTTAAATAAAATTCACAGCATCTCATGATTTCAACATTGTGATTTCTTTTGGAAATTGTTTTGAGATAACAAAGCCGCCTACGTGATTTTATGGAAATGTGACGTTCTAGAGCTCAGCTCACACGAGTTTTGATTTGTGTGATGCATGCATTAGTGACGAAGCAGTGGCTCGCACTAGAGTTTTACATGCATTGGTGCTAGAGCCTAGCTCGCACTAGATTTTCACATGATTTTGATAGAGTGCTAGAGCATTGCTCGCATAGGTTTTCACGATGGAACTACAGCCGTGCTTGGAGCTTCGGGTATACTAAGTGTTACACCGATTAAATAGGCTCGCACGTGCATTTTGATTTGAGACATGCGAAGAGCCGTGCTTGGAGCTTTGGGTAGACTGTGTGTCACACCAATTAAATCTCCTCGCACATGCATTTTGAGACAGGCACGATTATTGACATGAGATGTGGGTCCACGGAGTATGATGTACTGTGCTTGTCTCATGGAGTACATTGTACCGTGCTGTGATTGATGATATACCCTCTATGGACGTGATTGTTGAGTGATCGGGTTGGATCGACGGGTTGGAGTTGACCCACCTCCCGTGGCGGTTCTCGATAGTGGTGATACCCCGCACACAAGATCCCTATAGCCTTGGATCATGAGGATATGGCCATAGTCCTAGTTATTTACCTGAGATATATATATATTGCCTAGTCTCGTATGTTATAAATTGATGTTTTAAGAAGCATGCTTTGTGGACTTTTGTGTGAGTCTAGATCACTCGAGGGAGGGGTTGGATCCTGACTGAGATGTGATTTTGATGAGAATGAAACTGAGATTTAAACTGAAACTTGCATGATGTTATTTCCATGCTATTTAAACCATGCGTGTTGTAAACTGGTTTTACATGACATTCATTTGTATGGCATATGGGTATGCGCAAACTTATCTTTTCAAAGTGTGTGGTGAAAGTGTGGTTTTATGCATGGCACCACGTTCATGTAGGTTGTATGGTTACCTATGTGTTCGTAGGATTGCCTTACTGAGCTTGATATGGTCACCCCTTCAATTTTGCTACACAGATTTCCTCCAGTAGACTTTGAGGCGACTAAGTAATGTATTCCTAATATCTGTTGCTGCCCATCATTTTGAGGTATATACACTTATACATATGGTATCTGAATAAGAATAGCGCAGTAATATATTTGTAAGTAACTTTTGGGGATGTATAGACACTGTAAATACTTGTAAATGAATGGAAAAGAATTAGTGAAAAACTCATGTGTTTACCTTTCCTTTAATATGGAATTGAGTGGTATGGTGAATGAATGGTGGGACTGGCATTGACGCATAGCCCAACTGTTAGTGGAGTGTAATCACGATCAGAGGATAGGTAAGTATGAAAGAAAAATGAAAAATTTACTCTGATTTTTAGGTCGTGACAATTGTGGTATCAAAGTGAGGTTGGTCTGATATGTGTCAGTGTCAGTAATTAGGAAGTTATATCCCCAATGGTACTGTGCTTATTTAGATATAATAGTGTATATCGTGATGGGTTTTAACTAAGAAATGGTTGAGAATGCAGGATTTGGGCGTTATGCTGAACACCAGTCGAGGTAAAGGAGGTAGAGCACGAGGCAGAGGCCGTAGAGGTAGACCTGAGCCTGCTAGTCATGCTGAGTCGACCCATGAGAACCATGAAGAGGTTGAGGTGGAGACTAAGGTTGAGCATGCTCCACAGGGTCCTGCAAAGAGACCTACTGAGACTACCGAGGCGCGTTTCGCTAGGATAGAGCAGAGCCTCGAGATGATTTTGGAGTTATTTGCGCAGTCTCTACATGGGGATAGAGGTAGACAGGGTGATGCTAGATAGGCAGCTACTCTTGATGTGCCTGCACAGCCAGTTTAAGATACAGATACTCCTACACCTCTACCAGTTCAGGACACAGTTTTACCTAGTGCCCCACCACAGAGTACTAGAGGATGGGGTTATGGATGCGATATGGATAGATTGCACTAGTTCCAAAAGTTTAGGCCACTGTCGTTCAGTGGGGTGAAGGACCCAGTGGTAGCTGAGGATTGGTTGAGTGAGATGGAGAAGCTATAAGGTTTCTTCAAGTGTACTACTTCAGAAATGGTAGCATTTGCCGCGATTGTGCTGAAGGGATCGGTGGAGCACTGGTGGAAGTCCACCAGACCGATTCTGAGAGCTTGGAATACAGAGATTAGCTGGGAAGTATTTTTGAAGGCCTTTCGTAGGCAGTACGTATTGGACACAATGTAGTGGAAGCTGCAGATTGAGTTTTTGAGTTTGACCTAGGGGATAGGTCTATCGATGAGTATGAGACAAGGTTTATTTCCCTAGGTAGATTGACCCTGACACTATGAGTAGTGAGGTCAGGAAGGTCCAGAGATTTATTAATAGATTGAGACCAGCGATTCGATCCAGGTTAGTCCCATTGGATATCCCGACGTATGATGAGGCAGTATGCAAGGCGTAGTTAATTGAGCAAGATTTTGAGATGAGTGCCTCAAAGTTCGGGAAGGCTGGTAGAGTTAGAGATAGGGAGAGGAAGAGATCGGTAGAGCATAGAGGTTCCAGTTATAGAGGGGGCAGACGATTACCGGGGAAGAGGTCGAGGATAGAAGAGGTTCAGGAGAGTGTAGTTAGATCTCCCACGTATCCGGCCATTACTTCTGCTCCACAGAAGGGTATTGTGATAGGGGGCTACGATCTACGACTAAGAGATGCAGTAGATGTGGTAGATATCACGGCGATAGACCCTGTTTTGGGACCACAGTGGTATGGTTCAGATGTGGAAAGCCCGAACATATCGTTAGGGATTACCCAGAGATGATAGAGAGTGCCCATCAGAAGGGTAAGGACTCAGAGATGGCTTTGAGTGAGACTTCTGCTCCGAGGAGGAGGGCGACGGCGGAAGAGAAGGGGAAGCAAGTAATCGGTAGAGGGCGAGTACATGCTATAGACCAAGATATGACAGATCAGTCATCGGATGTGGTGAAATGTACTAATCTGATCTTTGAGTTAGAAACATATGTGTTGATAGATCTTAGTTCTACACATTCATTTGTATCGCCTTCATTTTCATATAAATTGTATAAGTATGCGAAACTCACCCCTTTGATGAGTTAGTTGTTAATAAGCACTCCCATAAACACCAGTCAATTAGTAGAGTATGTGTTTAGGGACAGTAAGTTGAGAATAACTGAAAGAGTGAGGACAACTGATCTAATCTTGATGCACATGAGAGAGTTTGATGTAATCTTAGGAATAGATTGGTTAGCTGCTAATCGAGCTGTTTTAGATTGTTTTGCTAAGACAGTCACATTTCACACTCCAGAGAAATGTATTGTACAATTTCCTTGAAGTTAATGAGAAGGAGAATTTTGCAACTGTATGAATGAATGATGTACTAATTGGATGAATTATGTTTGAAGGTTATATTGCGTACGTGGTAGTTACGGCTGAGGTACGCTCAAAACTGAAAGGCATTCCAGTGGTCAAAGAGTTCCTAGATGTCTTTTCGGATGAGTTACCAGGGTTACTGCCA
Organism: Firmiana major; assembly: GCA_033439115.1. Taxonomy (NCBI): domain Eukaryota; kingdom Viridiplantae; phylum Streptophyta; class Magnoliopsida; order Malvales; family Malvaceae; genus Firmiana; species Firmiana major. Next base: position 66,727,109 of record CM065898.1, on the reverse strand, counting down.
GCGAGAGAGATAGAGTTTAGTATTGACCTAGTACCTGGTACAGAGTTGATATCTAGACCACCGTACAGGATGGCTCCAGTTGACTTGGAGGAGGTAAAGAAGCAGTTGCAGGAGTTATTAGAGAAAAGGTTTATCAGACCGAGTGTGTCGCCGTTGGGAGCACCGGTTCAGTTTGTGAGGAAGAAGGATGGGAGCCTCCGATTATGTATTGATTACAAATTGTTGAATAAGGCTACCATCAAGAATAAGTATCCCCTTCCGAGGATTGATGATTTGTTGGATCAGTTACGGGGAGCACAATTCTTTTCTAATATTGATCTGAGATCTAGGTACCATCAATTGAGAGTTCGGGATGGAGACGTACCCAAGACAGCTTTTCGCACCCGTTATGGTCACTTTGAGTTTATGGTTATACCAATCGGGTTGACGAATGCTCCCGCAACTTTTATGTCATTGATGAATGAGGTGTTTCATCTTTCTTTAGATTGGTTTGTGATTGTCTTCATCGATGACATCTTAGTTTATTCGAGGTCTAGAGAGGAGCATGAGCAACACCTGAGGATTGTATTGCAGACCGTCTGTGAGAAGAAGTTGTCTGCTAAGCTCAGTAAGTGTGATTTTTGGCTTGATCAGATCTCCTTTTTTAGACATATTATGTCGAGGGATGGTGTGTTAGTGGACCCATCCAAGATTAAGGCGGTAGTTCAGTGGCAGAGGCCTCAGACAGTTATGGAGATCAGGAGGTTTCTGGGTTTAGCTAGATATTATCGTCGGTTTGTGGAGGGATTTTCGAGGTTGGCTGCTTCGTTGACACATCTCACTCGGAAGAGTCTTACATTTGAGTGGAACGATAGATGTGGGGAGAGTTTTCAGTAGTTGAAGTGTCGATTGACCACTGCTCCGATTCTCATCATTTTTACCAACTCAGGAGGTTTTTCTGTATACACAGATGCTTCTTACCAAGGACTGGGCTGTGTTCTAATGCAGGACGGGAAGGTAGTCGCTTATGGATCCAGGCAGTTGAAGGACCATGAGAGGAACTATCCCTCCCATGATTTGGAGTTGGCGGCCATTGTGTTGCAATGAAGATATGGCGCCACTATCTTTATGGTGAAAAATTCTAGGCATTTACCGATCACAAAAGCCTCAAGTACTTTTCTCGCAGAAGGAGCTGAACATGAGACAGAGAAGATGGCTTGAGCTTCTGAAGGACTATGATTGTGAGATCCTATACCACCCTAGTAAGACGAATGTAGTGGCTGATGCGTTGAGCAGGAAGCATCTCGGGTTGATTCCTTATATGATGGTACGGGAACGCGAGTTATTAGAACAGTTTGTGAGCCTCAGTTTGGATGTAACCCCGCTAACCTGTGGTTGGAGCCGAATTTGGTGGATCGGATTCGACAGGCTCACCGTGATGATTAGCATTGCATTGAGATTGTCAAGCAGATGCAAAGGGGTAATAAGACTGATTTTGATTATCAGTGTGATGATCAGAGGACCAGTAAGTATGAAAGAAAAAAGAAAAATTTACTCTGATTTTTGGGTCGTGACAGTAGTATCCTAGTCCAAGGTGTGTACTCACCCTCTGCCAACCACCTACTTTCCCTTCTCTTCAGCTGTCGCCCTTCGTCTCAGAGTGGGAGTATTAACAGGAGCTCTCTCTAACTCCTTTCCCTTCTGTGGGGCACTCTCAGTCATCTCTGGGTAGTTTCTGATCACTTGCCCTGGTTTCCTACATAGAAAACACACTATAGGAGATCTATAACATAGTCGAGTCCCATGGTACCTACCGTATTTACTGCACTGTTCTGTAGTAGGTCATGGCCCTCCAATTACTATTCCCTTTCCTAGAGCTATGGCCGGATACATGGGAGGTTTAACTTTCCTCTCCCGGATTTCCTCAATCCTCGGCCTCTTCCCTGAAAACCTCTTGCTTCCCTTATAACTGAAGCCTCTATCCACTGTGGGCCTTTTTCTGTCTCTGTCCCTCACTCTGCCAACCTTTCCATACTCTGAGGCAACCCGCTCAATATCTTGTTTGCACAACTGTGCCCTGTGCGCTACCTCCTCGTAGGTCGGTATGTCAAACAGGACTAAACGAGATCTGATGGCGGGTCTCAGTCCATCCACAAACTTTCGAACCTTTTTGACCTCACTGTCCAACGTATCAGGATCATACCTGCCCAGGAGATAAATTTAGTCTCATACTCATCCACTGATCTGCTCCCCTGTGTCAAATCCAAAAATTCCATTTGCAGTCTCCACTGCGCAGTATCCGGAACGTATTGCCTCCAAAAGGCCTCCAAAAATACATCCCAGCTAATCTTCGTATGGTGAGCCCTCAAAATGGGTCGGGTGGATTTCCCCAGTGCTCTGCTGATCCTTTTAACATGAATGCGGCAAATGCTACCATCTCGGTATTAGTGCACTCAAAAAACCCATATAGTTTCTCAATCTCATTCACCCCATCCTCTACAGCTACTGGTTCTTTAACTCCACTGAAGGAAAGCGGTCCAAACTTCTGGAACTGCCTTAGTCTATCCAAGTTACATCCATAACCCTAATCTCTACTTCTCTGTGGTAGAGCAACAATAGAAGGTGCTTCCTGTACTGGTGGGGTATGGGAATATTTGTAGCCTGAGGTTCTTAGGCTGGCTGTACAGGCATCTTAGGAGCAACAGTCGGTTCATCATCATCACCCTGTGCAGTTGGCTTTTGTCTGCCCTCCACTCCAGGTATCGACTAGGCAATCATTCCCAATATCTTCTCTAAGCTCTGCTCTATCCTCGCGAAGTGTGCCTCAATACTATCGGGTCTCTCTGCAGGACCCTATGGAGCATGCTCAACATCAGCCTCCACCTCTACTTCCTCGTGAGCCTCATGTGGTATTGGCTCAGCACGACCCCCAGGCCTACCCCTCTGGCCTCTAGCTCGTGCTCTCGTCCCTCTATTGCAACTGGTGTTAGGCATTCTGCAAAGATTCCTACATTCACAATCATTTCTTAATTAAACTCATCTCGATATACATAATTGTATCTAGACAAGCAGAGTGACAAGGGGATGTAATTTTCTTAAATTTGATATCGACACACATCAGACCAACTCAGCTCTGATAGCAAATAAATTGTCACGACCCTCAAACCTCTGAAAATCCACTACAAATTTTGGCCATTTTTAAATTTAATGTTTGGCCCGTTATTTATTGATTGATCTTTACCTTTACTTTACCTGATCGTGAACAGCTACACCACCAACAGTTGGGCTGTGTATCGATGTCAGTCTCCCCAAAACAAATCATTTGAAATTTTAATTCATTTAAATGTAAACATTTGTGTTTCTTAACCAAAGTTGCCATTTACAGGTGTTTACAAACTCTCTACATCCCCAAAATTACATTTTAAAATATTACTGTGCTTTTACATATCTAGATAGAAAACTATACAAATGTGTATACCTCGTGTGATGGGATGCAGCGAACACCAAAATCCAATCCTCAGTTGCTCTCTCTATCTATTGTAAATGCTCTGTAGAGGGGGAAAATAAAGGGGGTGAGCAAACCACGTGCTCAGTAAGGCAATCATGCGAGCAGGTAGATAACTGTACTATCCATGTGATTGTGATGCCATGCTTAAACCACATATTTATTTTTCATACTCCAAAATGTATGCTCATGCTCGTGTCTATGCCATGTAAAGCAAATCGTGCTATATAAATAAGTGCACAGTTGTTAAAGCATAGCATGGAAAATCATCTTCCGAAATCAAAATCAAAGCATGGGAAATCATCATGCAAGTGCACTTAAGAGCATTTCTAATTCTTAGCACAAGCTAATACAAAATCATTCGCTCTTCATGTCTTAGCCCCTCCCATGAACTATCCTAACCCACAAAACACATTTCAAAACATGGATTTCTCATTCATCAATAGACATGTGAGATAGGCATATAATATAATAAGGGTAACAACTAGGACTATGGCCATATCCTCTGTGATCCCAGGCTACACGGATCTTAGTGTACGGGGTATCACCTCTATCTGCTTTTGCATAGGAGGTGGGTCACGTCCAACCCACCAGTCCATAGCAGAATCCATCGTCCGAAGACAACATATATAATATCACACACGGTACAGCGTACCCCATGCTACTTGTATGGTACAACGTACTCTGTGGACCCATATCATCGTAATATATCCTGCCACATCTCAATACGCAGGTGCGAGCCTATTTAATCGGCATGGCACACAGCCTACCCGAATCTCTCAACATGGCTCCCAACATGTCATAAAACCACGTGCGAGTAGTCTCAAGCACGAAAACAAGTATGGTGGACATCTAATGCAAGCTATGCTTCAGCACCATGTCAAAACTAGTATAAAAATCTGTGCGAGCTAGGCTCCACCACAATGTCATAAAATCCATGTAAAACTCTAGTACGAGCACCGCTCTAGCACTAATGCCTATGTAAACATGTCAAATCTCGTACGAGTAACGCTCAAGCACGTTTCATTTCCACAAACTCATGTAAGTGGCTCGTTCTTTACAAAGCATGGTTATAAACCAAATCAAGTTCTTTCTCGTGCAAATTATTTCAAGTGTTAGCCAACCTACCAATCACATGCTAAAAAGCAATAAAAAGGATTTTTCAAAGTATCTTGCTCTTATTTTCATGAACATTTCTCAAAAACTAAATTCTTTTCCCTTCAAACATCATTTCATTCTATGTCTCTTAAATGCGTTAAAATCTCTCATGCGCTCGAAAGGCGTACATATATCCCCAGGGCTAACACAATTCCCTTACCTCGATTCTCTTGGAAGCAACCCTTTCTTCCTTTCCTCCTTTTCGTGATTTGGTTCAACTTGCTCTGGATGTATCCTCGGGAGCTGCAAATATACATCAATCATATAAGTCAACACCAATAACTCATATTCCAACTTCAACAAATTCGATATATCTTATCGAGCCTATTTTATCGAGTTTGGCTCATTATCACATTTGGCCATCATTATGCCACTTCTAGTCCCTTTAACTAGCAATACACTTGGTTACTTATCAAATACTTGGCATAAATGTTTATCCATAATCTTCCATCATTTATGCATTCTCTACAACACCATTATGCACATTTTTATCACTAGACAAATCTCATAATGTGGCTTCATCCATTCATCTCAAAATCATGCACATTGTCTCACTAACAACTTGATATAATCACTTTTATCATCAAATCAACCACATTTTACTTTCTTACACTAAACTCATTCTAGGTTAGGCTTGTATCATTACATTCTAGGTAGTTTCAATCATCAATGCATACACCAATTTACTCATAACAACAACTAGATGAATATACTTAGAGTTGGTGTATTGGAAACTCACCTAGCTTGACTTTCTTCTTTTCCAAGTTTTGAAGACTCTTTAGATCCTTAAATCCAATGAGTTGAATGTTGGCTCCAAGCTATGTTGCTCTCCTCCACAATATGAAAATCTTTGGCTCTAATAGCTTTTTCCCAATTCTTTTTGGAAGAGGATATGTTCTAAAGAGAGAAAGCTTGGTATTTTAGGTAAAAATGGAAGAGGTGTATTGGTTTGTTTCAGAAAAAGGTTTTACCGTTGAGTATTTATAGATTAAAAGGGATGAGATCGATCTACTAGGGTGAAGAGATCAATCTTCATGTGGTTTTTAACATTCAAATTCTTAGGTTTGTAATGGGGGATTGATCTGCTCATTTGGGGGAGATCGATCTCTTCTTGACCTGAGCCCTCAAATTATTTAGTTTTGAAAGGGAGAGATAGATCTGCTCATTAGGGATAGATCGATCTTTGCTAGGCAGAAGCTTAAGGAGATCGATATGCTCATAAGGAGAGATCAATCTGCTCTTTACAGAATACTATAGAGATTGATCTGCACTTAAGGGAGGATTGATCTGGACTTGGCAGAGGCAAATGCAAATCAATCTGGTCATTAGGGAGATCAATCTGTTTAATAGGGAGATCGATCTACTTTGGCAGATTCACTTGAAATTGCTCTGTTTTACACAAGGGATTGATCTACCTTGAATAGGAGATTGATCTGGCCTCCATCTGCAGCCCTTTTGCTGCATGTTTCTAGATTTTTTCAAGGGTGAATTCCTATTCCATTGCTCCAATACTCGTTTTGCATTTTAATCCCACTTACAGCATGAAAAGGCTTATTTCCTATGATTTTCGTGTTATGAAACTTGTGTGTATTGCTTGGAAATTAGAATGGATACTTACAATTCATGGTCCATGCATTATAAATTCATGTCTTCATTACTTATCTTCAATCTAAGTGCTTAAAGTTTTATTCATTTAGTTTGTGGCCACATCAGCCCTTATTTACTCATTGTATGCATCCATAATGCTCGTTTATCCCTTTTGCAATTCATTCACATTTATATGATTCAACAATCATCTGTCTTATAATTCCATTAACATATATTATAAAGTTATACATATATGGGGTCTTACAGTCTAGCTGAGGGGAAGATGGTAAAGGAGGCTGTGCCTGCCTCCGTGAACGACCTCATCTCCCGCTCATGATTTGTGATCAATTACCTACGCATAAACCAAATTTTTAGTTATAACTTTAACAGATATACTCACTTTATAATAAGATAAGCATAGCTAATTGGGATATAATCTAACTTTAACTAGTCGACACTGATAGTACTAGACAATTTTTGCTCTAATACCACATAAACTATAACCCGAAAATGAGGAAATTAGGGCTAACTTTTTTTAACTTAATTTCTTATTTAAACTGCATTCATGTTCAATATCGATTACTTAACCTTTCATTTCTTAATTCTTTTCGTTTTAACAAAATTTGCCAACATAACGACTTATTCATGAACTTACCTGCATGTAATATTTAAAAATACAATTTATAATCCCAAGGCTGTTGCTTTTAATCACCTGTCATAATCAATAGTGATTTTCGTAACATGTTTTCCATTCCATTTCCTTGATACCTCGGAATGACATTTTATTATATAAAATAAGTTAACAAACTTTACATATACACACTGATATAGATTACACCCCAAAATATCTTTTACACATAAGTATCTATGTTGTACATGATGTCTGGTAATAAAAACAAGAGTATACCTTAACGTGTACCAAAGGTAGCCTAGGGAAAGAGTTATATCCACCAGCATACGTTGAATACACGGTGTCACGACCCTCAATCCACCGAAATCCACTATAAAATTTTTCATTTTTTGATTATTATTTAATCCATTTCATGTTGTTTGATTCTTTACCTTTACTTTACCTGATCGTGAACAGCTACACCACCAACAATTGGGCTATGTATCAATGTCAATCCCATCCCATCCAATCATATCATTTCAATTTACATTTCATTTAAATGTAAACATTTGTATTTCTAAATCATAGTTGTTGTTTACATGTGTTTACTATCCTTTACATCCCCAAAAATTACATTCAAATATATTACTGTGCTCTGACATGTCTAGATACAAAAACTATACAAATGTGTATTCCTCGTGTGATGGGATGCAGCGGACAATAAAAATTCAATCCTCAATCGTATTCTCTATCTACTATAAGTGCTCTGTAGAGGGGAAAATAAGGGGGTGAGCAAACCACGTGCTCAGTAAGGCAATCGTGATGGCATGCTTAAATCACATATTTACTTGTCATACTCCAAAACGTATGTTTATGCTTGTGTCCATGACATATAAAGCAATTCATGCTATTTAAATCAGTGCAGTTCTCAAAACATAGCATGGAAAATCATCATGCGTAAAACGAAATCAAGGCATGGCAAGTCATCATGCAATGTGCACTTATAAGGCATTTCAAATCTCAGCACAATTTATCATAAAATTCACCATTCGTCAGGACTTCGCCCCTCCCATAGATTGTCCTGACCCACAAAACACAATTCAAAACATGGATTCATCATAAAATGAGAGACATGTGAGATAGGAAAATAATGTAATAAAGGTAATAACTAGGACTATGACATATCCTCTATGATCCCAAGCTACACGGATCCTAGTGTGTGAGGCATCACCTCTATCTGCTTTTGCACGGGACGTGGGTCACATCCAATCCACTGGTCCATAGCAGAACATCCATTGTCCGAAGACGGCATATATATAATATCACACACAGTACAGCGTACTCCATGCTGCTTGCACGGTACAACGTACTCCATGAACCCATATCATCACAACATATTTTGCCACATCTCAATACGCACGTGTGAGCCTATTTAATTGGCGTGGCACACAGCCTACCCGAAGCTCCTAGCATAGCTCCCAACATGTCATAAAACCACATGCAAGTAGCCTCAAGCACGACAACAAATATAGTGGACATCTAGTGTGAGCTATGCTCCAGTACCATGTCAAAACTCGTATAAAAACCAATGCGAGCTAAGCTCCAGTAAAATGTCATAAAATCCATATGAAACTCTAGTGCGAGCATCGCTCTAGCACTAATGCATGTATAAAACACAACAAATCTCGTGCGAGCAATCACTTTAGCACGTAACGTTTTCACAAAACTCATGTAGGTGGCTCATTCTTTGCAAAGCATTGTTATAAAACCAAATCAAGCTATTTTTGTGCAAATCATCTCAAATGCTAGCCAACCTACCAATCACATGCTAAAAGCAATAAAAAGATTTCAAAGCATCAATGCACATTTCTCAAAAACCTAATTCTTTGTCCGTCAAACATCCATTTCATCCTAAGACCCTTATTTATGTTAAGAAATCACCGATGCGCCCGAAAGACGTACAAATATCCCTATGGCTAACACAATTCCTTTGCCTCGATTCTCCAGGGAGCAACTCTTCCTTCCTTTCTCATTTTTCGTAATTTGGCTAAACTTGCTCTGGATTTATCCTCGGGAGCTGCACACATTCATAAATCATATGAGTCAATACATATAACTCATATTCAGACTTGAATAAATCAATATATCTCATCGAGCCTATTTCATTAAGTTTGACTCATTATCACATTTGGCCATCATTATGTCATTCCTAGTCAATTTAGCTAGTAACTCACTTAGTAACTTATCAAACACTTAGCATAAATGTTTATCCATAATCTTCCATCATTTATGCATTCTCAACAACATCATTTATGTACATTTTATCACTTGACTAGTCTCACAATGTGTCTTCATCCAATCTTCTCTAAATCATGCATATCACCTCACTAACAACTTGATATAATCCTTTTTATCATCTAATCAATCACATTCTATTTTCTCACACTAAACTCATTCTAGGTTATACTTGTTTCATTATATTCTAGGTAGTTTCATTCATCAATGCATACACCAATCTACTCGTAACAACAACTAGTTAAATATACTTAGGGTTGGTGTATTGGAAACTCACCTGGCTTGACTTTCCTCTTTTCCAAATTTGAAGACTCCTTTGCTCCTTCAATCCAAAATGGAAATGTTGGCTCTAAGATATGTTGTTCTTCTCCTCGCAATGTACAACTTTGATCTAATAGCTTTTTTCCCAATTCTTTTTGGAATGGGGTGTATTCTAGAGAGAGAAAACTTGGTATTTTGGGTAAAAATGGAAAAAGGTGAGTTGGTTTGTTGAAGAAAGAGGTTTTGTCATTGGTTTTTATAGATTGAGAGTGATAGATCAATCTGCTAGGGTGAAGAGATCGATCTTCCTTTGGTTTTAGCCATTGAATTCTCAGGTTTGAAATGAGAGAGATCGATTTGCTCATTGGGGAGAGATCGATCTTAGCTTGGCAGAAGCTCGAGGAGATCGATCTGCTCTTGACTGAATGAAATGGAGATCGATCTGCACTTAAAAAGGGATTGATCTTGGCTTAGCAGAGGCAAATGCGGATCGATCTACTCATTGGGGATATTGATCTGCTCAATGTGGAGATCGATCTGGTCTTAGCAAATTCACTTGGAATTGTTCTGATTGTACAAGGGATCGATTTGCCTTGGATAGGAGATCGATCTGGCCTTAATCTGGGGTATTTCCTGTTACATTTTTCCAGATTTTTTCAAGGTTAATTTCCTATTTCATTACTCCAATACTCAGTTTCCATTCTAATCCCACTTAGAGCATGGAAAGGCTCATTTCTTATAATTCACATACAATGTGACTTGTGTGTATCGTATGAAATCAGAAAGGATACATAAAAATCATAGTCCATGCATAATCTTTTCATGGTTTAAGTCTTGTCCTTAAACTTGAATGCTTTAGCTCCATTTGTTTAGTTTGTGGCTACTTCAGCCCTTATTTACTCATTTTATGCATCCACGACACTCGTTTATCCCATTTGCAATTTATCCACATTTATATGATTCAACAATCATCTATCTTATAATTCTATTAACATATACAAAGGTTATACATACATGGGGTCTCACAATACGATAGGCATAGAAAGATCACTGCAAATAATCTGTAAAAGTATAGAAAAGGGGGGGAACTTTTGAAAAGTCCAGTAAGAATTCATTTAAAATAGTCCTAGTATCAAAACATACGGAAAACCCGATGCTTTTAAAATGTATTTCATACTTTAAATCACTTTCGGATACTTTCGTACAAAGCTTCGAAAAAAACATATATCGAAACATGCTTAGCTTCGGAAAGCAAATCGAACACATTCAGATAACATATATCATATATCACAAAACTTATCATATTACTTTCAAAATCACACAAAATATCATGGAGACTAGGCAGATCTATATAACTAGCATAGTTTATGATCTCACAACCTTCGGAAAAGGAATCAAACGAACAAATAGAGTACCGATGGCCATGGTAAGGGGACTATAGACTGGATCAGGGTTGTACAACGCCTGACACAACTAAGAACCAAAACAAACATGCACGAAGTGACCAAAATCATCCCATGAAAGACCAAACACCAAAAATGACCAAAACAAGCATGCATGATCTAGGCATAACATGCATGACGAGGGGAAAATCAAGCACCGAATGGGCATAACATGCACGACGTGATTAAACATGCACCACAAAGGACCAAAACAAAATGCACGATGTGGCATAAGGCATGCACCACGAAGGACCAAGCTCCATACGAGCCATGCATGACAAGTGTCATAGACTACAAGTGTCATAGGCATCAAGCATGCACCTTGCGCTACCCAAGATAATTCCAAAACCATCAAATAATATTCAAATTCATCTTAATATATTTAAACATACACCATTACATAAACTTCATTAAACTTGGCCACTTTTGTCAACTTTATTATTTACTCGATTGTATTGATAAACGTGTCATTTAGCTATTTTGATAACTTTTCATTTCTTAAACTTAAACTTAAACTTATCAAAATAACACTCTATTCATTCATTTCAACCTATAACTTATGTTTTACAACTTATATGTCACTTTTTATCATTTCATATTGTTTAGTTAAACCAAGGTATAAACCGAGACTTTTCGATTTAGCTCATTCACTTCATTCTAAACTTACTCAATTCTTATACATGTCAAAAAACATTCATTTTAAGCCTTTCCATAACAATCTATAACATGCTAAAGTACTGTTTTCATCATTTTTACGATTTTTGATTAAATTGAAGGTTAAACCAAACTTTTTGGTTTTACCCAATACCACAGAATCATCAAATTCCATCAAACTTCAACATTTTTATACAAACCCTAGGCTCACTGAACTTAAGCTATCCCATATGAAATCTAACTCAAAATTCTACATTAGCCAAAATCATTCAAACACATCAAACATCAACATATATGAAATTCATAAACTTCTAACATTTTTTACCTCTTTTGACCAAACTTTGACTTGATTTTTATCTACCACCAATCCTTCTTGGTTGCAAGACAACATGTATATAGCTTTAAGACACCTTAAACAATCTTAGAATTGAACAAAAGAAACAAAAACAAAGCTTTCTCTCACTTTGCAAAACAAGGCAGCTCTGCCCAAAAATATTCTCACTAACTTTTCATTAGGCAAATGACTTGGATTTGGCTGAAATTTTAATATGTTGTAGAGGACTTCTAGGACTAAAATCGATCCTCATTAACCGAACTCTAATTCTTCCTGAATGTGGCTGAAAAAATCTCGCAAGGAGGAAGCAGGGAAAGACATGTATGGCAACTTTCCAAAGGGAGATCTCTCTGGTTTCTTTGAGTTAGGGCATATAAACCATCTTGGAAAGGGTATTGGGTCAACTTTCTTGGGCTAACGTGTGAGACCCTATAGATGTATAAATTTGTATATATGTAAATGGAATTATAAAATGGATGATTTTGGATCAAGTAAATGAGAATGAAGTTCAAATGAGTATTGTGGATGCATGTGAAGGTTAAATAAGGGTTGAAGTGACCACAAACTAAGTAAATGAAAATCTCAAGCATCTGGAATGAGTATAAGGATGTAAAACGTATAAACGAGGGATTATAAGAACCTTTTTGAGTTTCGAGTGATACGCACAAGTTTCATAATGTGGAATTCATAAGAAATAAGCCTTACCATGCCTCAAGTATGAATAGATTTCAAAATGACTAGTCAAGTAATCAAATGCAAATTAACCTTTTGGAATTTTGGGAAAACTGTAGTGGAAATGTAGAAAATGAAGGCCAGATCGATCTCCTATTCAAGGCAGATTGATCTCTTGTGCAAACCAGAGTAATCCCAAGTGAAATTGCTAAGGCAGATCGATTCCCCACTCAAGCAAATCGATCTCCTTCGCTCTCGGGTTAGAGCAAATCGATCCCCCTTTAAGACCAGATCAATCTCCTTAACTCTCTGCTTGAGACAAATCGATCTTGTTCTATTCAACTAGATCGATCTCATTCATTGAAGCAGATCGATCTCAAGCCCTCGACAGATCGATCTTATGCCTTCAAAATGCCGTGAAAAATAGGAATTTAAGAGGATCAGATAGATCTCTACCCAATGCAAATCAATCTCATCAAGCTAATTCTATAAATAGGGAGCAGTTGGATCTGCATTTCACGAGATTAAACCATTCCTTTCCATTTTCATTCCAAAAACCTAGCTTTCTCACTCCTAAATTCACCCATTTTCATTGAGATTTGAGGGAAGGCTATTAGATACAAAGTTGTTTATATCAAAGAGAAGAACAACATAGCTTGGATTCATTACCCCATTTGTTGCATTGAAGGAGCAAAGGTGCATTTCCATTTGGAGCAAGGAGGAAATCAAGCTAGGTATGTTTCTAATGCAATAACCCAAGTACATTTGTTTAGATATTGATTTTGGAGTAGATTGGTATGTATTTTCATGGTAGAAACTACCTAGAATGCATGAACAACTATAACCTAGAAATGGGTTAGTGAGAGAAAGTGAAATGTATTGGAGTAATGATGAATGGGGTATCTTAAGGTGATAATGGTGTTGTGAGTATGATTTTAAGATGGTGTTATAGAATGAAATGTAAGATTCACCAAAAATGGTATAAAGTATATGTAAGGCATTTGTAAAATACATAAATGAATGAGAGAGTAAGGGTAGAGCATTGCACATCAAGTCCTAAACAAGTAACTAAGTGAGTTACTAGATAAATTGGTTAAGAAATGGCTTGATGATGGCCAAATGCAAAAATGGGCCAATCTTAATGAAATAGGCTCAATGAAATATATTGACTAGTTGAAGTCAAGGTATGAGTTAGCGATATTAACTCAAACAATTGATGAATGATTTGCAGCTCCCGAGGATACAATCGGAGCAAATTAGGCCAAAAGTGAGGATAGTCGCACCCAAGTAAATCGAGGTAAGGGAATTGTGTGGACTCTTAGAGATATCTATGCGCATTTTGGGGTGCATTATATTTTCTAGATTGTATGTGGTGATAGGAATTGAAATGGGTGATTGAAGGGCAAGGAGTTGGGTTTTGAGAAAATATGCATGAAAAAAAAGCATGATGCTTTGAAAATCTTGTTTTATTGCTTTTTAGCAAATCATTGGTCGGTTGGCTAACATTTGAAATAAATTACATAATAAATGACTTGATTTTGTTTTATAATCATGCTTTACAAAGAATTGAGCCACCTACATGGATTTTGTGAGAATGAAAGCGTGCTAGAGCATGACTCGCACGAGATTTGATGTGTTTTATACTCATGAGTGCTGGAGCTTAGCTCGCACTAGTTTTCACATGGATTTCTATGATGATGTGCTGGAGCTTAGCTCGCACAGATTTTATACTAGTTTTGACTTAGTGCTGGAGCATAGCTTGCATTAGATGTCCACCATACTTGTTACTGTGCTTGAGATTACTCGCACAGGGTTTTATGACAAGTTGATAGTCATGCTAGGAGCTTCGGGTAGACTGGGTGTCGCATTGATTAAATAGGCTCGTACATGCAATTTGAGATGTGGCGTGATATGATGTGATGATATGGGTCCACAGAGTACGTTGTACCGTGCAAGTAGCATGTAGTGCATTGTACCATGTTGAGATTGTGATATACCATTTTTGGACGATGTTTAGATATGTTATGGACCGACAGGTTGGACATGACCCACCTCCCATGCGAAAGCAGATATAGGTGATACCCCGCATACCTAATCAGTGTAGCATGGGATCATAGAGGATATGGCTATAGTCCTAGAGGAGATTTCCCTGTTATATTTCCTATCTCACATGTCTTTTACTTTATGAATAAATCCATGTTTGAAATGCTTTGTGAGTCAAGATAGTCCGAGGGAGGGACTGAGTCCTGACAAGTATTGATTTTATTGAGATGAGAAAGTATGTTAATGGTTTTAAAGCGCACTTATGCATGATGAGATTTTTCATGCTTTATTTGTGAAATACGCATGACGGTTTTCCATGCCTTATATTTTAATTGTGCACTGAATTTTAATAGCATGATTTTCTTTACATGCCATTAACACAAGCATGAACTAATGATTTGAGGTGTAATGATTAAATGTATGGTTTTGACCATGGCATCACGATCACGTAGATAGTACAGTATCTACCTGTTCGCATGATTGCCTTACTGAGCGTGTTGTTTGCTCACCCCCCTTATTTTTCCCCCTCTACAAAGCATTGAGTATAGACTGAGGGCGACTGGAGATTTCCTTTTGATAACCGCTACATCCCATCGCGTAAGGTATACACACTTGTATAATTTTGTATCTAAACTTGCCATTACACAGTAGCATTTTGAATGGAATCATTGGGGATGTAAAGCAATGTAACCACATATAAACAATAACTCTGATTTATTTATATAAGTGTTTACTTATAATTTTAAATATAAATCAAATTGTTATGGTTGAATGAGGTAAGCATCGACACATAGCCCAACTTTTGAGAGTGTAGTTGTTCACGATCGGAGTAAGGTAAGAATAAAAGACAAATAATGTAGGAAAAGCGAAAAATTTGTGACAATTTTTGGTAGGTTAAGGGTCATGACAGAAGTTGGTATCAGAGCTGAGTTGGTCTGATGTGTGTTAGTGTTTAAAATACTTAACAAATTGGAAAATTACATCCCCATATTACTGTGCTCTTTTAGATACAATTGTGTGTGTCGATGGGTTTGACTAAGAAATTGATGTGAATGTAGGGAATTGAACATTATGCCTAATACCAGTCGCGGTAGAGGGGCAAGAGCTCAAATTAGAAGCCGTAGAGGTAGGGCTGGGAGTAGTGTTGAGCCACAAACACACGAGACTCAGGATGAGGTTGAGATGGAGGCTGAGGTTGAGCATGCTCCACAGGGTCCAGAAGAGAGAATCGACAGTACTGAGGTACGCTTCGTGAGGATTGAGCAGAGTATAGAGATAATCTTAGAGTTGGTCACTTAGTCATTACCTGAAGTTGGGGGCAAAAAGAGTCCCACTACACAGGGTGATGTTGAGTAGGCGGCAGCTCCTGAGGCACAGGCACGACCAGCCCAGAGACCTCAGACGACAGATACACCTACACCTCCACCCTCACGGGATATGCCTACACCTGTTGCTATACCACAAGGCAGTAGAGGCTGGGGTTACGAATGTGATTTAGATAGACTGTGATAGTTCCAGAACTTTAGATTGTTGTCTTTCAGTGGAGTTAAGGACCCAGCAGCTGTAGATGATTGGATAAACGAGATTGAGAAGTTATATGGGTTCTTTGAGTGCACTACTATCGAGATGGTAGCATTTTTTGCATTCATGCTGAAGGGATCGACAAAACATTAGTGGAAGTCCACTGGACCTATTTTGAGAGCCCGACATACAGAGATTAGCTAGGATGTATTTTTGGAGGCTTTTCGCAGACAATATGTTTTGGATACTGCACAGCAGAAGTTAAAAATGGCATTTTTAGGACTGATTCAAGGGAGCAAGATGATGGATGAGTATGAGACGACCTTTATCTCCCTGGGCAGATATGATCCAGAGACGATGGGTAATGAGGTCGAGAAGGTCCAGAAGTTTGTGGATGGACTGAGACCAACCATCAGGTCCAGATTGGTTCCCTTAGATATACCGACCTACGATGAGGCAGTACGCAGGGTGCAATTGTGTGAATAAGACATTGATAGGATTGTATCAGAGTATGGAAAGGTTGGTAAGGTGAGGGATAGAGATAAGAAGAGACCAATAATGGATAGAGGCTTCAGTTATAAGGGTAGCAAGAGGTTTTCTTGGAAGAGGTCAAGGATCGAGGAGATTCGAGAGAGGACAGTTAATCCTACCATGTATCCTGCTCTAACTCTAGCGAGGGGAATTATGATTGGAGGGTCACAGCCTACTACAAAGCAGTGTGGCAAGTGTAGTAGGTACCACGGTACTCGACCATGTTATGGACCTCCTACAGTATGCTTTAGATGTGGGAAACCAGGGCACATAATCCAGGATTGCACAGAGTTGATAGAAAGAGCCCCACAGAAGGACAAGGAGCCAGTGAGAGCTCCAGTTTGGACAACTGCTCCAAGGAGGAGGGCTATAGCTGAGGAAAAGGGGAAGCAGGCAGTGGGTGTGAGCAAAGGATGAGTGCATGCACTGGACCAAGACACTACGAATCACTTTTCAGACATCGTGAAAGGTACCATCTTAATCTTTGATCTAGAAGCTTGTGTTTTGATAGATCTTGGTGCCACGCATTCCTTCATATCACCATCCTTTGCACATAAATTGTTGAAGCATGTAAAACCCACACTGCTAGATAAGATGTTAATGATATCTACCCCTATGAATGATAGTCAGTAGACTGAGTATGTATATAGGAATTGTAAGTTGAGGATATGAGGAAAGGAAATGGCAGTCGATTTAATTTTATTGAGTATGAATGATTTTTTATGTAATCCTAGGGATGGATTGGTTGGCTGCAAACCATGTTGTTATGGTTATCGTGCTAAAACATTGATGTTTCCAAAGATACACAATCTTGTTGTAAACTTTGTGAAATGGAAAGTATATGACTATTATAAATGAGAAGAGTATAATCTTAATACATGATATCTGAGAGATGAATCTGTTTATCAATTATGTATGTTAATGTGACGATTTGTGTTACTAACGGTGGAAAGGATAATGTGAAGGTTACATTGCTTATGTGTTTGAGATGGATAAGGCACATCTGAAGTTGATAAACATCCCAGTGGTCAGGGAATTTCTAGATGTCTTTCCGGAAGAATTACCAGGGTTACCTCTAGAAAGAGAGATAGATTTTTACATAGATTTGGCACCTGATACAGAACCGATATCCAAGCCACCTTACAGAATGGCTCCGATAGAGTTGGAAGAATTAAGAAAGCAGTTACAAGAGTTGTTGGAGAAGGGGTTCATCAGACCGAGTGTATCACCTTAGGTAGCACCGATTCTGTTTGTAAGGAAGAAGGATGGAAGCCTTCGACTGTGTATTGATTATAGGTTGTTGAATAAGGCAACCATCAAGAATAAGTATCCCATTCCACACATCGATGACTTGTTAGATCAACTTAGGGTAGCGCAGGTTTTTTCCAAGATAGATCTGAGATCCAGGTATCATCAGTTGAAAATTTGGGATAAAGATGTACCCAAGATAACTTTTTGTACCCAGTATGGACATTATGAGTTTATGGTTATGCCATTCGGGTTGACAAATGCTCCCGCAGCTTTTATGTTGTTGATGAATGAGGTGTTTCACCAGTATTTAGATCGATTTTTTATAGTGTTTATTGATGACATACGAGTGTACTCAAATCTAGAGAGGAGCATGAACAACACCTAAGGATAGTGCTACAGACCCTCCGAGAGAAGAAATTGTACACTAAACTCAGTAAGTGTGACTTTTGATTAAAACAAATCTCTTTTCTGGGTCATATAGTATCGAAGGATGGTGTGTTAATGGATCCATCAAAGATTGTGGTCGTGATACAATGGAAGAGACCCCAAACAGTAGCAGAGATCAGAAGTTTTCTGGGTTTAGCTAGATATTATCGACGGTTTGTAGAGGGATTCTCGAGATTAGCTGCTCCATTGACACGTCTCACGAGAAAGAATGTAGAGTTTGTGTGGGACAATAGATGTGAGGAGAGCTTTCAAGAGTTAAAAAGGAGATTAACCACAGCTCTAATTCTCACAATTCCTACCAGCTCAGGAGGTTTCTCGGTATATACGGATGCATTACACCAAGAACTGGGCTGTGTACTCATGCTGGATGGGAGGGTAGTCGTGTATGGATCTAGACAACTAAAAGATCATGAGAGGAACTACCCGACCCATGATTTAGAGTTGGCGGCTGTAGTGTTAGCATTAAAGATATGGTGCCACTACCTCTATGGTGAGAAATTTCAAGTATTTATAGATCATAAGAGCCTTATGTACCTGTTCTCGCAGAAAGAGTTAAACATCAGACTTAGGAGATGGCTCAAACTTTTAAAGGATTATGATTGTGAGATCCTGTACCACCCGAGTAAAGCGAATGTAGTTGCTGATGCACTGAGTAAGAAGCATCTCGGGTTGGTATCATTCATAATGATCAGGGAACACTAGCTGTTGGCACAGTTCACGAACCTCAGTTTAGATCTAACCCCGCCTGATGCTGATAGTGGCTTTATGATGGCTAGCCTACGATTGGAACCAGATCTAGTAGATCAAATTCGACAGGCTCAACGGATTTGTGAGAATTGAGAATTTTTTATACCCCAGTAATGAGAATTGTAATTTGGTGTATGTAATTATGATATGTTAATGTACACACAAGTTTTAAATATGATGAAGTATAAGAAAATTAAATTTTAAGTCTTGATTGTGTATGGATTGAAATATGGACTATGGGGTAGATTTTGAGAAGTTTTACATTGAGTTTTCTACAAATTGACGCAGCAGCAGTACAATATGTGAAGGCCAGATCGAGACAAGAAGGTGATTTTGACATTGATATTGTGCATGAAATATGTAGAATTTGAAATGTAGTAGATGAGAATGTAGATTAGGATAGGGATATGAGAAAAATGAGGTTTATAGTATTTAACGGGAATATGAGCAATTATGTGCTCGAGAATGTGATTGAGATGAATTATTGATGTTTTAGCATCGTTTGATAGCTCAGGAGTTTCATAGAGGAATGCAAGCTAGTCTATTGTTTAGGGGAAACAATTGCACTATACAAGGTGCAACGAGGTAAGGGAAAACTCAAACCCATTTGTGTATGTGTTTTGTGATGATGTTGTAGCATGAAAAGTGATTTGAGAAAACAAGAATGTTTTTATGAGTTGTGAATGAGTATTGCACCCGATTTTATAACCGATTGGGGCCCAATTTTTATGAGTTGTAAACTAAACATGAAATTGTTTTATAGCTATTTTGGGTTTAAAAAGTGAAAAGTGATTTGGGAATGTGTGCGTGGTTTTGCCGATTTGAGCTCTGTTTTTACATGTTTTGTGTTAAGTACAAAAAGATTTTTAGATGAGTTTTATGAGAAAACCATTATGAGTGCTACGTGAAGGTAAAATGGCTTTATATGATAATGGCTATTACTGAGACTTAGGCGTGTCATGTTGAATACACACCGGGCCTTGCTTTGGTAGCATGTAAGTTCAGGCCATACTCTGGTAACATGTAAGTTTGATATTCCTCCGTTCTGGTAACGTGAGATGACCCCGCTTAGCGACAGCGATGGGTGGCATTGCTTTGACAGCATGTAAGACCGGGCCGTGCTTTGATAACATGTAAGACCGACTGTTGTACGACTCTGATCAAGTCTACAGTGAACCATGTCCATTGGTGTATTATTGTCGACGAAATCCCTCGATTGGGGATATTTGCCTAGGGGACGAGTTCAATCGTTTTGATGTGCCATGACGAGTTTTTATATGAGTTTTCTTTGCATAGTCTCGTTTTACACATGAGATTGTGTTTTGTGGCTGCGCCACATGCATTATTATTGTGGTGATTTTCATCACGTTTTATGAGAAAAGCCATTATCGCATCCTGATTTACACATGCTTGAAACCACTTGTAATCATGGTTTGAGCCATTTATTATCATGTTTCTACATGAGCTTTGAGAAATGAGTTGAGATGATGGTTTAATTAGTCATGCTACATTTTCTACTGAGTTTAATGAGTTTAACTCGCGAAACAAAAAGATTGTGCTTTGCAAATCATTATTTCATTAACAAGTCCCTTACCCCCCTTATTAAGCGATTTAGAAGCTCACCCTGTTTTTCTATCCCCCCAGATTTCTTCAAGTAAAGAGAGCTTCCTTGCGCCGTACGGAGTAGTGGCTAGTAGAAGACTTGAGCTCCAGGCTATATATTGTATTTAAGGTATATTTTATCATTTCAAGTACCCAGACTAAAGCTGTATTTACAGACACTTGATGTACAATGATATATGGGATGTATTAGGATTAATTAACCTTGAATTGAGTAATGCATATGGTATGATGTATAATTATGAGATGACGAGATCTTGAGGTATGATATGTATCATGACGTGCTTCTGGGGCGTCACAGAGAGTTTTCTTGGTATCAGAGCTTAGGGTGTCTAGTACTGTCAGTGTCGGTTAAGTGAAATAGAATACATCCCAAGTGTTTGTATAAGTCTGGTCATGAACTGAAACTGAGGATTGAGATTTTAATCGAATTTGATATGTACACACAGGAAACGTATTGAGATTAAGAATGAGAGGACGACGAGGTCGTTCGAGGAGGCAGGCAGAGCCACCTCCACCACCTGCCCCAAAATCAGAGAGTCATAACTCTTGATTTAACCGGATTTAACATGGTATGCGATAAGGTTTTAAGCAAATGGCAAAGCTATTCGTGCAACATTTCAGAGTTAATGCCTCGGGTACTACTCCTACACCATAACAAGGACCTCCCGTGCCCCTAGTACAGATAGACCTAGTGCCTCTCGTCACTTAGCCTGATGATAGAAGTATTGTCCAACTGAAGGACTTTTTGAAAATGAATTCGCCCGCATTTAAAGGGAAAAAGGATCCCACAGAGGCTGAGGAGTGGCTAAATGAGTTGAGAGTCATATTTGACTATTTGGGATGCACCGATGCTGAGAGGGTCAGTATGGGCGCTTATATGTTAAAAGGGAGAGCTCGAGATTGGTGGGGTACTACCCAAGATATTGTGATATCCTGCCAGGATGTGATTGGTTGGGACGAGTTTCAGACAACATTTATAGCCCAATATGTATTATGAGCTACTCAGAGAAGGAAGCAGGTATAGTTTTTGAATCTGGTACAGGGCGAGATGTCTGTGGATGATTATGAGAGCCGATTTACCACTCTATTGAGATATGATCCAGAGACCTTCAAAAATGAAGAGCTCTGCATAGAGAGGTTTGTGTATGGTTTAAAGCCCATCATCAGAGATCGACTGATAGGGCTGTGTATTACTGAGTTTGGAGATGATCTGAAATGAACATAAGAGATTGAGAGGGGAATCCAAATTGTATAATCACAGAATGAGTTCAGTGCAGTAACTCAAGATAAAGGCAAGAGGCCAGCAATTTCCCAAGCAAATATTCGGAGAGGTTCCTTTAGAAGAGGAAGGATTGAGGTACAAAAGGGCAGATTAGAGAGACCTAGAGCTTATCCTATCATTAGGGAGACCCCTCGAGATGTCAGGCCTGAGATAAGAGTTTACAGAAATTATGGCCGATCGCATGAGGGAAATTGTACTGGGTTGATCCATGGATGTTTTAGATATGGAGACATGGGTCACAGAGTAAAAGACTGCCTTAACCTCAGAGACCACATGCTCCAGAGCCTACTAGACAACAGCCACAGAGAGTGAATCCCCCGAGACGGGCCACTGTAGCAGAGAAAGGAAAGAAGCCTGTTACAGTGGGACGTGTGTTTGCTCTGGATAAGGAAACAGCAGACACTTTAATAGAAACGATAAGAGGTACACTCTCTGTCTATAATCATAAGGCTCATGTGTTGATTGACCCAAGGTCCACGCATTCATTTATTTCTGAGCATTTTGCATGTAGATTAAATTTGATGTTTGAACCTCTAGGGTATGTACTACATGTAAATACCCTTATGCGTGAGTCCCATAGAACTGATTTAATCTGTAGAGGGTGTGAAATAAAGGTGGGAGATAGAGTGATGTTAGCGGATCTAATGATGCTAAATATATATGGATTTGATGTAATTTTAGGAATGGATTGGCTGGCAACCAATCGAGTGAGTTTAGACTGCTACACTAAGATTGTAACTTTCTCCCTACCTGAACCTTACAGTGTACGTTTGAAATATTAAGGAAATAAATGTGTGGAATTTTTGGCAAGCAAATTGAAAATTTTAATGGTGCTTTTGAGAGTACTAAATATGATTGTTCATGTGAAGGCTATGAAACACTCATCTCATATGATAAACGAGAACATCCGAGGATTAAGGATATACTTGTAGTGTGTGAATTTTTGGATGCCTTCCCAGATGAGTTGCCAAGTTTACCACCAGAGAGTGAGCTGGAGTTTACCATTGATTTGATACCAAATACTCAGCCTATCTCTAGATCTCCGTATAGGATGGCATTAGTGGAACTTGAGGAATTGAAGAAACAACTATAGGAGTTATTAGATCAAGGATTTATTAGACCCAGTGTCTCACCGAGGGAAGCACTAGTGTTGTTCGTGAGGAAGAAGGATAGTAGTCTCAGATTATGCATAGATTACCGACTGTTGAATAAAGCCACGATAAAGAATAAATACCCATTACCTAGGATTAATGACCTACTTGATCAGCTGAGATGGGCTTCAGTCTTCTCTAAGATTGATTTGAGATCAGGCAATCACCAATTGAGGATTAAGGAAGAAGATATTTCGAAGACGGCCTTCAGGATAAGGTATGGCCATTATGAATTTCTAGTGATGCCCTTTGGATTGAGGAATGCCCCTGCAGCCTTTATGAGGTTAATGAACGAAGTGTTCAGAGACTATCTTGATAAGTTTGTGATAGTGTTTATTAATGATATCTTGGTGTACTCTCGATCTTATGAGGAGCATGTACAGCACTTGTGGTTAGTACTTCAGATACTCCGAGATAAGCAATTATATGGAAAGCTTGGTAAGTATGAGTTTTGGCTGGATCAGATAGCTTTCCTTGGTCACATAGTTTCAAAGGAAGGAGTATCAGTTGATTCGACTAAAGTGGAGCTATGGTTAATTGGGAAAGACCTAAGACAGTTACAGAGGTATGAAGTTTCCTTGGTTTGGCAGGGTATTACAGAATATTTGTGGAAGGATTTTCCAGGATTGTCGCTCCTTTGACCAAGCTCACACGCAAGGAGACTCCGTTCATATAGACTGATCAATGTGAGCTCAATTTTCAGGAATTAAAGAGGAGATTAATAGCGACACCTATGTTGACTATCCCCGAGGGATCAAGAGGATTTTCAGTATATAGTGATGCTTCCATCAAGGATTAGGGTGTGTGCTCATGCAGCATGGAAGACTGGTCACCTTTGGATTGCGACAATTGAAAGATCATGAGCGAAATTACCTCACGCATGATTTAGATTTAGCTGCTGTGGTGTTTGCCTTGAAGATCTGGCGGCACTACTTATATGGGGAAAGATTTCAGATCTTCATTGACCATAAGAGTTTGAGGAATCTGTTTGAGCAGAAAGAGTTAAACATGAGACAAAAAGGAGATGGATGGAACTCCTTAAGGATTATGACTGCGAGATTCTATACCATTCGGGAAAGGTGAATGTGGTTGTTAATGCCTTGAGCAGGAAGAGTATGATATCTACTATGATGATCACGGAATGGGATTTATTGGAGTAGTTCGCCGAACTCTAAATCAAAGTCAAAGAGGTAGAGATTGGATTTCTGGCTAGCCTACGAATAGAGCCCAGGATCATGGGTCGGATTAGAACTGGACAGCGTGATGATCAGAGGTTGATCAATATGGTTAGCCAAGCTGAGCAGACTTCTTAGTCGGATCTCATAGTCAGTGTCAGACCCATGTTTTTGATTATGTATGTAGCTTGTTCCTTATGATTCCTATGTGTATGAACACTTTATTTTCATGGTTGAATCATAAGAAGAGTATTTACTGTCATGCAATTGACAATTAAAGAATAAAAATGCATGTAAGCTACATAACAACCAAATAATGGCTATAAGAGCCACAGGCTAAACCAAATGGAATTGAATGATTCTGACTGAAGATGAGAACTTATCAAGAGAAAATATAGAGAATTTATGAAGGAAAGTCGGGTTAAATTGGTTCCGAACAAGTGCAGGGGTAAAACGGTTAAAAGACTAAAATTCGGTATAAATTCAATAAGAAAACTTCATTAAAAATATGGAATTGAGAAATCTTGATCAATAACAAGGAAAATATTGAATTTTGAGTCTGATTAACCAAGATATGAATTTATTGGAATTAATCAGAATTTTCACCTTGGGAAATTATCCCGAAAATATTGAAAAAATATACTGGAAAGATAAAATAAGACAGATAATTTCATTTATTGATTAAATGAATAAAATATGAAATTTTTGAGATATTTTTGAGATTTTTATTATATTTTATTTGATTAAAATAAAATATAATAAATTTATAAAAAAAGGAGAATAGCGAATTGCGATTTTGAGAAACAAAAAAAGGAAAGAAATAGAAAGCGAAGACAGATGAGCCGAGGGAGAAACCGACGAACCACTGGCAACCGGCGAGGCCAGGCGAGGGTCAACGAAGAGAGAGGAAACCCACACGACCCACAGCAACCGCGACACGCGTCGACTGCGCCAGAAAAGGCAGATCGGTGAAGGAATTGCCGAAAAGAGAAGAAGGTAAATTCGACAGTCATCGGCGTGATTTGACCCGATCCAAGGCCAATCGAGTGTTCCCTGGCCAGAGATGAGCCGACGGTGACAGCGGTGCGTCGAGAACCGACAGGACAATGTCGAAACGATGAAAGGAGACTGAACCGGACGACTGGTTCAAGGAAGGAAACTACACTGAACCGGACCGGACCTGTTCAGCCAAGGATGAAAGGGAAAAAAAGAAAAAAGGAAAAATAAAAAGAAAAGAAAAAGGAAAAAGGGGAAAAAAGAGAGGAAAATCCCCGGGAATACCTCAGATTAAGGGTAAACCGATACGTGGTCAGATTGACCGAATTGATTTTCGGGAAAGTTAATTTAAATTGTTTTTGATCGAAAATTAACCCGAAATTTAATATAAAAAATTGTGCAGTTCGACGATAGCTTCCAAACGTGAGCCGATTGAACTTCGATTTACGCACCATCGCATAATTTCGGGTAAATAAAGCTCATTTACGACAATAGTATGATTTTTGTGCAATTGGAATTTAGTTTGCGGATTTTGGATTAATTTCTGCATAAAATAAATTATATCCGGATTTTTTAATTTACTGTCGTAAATGATATACGGGCTATCCAAAGAGTTTGGAACAAAGCCCAATGGGTATTGATAGACCCAATGAGCTAATAGACCCTGATGGAGGGAATTAATAAATGAAAACGGGCTTAAGACAGAGTTAGGCCCAATTAAAGTGTTTAAGGCCCAATAACTGTAAACGAGCCCATTAAGAGATATTAACTGTATTAAATGCGTAATATAGTAGGAAAAGTATAATTAACCCAGTGAATGGTTATATGCAGCTCCGGAGCTGTATTGAGAGTTGACCGGACTACAAGATTTGAGCAGCATAGAGGAAGTGAGGTCACATGACGGATTCGAGGTAAGGGACTTTTGCGAGTAATTAGAGATATCTATGCGTATTTTCGTCTGCTTTTACATTCACTGAAATTGTCTGAGGGTCAGAGAAAATTAATAATATTTATAGGGACCCGATATGGGTAAATTACGATTTTGCCCCCAGTTAGGCAAAAAGTTAACTTTTGGGAAAAGTTGTAAAAAGCATGGAAACAATGTTTTAAGTGTTTTTACTGCTATGTAGCAGAAGAGTAGGTAGAGGGCTAATGTTTTAAGGTTGACGTAAACTAAGCACACTTTATAGTGCTGATTTTAACGTTTTGAAACATCCCTATTTTTAAGGAGCCATCTACCGAACTATGTGAAAACAGTCATGCTGGAGCATAGCTCGACTTGATTTCAGATGTTTTTCACATACATTAGTGCTAGAGTGAGACTCACACTATATATATCTGACATGCATGATAGAGTACTGGAGCATTGCTCGTACTCAGGTTTATGTGATTTGTGCACGATAGAGTGCTGGAGCAATAGCTCGTACTCGAGTTTTACATAAGAACTATGCATGACCTAGTGCTGGAGGTTACTCGCACTAGTATTTGATGTTTTGACATGCATACATAATGTTTGAGTGGAGTGTTGACTGTGAGTCACACTTAAGACATGCAGTGTAGTTTTTACGTGATATATAGACATGTTAGAAAAATCATGATGATTTCCTCGTGTAGACTGAGTGTCAAACTGGAGAGGTTCACACGTGGATTTAGAGACGTGACATTGATTACTCCATGGTATGAAGGCTACGACCTATGGCAGGAACCCCGACCATGAGGCAGTGTCCATAGGTGTACGTTTTATTGTGCGAGTGGCATGGAGTACACTGTATCGTGTTTTGTTATGGAGTTGTGGAAGAGAGTTCTTGATAGCTGGTGGTTGTGATGGACTGACCCCCCTCCCGTTACAGTAGTGGTAACTCATACACCGAGATCTGTGTTGCCTAAGATTTCACCATTATAGGATATGGTCATAGTCCAAGAGATATTGCATTTAGCCATTGAGTCTCGCATGATATATCACATGTATTTATGATACGGGTAGACCTGAGGGATGGGTCGAAACCCGGTTGTTGTGTTATGTTGTGAAATGCCATATTTACTGTGTTTTGAATGTAAATGACATATTTTATATAAAGGCATTCTGAATTGATAAATATGCATTGTTTTGCATGAATGCTTATATTTGATAACTCTACATGAGTTTAGTACATGGGATTTTTAATCTGTACTATTATTATATATATTTTGAAACATGCTTTTGAATTGAGAGAAGGAAAGACAAAATACTATTTTCAGTAGATAGTATGGATGTCTACTTGCTTGCCGATTTCCTTACTGAACCAGATAGCTCACCCCTTTCATTTTCCCCCTCTCTACAGATCATCGTCAGTAGATTAAGTCGACTGAGGTATAGCATTCCTTTTGACCATTGCCATTCCCCATCTAGCGAAAGGTATACATGACACGTACTCTTTTGTATTTGAACAATGTATAAACACAGTGATGTACACATTTTTAATATTACGGATGTAATTATAATAAAGTACGTGAATTTACTTATAAGAAATAAATATGTATAATGATATGTATGTATGATACGAAAAAGAATGGTAAGGTATGTACGGATGAGAAGACTAATGCCTAATCACAGCCCAACTATCGAGAAGAGAAAGGTAAGTAAAAAGTGAAAAATTTATTGTGGTTTTTGGTCAGTCATGCAAAGAGGTCGTGACAGAATGGTATCAGAGCCTTGTTGATCTGATGTGAGTAGGTATTAGTAATTAGGAAAATGTACATCCCCATATTACTGTGTTTTGTTTAGTTACAATTGTGTATACAAGATGGGAATTACGCAAATTAATGTTTGTGAATGCAGGAATTGAGCCATTGTGACTAATACTAGTCGTGGTAGAGGGGCAAGGTCGAGAGGTAGGGCTAGAGGCCCTAGAGATAAGCCTGAGAGCCGAGATGAGTCCTTCATCTGACTTGGTGATGTAGAGTCCCATTGAGGTACCAGAAAGTATCGAGGCACGCTTCACGAGGATAGAGCATAACCTGGATGCGATAGTAGAGTTGTTGGCACAGACTTTGCCAGGTAGACAGAGGCGGGATGCAGTGACTGCGACTGGAGAGACAGTTGCACCTGATACACCTGCACAGCTTGCACTTAAGATGTCACAGACTATTGATACTCCTACACCCCCACCAGTTCAGGGTAATAGTGGATTGGGATATGGGTGTGATTTGGATCGACTACGACAGTTCCAGAAGCTTGGACCTCCATCGTTTCAAGGGGTCAAAGACATAGCTAGTGTTGAGGAGTGGATTGGAGAGATGGAGAAGTTGTACGACTTCTTTGAGTGTGTATGACTTCAGAGATGGTTGCATTTGCTGCGTTCTTACTGAAGGGGACGGTAGAGCATTGGTGGAAATCCACTCGACCCATATTGAGATCCCGACATACAGAGATCAGTTGGGAGATATTTTTAGAGGCCTTTAGGAGGTAGTTTGTTTCAGATACGGCGCAGCATAGACTGCAAGCTGAGTTTTTGGGGTTAAGCCAGGGGAGTCTCTCAATGGATGAGTACGAGACTAGATTTTTTACCCTAGGGAGGTATGATCCTGATACCATGTATAGCAAGACCAGGAGGTCCGCAGGTTTGTCGATGGATTGAGACCGGTGTTACGGTCTAGATTAGTACCACTGGATATTGGTATGTATGATGAGGTAGTGTGCAGGGCACAACTTTGCGAGTAGGACTACGAGAGGAATGCCTTTAAGTTTGGGAAGTTTAGTCGAAGCCGAGATAAAGAGAGAAAGAGGCCAGCTAGAGATAGAGGTTTCAGTTATCGAGGAATGAGGAGACTCTTCGATAAGGGACCATGGATAGAGGAGGTATGAGAGCGACCAGTTAGACCTCCTACATACCAGCTATAGCTCCGACGAAGGGCATTGTGATTGGAGGATAGAGGCCTACTACAGATCAGTACAGTAGATGTGGTAGACATCATAGTGATAGACCTTGTTCGTTGAGCCCTATTATTTATTTCCGATGTGGGAAACAGGGGCATATTGCTAGAGCTTGCCCAGAGACATTGAGACTGCCTTACAGAAGGGCAAGGAGCCTGATAGAGCTCCAGTTGGTATGTCTGCTCAAAGGGGGAGAGCGACGGCAGAGGAGAAGGGGAAGTAGGTGATGGGTCGAGGGCAAGTACATGCCTTAGACCAGGACACAGCCGATGCTTCTATGGATGTGATTAGAGGTAACATCCTGATTTATGATTTAGAAGGATATGTTTTCATTGATCCTGGTGCCACGCATTCATTTGTATCGCCTTCATTTGCATGTAAGTTAGCAAAGCATGTAGAGTGTACTCCTTTAAAAATGATGATGTTGATTTATACGCCTATGGATTCGAGTCAACTAGTTGAACATGTGTATAATGATTGCAAATTAAGAGTAGGGAAAAAGGATATGACAGCCAATCTAATATTGTTAAGTATGAGCGACTTCGATGTAATCTTAGGAATGGATTGGTTATCTGTAAACCATGCTTTTTTAGATTGTTACGCTAAGACAGTTATGTTTCCTAACCCTACGAAAGTTATTGTAAAGTTTGATGGGAAGAAATAAAAGTAATAGATATGTTGTAAATAAATAAAATATTATACTGACTGAGAAATCAATATCTTGAAGGTTTCATTGCGTACGTAGTGGATACGGATAAGGTACACCCGGAGTTGGTAGATATTCCTGTGGTCAGTGAGTACCCAGATGTTTTCTCAGATGAGTTGCCAGGGTTACCACAAGACAGAGAGATGGAGTTCTGTATAGATTTGGTGCCTGGTACTGAGCCTATTTCGAGACCACCGTATCGCATAGCCTTAGTTGAGCTAGAGGAGCTCAAGAGACAGTTGCAGGAGTTATTGGATAGGGGGTTCATTAGACCGAGTGTTTCACCGTGGGGAGCACCAATTTTGTTCGTGAGGAGAAAGGATGGAAGCCTCTGATTGTGTATAAATTACAGATTGTTGAATAAGGCTACCATCAAGAATAGATATCCCCTTCCACGCATTGACGACTTACTGGATCAGCTTCGGGGAGCACAAGTCTTTTCTAAGATTGATCTAAGGTCTAGGTATCATCAGTTAAGAGTCCGGACTGGAGATGTACCCAAGACGGCATTCAGGACCCAATATGGCCACTATGAGTTCTTGGTTATGCCATTTGGACTGACGAATGCTCCCGTAGCTTTAATGGCTTTGATTAACGATGTGTTCAAGCTATATTTGGATCAATTTGTTATCGTCTTTATCGATGACATATTAGTATATTCGCGATTCGAGGAGGAGCATGAGCAGCACCTCAAGATAGTATTGCAAACTTTACAAGGGTAGCAGTTGTATGCTAAACTTAGCAAATGTGATTTTTGGTTAACAGAGATCTCGTTTTTAGGACATGTAGTGTCGAAGGATGGTGTATCAGTAGATCCATCCAAGATTGAGGTTGTAGTTCAGTGGGAATAGTCGAGGACAGTTACTGAGATCAGGAGTTTTTTGGGTTTAGCAGAGTACTATCGAGATTCGTGGAGGGATTTTCGAAGTTGGTTGCTCTGTTGACGTGTCTCACTCGGAAGAGTGTTCCATTCATGTGAGACGAGGATTGTGAGAGGAGTTTTCAGGAGCTGAAGAGTCTATTGACCACCGCTCCGATTCTCACTATTCCTACTAGCTCAAGAGGATTTTCAGTATATAGTGATGCTTCGCATCAGGGACTAGGCTGTGTGTTGATGCAGGATGGGAGGGTAGTTGCTTATGGATCTAGACAGTTGAAGGACCATGTGAAGAACTATTCGACCCACGATTTAGAGTTGACAGCAGTAGTGTTTGCGTTGAAGGTATGGCGCCACTACTTGTATGGCGAGAAGTTTCAGATATTTACCGACCAAAAGAGCCTCAATTACCTGTTCTCACAGAAGGAGCTGAACATGAGACAGAGAAGATGGCTAGAGCTTCTGAAGGACTATGATTGTGAGATACTTTATCATCCGAGTAAGGCTAACGTTGTAGCGAATGCTTTGAGTAGGAAGAGCCTTGGGATGGTATCATATATGATGGTTAGGGAGCATGAGTTGCTAGAGCAGTTTGCTAGCCTCAGCTTGGGAGTTGTGCCTTCAGACATGGATGCGAATTGTATGATTGTGAGTCTACACTTAGAGCTAGATCTGTTGGACAGGATCAGACAGGCTCAGCAGACTGATCCGTATTGCATCGATGTGATGAGTCAGATACCGAAGGGCACAGTAACTAATTTTGAGTTGAGTTCTGATGGACTACTGAGGTTCAGAGGTAGATTGTGTTTTCCCGAGGACCCAGAGCTTAGGAGATTGATATTGTCAGAAGTTCATTCATCGAGGTACACATTGCATCCGGAGAGTGGCAAGATGTTTCAGAACCTCCGGAAGGTTTACTGGTAGTCGGTATGAAGAGAGATATGACGGATTTTATGGCGAGATGTCTTGTTTGTCAGCAGGTGAAGGTGGAGCATTAGAAACCTACAGGATTATTGTAGCCTCTACCTATACCGATATGGAAATGGGAGCATATCACCATGGATTTCGTGATGGGTTTACCAAGGACCCGGAGGAATCACAATGCTATATGGGTGATCGTTGATAGACTAACGAAGTCAGCCCACTTCCTAGCTATGAGAGCTATCGATACTCTGAGTATGTTGGCAGGGTTGTATGTACGCGAGATAGTGAGGTTACATGGTGTTCCAGTGAGCATTGTCTCGGATAGGGATTCTCGCTTCACTTTCCACTTTTGGGAACATTTTTCAGGAAGCCATGGGAACCCAGTTGAGTTTAAGCACCGCTTATCATTCTCAGACAGATGGTCAGTCAGAAAGGACTATACAAACTCTAGAGGATATGTTAATAGCAAATGTGCTGGATTTTAGAGGCTTCTAGGATGATCATTTGCCACTAGCTGAGTTCGCATACAATAACAGTTATCATTGGAGTATCGAGATGGCACCGTATGAGGCCTTGTATGGCCATAGATGTCATTCCCCTATTGGGTGGGAAGAAGTGGGTGACCGAAAGCTTTTTGCTCCTGATTTGGTTACACAGGCTTCTGAGGATGTTCGGTTAATAGTTGAGAGATTGAGGACAGCTCAGAGTCGACAGAAGAGTTATGCTGACAGGAGACGTAGGCCACTTGAGTTTGTAGTCAGTGAGTCAATGTTTCTGAAGGTTTCTCCTTCCAAGGGTATAGCGAGGTTTGGGAAGAGGGGTAAGCTGAGTCCTCGCTACATTGGATCCTTTGAGATACTTGATCGAGTGGGAGATAAGGCCTATAGGTTGGCATTGCCACCAGATTTGTCAGGTGTGCATCACGTCTTCCACATTTCGATGCTTCGAAAGTATCACCCGGATCTGGCGCATGTGATTAGCTATGAGCCGTTAGAGCTCAGTGAGGACATATCATATGTTGAGAGGCCGATTCAGATACTGGATAGGAAGGAGAAGGTTTTAAGGTCGAAGACTATCGGGTTAGTGAAGGTCCTATGGCAGCATCACACTTCCGAGGAGGCTACTTGAGAGGTAGAGAGCTTGATGCGAGAGAAACACCCCCAGTTGTTTGATGATTGACTTGGTTATGATTTGGAGGACCAAATTCTTTTAGTTGGGGAGGATTGTCAGACCCGTGTTTTCGATTATGTATGTGGCTTGTTCCTTATGATTCCTATGTGTATGAACACTTTATTTTCATGGTTGAATCATAAGAAGAGTATTTACTATCATGCAATTGACAATTAAAGAATAAAAATGCATATAAGCTACATAACAGCCAAATAATGGCTATAAGAGCCACAAGCTAAACCAAATGGAATTGAATCATTCTGACTAAAGATGAGAACTTATCAAGAGAAAATATAGAGAAGTCATGAAGGAAAGTCGGGTTAAATTGGTTCCGAACAAGTGCAGGGGTAAAACGGAAAAAAGATCAAAATTCGGTATAAATTCAATAAGAAAACTTCATTAAAAATATGGAATTGAGAAATCTTGATCAATAACGAGGAAAATATTGAATTTCGAGTCTGATTGATCAAGATACGAATTTATTGGAATTAATCAGAATTTTCACCTCAGGAAATTATCCCGAAAATATTAGGAAAATATAATGGAAAGACAAAATAAGACAGATAAATTCATTTATTGATTGAATGAATAAAATATGAATTTTTGGAGATATTTTAAGATTTTTATTATATTTTATTTGATTAAAATAAAATATAATAAATTTATAAAAAAAATCGCGAATTGCGATTCTGAGAAACAAAAAAGGGAAACAAACGGAAAGTGAAGACAGGTGAGTCAAGGGAGAAGCCGACGAACCACCAGTGACCGACAAGGCCAGGAGAGGGCCGACAAAGAGAGAGGACACTCGCGCGACCCACTAGCACCCGCGACGCGCACCGACGGCGCCGAAAAAGGTAGATCGGCGAAGGAATTGCCGAAAAGAGGAGAAGGCAAATCCGATGGTCATCGGCGTGCTTTGACCTAATCCAAGGCCAATTGAGTGTTCCCTAGCCAGAGACGAGCCAAACGGCGGCAGCGGTGCGCCAAGAACCGGCCGAACGACGCTGGAATGGCGAAAGGAGACTGAACTGGACGACTTGTTCAGGGGCAGGATACTGCGCTAAACCGGACGTGACCGGTTCAGCCAAGGAGGAAAGGAAAAAAAAAAGGAAAAAGAAAAAGAAAAGAAAAAAGAGAAAGGAGAAATGGAAAAAAAGAGTGGAAAATCCCTAGGAATACCTCAGATTACGGGTAAGCTGATACGCTGTCAGATTGACCTAATTGATTTTCGAGAAAGTTAATTTAAATTGTATTTGATCGAAAATTAACCCGAAATTTAATATAAAAAATTATTCAGTTCGAAGATAACTTCCGAACGTGAGCCGATCGAACTCCGATTTGCGCACCATCGCATAATTTCGGGTAAATAAAGCTCATTTACGACAATAGTATGATTTTTGTGCAATTGGAATTTAGTTTGCGGATTTCGGATTAATTTCTGCATAAAATAAATTATATCCGAATTTTTTAATTTACTGTTGTAAATGATATACGGGCTATCCAAAGAGTTTGGAACAAAGCCCAATGGGTATTGATAAGCCCAATGAGCCAATACACCCTGATGAAGGGAATTAATAAATGAAAACGGGCTTAAGACAGAGTTAGGCCCAATTAAAGTGTTTAAGGCCCAATAACTGTAAACGAGCCCATTAAGAGATATTAACTATATTAAATGCGTAATATAGTAGGAAAAGAATAATTAACCCAGTGAATGGTTATATGTAGCTCCGGAGCTGTATTGAGAGTTGACCGGACTACGAGATTTGAGCAGCACAGATGAAGTGAGGTCACACGACGTGATCCAAGGTAAGGGACTTTTGTGAGTAGTTAGGGATATCTGTGCATATTTTCGTCTGCTTTTACATTCACTAAAATTGTCTAAGAGTCAGAGAAAATCAATAATATTTATAGGGACTCGATATGGATAAATTACGATTTTACCCCTAGTTAGGTAAAAAGTCAACTTTTAGGAAAAGTTGTAAAAAGAATGAAAATAATGTTTTATGTGTTTTTACTGCTATGTAGCAGAAGAGTAGGTACATGGGCTAATGTTTTAAGGTTGATGTAAACTAAGCACACTTTATAGTGCTGATTTTAACGTTTTGAAACATCCCTATTTTTAAAGAGCCATCTACCAAACTATGTGAAAACAGTTGTGCTGGAGCATAGCTCGCACTTGATTTCAGATGTTTTTCATATACATTAGTGCTAGAGTGAGACTCGCACTATATTTATCTGACATGCATGATAGAGTACTGGAGCGTTGCTCGTACTCAGTTTTATGTGATTTGTGCATGATAGAGTGCTGGAGCGATAGCTTGTACTCGAGTTTTACATGAGAACTATGCATGACCTAGTGCTGGAGATTACTCGCACTAGTATTTGATGTTTTGACATGCATACACAGTGTTTGAGTGGACTGTTGACTGCGAGTCACACTCAAGATGCGCACTGTAGTTTTTACGTGATATATAGACATGTTAGAAAAATCGTGATGATTTCCTCGTGTAGACTAAGTGTCACACTAGAGAGATTCACTCGTGGATTTAGAGACGTAGCATTGATTATTCTGTGGTATGAGGGCTAAGACTTATGGCAAGCACCCTGACCATGAGGCAGGGTCCACGGGTGTTCGTTGTACCATACGAGTGGCATGGAGTACATTATACCGTGTGTTGTTTGGAGTTATGGAGGAGAGTTGTTGATAGCTGGCGGTTGTGATGGACTGACCCCCCTCCCATTACAGCAGTGATAACCCGCACCGAGATATGTGTTGCTTAGGATTTCACCATTATAGATTTTGCCATTGTCTAGGAGATATTGCATTTAGCCACTGAGTCTCACATGATATATCACATGTATTTATGATACGGGTAGACCTGAGGGATGGGTCGAAACCCGATTATTGTGTTATGTTGTGAAATGCCATATTTACTGTGTTTTGAATGTAAATGACATATTTTATATAAAGGCATTCCGAATTGATAAATATGCACTGTTTTGCATGAATGCCTATATTGAATAACTCTTCATGAGTTTAGTACATGGGATTTTAAATTTGTACTATTATTATATATATTTTGAAACACGCTTTTGAATTGAGAGAAGGAAAGGCAAAGCACTATTTTTAGTAGATAGTATGGATGTCTACTTGCTTGCCTGATTTCCTTACTAAGCTAGATAACTCACCCCTTTCATTTTCCCCCCTCTCTACATATCATCGTCAGTAGATTGAGTCGGCTGAGGTATAGCATTCCTTTTGACCGCTGCCATTCCTCATCTAGCGAAAGGTATACACGACGCGTACTTTTTTGTATCTGAATAATGTATAAACACAGTGATGTACACATTTTTAATATTGGGGATGTAATTATAATAAAGTACGTGAATTTACTTATAATAAATAAATATGTATAATGATATGCATGTATGATACGAAAAAGAATGGTAAGGTATGTATGTATGAGAAGACTAATGCCTAATCACAGCCCAACTATCGAGAAGAGAAAGGTAAGTAGAAAGCGAAAAATTTATTATGGTTTTTGGTCAGTCACGATAGGAGGTTGTGACAGTCAGTGAGGATGGATTGTTGAAATTCAGAGTGTCACGTCCCATTTTTACTAAAAATCGCTACAAATTTTTCACTTTTTTTTCCTTTCTTTTCTCGATCGTGAACATTCTCACCACAAAACAGTTGGGCTATGAGTCAGTATTAATCACCCTTTACCATTTACCATGACATCTATTTTGAATTTAGTTAAATTCAAACACGTATACTTTATAATTAAGACTCTATACTTGTACGTGTTTACTAATATTTACATCCCTCATATTACATTCCAAATCGATTACTGTGCTATTACATGTTTAGATATATAATCATACCAAGTGTATACCTTTCGATGATGGGAAGCAGCGGATACCAAGAATGCAAGTCCTCAGCCGCTTACTAATTACTGCAAGTGCTCTGAAAAGAGGGGAAAATAAGGGGAATGAGCAAACCACGTGCTCAGTAAGGCAATCATGCAAGCAAGTAGATAACCACACTATCTACATGCTCATGATGCCATGCATTAAATCATTCTCTTTCGAAATCATGCTTAAATATGAATTTCATGCATACTTTTATGCCAGGTAAAATAATTCGTATAAAACAATTTATTTCGTGAAATGACAGATAAAGCATGGAATTATACTTCATGCTGTTTAAATAATGTACATTATGTCAAAACATGCCATTTATTTCAAATTAGCAATTCATTGGGTGAAATGGCAGATAAAGCATGGAATTATGCGTCATGTTATTTAAATAATGCACATTATATCAAAACATGCCATTAATTTCAAATCCACATTCACCCCAAAATCATCAGGACTCAGTCCCAAACATAAAATCATGAAATCACAAAATCAAGTAATGAGTAATATGTGATTTCGTAAAGCAAATTATATGCGATTTCGTAAGTAAGTGACATGCAATTTCATAAAGTAAGTGACATGTGAGACTAGGCAAGAATAAGGATAATAACTCTAGGATTATGGCCATATCCTGTGATCCCAGGCTACACTGATCAGGTGTGCAGGGTATCACATCACATCTGAGGCTGCCCCAAGAGGTGGGTACCAAACCATCTCGTCAGCCAATCAGATCCCTAGTCTGGAGACTACACATCATATATCACGGCACGGTACAACGTACTCCATGCTGCAAGCACAATACAACGTACACCCCATACCCATATCATCTCAATATCCAACGCCATGTCTCAAAATGCACGTGCGAGCCTATTTAATCGGTGTGGCATACAGCCTACCCGAAGCTCCCAGCATGACCTTATGCATGTCATATAAAAATCTAGTGCGAGCAAAGCTCCCAACACTATGTCATGTAGAAAATCATGTAAAATCGAGTGCAAGCTAAGCTTCCAGCACTCTGTCACATGCACAAATCATGTCAATCTCGTGCAAGTAATGCTCTCAGCACGTTTTGTTTCCACATAAATCATATAGGTGGCTCAATTTTCAAATAATGGTTTTCAAAACCAAAATCAACACATGACACGTGCTATTTCATTTCAATTGATAGAACTTCAGCCAGCCTACCCAATTTCTTGTTGAAAAGCATTAAAATACATCAAGAACACTCAGTTCTTGCTTTTCATGACTTTTTCTAAAAGTATAAATATTTACCCGTCAGAGGGGTAAAATCATCATTTACCTTATCGGGTCAAAATAAATATTATATCATGTGCTAAAAAGGAATATTTCATTGTGAAAACACTCAAAACATGATATTTATGCATATTTCAATCCAATCCTAACTATTTCAAAATTTTCCTTAGTAGGGGCAAAACGGTAATTTTTACTTTGTCGGGTTTTCTACCCATATTTTCCATATACAATTTAATTATTTGAAACTCTACCCGAAAATACATGTAGCTACCTCTAGCTACTCATACAATTCTCTTACCTCAATTTCTTTGATCATTCTACCTTTTTCGTCGTTACCGATCACCCGATCTGTTTAACTCCCAATATATTCTCTAGAGCTGTAGAAAATCATTTATTGAGTTAAATACAGTACATTTTACTTACATTTCACTTTTAATGAGCTTAATTTATAGCATTGGGCTCGTTTACTCTTAATGGGTCCGATTGCACCTTAATGGGCATTAATCTCATTTTTCATCTACTAATCACATCATCGAGGCCTGTTGGGCTCATTGGGCCCACCAACAATTTATTGGGCCTCGTTCTAAACTCTTGGATAACTCCAATAATTATTTACGACATTTTATCTCAAATTTCAGAATATATTTCATTTAATGCCGAAATTAAATCCATAATTTATGCGATGAATTACTAATATGCATAACGGTATAATTTGTCGTAAATAAGGGTTAATTACTCAAAATTCCATGATAGTACGTAAATCGAGGCTGACTCGAGCTCTCATTTGTCGTCGATTATCGAGCTACACAATTATATTTTTCAGGTTAAATCCGATGAAATATATATTTAAATAATTATTTCGACAATTAAATTGGTCCATTTGACCACTTACCGGCTTACCCGGAGCTCGATTGCAACACCAAATTTTTTCTCTTTTTTTTCTTTTTCTTTTTCTTTTTCTCTTTCTTTTTTTGGCTGAATCGGTTCGGTCCGGTTCAACTCGATTCAAACTTGTTCAGTCCAGTCCAACTTTCTCCCTCGTCGTTCGGAGCTTTTCCAGTCGGTTCTTCACCGGCTTCCGCCTCTAACTTGTCCGCGGGGTAGTCCGGTGCATGGATCTGGGGTCGGCTTCACCAATGCTCACCGAAAAGTGGTCGGTCCGGCCTCTTCTCTCCTCCGACGTTGGTACCCAAATTTTTTTCATTCGATCGGCGTCGTTTCTGGCCGATCTACGCCTGGATCGGAGCCGCCGTTGTCCCCCTCTGGCCGATGGTAGGTCACTCCTCCCTTCCTTGACCGCCGGTCATCTCCCTTTCCTCTTTTTCCCTCTCTTTCTCTCGATTTCTCTCCCTCTCTCGCCGGTCGCGGCTTTCCTCCCTCTGCCAGCACCGGCAGTGGCCTCCGCTGCTTCCTCTCGCCGGTGGCAGCCTCCAATCAGAGAGGCCGAGGCAGAAGAGAGCTCGGCTCCCTCGGTTCTTCAGCTTTTGCCTTCTGTTTCTCTTTTTCATTTCCAGTCGCGATTTCGCGACTCATTTTCTTCGTTTCTTTTTTTTTTTAATTGACTTGACTTTGACTTCTTTTTTTTTATATTATATTTTATTAAAATATAATATAATATATTATATACCTAAAATATTTAAATATATATATTTATCTTATTTATTTCTCGGGTTATTTTTTCAATATTTTTGAGATAATTTCCCGAGGTGAAAATTTTGATTTATTCCTATAAATTCATATCTTAATCAATTTAACCCGAAATTTAATTATTTTTCCTTTATTGATCAAGATTTCTTGAATCCATGTTTACAGTGTAAATTTCTTATCGAATTTAAGGTCTTTTGACCGTTTTACCCTTTAACATGTTCGGGACCAAATCGACACAACTTCCCTTCACGAACCCTTTCTCATTTCGTGTTTTAAATTCTTATCTTCATTCTAAATGGTCCGAATCTCAATCGTTTAATATGTGGCCGTTTAAATCTCCATTTGATCTCTAAATGCATTTGGGAATTTTATTCATTCCATTTGCATTTTTCATTCATGTAAAACTCTTCATATGATTCAATTTACATATATCCATGTTTACATCAAGTGAATCATAAGGAAATATGATAAAAATTTGGGTCTTACATAATCTCCCCCACTTAAGAAATTTGGTCCTCCAAATTAGAACCAAGTCATATGGGTCCATAAGCATTTTCAGATACATTTATCGCATCATACTCTTTAATTCCCATATGCCTTTTTC
Source organism: Firmiana major (assembly GCA_033439115.1). Classification (NCBI taxonomy): domain Eukaryota; kingdom Viridiplantae; phylum Streptophyta; class Magnoliopsida; order Malvales; family Malvaceae; genus Firmiana; species Firmiana major. Next base: position 66,686,832 of record CM065898.1, on the reverse strand, counting down.
CAAAGCGTAATACTACCAAAGGACTTTAACTAGGGAGATCATCTTAAGCCTCAATACTTACTCCTTTCGTATAATAACCGAATCAACTTTTCATCATATGACCTACTCTCTTTGAGCTTCAACGGTCTCCGTCTCTTATCAGCATAATTTTTCTGTCTACTCTGAGGTGGTCTTAATCTCTCACACATTAACTGAACATCCATTAAAGGATTTTCTTAACAAATCGGGAGCACTTATCAGTCAGTCACCCACTTCTTCCTATGCAAATCGAAAAAAAAAACCTTACGGCCAAACAACGCCTCATATAATGTCATCTCGATACTCGAGTGATAACTATCATTGTAGGTAATTTAGCAAATAACAAGTGATCATTCCAGGAGCTTCGAACATCAATCGTACATGCTCTCTACTTATCCTCCAGAACCTGTATAGTCCTCTCTGACTGACCATCTGTTTGAGGATGAAAGGCTGCGCTAACACTCAACTGGGTTCTCATGACTCCCTGAAAAATATTCCCAGAACTGGGAAATGAAGTGGGAATCCCCATCTGATACAATGCTCACTGGAAAACTTTCATGGTATTCCACCATCTCCCTAACACATAAATCCGCCCACACACTCAGAGTATTAGTAGCTTTCATAGCTAGTAAGTATCAGACTCAGTCAATCTATTGACTATCTCCTAAATAGCCTCGTGATTCTTGCGGGTCCTCTGTATCCCATCACCAATTTATGGTAACATACTCCCATCTTTGTGTCGATATAGGTAGAGGCTGCAATAACCCTGTAGACTTATGATACTATACCTTACTCTGCTGACATACGAGATACTTTTCTACAATCTCTACAATGTTTCTTCTCATATCTGACCACCAATACCCTTTTTATATACTGATATATTTTTATTACTCACTTGATGCACTCTATATCTTGAAGAATGAGCTTTTGACAATAAAAATCTCATTAACTGTGGGTCCTTGGGAGCATTTCTTTTGCCTCTGAACCTCAGTAAGCCATCATCACTCACTATGAACTCTGTCACTGTACCCATCTGAATCTGACTCACACTATCGACATCCTACCGATCATTATGTTAAGCCTGTCGAATCTGGTCAATCCAATCAAGTTCTAATCTCAGGCTAGCTGTCACATAATCACTGTCAGCATCAGAAGGGATCACATCACTACTGAGGCTCACAAATGGCTATAATAGCTCACGCTCCCTGACCATCATATGTGATACCATCTCGAGGCTTTTTCTGGTCTAGGTATTAGTCACAACATTAGCCTTACCTGGGTGGTATAATATCTTACGATCATAGTCTTTCAGAAGCTCTAACCCTTTTTGTTATCTCATTTTCAATTCTTTCTGTGCAAACAAATGCTTAGGGCGTTTATGATCAGTGCATACATGGAATTTTTCACCGTATTAGTAGTGGCGCCATATCCTCAGTGCAACCACTACGACTACCAAATTTAAACCATGGGTCGGATAGTTTCTCTCATGGTCCTTAACTGTCGAAATTCATAAGCCACTATCTTCCCATTTTTTACATCAGTATACAGCCTAATCCTTATTTTGAGGTATCCATATATACTGAGAAACCTCATAAGCTATTAGGTATGGTGAGAATACACGTGGTGGTCAGTTTATGTTTCAATTTACCAGCTCTCACAGAAGCTACTTTCACACTTATCATCCCACTCAAATACAACTTTCTTTCGAATGAGACGTGTTAATTAAGTAGTCTATTTCAAGAAAAAACAAATCACCTATATAACAGTTTCAGTTACTGCTCATAATCTTCCCTGGACTTCGAATACACCAAAATATCTTTAATACGGATGATAACAATTCAGTGCAGATAAGATTTAAACACATCATTCGTTAATGCCTTAACAGGTACAAAAGTTGTCTTGATCACATCCACATACCAAATCCTCAATAAATGATACCCAGATTTCAAATCGATCTCAAAAAGATCTGTGCTCTCTAAAGCTAATCTAATAGTTCATCAATACATGGGATGGAACTTATTCTTGATGTTAGCCTCATTCGACAACCAATAATAATTTCCTTGTCGGAGGCTTCCATCTTTCTTTTTCATAAACAATACCAGTGCTCCTCGTGGTGAGACACTCAATTTGATAAATCCTTATCCAATAACTCCTGTAATTGCTTCTTTAATACCTTCAGTTCCACTGAAGCCATTTTATACAATGGTTTTGTTATCGGCTCAGCACCAGTTATCAATTCAATACAAAATTCCACCTTTCTAACTGGTGACAACCCTGGTAGATCGTCCGAAAAGACATTAGGCAACTTCCTGACTACTAGGATATCTGTCAACTCCGGATATACCTTATCCATATCAACCACATAAGCGATGAAATCTTTTCATCATTAATCATTCTGTTAGTACAATCATTTACTCCTTTAATTACAACCATTACACTTTTCCATCACTTGTCAAAACATACTATACATTTTTCCAAGTGAAAATATCACTATCTTAGAATAGAAATCAAAACAGCATAGTCTACAACCGACCAATTTGGGAATGGATTAGTTTACCTTAAAATCATTCATATTTAATTGAATAAGATCGACTGACATATCATTTTCCCTCACTTTTAACTTACAATCTTTAAATACACAATCAGTTAGCTGATTATTATTCATTGGGGTGCTAACTATCAGCATTTTGCCTAAAGGTATAGGCTTCACATCTTTCGCTAACTTATATGCTGACGAAGGCGATTTGAATAATGCGTGGTACCAAAATCAATTAAAACAATTGCTTCAATATCCACAATTAAGGTGGTACCTTCCATCACATCAGATGAAGCATTAATAGTGTCCTGGTCTAAGGCATACACTCGCCCTCAACTAACAGCCTATTTCCCTTTCTCTTCGATTGTGACATTCTTTTCTGGTACAGAAGTATCAGCAAGGCTTTCTCAGGCTCTTTGCCTTTATGTGGGGCAATCACACCCAACTCTAGGCAATCCTTAAATAAATGGCCTGTATTACAACTCTTAACGCATGTTTTAGTCAACAAGATGTGGGGCCTATTTTCGTGGTATCTACCACACATCTTACGTTGTTCAGTAGTAGGTCGGGATCCTCCAATCACAATACCCCTCATAAACGCTGAAACTAGATAAACTGGGGCTTATTAATCATCTTACCCTATGTCTTATTAATTCTAAATCTCTTGCCAAATGGCCTCTTTTCCACTCTGACACCTTTGTCATCCATTATTCTTTTCTATCTCTATTTCGGCCCTTATTATCTTTCCCAAACTCTGAGGAGTGCAATTCATAATCTTATTCGTACCACTGTGGTCTACGCACTGCCTCGTCGTATTGAATAATATCTAACAGGGCCAATCAGACTCTGATAGACGATCTGAGTCTTTCCATGACTTTTGGACCTTTCGATTCTCACTGTCCATAATGTCGGGTTATACCTGCCTAGGGATGAAAATCAAGATTCATACTCATCAATTGACCTGTTCTTTTAGGTTAAAGTCTGAAATATACTATCTTTGTGCATCCAAAATTATCTCTCATGTCAGCTCTGGATGTCTAACTCTTAGGATGGGTCGAACGAACTTCCACCCATGTTTCGTCTCGCCCTCCAACATAAACACATCAAAAGTCACTTTCTCGGTCAACATATACTGATAGAACCCGTATAACTTTGCTATCTCATTCATTTAGTCCTCAATAGCTGCTGGGTTCTTTACCTCACTAATTATCGATGGCATGAACTTTTAAAATTGCCTTAATCTGTCTAGCTCATAATCATATTCCAAATCATTACCACTCTGCTGTAGGGCTGTATGCAAAGACGTATCCTTAATCAGTGAGTTGTTGAAATTTCTATAGTATGAGACATCTTTGCAGGCTATGCAGCTAGGTCTTGTCAGCCCTTAACTCCCTGGATATACTGAGCAAACAACTCTAAAATATTCTCTACACTCTGCTTCAACCTCGTGAAGCGTGTCTCAATATCTTCTGGTCTCATTGTGGGACCCTATAGAGTATGCTCAATATCAACCTCCACCTCAATCTCATCCTGAGTATCATGTGATGACTCAATACCACTCTCAGGTCTACCTTTACGGCCTCAAGTAGATGTACTCGCCCCTTTACCGTAGCGGCTATCACTTATAATGATTATATTCTTGTATTCATAACCATTTATTAGTCTTATCCCATTTCGGTATACATAGTTATATCTAAATAAAGCACAGTAATATGGGGATGTAACTTTCTTACTTACTAATACCGACTCATATCAGGCTAACTCAGCTCTGATACAACCTCTGTCACGTCCCATTTTTACTAAAAATCGCTATAAATTTTTTACTTTTTTTTTCCTTTCTTTTCCCGATCGTGAACATTCTCACCACAAAACAGTTGGGCTATGAGTCAATATTAATCACCCTTTACCATTTACCATGACATCTATCTTTGAATTTATTTAAATATAACACGTATACTTTATAATTGAGACTCTATACTTGTACATGTTTACTAATATTTACATCCGCCATATTACATTCAAAATTAATTATTGTGCTATTACATGTTTAGATATATAATCATACCAAGTGTATACCTTTCGATGATGGGAAGCAGCGGATACCAAGAATGCAAGTCCTCAGCCGCTTACTAATTACTGCAAGTGCTCTGAAAAGAGGGGAAAATAAGGGGAATGAGCAAACCACGTGCTCAGTAAGGCAATCATGCAAGCAAGTAGATAACCACACTATCTACATGCTCATGATGCCATGCATTAAATCATTCTCTTTCGAAATCATGCTTAAATACGAATTTCATGCATACTTTTATGCCAGGTAAAATAATTCGTATAAAACAATTTATTTCATGAAATGACAGATAAAGCATGGAATTATACTTCATGATGTTTAAATAATGTACATTATGTCAAAACATGCCATTTATTTCAAATTGGCAATTCATTGGGTGAAATGGCAGATAAAGCATGGAATTATGCGTCATGCTATTTAAATAATGCACATTTTATCAAAACATGCCATTTATTTCAAATCCACATCCACCCCAAAATCATCAGGACTCAGTCCCAAACATAAAATCATGAAATCACAAAATCAAGTAATGAGTAATATGTGATTTCATAAAGCAAATTATATGCGATTTCGCAAGTAAGTGACATGTGAGACTAGGCAAGAATAAGGGTAATAACTCTAGGATTATGGCCATATCCTGTAATCCCAGGCTACACTAATCAGGTGTACGGGGTATCACATCACATTTGAGGCTGCCCCAGGAGGTGGGTACCAAACCATCCCGCCAGCCTATCAGATCCCTAGTTCGAAGACTACACATCATATATCACGGCACAGTACAACGTACTCCATGCTGCAAGCACGGTACAACGTACACCCCATGCCCATGTCATCTCAATATCCAACGCCATGTCTCGAAATGCACCCGCGAGCCTATTTAATCGGTGTGGTACACAGCCTACCCGAAGCTCCCAGCATGACCTTATGCATGTCATATAAAAATCTAGTGCGAGCAAAGCTCCCAACACTATGTCATGTATAAAATCATGTAAAATCGAGTGCAAGCTAAGCTTTCAACACTTTGTCACATGCATAAATCATGTCAATCTCATGCGAGTAATGCTCTTAGCACATTTTGTTTCCACATAAATCATGTAGGTGGCTCAGTTTTCAAATAATGGTTTTCAAAACCAAAATCAACACATGCCACGTGCTATTTCATGTCATTTGATAGAACTTTAGCCAGCCTACCCAATTTCTTGTTGAAAAGCATTAAAATACATCAAGAACACTCAGTTCTTGCTTTTCATGACTTTTTCTAAAAGTATAAATATTTACCCTTCATAGGGGTAAAATCATCATTTATCCTATCGGGTCAAAATAAATATTATATCATTTGCTAAAAAGTAATATTTCATTGTGAAAACACTCAAAACATGATATTTATGCATATTTCAATCCAATCCTAACTTTTCTAAAATTTCCCTTAGTAGGGGCAAAACGGTAATTTTCACTTTGTCGGGTTTTCTACCCATATTTTCCATATACAATTAATTATTCAAAATTCTACTTGAAAATACATGTAGCTACCTCTAGCTACTCACACAATTCCCTTACCTTAATTTCTCTGATCATTCTATCTTTTTCGTCGTTACCGATCACCCGATCTGTTTAACTCCCAATATATTCTCTAGAGCTGCAGAAAATCATTTATTGAGTTAAATACAGTATATTTTACTTGAATTTCACTTTTAATGAGCTTAATTTATAGCATTGAGCCCGTTTACTCTTAATGGGCCCGATTGCACCTTAATGGGCATTAATCTCATTTTTCATTTATTAATCACATCATCGAGGCCTATTGGGCTCATTGGGCCCACCAATAATTTATTGGGCCTCGTTCTAAACTCTTGGATAACTCCAATAATTATTTACGACATTTTATCTCGAATTCCAGAATATATTTCATTTAATGAGGAAATTAAATCCATAATTTATGCGATGAATTACTAACAGGCATAACGGTATAATTTGTCGTAAATAAGGGTTAATTACCCAAAATTCCATGATAGTATGCAAATCGATGCTGACTCGAGCTCTCGTTTGTCGTCGATTATCGAGCTACACATTTATATTTTTTGGGTTAAATCCGAACAAATATATATTTAAATAATTATTTCAAAAATTAAATTGGTCCATTTGACCACTTCCCGGCTTACCCGGAGTTCGATTGCAACACCAAATTTTTTCCCATTTTTCCTTTTTCTTTTTCTTTTTCTCTTTCTTTTTCTGGCTGAACCGGTTCGGTCCGGTTCAGACCGATCCGATTCAGCTCAGTTCAGTCCAGTCTAACTTTCTCCCTCGCGGTTCAGAGCTTTTCCGATCGGTTCTCCACTGGCTTTCGCCTCCAGCTTGTCCGCGGTGTAGTCTGGTGCATGGATCTGGGGTCGACTTAGCCAAAGGTCCCCGGAAAGTGGTGGGTCCGGCCTCTTCTCTCCTCCAGCATTGGTACCTAAATTTTTTTCTTTCGATCTGCGCCATTTCTGGCCTATCTGCGCTTGGATCGGCGCCGCCGTCGTCCCCCTCTAGCCGGTGGTAGGTCGCTCCTCCCTTTCTCAGCAGCCGGTCATCTCCCTTTCCTATTTTTCCCTCTCTTTCTCTCGATTTCTCTCCTCTCTCGCCGACCGGGGCTTTCCTCCCTCTGCCAACATCGGGTGGCCTCCGCTGCTTCCTCTGGCCGGTGGCAGCCTCCAATCGGAGAGGCCGAGGCAAAAGGGAGCTCGGCTCCTGGTTCTTCAGCTTTTGCCTTCTGTTTCTCTTTTTCATTTCCAGTCGCGATTTCGCGACTTATTTTCTTCGTTTTTTATTTTTTTAATTGACTTGACTTTGACTTCTTTTTTTATATTATATTTTATTTAAATATAATATAATATATTATATACCTAAAATATTTAAATATATATATTTATCTTATTTGTTTCTCGGGTTATTTTTCCAATATTTTCGGGATAATTTCCCAATGTGAAAATTTTGGTTTATTCCTATAAATTCATATCTTGATTAATTTAACCTGAAATTTAATTATTTTTCCTTTATTGATCAAGATTTCTTGAATCCATGTTTACAGCGTAAATTTCTTACCGAATTGACACTGAATTTCAGGTCTTTTGATCGTTTTACCCTTTAACGTGTTCGGGAACAAATCGACACAACTTCCCTTCACGAACCCTTTCTCATTTCGTGTTTTAAATTCTTATCTTCATTCTAGATGGTCCGAATCTCATTCGTTTAATATGTGGCCATTTAAATCTCCATTTGATCTCTAAATGCATTCGAGAATTTTATTCATTCAATTTGCATTTTTCATTCATGTAAAACTCTTCTTATGATTCAATTTACATATATCCATGTTTACATCAAGTGAATCATAAGAAAATATGATAAAAATTTGGGTATTACACAGAGGATGAATTTGTGTACCGGACGATGATACGCTGAAGAAATAGATACTGAGAGAATCCCACTGCTCGTAATACACCATGCACCCAGGGAGTACTAAGATGTACCGAGATTTGAGAAAGGTATACTGGTGGATTGGTATGATGCGAGACGTGGCAGATTTTGTGGCCAGATGTTTAATGTGCCAGCAAGTGAAAGTTGAGCATCGAAAGCCTGGAAGATTATTGTAACCTTTACCTGTGCCTACATGGAAATGGGAGCATATCACCATGAACTTTATTATGGGTTTACCGAGGACCCAAAGGGGTCGTGATGCGATATGGGTCATAGTGGATAGACTGACAAAAAGTGCCCACTTCTTTGCCATCAAGAGCACCGATACTGTGGGTACCTTAGCTAAGTTGTATGTCAGCGAGATAGCTAAATTACATGGGGCTCCATTGAGTGTTACTTTTGACAGAGATTCTCGATTTACTTCCAAATTTTGGACCTAGTTTTAGGAGTCCATGGGATCTCGATTGAGCTTTAGTACCACCTATCATCCTCGATAGATGGTCAGTCAGAGAGGACTATTCAGACTCTGGAGGATATGTTGAGGGTGTGTACGATAGATTTTAAGGGATCATGGGATAATCACCTACCCTTAGCAGAGTTTGCGTACAATAATAGCTATCATGCGAGTATTGGAATGACACCTTTTGAGGCTCTATAGGGTAGGAGATGTAGATCCTCTGTAGCGTGGAAAGAAGTGGGTGATAGAAAGATAAATGCTCCTGAACTTGTTGAACAGGTTGTACAAAGTGTGAAACTCATATGTGAGAGATTACGGGCTGTACAGAGTAGACAGAAAAGCTATGCGGATGTGCGTAGATGGCCACTCGAATTTGATGTTGGTGATGCAGTATTTCTGAAGATATCACCGAGTAAGGGTATCATGAGATTTGGAAAGAAAGGGAAGTTGAGTCCTCGATACATTAGACCATTCGAGATTCTTGAGAGAGTGGGAGAGGTAGCCTACAGGTTGGCATTACCCCCACAGATGTCTGGGATACATAACGTATTTCATGTGTCTATGTTAAGGAAGTACCACCCGGACCCTTCTCATGTTATAGAGTATGAAAAGATAGACATACAAGAGGATATGAGCTACACTGAGGAACCCGTCCAGATTCTCGATAGAAAAGAGAAGATACTTAGAACCAAAAGCATCCTATTAGTGAAAGTTTTGTGGAAACATCACTCAATGGAAGAGGCAACTTGGGACTTGGAGAGTCTCATGAAGGAGAAGTACCTCCATATGTTTGATGAGTCAAGTTGAATTTGGAGGACCAAATTCTTTAAAGTTGGGGAGGATAAGAGAACTGAGAATTTATATACCCCAGTTATGAGAATTGTAATTTGGTGTATGTAATTATGATATGTTAATGTACACGCAAGTTTTAAATAGGATGAAGTATAAGAAAATGAAGTTTTAAGTCTTGAATGTGTATGGATTGAAATATGGACTATGGGGTAGATTTTGAGAAGTTTTACATTGAGTTTTCTACAAATTGATGTAGCAATAGTACAATCTGTGAAGGCCAGATCGATCTCCAAGGATGAGAGATCGATCTCATGGATCCAGAATGAAGGAAATGTGCAAGAATTGATAGGCAGATCGACCTCATAGGCAAGAAGATCGATCTCATGAAGCATTCTATAAACAGTAGATTGATCTCCTCAAGGAGCAGATCAATCTCATGAAGCGTTCTGTAAACAGAAGATCGATCTCATAATTTGAGCAAATCAATCTCATGAAGCAATTAAGAGATCGATCTCACCCCATGATAGATCAATCTCCTAGGCATAAAATTACCCCAAAACGTTCCCAAATTTAAATAAAGATCGATCTCATCAAGGACCAGATCGATCTCTTACCATTTGTCTATAAAAGAACCCCTGCGTTTTTCCTGCATCTCAAATTTTCTCTCTCCAAAAACCCTATTCCAATCGAAACCCTAGCTTTCTCTCTCTTTTAAATTACCCATTTTTGTTCGAATCAGAGGTTGTAGAAAGAATGAAAGTTGTTCCTCATCCAAAGGAGAACAACATACTTGAAAATCAGAGGACGCATTGAATCGAGGTGTGAAAAGAGCTCTCCATAAATTTTGGGTAAATTTCTAAGCTTGAATCTTTGATTTGGAAGTAGATTCTTGTGATTGTGACTATGGGTGTTGTGATAAAATAGCTAGGAAAGGATTAGAGTTGATGAAATTATGATTTTTGTTGGAGTGATGATGGTATTATACAATTTGTGGTAAATTGTGGGATTTTGGCTATAATTGGAATTAAGGCAATGAGGTGATTTTGACATGGATACAGCGCATGAAATATGTAGAATTTAAAATGTAGTATATGAGAATGTGGATTAGGATAGGGATATGAGAAAAATAAGGTTTGTAGTATTTAACAGGAATATGAGCAATTATGTGCTCGAGGATGTGATTGAGATGAATTATTGATGTTTTAACATTGTTTGGACAGCCTGAGAGTTCCAGAGAGGAATGCGAGGCTGGTCCGTTGTTTGGGGGAAACAATTGCACTATACAAGGTGCAACGCGGTAAGGGAAAACTCAAACCCATTTGTGTATGTGTTTTGTGATGATGTTGTAGCATGAAAAGTGATTTGAGAAAACAAACATGTTTTTATGAGTTGTGAATGAGTATTGCACATGGTTTTATAGCTGGTTGGGGCCCAATTTTTATGAGTTGTAAACTAAACGTGAAATTGTTTTACAACCATTTTTGGTTTAAAAAGTGAAAAGTGATTTGGGCTCTACGTTATGGCATACTGAGATTTGAGAAATGTGTGCGTGGTTTTGCCGGTTTGAGCTCGATTTTGACATGTTTTGTGTTGAGTACAAAACGATTTTGAGATGAGTTTTATGAGAAAACCATTACAAGCGCTACGTGAAGGCAAAACAGTTTTATATGATAATGGCTATTACTAAGACTTAGGCTGTCATGTTGAATACACATCGAGCCTTGCTCTGGTAGCATGTAAGTCCGGGCCTTGCTTTGGTAGCATGCAAGTCTGATATTCCTCCGTTCTGATAACGTGAGATGACCCCACTCCGCAGTAGTAATGGGTGGAATTGCTTTAATAGCATGTAAGACCGAGCCGTGCTTTGATAGCATGTAAGACCGACTGTTGTACGACTCTTATCAAGTCTACAGCGAACCATGGCCATGGTTGTATTATTGTCGACGAAATCCCTCAATTGGGGATGTCCGCCTAGGGGACGAGTTCAATCATTTTGATGTGCCATGGCGAGTTTTTATGTGAGTTTTCTTTGCCTAGTCTTGTTTTACACATGAGATTGTGTTTTGCAGCTGCACCACGTGCATTATTATTGCGGTGATTTTCATCACGTTTTATGAGAAAAGTCATTATCGCATCCTGATTTACACAAGCTTGTAACCACTTGTAATCATGGTTTGAGCCATTTATTATCATGTTTCTACATGAGCTTTGAGAATGAGTTGAGATGATGTTTTAAATATTCATGCTACATTTTCTACTGAGTTTAATGAGTTTAACTCACAAAATAAAATGATTGTGCTGTGCAAATCATTATTTCATTAACGAGTCCCTTACCCCCCTTACTGAGAGATTTAGAAGCTCACCCTGTTTTTCTATCCCCCCAGATTTCTTCAAGTGAAGAGAGTTTCCTTGCGCCGTACAGAGTAGTGACTAGTGAAGGACTTGAGCTCCAGGCCATATATTGTATTTGAGGTATATTTTATGATTTCATGTACCCAAACTAAAGTTGTATTTACAGACACTTGATGTACAATGATGTATGGGATGTATTAGGATTAATTAACTTTGAATTGAGTAATGCATATGGTATGATGTATAATTATGAGATGATGAGATCCTGAGGTATGATATGTATCATGATGTATGACACTGCACATGAATGCACCCTTAATTGTGAATGGATATGAAAAAGTTTTAAATTTGCCCTATTTTTTCGCGCTTCCGGGGCGTCACAGGATTGATCAACAGTGCAGTGATATTGTCGGGTAGATACAGAGGGGCACAGAGAGTGATTTTGAGTTAGGCTCCGATGGATTGTTGATTTCAGAGGTAGGATATGTGTTCCCGAGGATTCAGAGATCAGGAAGATGATATTGTCAGAGGCTCACTCATCGAGATATACGATACATCCAGGGAATACCAAGATGTATCAAAACCTTTGAAAGATTTATTGGTGGTTTGGGATGAAGAAAGACATTGCTGAATATGTCGCTAGATGTCTCGTCTGTTAGCAGGTGAAGGTAGAGCATCAGAAGCCTGCAGGATTATTGCAGCCTCTACCAATGCCGACTTGGAAGTGGGAGCACGTCACCATGGATTTTGTGATGGGATTACCAAGGACCTGTAGAGGTTATGATTCCATATGGGTGATTGTGGATCGGTTGACGAAGTTAGCCCATTTCCTAGCTATGAGAGCTATCGATACTTTGAGCCAGTTAGCGAACTTGTATGTGCGCGATATAGTGAGGTGACATGGAATTCCAGTGAGCATTGTTTCTGATAGGGATGCCCCCTTCACTTCCCATTTCTGGGAACATTTTCAGGAAGCGATGGGGACCTAGTTGAGTTTTAGCACCGCATTTCATACTCAGACAGATGGTCAGTCAAAAAGGACTATACAGACCTTGGAGGATATGTTGAGAGTGTGTGCATTGGATTTTGGAGGGATGACCATTTGCCACTAGCAGAGTTCGCCTATAATAATAGTTTTCTTGCAATTATCAGGATGGCACCATATGAGGCATTGTATGGGCATAGATGTCATTCTCCTATTGGATGGGAAGAGGTTGGTGACAGATAGATCTTTGCTCCTGACTTGGTTAAACAAGCCTCTGAGGACGTCCAGTTGATTTGTGAGGTTACGGACAGCTCAAAGCAGACAAAAGGGTTACGCTGACAGGAGACAGAGACCACTAGAGTTTAATGTGGGTGAGTCAGTGTTTTTGAAGATTTCTCCCTCGAAGGGAATTATGAGATTCGGGAAGAAGGGGAAGTTGAGCCCTCGATAAATAAGGCCATTTGAGATACTTGATAAAGTGGGAGATAAGGCATACAGGCTAGCATTGCCACCTGAGCTAGTGAATGTACATAACGTCTTCCACATATCCATGTACGGAAGTACCACCCGGACCCGATGCATGTGATAAGATATGAGCCTTTGGAGCTTAATGAAAGCATGACGTACATTGAGAAGCCGGTTCGGATATTGGATATAAAAGAGAAAGTGTTGAGGACAAAGACAATTCCCTTGGTGAAGATCCTTTGGCAACATCACACTGTGGAAGAAGCCATATGGGAATTGGAGAGTTTGATATGGGAAAAGTATCCTGAGTTATTCACAGATTGATCGGTTCTAATTTGGAGGACCAAATTTTCTAAGTGGGGGAGAATGTGAGACCCTATATATGTATAACTTTGTATATATGTAAATGGAATAATAATATGGATGATTTTGGATCAAGTAAATGAGAATGAAGTTCAAATGAGTATTGTGAATGCATGTGAAGGTTAAATAAGGGTTGAAGTGGCCACAAACGAAGTAAATGAAAACCTCAAGCATCCAGAATGAGTATAAGGACGTAAAATGTATAAACGAGGGATTATACGAACCTTTTTGAGTTCTGAGTGATACGTACAAGTTTCATAATGTAGAATTCATAAGAAATGAGCCTTACCATTGCCCAACTATGAATGGATTTCAAAATGACTAGTCAAGCAATCAAAGGCAAATTAACCTTTGGGAATTCTGGGAAAACAGCAGTGGAAATGCAAAAAATGAAGGCCAGATCGATCTCCTATTCAAGGTAAATCAATCTCTTGTGCAAACAAGGGCAATCCCAAGTGAAATTACTAAGGCAGATCGATTCCCCACTCAAGCAGATCGATCTCCCCTTAAGACCAAATCGATCTCCTTAATTCTCTGCTTGAGATAAATCAATCTTGTTCTATTGAAGCAGATCGATCTCATTTACTGAAGCAGATCGATCTCAAGCCCTCGACAGATCGATCTCAAGCCTTCAAAATGCCGTGAAAATTAGGAATTTAAGAGGACCAGATCAATCTCTACCTAGTGAAAATTGATCTCATCAAGCCAATTCTATAAATAGGGAGCAGTTGGATCTGCATTTCACGGGATTAAACCATTCCTTTCCATTTTCATTCCAAAAACCTAGCTTTCTCACTCCTAAATCCATCCATTTTCATTGAGATTTGAAGGAAGGCTATTAGTTACAAAGTTGTTCATATCAAAGAGAAGAACAACATAGCTTGGAGTCATTACCCCATTTATTGTATTGAAGGAGCAAAGCTGCATTTCCATTTGGAGCAAAGAGGAAATCAAGCTAGGTGAGTTTCTAATGTAATAACCCAAGTGCATTTGTTTAGATATTACTTTTGGAGTAGATTGGTATGTATTTTCATGGTAGAAACTACCTAGAATGCAAAGGAACAACTATAACCTAGTAATGGATTAGTGAGAGAAAGTGAAATTTATTGGAGTAATGATAAATAGGCTATCTTAAGGTTATAATGGTGTTGTGAGTATGATTTTAAGATGGTGTTATGGAATGAATTGTAAGATTCACCAAAAAAGGTATAAAGTATATGTAAGGCATTTGTAAAATGCATAAATGAATGAGAGAGTAAGGGTAAAGCATTTCACATCAAGTCCTAAACAAGTAACTAAGTGAGTTACTAGATAAATTGGTTAAGAAATGGCTTGATGATGGCCAAATGCAAAAATGGGCCAATCTTAATGAAATAGGCTCAATGAAATTGGGCCAAAAGCGCAAGAAGCGAAGAGGAGGAGAGTCGCACCCAAGTAAATCGAGGTAAGGGAATTGTGTGGACTCTTAGAGATATATGTTTGCATTTTGGGGCGCATTATATTTTCTAGATTATATGTGGTGATAGGGATTGAAATGGGTGATTGAAAGGCAAGGAGTTGGGTTTTGAGAAAATATGCATGAAAATAAAATTATGATGCTTTGAAAACTTGTTTTACTATTTTAGAAAATGATTGGTAGGTTGGCTAACATTTGAAATAAATTGCATAAGAAATAATTTGATTTGGATTTATAATCTTACTTTGTAAAGAACTGAACCACCTACATGGATTTCGTGAGAATGAAAGCGTGCTAGAGCATGACTCACATGAGATTTGATGTGTTTTATACGCATGAGTGCTAAAGCTTAGCTCGCACTAGTTTTCACATGGATTTCTATGATGATGTACTGGAGCTTAGCTCGAACAGATTTTATACTGGTTTTGACATGGTGCTGGAGTATACCTCACATTAGATGTCCACCATACTTGTTACTGTGCTTGAGATTACTCGCACATGGTTTATGACATGTTGATAGCCGTGCTAGGAGCTTCGGGTAGACTGGGTGTCGCACCAATTAAATAGGCTCGCACGTGTAATTCGAGATGTGGCGTGATACGATGTGATGATATGGGTCCACAAAGTATGTTGTACAGTGCAGGTAGCATGGAGCGCATTCTACTGTGTTGAGATTGTGATATGCTGTCTTCGGACAATGTTTAGATCTACTATGGACCGACGGGTTGGACGTGACCCACCTCCCGTGCGGAAGCAGATAGAGGTGATACCCCTCACACTTGATCAGTGTAGCCTAGGATCACAGAGGATATGGCCATAGTTCTAAAGGAGATTTCCCTGTTATATTGCCTATCTCACATGTCTTTTGCTTTATGAATAAATCCATGTTTGAAATGCTTTGTGAGTCAGGATAGTCCAAGGGAGGGACTGAGTCCTGACAAGTGTTGATCTTATTAAGATGAGAAAGTATGTTAATGGTTTTAAAGTGCACTTACGCATGATGAGATTTTCCATGCCTTATTTGTGAAATACACATGACGGTTTTCCATGCCTTGTATTTTAATTGTGCATTGAATTTTAATAGCATGATTTGCTTTACATGCCATTAAGACAAGCATGAACTAATGATTTGAGGTGCGATGATTAAATTTATGGTTTTGAGCATGGCATCACGATCACGTAGATAGTACAGTATCTACCTGTTCACCTGATTGCTTTACTGAGCGTGTTGTTTGCTCACCCCCTTATTTTTCCCCCTCTACAGAGCATTGAGTATAGACTGAGGGCGACTAGAGGTTTCCTTTTGATAATCGATGCATCCCATCGCGTAAGGTTTACACATTTGTATAATTTTGTATCTAAACTTGCCATAGCACAGTAGCATTTTGAATGTAATCATTGGGGATGTAAAGCAATGTAAAGCAATGTAAACACATGTAAACAACAACTCTGATTTATTTATATAAGTGTTTACTTATAATTTTAAATATAAATCAAATTGTTATGGTTGAATAAGGTAAACATCGACACACAGCCTAACTGTTGAGAGTGTAGCTGTTCACAATCGAAGTAAGGTAAAAATAAAAGATAAATAATGTAGGAAAAGCAAAAAATTTGTGACGATTTTTGGTAGGTTAAGGGTCGTGACATAAAGGGCCAGGTGCAAAGCTTATCATAACCTATCCAAGTTAGGCCATTTCTTTAGCCTAGTAGAAGCTGTGTAGGCTGCCCTACGTTCAAAAAAATTCTAAAAATTATTTTTCATCTTATTCGTTAAATTTTCCACTTCTCTAATATTCTAATATGTCTTTAGTTTTGTCTAAGAAGTTTGGGGTATACTTGTTTTGGAAAAAGTTTCGTTACGATTTAACCTTTCCCAACGCTAAACAGTTAGAATTTTCGATTTGCTTTAAAATTTTATTTAAGGGTTTTAACCTCACTTTTTCCATTCTAATTTAATACTTCAACTTAAGTATACCCCATACTAATTTCCTATGGGCTTGGAATAATTTTCTCAAATTTACAGAATTTATTTTAAATTTATTTCGAGTTCTTGGGAAATTTCTTGATTTAGCACTAACTCGAGTTTTTACTAGCTTTTTCACTTCCGATGCTTTAGTTTTATTTTCTAACCATCAAATCATCCTTAAAAATGCAACCTCTCGGGAAATACTTTGATTTAAAATCTTACCTCGAGTTTCATGCCCCGAGCTTCTGCTACTAATCTGGGTGTTTCGGTTGTTTCTAACCTTGTATAATATTATTTCAAGTCTCTTAATTTCTTTCTAGTTTCCAAAAGAACAATAATACAAAATTTTTAGGTTTCACAACTCGCTTCATTTTAGGATGAGGAGTAACTTAATCGGAGGAACGAAAGCAGAAGAAGGCTTCGAACTAGATTTGATAGACTCATCTAAAAGAGAATATTGGTAACAGACATCATGCCTATAATGAAAAAAGAAAGGAAAATAAGTTAGTAACAAGAAGTGTAAAAGAAAAGCATAAGTGTGAAAACTAATGTGTACCAAGAGAGTGCTTAGACATCAGCTCGCCAACAAATTCGCAGAAAACACGGT
This sequence comes from Firmiana major, assembly GCA_033439115.1. Classification (NCBI taxonomy): domain Eukaryota; kingdom Viridiplantae; phylum Streptophyta; class Magnoliopsida; order Malvales; family Malvaceae; genus Firmiana; species Firmiana major. The sequence goes on along the minus strand of CM065898.1, from coordinate 66,669,311 downwards.
TACTTTTGTCCAACGACCCAAAAAAACATAGTATCTTAAGAAATCTTCTATCATACGATGACAAGGAGGAAGGATGCACAAGAGAATAGTCCCTTCAAAGTGGTTCGAACCAGCCAAACAAAGGATTCAGAAGTGGGAGAAAAAGCGACAAATCAATGTCTTTAACCCTTTCAAGACACATGATAGTTCTAAAAAAGGGAAAAACCAATCTTTGAGTAAAGGGCAAGAAATTTTTTCCCTTTATTATATTGCCTAAGAGTGAAAAGTTTCCTAAAAAGAATGATAAAAAGATGGACATTGACAAGTTCACAAATAGCAATATGACTTACCAAACTCATCCATGACATTTGCATCAATTAAGAAACAATGATATGCAAAGTATTGAGAAAGTTATCAACAAAGAGATGCAAGTAGAAGCCTAAAACCTGCTCTTAGAGTGCCGACATTAATAAAGAGATCATTTGTATGGACTTTTCAATATAATTTCTAAATTATTTGGAAACCCAAGATTAAAAGATTTAGGTATCAAATATACTTCCCTAATAAGTGGAATCTAGGATAAAGAAATAAAACCAAATATAATATTTGGATCCCCAATGGTTGTAACGTCTCGATTCAGCGAAAATTGGACTAAAATTTTCATTTCCTTACTTATGTTTGTCAACGATTAGTGTAGCACCTAATCGACGTTGTTGATCATATTGATCAACTTAATTTATAATTCCATTTATTCCTAGTCCCATTCAAAGTGTGTGATGTGATGGCCTTACCTTCCATCATACAGATATATCATTTATTTAATCATTCATTAACCACAATTGATTCCATGAACCATAAATTGTTGCCTACAAAAGATTATGATCTTACTTGACTTGATCAATGCAGGACACTTCTCTTACAAGTTATAACTGACATCTAATACAACCTACAGACCAATTTGATATCAATTATAATCTATCATTACATCCTTAAAGAATTACATAACTATGCATAAGAGTGTATGACATACAAACCAAGATATATAACCTATGAATATAGCTTCAAAGGAATTAATGCGGGTGACAAGACGACGAGCTCCTAGCCTGCCCCAAAAGGTGTTGCGCTTTCTATACCTAGTGCAGGTAATCTGTGGAGGAAAGGAAAAGGGGGTGAGCTTAACTCTCAGCAAGAGTACATATATAGGGGAAGGTAAAACAGTATGCATATATCATTTAAAAGATAATAGGGCAATCTTAGTTCAAAACATATGATCCCTTACCTCTAGGAAATTACAGCACTCAGCCTTGGTTCCTTTGGCACCAACTTAGGTTAGGCAACATATATATATCACCTAACTTCCCCCAATGAACTCTTAGCTGTAAATGCTAATCATACAACATGTAGTTTTCATGCCCTTATACTTACTTAGACTTTCATAGCTTCATTAATTCTAACATTATCTCATTCATTAAAAAACCCACCTATAAAAACTCTTAGTTCTCATAATCCCAAATAGCTAAGGGTCCTAACCCTAAATCATCATTCAACAATTTAATTTCACAACCTACTTTAGTAAATAAATCAATCATGCCACCAATCTCAACATATATTTATTTTGGGAATTTGGGAAAACTTACTTTGTAGAGAGAAATCCTTGATTGTCTCTCCAAGCATCCCACAGTAAAAACCAACCTTCAAACCATAAATACTCATCGATTTAACATTTGATAACTATAAATACATCATACCCACAAATTAAATCCAAAGTAAAAGCCTCTTACCTTTAATTTCTTCTTTCTTCCATGAACCCTTTTTGGTTCTTTAATTCTCTTTTTTTTTTCCTTCAACCCAATCACACTTAAAGATTTGTACATATGAAGGAATAGAAGTAAAGAATGAGAGTGGGGGTAGTGTCTTTAGCTTTTCTCTTCTTTTTTTTCTTTTTTCTTTTGTCTTTTATCTCTTCTTTTACTTTCCCTTAAGTTTCCTTTGCTTTTTTCGTAACTCCCATATCTTTAAAACCCAATTTTAAAGCTTCAGCTGCTTAGGGGATTGATCCTCTTATCATGGGGATCAATCCTCACCGTTTAAGATCTATCGAGAAGGCATTCTGTGAAGAGAGGATCGATCTTCTTAAGGAAGAGATCGATCCCTTTGTGTCCTTACTATTCATTATCTCATTTTGCCAACAAGGGATCGATCCTTTCCTCTTTTCAAGCCAAATTCTAGTTTCTTCCATTTAGGGATCGATACTCTTAAGGCAGGGAATTGACTCCTTAGTTTGAAACATTTCTTTTTTGATGTTTTAAGCCCAAAGTGCCTAACATTCATATCCCAACACGCATATACCAATCAACAATACCACTTCTTTAACAACTCATATGATCCAAATCCTTAATCTACACTTAATACTTCACATATACACATATAATCAACAAACATAACTCAACTTAGCTTCAATATTACAAAATCTTGGTCATAATGCATCAATGACTCTTACATGTACATCCAACCATTCATAATGTCCATACACATTATTTTCCTTTAAATTATTGTTCAACTAATAATAAAATCACCATACTTTACAAAATTAACTTGTTCAATATAGTATTGAGGGCTTATATAAGGAAAAATCAAGGTTTTACAATGGCCATTCAAACTCGACAACTCCAGTCCAAGTCCAAGAAAAAGAGAGTCTACTTTGTGGTTACAATAACCTCGACCTTTGTTTATCTGTAAATCACTATCTAAAGACGCATTTACCTCATCACTAGGCTAATTACGTGAAGTTTTCTTATATAAAGAATCAATGTAAGGGATTAACGATTAACTCATTTTCCTAATAGAGACACGATGTGAAGTTGCCTCACATGAAAAGCCAGGAGCAAGAAGTACCAAAACATAAGAATGCTCATTCGAGCTACCTAAGGAAGGAGCTACCCTAAAAGGGGAACCTAACCAGAACAAGTTGAGTAAGAATCGCTCTAACTATCATTATCACTATAACTATTACGTGGTGAAGAAGACATTTTATTAAGAAAAGGTGACATAGGTAGAAAGTCAGGAGCCTACAACATAAATCAATTAATAAGCATGTAGCAATAAGAAAATAAGATCATAGAAAAATAATAAAGAAAAGGAATTATCAAGGGAATGATGATGACACTATGGTCTAATGATTTAAAGTAAATTTTATGGACATTCACATGTACTCAAGCAAGCCAGATATAAAGTTTGGCTATGCTCTAAGGTACACATAATCAACTAAAGCATGTTGTGACAAAGGCATTAGCAAGTGCAACATCAAAAGGAAAGCAACAAAAGCACAGTTCAAATTAGGTAAGTTGAGAAACCAAGTGCAAGTAATTCAACTATGACAATAATAAGTTTCGCCTACAACAAGCAATACATTAGAAGCATAGTAAGGTTATCCCAAGTTTGACAAAAATAAATAGATGCAAAAAGTTCGACGATATTAACATGCCAAAGTAGAAATACAAAGAAGACCTAATTCAAACCAAGGTATGCAAACAAAGGAAAATATTCAAAAACTTGGAAAAATATAAGGAGTTAAGTGTGTTACCTTAAAGAAAAGACAGGAAGCTTTTTTGGAGGTTTTAAAGCTTGAAGAGAGAAATAGAAAAAGTCAATGTACAAAGTAAAATATGGAAGAGGACAATAAGGAGGGTTCGACCAAGGATAGAGAATATGCAAATTGTGCTCGCCAACAAATCAAAAGAAGATATTTAAGGGAAATAATGTAAAATGCATGAGGATTTCAAAAATTGGAGGGAAAATGGTGTTTTCTAAACTTGTCATACAAGGAAAAAAGAAAAAAAAAGGAGGAAAAAACAACAATCATAAAAAAAAAGAATGAAGGAAATAGACAAAAAAAGTCACATGCTCTAGATAAGAGAAAAAGTCAAAGTCAACAAAATTACATGTGTAACCTTGGCTAGACATGGCCGACCATGGAATAGATAACAAAGGATTCACACCAAGTATGGAAGAAACATCTAATCATTGAAGGTGCACAGACGAGTTCAAAGACATGCCTAAGTATTGAAGGTGCGCAGATGAGTTAAAAAAAAGCTTAAGTGTTGAAGGAACACAAACAAGTTCAAAAAAATGCCTAACTTTTGAGGATGAGCGAGTAAGTTCAAAGAAAAGCCTAGTGTTGAAGGTGTACAGACGAATTTGAAAAAAAAAAACATAAGTATAAATGTGTGAAACCGAGCCAAGATGGAAGCAAAATTTTATCCAAGTGTGGAGTCATGCCAAGATTGAAGCGTAATTTTGTATAAGTGTGAAGCTGAGCTAAGATGGAAGTAAAATTTTGTCTAGGTATGGTGAGATGCCTAAGGCAACAAAAAATTGACGAAGTATGGCGACATACCTATAACGATGGAAAATTTGTTAAGTATGGTAATGTGTTTATGATAATGAAAATTTGGCTAAGTAAGGTGATACACTTAAGATAATGAGATGACAAAAATTTGATTAAGTATGGTGACACGTCTAAGATGACAATATGACAAAAATTTAGCTAAGTATGGTGATATGCCTAAGATGACGAGAAGATGGAAATTTGACTACGTATGGTGATAGGCCTAAGATGATGGAACGGCAAAAATGTAGCTAAGTATGGTGACACGCTTAAGATGACTAGATGATAAGTATGATGACACAACTAAGATGACAAGATGAAAATTTGGCTAAATATGGTGACACGCCTAAGATGATGAGATGAAAAAAATGTGGCTAAGTATGGTGACACGCCTAAGTATGATGACATGCTTAAGATAACGAGTTGACAAAAAATTGGTTGAATATGGTGACATGCCTAAAATGACGAGATGACAAAAATGTGGCTAAGTATGGTGACACACCTAAGATAACAAGACAACAAAAAATTGTCTAAGAATGGTGATGTGTTCATCATGACAAGATGATGAAAAATCTGGCTAAGTATGGTAACATGCCAAAGATGACAAAAATTAGGTGAAGTATGGTGACGCACCAAAAAAGATGAAATTTGGTATAGTATGGTGATGTGCCTAAGATGACAAAAAATTAGGCAAGTATAATGACATGCCTAAGATGGCAAGATGACATAAATAGGTTAAGTATAGTAGCATGCCTAAGATGATGAAAAATTGACTAAGTATGGAACCACCCCAAATAAGTTGAAAAATCAACTAAGTATAGAGATAACATCGATAAGATTTGAAAAGTCGTTAAGTATGAACAACACACCAGAAAGTATTCTCACACTCTTAGAGCCCAAGCCACTCCGAGGGAGAAGATGAAAAATTCTAAGTGTCGGATGTCACTTTCACAAAAAATTTTGTCTAAAAGTGGCTCTGCATTTTTTAAAATGCCAAGTAGAAAATTTTTAAGCGTTGGAAAATTTCTTAGCCAAAATTTTAAATGTGGGATACCATCTTTGCAAAGAACTTTTTTCGGAAGTGGCATGCATTGGTTGAATCATTGATAAAAAAATTTCTAAGTGTTGAAACATGCCTTAACCAAAATTCTAAGCATGAGAAACCATTTCACAAGGAACTTTGTCCAAAATGATTATGCATGACTCAAAACGTGGAGTAAAAAATTTCTAAGTGATGGAACACTCCTAAGCTAAATATTTCAAGTGTAGGACGCCATCTTTACAAGGAACTTTGTCCAAAAGTGGTTTTGCATTGCTCCAAGTAAGGAGTAGAAAAGTTATAAGTGTTAAAACACGTCTAAGCCATGTATTGTAAGCGACAATTGTCATCTTAACAAAGCCCTTCATTTGAAAATGGCAATGCATCGCTCAAAAGATGGTTGAATGCCTTCCAATGAAGGACAACAAACACTCAAGCTCAAACACTTAGCCTCTTATAACGAGCCATAAGTAAAAAAAGTCAAGAAACAAGAATGGAATATCTAGGAGCAGAAGGCGTCACCTATCCAACAAGTAAAAATGCCAACATCAGTGGAATAAATATGAGAAGAATGAACAACGGTGCATCAATAAGCATACAAAACTTAGAGCCTGATGACAAGATGAGCATAATACCATTAAGCAGAGGACATGCATACATATGCATTGACGCGAAAAAAAGAGAGATAGTGAAAAGACTTAGAAAGAGATATTAAGCATTGTCAAGCAAGAAATGGATAAAGCACACAACCATGAACCAATAAGCCTAGCAAAACAAGGTGCAGAACAACATACTGAACATGGAAAAGCCAACCAGAGGTCACATATTGGTGCATTCACACATACAAATAAGAAAAGCATAACAACATCATAAGTGAGCTCTAATTTGGCTCACTAAAAAGCACATTTCAAACACTTAAAAGTTCAACCTAAGTTCAACCAAAAAGATATGCAGGAAATTGCTAATTGTTGGCTAAACGAAGCATGGCAGAACATATGAGCATGCGACAAAGAAGTTCGCCTAGAAAAATATAAGAATACATGCATGTAAGGTAATATAAAAAATGACATATGATAAGACTTTTTCATACAAAAAACATATGGAAATAAGGATTTAACATCAAAGGAGCATTGAAAGATCTATTAAGAACCACAAAAGTAGGAGAAACCAAGTGCACGATCATCTTACTACATGATAACTATCACAGCAATCATAACACTAGTTATTATTCTCATCACTTGAATGACTAATAAGAGAGAAGCAAAGCTTTAGTAATGAAAGCAAGAACTATAATCGAAGTGCTCTTCTATGTGTAAAGCAAGCTCACAAAGCTTAAAGCCATGGATGGAAAAGAAGAAATATTCCCTGAGCCACACATCAAGCTTGTAGAGGACAACAAGGGAGCACTCCAATTGGTAAAGCAAAAGCTTAAGGCTTGAAGTCATAGTAACTAAGGATGGATATTCCATTAGATACAAGTAAATTTAGAAAGTTTAAGTTCACAAGAGGCAAAGATGTATCATTCTTTAGCCAATTTTGTTTTTGCATGTTTGATGCAAGTTCGTGAAAGGCAAGGATGAAGTATTCCCTTAGCCATTTCTTGTCACATGCCGATTTTCTTAAAATTTTCGAACAAGCTTTTCAATTTTCTTTACTTAGGTTTGTCTATGTCCTATGTAGATTCATACTTAGCCCAATTTCTTTATCGATGCATTTTTACTTTGGTCTCAGTCATAATGTGTGATGTGACTTAAAAGATCAATTCTTGGATTTTTCGAGTTTATTTACAACTTAAACTTAAACTTCGATTCTTGGCAAATCATAGTTTAGAGAGTCAAAATTTCCAAATTAACATCAATCACATCACATCTTAATGAGACTATAATTGACATCTAATACAATCCAGTGTATTGTATTATATATCCATTATAGCCCTCAATACATCATAAAATATCATATTGTTTTCATCCCAACATAAATACGCATAAAGTGTGCATTAACATGTGTCTGAAAAAATATAAATTGAATGTACCATGAGGGTATATAACTCAAATAAAAAATAATAATGGAAGGTGGAAGACACACCCTCAAATGCCTTACTCCAAAATGATACTTGAGCTACTACAAGTAATCTGAAGGGAAAAAAGAAAGGGTTCAGCTTACACCCAGTAAAGTACGTATACCAAGGAAAAGTAATATAAAATAAGGGAAAGCTCAAAATTTGTAAAATTATGCCGGGCGTCATAATGAATGCAGATCAAATCACTTATATAAATTTTGATATAAAACAGATTGAAACTTTCTTTAAAGATGATCAAAATCATAGTTTATATCCTAACAAAAATACATAGCTTACTTAGTTCTTACTTTCGTGAACATACTTAAAACATAATAATAATAAATTCATAGCTTAAGACTTCATACATAAGACATAGTCATCAAATCATAGTTATAGCATAGGTGAGACGAGGCACGTATCTAAGTAGTAACATGCAATCATAACATAGGTCCTAATAAGGGTAGTGATCTAATAGCCATGATCAAAGTCTGTAAGTCCCACTTGAAAGGTGAATACTAGGAAGGCTGGAGACATGTCCATGTCAACAGTTGCTTAGCTTAACATAATCATAGTGGCAATACATATGCCTAATAACATAGGGGTTGGCTTTGCACTACCAACTGTGCATGTACCAAAGAAGCCTATAGTCTTAAAAACAATAGCTTAAAAGCATAATTCTTTGGGATTTGTCATCCCCTTATGGTAAAACTTATTAAAAAGCCTAATTCTTAAAGTTGGGATCATTATCCCTATAAAGAACTTATGCTTAAATCACAATTCTTAAAACTTAGGATTTTTATCCCTTTAGTAAAGCTTACGCTTAATCATAGCGTAATAATTAGAAATCGAGATCATCGTCCCCTTAGTTAAAAGCTTAAATCATAATCATATCTCGATAGTCCCACTAAGAAAACAATGCTAGAACTAAGGAATAGAAATCAAATAATTAAATTAATTCATTTGAAATCAATTTAAAAAACATAATTTATGCAATTTTATTTTAAAACTATGCAATTCACTAAAATATAAATATTTTAATGCACTTAGTTGGATTTTTTCTTTTTTTATAAATCGAATACTTAAACTCTTAACTTAGCTTTAAATAAGTCGTATGCTTATGCACAGTTCATGCAGAAAGGAACACAGCTGATAATTCTATATTTTTTAGAATTATTTGTGCTTAATTTCCTAATTAATTATTTAAATCCCCAATTTATTTTGTTAATTATCCTCTTTATTTAATTAAAATTCTCATGTTTACAAATAAATCAAATCCGGATGAATTTTGAAAATTTCTATAGAAAATGGACTGGAATTTGGCTAAAATCGAGATTGGACCATGCAGACAACACGAGCCATGCCACCTAACACATCCAATTGGACAAGAAGACAAAAAACATGGACATATTTTTTTTCAAGGAGCCAATGGTGTGAAGACAAGTGGCCAAACAATGCCAACTCATCAAGGATGGAAAAATTATAATTATACCCCTTAGTGTGTGTATAAATAAGACATGGATGGCAATTGAAAAACTATGTAAGTAGGAGTAGGGTAAGTAATGTAAGTTAGGAGTAGATGTAGTCTAATGTAGTCTAGAGTAGAATAGTTTTTAGATTAAATTTTTTAGGATTTGCTTTCCCTTTCTTTTAGTTTCCCGTTAGCTCCATTTTCACTTGTAATGTTCATTCCATTTTTATGTTCTACATTTTTCTAGTATTGGATAGATCATTTTAATGGCAATCAATTTCCTTTCCTTATTCTTGGTTTTGTTAAGCTTCCATTTCTTTATTTTTATGTTTGGGTTATTCTGAAAAGCTTAATTTTTGTTATATGGTTATGCTCTCGGTTTGGTAAGTTTTGTTCTTTGAATTTTTTTTTAGCACTTGAGTTCTCAAATCTCTTTTAGTTCTCAGTTTAGCCTTCTTGTTGGATTTCATCTTTTATTCTCCCACTCTCCATTCGGTCTGTGAAGCCATGAATTAGCTAAAGGCATTGTTGGATAATGCTGAAGCTTACTCACTGCCGAGCTTTGCATAACAGCAGTAGTGTTGGAGATATAGCACTATTTGGACAACGAAAGTTTTAAAGAAGATAGTGGGGCAACTACCATGGTTGCAGAGCCAAGCTTGGACAATTATTTGGAAACAGACCCGAGAGCAAAGCAATAGACCAGGAACCTGAGAGCAGCAAATGCAGCAGCAAGCACCCGAGAGCCACAATCACTCTCTGTTCTCTCATGTTTCATTTGCCATTATTACTGTTCATTGTCATTTTTTGTTTATGTATCTTGATTTCTGTTGGTAATGTTTGCAAGAGTGTCGGGTCAAGCGTGTCTTATTGCAACAATTAGAATCTAAGCTGGACAAAGTCGACCAACTGCTGCACGAACAGATTGTAGTAACAGTCGGGCGTGGACAGTACAACTGAGAACTTTACATGGAACCGAGCAGAGCAGGATGAGGTAGTAGGTGCTGAGCAGGAGTTGTTCAAACTCTTAGATTGTAGCAGCAGATAGCAGAGGACATAACCGAGGATGGGAGCTGAGCATGAATTGAGAACATGCAGCTGGGCACACCTGGACAGCAGCTGGAGTTGGTAGGAGCAGTAGCTGGACATTGTCACGGAGAAGAAGAAGAACAACAAGTCTGGGCAGGCAGGAACGTGGGGCTAGCGTCCTGTGCTAGGTTGTTGCCGGAATGGATGCTACACACGAAACCGAGTAGAGTTGGTGAGAGTGTAGAGCAGGAAGCAGCTGGACACGCCTGGCAGCAAGATGAAACTAAGAGGACCTGGAAATGAAAATAAACAATATTGAAGACGTGCATAGTGAATAGAGGGACCTCTTGGCTGATTTAAACTTAAGGCCATGTTTGGCTATTTCCTCTTTACAAGTTGATGTTCATTGCACTTATATTAGTTTAATTGCTCATTTTATTAGTTGTCAATTTAGATTAGCTCTAGTGTTTTAGTTTGTTAATTTAATTTTTAGTTTTTAGTTTTTAGTTAGTAGTTAATTTTATATTTTTTGTTTTAGGATTTAATTTTTAGTTTAGTATTTTATGGGTTACATTTAGAATTAATTTAGATTAAATTTGTTGTCATGCATTAGTTAAATTTTATAGTTAGATTAGTAATTAGATATAGTTAGGATTAGTTTAGAGTTAATATTTTAGACATGTAGTTTTATAGTTATTTTCTTAATTTCCTAGGATTTTATTTTCATTAAGTTTTAGTTTAGTTTAATTTTCATTTTTATTAATTAGTTTAATTACATGCATATTTTATGTTAGGTTAGCTTAATTGTAGTTTATTTAATCTTGTTTTGTTAATTTCATATTTACGCTTTATCTTAATTGCGTTAATGAATTTTTAATTGTTTTAATTTCTTTTGTAGGTATTTGCTTTTAATTGCTCGGAGCACTGTAAATAAATTCTGCTCGGTTTTATTTAGTTCTTATTATTTTATTGCTTTCCAGTAATTTTAATTTTAGATTTAGTAGATCACCCACCTTAAATTTCATAATTTGCTAGAATATACTTAGGGTAAGATTAACCGGTAGTTAATTAGGCTAACCAACTTCTCTGAGGGACGATAACTTGGGACTGAATTCCCATTATTACTTGTACGACCCGTGCACTTACATAATATACCTTCAGGGCGTGTCAAGTTTTTGGCGCCGTTGTCGGGGAAGTTTTAATTAGTTCTTAATTAATATCGGTGAAATTATGCTTAGGTGTAGTTCTTGCTTGTAAATATTTAGGTTGTAAATATTTAGAGTCTTAGTTTGGGTTAGTTAAATTTTATCCATTTAATTAAAAAAATTGAAAATTTTAAAAACTTAAAAAAAAATTTCTAAGGACTTTTTGATGATTGCATGCGTAAAGCCAGAAGTTATAATTGCTTTCCTTTAGATCCTGAAATTGAACGAACACTTAGAAAAATTTGAAAGGATTCTAGGAAATTAATAGCTCGCTGCAAATCACCATGGCAGAAAGTAGGGAAATTAGGACCGTTGGAGATTATGCAATGCCGACTATTGGAGGATATTACACCGGCATTAGGCCACTAGTTGTCCCTGCTAACAACTTCGAAATTAAGCCCGCAATCCTTCAAATGATCCAGACTTCATTGCAGTTCAGTGGGCTTTCGCACGATGACCCACATGCTCACCTTGGGCAATTCCTGGACCTGTGCAACATGTTCAAGCACAATGGATTATCTGATGATGCGCTTAGGCTTAGATTATTAACCTTCTCGCTTAGGGATAAGGCATGGCACTAGTTAACCTCCTTGCCTCTAGGATCCATTTCTATATGGGATGAGTTAGCCCATCAATTTTTAGCTAAGTTTTTCCCTACCTCTAAAATGGCCCAACTCCGTAGTAACATATCTTCCTTTGCCCAATTTGATGCGAAATATCTTTACGAAGCATGGGAACGATATAAGGAGCTTCTTAGGAAGTGCCCTCATCATGGTCTACCTTTGTGGCTGCAAGTCCAGACCTTCTACAATGGACTTACAAGCTAAAATAAGACCATTGTTGACGCTGCTGCGGATGGAGCTCTAATGTGTAAAATAGAGGAGGAAGTTTACGAGCTCTTAGACAAGATGGCAGCTAACAACTATCTATGGTCCTTAGATAGGCAGTTACCAAAGAAGTCGGTGGGTATCTATGAGCTCGACACGCTGTCTACCTTAACCTCTCTTATTGCTAACCTTAAGAAGAAGGTAGAGTCGCTCAGTACCCAATATAATCCTTCCACTAGTCCTAACCTTGTGTATTCTGTCCAAAGTCCATTTCTTTCATGCGAGCTATATAGTGGTACACACTCTGTTGATAGGTGTCCCTTAACTTAGAATCGGTTCAGTATGTTACTCCACTTCAGAAGCAACAGAACAATTGTCACGACCCTCAACTTACCAAAATACGTACAAATTTTTCGCATTTTCGTACATCAATCCTTAATCATCTTTCCTCGATTGTGAACAACCACACACTTAACAGTTGGGCTGTGTGTCGACGTCTAACTCACTCCACCATACCAATTCAATTTGAAACATTATTCATGAGTAAACACTTGTATAAATGCATATATATCAGAGTTGTTACATGTGTTTACATTGCTTTACATCCCCAGTAGTTACATACAAAATGCTACTGTGCTATGTCTAGTTTAGATACAAAATAATCCAAGTGTGTATACCTTTAGCGATGGGATGCAGCGGATTACCAAAAAGGGAACGCCTCCAGTCACGCTCAATCTATACTCAAATCTCTGTAGATAGGGGGAAAATAAGGGGGGTGAGCAAACCACACGCTCAGTAAGGCAATCATGCGAACATGTAGATACTGCACTATCTACGTGATCGTGATGCCATGCTCAAAAGCATTTAATTCATTGTTTATCTCAAAACATGAGTGTATGATTGTGTTAATGGTATGTAAAGCATTCATGCTATTAAAATTCAGTGCACATTTTAACTCAAAGCATGGTATAAATCATCATGCATAATTCACAATAAAAGCATGGCATTAAACATCATGCATTTTCACAATAAAGCATGGCATTAAACATCATGCATCCGTGCACTTTAAAAATCATTAACAAATTAATTCAAAGCCAGGTCTCAGTCCATCCCTCGGGCTTTCCTGACCACAATCACTTCAAACATGGATTTATTCTCGAATAGCATTAGACATGTGAGATAGGCAGTTCAACAATAGGTAATAACCTCAAGGCCTATGTACATAACCTGTGATACCGGCTACACGGATCAGGTGTGCGGGATATCACCACCATCTGCTTCCACACGGGAGGTGGGTCAAATCCTACCCGCCGGTCCATAGCAGATCTCGTCCGAAGACGGCACATCACATCACAACACGGTACAATGTACTCCATGCTACATGCACGGTACAACGTACTCCGTGGACCCCCAGCCTTATCCCTCGTTCGGGCTCATCAGCTGTTCCTCCAACCCTTATCCCTCGTTCGGGCTCATCAGGTGGATCTCCAACCCTTATCCCTCGTTCGGGCTCATCAGGTTGTTTTAACATGCCATGTCTCAAAACAATGCACGTGTGAGCCTATTTAATCGATATGACACCAAGTCTACTCGAAGCTCCAAACACGGCAACATGCAAGGTGGGCATCCAGTGCGAGACAAACTCAAAGCACAATGCCAAAAACAATATGAAATCCATGTGAAAACAAGTGCCTCTTGTACTCTTTCATATCACGAAATCATGTAGGTGGCTCAAAACTTGCAAAATATGGTTACCAAAACCAAAACACACTCATTTCTTTTGCAAATCATTTCAATGTTAGCCAACCTACCAATCATTTGCTAAAAAGCAATAAAACATGATTTTCACAGCAATATGCTTTTGTTTTCATGCACATTTCTCAAACTCCCAACTTTTACCCTTCAATCACCCAACAACATTTCCTAGTCTCATGCATTCTAGCAAAACGTTTAAGCGCCCAAATTGCGCACAGATATCTCTAAGAGTCCACACAATTCCCTTACCTTGATTTACTTGGTGTGACTCCTTTTTTCTTAGCTCCTCACGCTCTTGGGTCAACTCGCCTCGGCGTATCCCTGGAAGCTGCGATTCATTCATTAAATCGATTGAGTTAACGTATTTGACCCAAGATTGACCTCACTAGTCATATTATTCACTTATGCACTTTACAAATGCCTTAAATTCACATTTTACCTCTTTTAGGTAAATCTCACAATTTATCCACTAACAACATCTTAAAATCATACCCATAACATTATTGTCACCTCTAGACATCCCATTTCTCATTAATCCCAATCAATTTCACTTTCTCACACTAAATCATTTCTAGGTCATAATCTTACCAATGCATTTAGATAGTTTCTAACTATCTATACTCATGCCAACAACTCCAAAATCACTTAATAAACAATGTACCACAGTTGGAGTGTTAGAATCTTACCCAAATTTGATTTCTCCTCTTGCTCCAAATGGCAATGCCCTTAAATCCTTCAATATCAACAAATGGGAAAATGCTTTCCAACTATGTTGTTCTTCTCCTTGCTAGGAACAACTTTGTCTCTAATGGTCTCTCTTCAAACCTCACTGAAAATGGCTGATTTTTGAGAGAGAATGTTAGGCTTTTGGGTTGAAAGTGGAAAGTTTGTGTTTTTACCGAAATTTTCTGATTTCCAGCACTCCTTATATAGAAATAGCTTGAGGAGATCGATCTGGTCCAAGAGGAGATCGATCTGGTCCCTTAAAATCCCTCTTTTTCACGGCATTTTTAAGCCTGAGATCGATCTGTTGAAGCATGAGATCGATCTGTCGAGGCATGAGATCGATCTGTCGAAGCATGAGATCAATCTGCTCCCAAACCGAGAGCTAAGGAGATCGATCTGGTCCATTGGAGATCGATCTGTTCTACTCTTTTGCCCATATAAGAGCGTTCTGGCTCTTCCAGATCGATCTCTCATCCCATGAGATCGATCTGCCCTTCAAAATTTCCAGATTTTCTGCAGTTCCTCTGCAACAACACTTACCAAACATCCTTAATTTGCTACCATGATCATTTCCTCATTCATTCATCTTTGAGACTTGAAAATGGCATCCATCCTCACTTCATACACATTAAAACTTGTGTAGGATCTTTGTATGACCAATGGTACTTAATATAAACAAAAATGGAAGTGCACATCTTATGCAATTCTACTTCCATTTCACCAAACTATTCATAATCCATTCTACACACATTCTCCACATGTTTAAGTCCATTTCTACTCATCCATACATAATGAAACTTGTATGTACGATTACCACTCTCATTACAAGTGTGTACATTACTTATGGACTTACATCACATATACTTCACTCATGAATTCATAGTACAGCTCCATTTACATTTCTATGTACATATACACCATTATACATATGCGGGGTCTCACATTCTCCCCCACTTAGAAAATTTGGTCCTCCAAATTGGAATCAATTATTCTATGAACAACTCGGGATACCTCTCCCGCATCAAACTCTCCAATTCCCATGTGGCTTCTTCCACAGTGTGATGTTGCCAAAGTATCTTCACCAAGGGAATTGTCTTTGTCCTCAGCACTTTCTCTTTTCTGTCCAATACCCGAACTGGCTTCTCAACATAGGTCATACCCTCATTGAGCTCCAAAGGTTCATATCTTATCACATGTGCCGGGTCCGGGTGATACTTCCTCAACATGGATACGTGGAAGACGTTGTGCACACTTGCCAACTCTGGTGGCAATGCCAACCTATAAACCTTGTCTCCCACCTTATCAAGTATCTCAAATGGCCCTATATATCGAGGGCTCAACTTTCCCTTCTTCCCAAATCTCATAATTCCCTTTGAAGGGGAAACTTTCAAAAACACTGACTCACCCACCTCAAACTCTAGTGGTCTCCGTCTCTTGTCAGCATAACTCTTTTGCCTGCTGTGAGCTGTCTGTAACCTCTCACATATCAATTGGACGTCCTCAGAGGCTTGCCTAACCAAGTCGGGAGCAAAGATCTGTCTGTCACCAACCTCTTCCCATCCAATAGGGGAACGGCATCTACGCCCATACAATGCCTCATATGGTGCCATCCCGATACTCGCATGAAAACTGTTATTATACGCGAACTCTGCGAGTGGCAAATGGTCATCCCAGGAGCCTCCAAAATCCAATGCACACGCTCTCAACATGTCCTCCAGGGTCTGTATAGTCCTCTCTGACTGACCATCTGTCTAAGGATGAAACGCGGTGCTAAAATTCAACTGGGTCCCCATCGCTTCCTGAAAATGTTCCCAAAAGTGGGAAGTGAAGCGGGCATCCCTATCAGAAACAACGCTCACTGGAATTCCATGTAGCCTCACTATCTCGCGGACATATAGGTTCGCTAACTGGCTCAGAGTATCGGTAGCTCTCATAGCTAGAAAATGGGCTGATTTCGTCAACCGATCCACAATCACCCATATGGCATCATGACCTCTCCGGGTCCTCGGTAATCCCATCACAAAATTCATGGTGACATGCTCCCACTTCCATGTCGGTATCGGTAGAGGCTGCAATAACCCTGCAGGCTTCTGATGCTCTACCTTCACCTGCTGACAAACGAGACACTTAGCAACATATTCAGTAATGTGCTTTTTCATTCCTGACCACCAATAAACCTTTCGAAGGTTTTGATACATTTTGGTACCCCCTGGATGTATCGTATACTTCGATGAGTGAGCTTCTGTCAGGATCAACCTTCTGATCTCTGCATCATCAGGAACACATATCCTACCTCTGAACCTCAACAATCCATCCGAACTCAACCCAAAGTCCGTCTCTATACCCCTCTGTATCTGCCCAACAATATCACTACACTGCTGATCAACTCGCTGAGCCTGTCGGATTCGATCTACCAGATCCGGTTCCAACTACAGGCTAGCTATCATAAATCCACTATCAGCGTCAGGCGGGGTCATATCCAAACTGAGGTTTGTGAACTGTTCCAACAGCTCGTGTTCCTTGATCATCATAAATGATACCATCCCGAGATGCTTCCTACTCAATGCATCAGCAACCACATTTGCTTTACCCAGGTGGTATAGGATCTCACAATCATGATCCTTTAACAGCTCGAGCCATCTCTTCTGTCTCATGTTCAGCTCTTTCTGTGAGAATAGGTACTTAAGGCTCTTATGATCCGTATAAATCTGAAATCTCTCACCATAGAGGTAGTGGCGCCATATCTTCAGCGCAAACACCACCGCTGCCAACTCCAAGTCATGGGTCGGGTAGTTCCTCTCATGATCCTTTAACTGTCTTGATCCATAGGCTACTACCTTCCCATCCTGCATCAATACACAGCCCAGTCCTAGGTGTGAAGCATCCGCATACACCGAGAAACCTCCTGAGCTGGTAGGAATTGTGAGTATTGGAGCTGTAGTTAATCTCCTTTTCAACTCTTCAAAGCTTTCTTCACACTTATCATCCCACACAAACTCCATATTCTTTCTTGTGAGACGTGTCAAAGGAGCAGCTAACCTCGAAAATCCCTCTACAAACCTTCGGTAATACCCAGCTAAACCCAAGAAACTTCTGATCTCTGTCACTGTCTGGGGTCTCTGCCACTGAACTACGGCCTCAATCTTAGATGGATCCACTGATACTCCATCCTTTGATACTATGTGACCTAGAAAAGAGATCTGTTCCAACCAAAAGTCGCACTTACTGAGTTTAGCGTATAACTTCTTCTCTCGGAGGGTTTGTAGCACTATCCTTAAATGCCTTTCATGCTCCTCTCTAGACCTTGAATACACCAGTATATCATCAATAAACACAATAACAAATCGATCCAAGTACTGGTGGAATACCTCATTCATCAAAGACATAAAAGCTGCAGGAGCATTCGTCAACCCGAATGGCATAACCATAAACTCATAATGTCCATACTGGGTGCGAAAAGCTGTCTTGGGTACATCTCCACCTCGTATCTTCAACTGATGGTACCCTGATCTCAGATCTATCTTGGAAAAGACCTGCGCTCCCTTAAGCTGATCCAACAAATCATCGATGCGTGGGAGGGGATACTTATTCTTGATGGTGGCCTTATTCAACAACCGGTAGTCTATACACAGTCGGAGGCTTCCATCCTTCTTCCTTACAAACAAAACTGGTGCTCCCCAAGGTGAGACGCTCGGCCTGATGAACCCCTTCTCCAGCAACTCGTGTAATTGTTTCCTTAACTCCTCTAACTCAACTTGAGCCATCTTGTATGGTGGCTTGGACATCGGCTCTGTACCAGGTGCCAAATCTATACCAAACTCCATCTTCCTATCTGGAGGTAACCCTGGTAACTCATCCGGAAAGACATCTGGAAATTCCCTAACCACGAGTATGTCTTCCAATTCCGGACGTGCCTTATCCGTCTCAGTCACAAAAGCGATGAATCCTTCACATTATTCTTTCCACCATTAGTATCATAAATCATCACATCACATACATAAATGAAATCAAATTTATCTCTCATACATCATGTATCGAGATTATATTCATCGCACTTATAAAAATCATGTTCTTTAATTTCATTTCACAAAATTAACTACAAGATTGTCTATCTTTGGAAACATCAAAGTTCTTGCATGACAATCCATAATAACATGATTGGCAGCCAACCAATCCATTCCTAGGATCACGTCAAAATCACTCATGTTTAATAAAATTAAATCGGCTGCCATCTCTTTACCTCCTATCTTTATTTTACAATCCCTATATATATGCTCAGTCAACTGACTATCATTCATAGGGGTAGATATCAACAACATCTTATCAAGCAGCGTGGGTTTTACATGCTTCAACAATTTACATGCAAAGGATGGCGAAATAAAGGAATGCGTGGCACCAGGATCAAACAGTACATAAGCTTCTAAATCAAAGATTTGGATGGTACCTTTTACCACATCTGATGACTGATCTGCAGTATCCTGATCTAGTGCGTGCACTCGTCCTCTGCTTACACCCACTGCCTGCTTCCCCTTTTCTTCAGCTGTAGCCCTCCTCCTCGAAGCAGCTGTACCAACTGGAGCTCTCTCTGGCTCCTTGCCCTTCTGTGGGGCTCTCTCTATCATCTAGGGGCAATCTCTGATTATGTGCCCTGGCTTCCCACATCTGAAGCATACAACCTGAGGTCCATAACATGGTCGAGTACCATGGTACCTACCACACTTGCCACACTGTTCTGTAGTAGGCCGTGGTCCTCCAATCACGATTCCTTTAGCTGGAGCAATGGCCGGATACATGGGAGTATCAACTGTCCTCTCCCGGATCTCATCAATTCTCGGCCTCTTTCCAGAGAATCTCTTGCTTCCTTTATAGCTGAAGCCTCTATCCATCATAGGTCTCTTCTTATCTTTGTCCCTCATCTTACCAACCTTTCTAAATTCTGAGGCGATTCTATCAACATCTTGTTCACATAGTTACGCCCTGCGCATTGCCTCCTCATAGGTCGGTATATCTAGGGGAACCAGTCTAGACCTGATAGCCTGTCTCAATCCATCCATAAACTTTTGGATCTTCTCGACCTCGTTACCCATCGTGTTGGGATCATACCTGCCCAGGGATATAAAAGCAGTCTCATACTCGTCCACAGTCCTGCTCCCTTGGGTCAGTCCCAAAAATGCCATCTTTAGCTTTCGCTGGGCGGTATCCGGAACATACTGTCTCCGGAAGGCCTCTAGAAACACATCCCAGCTGATCTCAGTTTGCCGGGCTCTCAAAATAGGCCTGGTGGATTTCCACCAATGTTCTGCTGATCCCTTCAGCATAAAAGCGGCAAATGCTACCATCTCGGTAGTAGTGCACTCAAAGAACCCATATAATTTCTCGATCTCATTGATCCAATCCTCAGCCGCTACTGGGTCCTTTACTCCACTGAAAGACAGCGGTCCAAACTTCTGGAACTGCCGCAGTCTATCCAAATCACATCCATATCCCCAACCTCTACTGCCTGGCATAGCAACCGGCGTAGGCACATCCTGTGTGGGTGGGGTATCTGTCGTCTGAGGTCCTGGACTTGCCTTGCCCGTGCCTCGGGAGCTGCTGCCTGCCCGGCATCACCCTGTGTAGCGAAACTCTGTCTACCGCCAACTCCAGGAAAAGATTGAGTGACCAATTCCAAAATCATCTCAATGCTCCGCTCAATCCTCGCGAAGCGAGCCTCAGTACTCTCGGGCCTCTCCTCTGGACCCTGTGGAGCGTGCTCAACGTCGACCTCCACCTCAATATCCTCCTGAGCCTCGTGTGTTTCCGGCTCAACACGACCCCCAGGCCTACCTCTACGGCCTCGAGCTTGTGCTCTCATCCCTCTACCGCGACTGGTATTAGGCATACTTACTCAGTTCCCTACATTCACAACCAATTACTTAGTCAACCCATCAACATACACAATTTGTATCTAAACAAGCACAGTAACTTGGGGATGTAATTTTATCAACTTATTAAGTATTTTAGACACGACACACATCAAACCAACTCGAGCTCTGATACCAACTTCTGTCACGACCCTCAACTTACCAAAATACGTACAAATTTTTTGCATTTTCGTACATCAATCCTTAATCATCTTTTCTCGATCGTGAACAACCACACACTTAACAGTTGGGCTGTGTGTCGACGTCTAACTCACTCCACCATACCAATTCAATTTGAAACATTATTCATGAGTAAACACTTGTATAAATGCATATATATCAGAGTTGTTACATGTGTTTACATTGCTTTACATCCCCAGTAGTTACATACAAAATGCTACTGTGCTATGTCTAGTTTAGATACAAAATAATCCAAGTGTGTATACCTTTAGCGATGGGATGCAGCGGATTACCAAAAAGGGAACGCCTCCAGTCACGCTCAATCTATACTCAAATCTCTGTAGAGAGGGGGAAAATAAGGGGGTGAGCAAACCACACGCTCAGTAAGGCAATCATGCGAACAGGTAGATACTGCACTATCTACGTGATCGTGATGCCATGCTCAAAAGCATTTAATTCATTGTTTATCTCAAAACATGAGTGTATGATTGTGTTAATGGTATGTAAAGCATTCATGCTATTAAAATTCAGTGCACATTTCAACTCAAAGCATGGTATAAATCATCATGCATAATTCACAATAAAAGCATGGCATTAAACATCATGCATTTTCACAATAAAGCATGGCATTAAACATCATGCATCCGTGCACTTTAAAAACCATTAACAAATTAATTCAACGTCAGGTCTCAGCTCATCCCTCGGGCTTTCCTGACCACAATCATTTCAAACATGGATTTATTCTCGAATAGCATTAGACATGTGAGATAGGCAGTTCAACAATAGGTAATAACCTCAAGGCCTATGTACATAACCTGTGATACCGGCTACACGGATCAGGTGTGCTGGATATCACCACCATCTGCTTCCACACGGGAGGTGGGTCAAATCCTACCCGCCGGTCCATAGCAGATCTCATCTGAAGACGGCACATCACATCACAACACGGTACAATGTACTCCATGCTACATGCACGGTACAACGTACTCCGTGGACCCCCAGCCTTATCCCTCGTTCGGGCTCATCAGCTGTTCCTCCAACCCTTATCCCTCGTTCGGGCTTATCAGGTTGTTTTAACATGCCATGTCTCAAAACAATGCACGTGTGAGCCTATTTAATCGATATGACACCAAGTCTACTCGAAGCTCCAAACACGGCAACATGCAAGGTGGGCATCCAGTGCGAGACAAACTCAAAGCACAATGCCAAAAACAATATGAAATCCATGTGAAAACAAGTGCCTCTTGCACTCTTTCATACTCACGAAATCATGTAGGTGGCTCAAAACTTGCAAAATATGGTTACCAAAACCAAAACACACTCATTTCTTTTGTAAATCATTTCAATGTTAGCCAACCTACCAATCATTTGCTAAAAAGCAATAAAACATGATTTTCAAAGCAATATGCTTTTATTTTCATGCACATTTCTCAAACTCCCAACTTTTACCCTTCAATCACCCAACAACATTTCCAAGTCTCATGCATTCTAGCAAAACGTTTAAGCGCCCAAATTGCGCACAGATATCTCTAAGAGTCCACACAATTCCCTTACCTTGATTTACTTGGTGTGACTCCTTTTTTCTTAGCTCCTCACGCTCTTGGGTCAACTCGCCTCGGCGTATCCCCGAAAGCTGCGATTCATTCATTAAATCGATTGAGTTAACGTATTTGACCCAAGATTGACCTCACTAGTCATATTATTCACTTATGCACTTTACAAATGCCTTAAATTCACATTTTACCTCTTTTAGGTAAATCTCACAATTTATCCACTAACAACATCTTAAAATCATACCCATAACATTATTGTCACCTCTAGACATCCCATTTCTCATTAATCCCAATCAATTTCACTTTCTCACACTAAATCATTTCTAGGTCATAATCTTACCAATGCATTTAGATAGTTTCTAACCATCTATACTCATGCCAACAACTCCAAAATCACTTAATAAACAATGTACCACAGTTGGAGTGTTAGAATCTTACCCAAATTTGATTTCTCCTCTTGCTCCAAATGGCAATGCCCTTAAATCCTTCAATATCAACAAATGGGAAAATGCTTTCCAACTATGTTGTTCTTCTCCTTGCTAGGAACAACTTTGTCTCTAATGGTCTCTCTTCAAACCTCACTGAAAATGGCTGATTTTTGAGAGAGAATGTTAGGCTTTTGGGTTGAAAGTGGAAAGTTTGTGTTTTTTCTGAAATTTTCTGATTTCCAGCACTCCTTATATAGAAATAGCTTGAGGAGATCGATCTGGTCCAAGAGGAGATTGATCTGGTCCCTTAAAATCCCTCTTTTTCATGGTATTTTTAAGCCTGAGATCGATCTGTTGAAGCATGAGATCGATCTGTCGAGGCATGAGATCGATCTGTCGAAGCATGAGATCGATCTGCTCCCAAACAGAGAGCTAAGGAGATCGATCTGGTCCATTGGAGATCGATCTGTTCTACTCTTTTGCCCATATAAGAGCGTTCTGGCTCTTCCAGATCGATCTCTCATCCCATGAGATCGATCTGCCCTTCAAAATTTCTAGATTTTCTGCAGTTCCTCTGCAACAACACTTACCAAACATCCTTAATTTGCTACCATGATCATTTCCTCATTCATTCATCTTTGAGACTTGAAAATGGCATCCATCCTCACTTCATACACATTAAAACTTGTGTAGGATCTTTGTATGACCAATGGTACTTAATATAAACAAAAATGGAAGTGCACATCTTATGCAATTCTACTTCCATTTCACCAAACTATTCATAATCCATTCTACACACATTCTCCACATGTTTAAGTCCATTTCTACTCATCCATACATAATGAAACTTGTATGTACGATTACCACTCTCATTACAAGTGTGTACATTACTTATGGACTTACATCACATATACTTCACTCATGAATTCATAGTACAGCTCCATTTACATTTCTATGTACATATACACCATTATACATATGCGGGGTCTCACAACAACCCTTTTTCAAACACCTATAATCCAGGGTGGAGGAACCATCCTAACTTCTCCTGGAGCCAAAACTAAGGGCAAACTTCTAGCTCTAGACCTGTAGGACCCCCTAGTTTTTAAGCTCCACCGGTTCATGTACCACCACAATCGCAACTTTCATATCATCCACCTCATCACTCTCATCACCCATTCCTATTTCAACAATTTTAGCATCATTCATCCCTACCACCACCACCTATCTAGCCACAGCATATACTTGCACCAGCTCTAGCAGCTGAGAAGAAGCCCTCGCTTGAGGAGATGTTCATAATGATCCTGTAAAATTAAGCTGCTTCAATTAAGAACTTAGAGGTTCAGGTAGGACAAATAGCAATCGCTCTTAGTCAACGTCCTCAAGGGACCCTTCCCAATAACACTGAAGCTAATCCTGTTAGGCAAAGGGACGGTAAGGAACATGTTAAATCCATCACCCTTAGGAGCGGTAAAGAGCTAGAGGAACCATAAGTTAAGTCCAATCCTGTTGAGCCCATAGTTAAAGAACTCATAAGTCTCAAAGAAGCAGCTCAGAAAGAGCAGGAACATCAAGATCAAGCTACAAAAGAATCCAAGCTAGGCACTTCTTCATCTATACCTTCTTCTATTTCACAGCCTTCCTCATCCTCTGATGCTACACATGTTACCACTACATCCCTTCCAGTTAGACCACCAGTACGTTTTCCTCAGAGGTTCCAAAATCAAAAATCGGATCAACAATTCATAAAATTTCTTGAGGATTTTAAGAAACTTCACATCAACATTCCTTTCGCAGAAGCCTTAGAGCGAATGCCAAGTTATGTGAAGTTTTTGAACGATATCCTCTTGAGGAAGAGAAGATTGGAATAGTATGAGACGGTGGCCTTAACTGAGGAATGTAGTGCAATTATCCAGAGGAAATTACCCCTCAAGCTCAAAGATCTTGGGAGTTTTACCATACCATGCACTATTGAAAATTTATTCTTTGGTAGAGCCCTGTGTGATTTAGAAGCTAGTATAAATTTAATGCCATTGTCTATCTATCATAGGTTAGGAATAGGGGATGTCAAGCCTACCACAGTGACCCTTCAGCTAGCTGATCGATCCATTAAATATCCTAAGGGGGTCATTGAGGATGTGCTAGTTAAGGTGGATAAATTTATTTTCCTTACGAATTTTATCGTGTTGGACATGGAAGAAGACAAGGAAGTCCCCATTATACTAGGCAGACCTTTTCTAGCTACTGGTAGAACAGTAATTAATGTACAAAAAGGGGAGTTAACAATGAGAGTTCAGGATCAGGAAGTGAAGTTTAATGTTTTCAAACCTTTGAAGCTCCCTGATGACTCTTAAGAGTGTCTTAAGATGGAGATTGAGGAGGATTTAAGGCTTAAGCATAAGAAATCTGAAAGAATGAGGGAAGTAAATAGAGCTAAGGAGGAGTTAACTGTCAACATTCTGTCACCATTTTGGATGACCCTCCTACTCTTCGCCCTGCTGCTGAGTGTTATTTTCTTCAGCTGCATTTGAAGCAGCTGTGTTTTTCTTTTCACTTTGTATATAGTTCTTTTTCTTTTCTGTTGTTTCTTTCTTTGTTTATGTTGTAGATTTCTTTTCTAGTATTACACTTTCAATCAAGTTTCAGTTATTCATCATCATCAGAAAGGGGAGTACTCTGTTCTTGAGCTTAAATTCTTATATTATCTGCACACTGAGGACACTGTGCACTTTAAGTTTGGGGGAGGGGATATCACTTGAGCTATTTTGTGAAAAATTAGAAAAAATTTCAAAATTTTTTTCTAAAATCTGAGAAAGAATTTTCAAAATTTTTTCAATAGTATGAGCTTAAATTGTTTGATTTTGGGATGATTTAGTGCTTAGCATGTAGTTTTCCCATATTCTGATGATATGACCCCATGATTTAGTCTGACTTTGATTGAATAAGAAGCATGATTATAGGAAAAGCATGAAGTTGAATTCTTGAATTTGTCTTAATTTTGATTGTGATTTCCTCATCTTATGCACATGTCATGTCATGAATCAGTATATTTATTTAGAGAAAGCTTATGTGTACATAGGACTGCATTTGTTCAGTTGATTTTATGCATCATATTATAGAATTTGTTTGATCTGATCTCGAGGTGACATATTAGATCACACTTAATTAGGGAGATGATTTAGGTCATCTTTGGATCGTTTGAGCCTTTCTAGCCTTCCTTGTACATATTCTACCCCTAGTCACTCATCTGGGCCAAATTAGCTTTTCTCTATAAATACACCACACCTGCTTATTTTTCTTCCGTAGCTTAAATACTCTGTTCATATCCCTTACCCCAAAAGCATGAAAAGTCATTAGGATATATTGTGAGCTATATGGGTATTAAGTGATAGTGAAGGAGTATGTAGTTAAAAAAATGAAAGAAAAAGAAAAAGAAAAGAAGAAAGAAGAAAAATACAAAAAATAGAATAAAAAGTTTAGTGAAATAAATAAGTTTGGGGGAAATGATTAGAGCTCTTACATTAAGATCCTAGAAGTAATGCATGTTAAGGGGTAATTGAACCTAAATTGATTTTATCATACCTTAGCCCCAGCCTTACATTACAAGCTTAATGAAGTCCTATTGATCTTTGATTAAATGTGACTACATTCGTGGAGAGAGAAGTGAAAAGCAAACTTATGGGAATGATCACATGTCATTGACTTTGCATTCACAGTGTTTGCATAATCTGATCCGGATAATGTACTGTGAAGCGACTTTGACATTTTTTACACAATCACGAGGAATCCAATTTAGGTTAAGACTTATGATGGAATAATTCTAAGTGTTTGACTTGTAATTGTGAGTCTTTGATTTCATAGTATGTACTTTATTTTTGAGGATGATATTAGGGAAATTATTATGTTTTGTACTTGTCATTCCTACATCTATTTTGTTTTGCTTGAGAACAAGCAAAAACTCAAGTTTGGAGGTGTGATAATTCTATATTTTTTAGAATTATTTATGCTTAATTCTAATTAATTATTTAAATCCCCAATTTATTTTGTTAATTATCCCCTTTATTTAATTTAAATTCTCATGTTTGCAGATAAATCAAATCTGGATGAATTTTGAAAATTTCGGTAGAAAATGGACTGGAATTGGGCTAAAATCCAGATTGGACAAGGTGGACAACATGAGCCATGCCACCTAGCACATCCAATTGGACAAGAAGACAAATGACATGGAAATATATTTTTTTTAAGGAGCCAATGGTGTGAAGACAAGTGGTCAAACAATGCCAACTCATCTAGGATGGAAAAACTACAATTATACCCCTTAGTGTGTGTATAAATAAGACATGGATGGTAATTGAAAAACTATGTAAGTAGGAGTAGGGTAAGTAATGTAAGTTAGGAGTAGTGTTAGTGTAGAACTAGTTAATGTAGTCTAATGTAGTCTAGAGTAGAATAGTTTTTAGATTAAATTTTTTAGGATTTGCTTTCCTTTTCTTTTAGTTTCCCGTTAGCTCCATTTTCACTTGTAATGTTCATTCCATTTTTATGTTCTTCATTTTTCTAGTCTTGGATAGATCATTTTAATGGCAATCAATTCCCTTTCCTTATTCTTGGTTTTGTTAAGCTTCCATTTCTTTATTTTTATGTTTGGGTTATTCTGAAAAGCTTAATTTTTGTTATATGGTTGTGCTCTCGGTTTGGTAAGTTTAGTTCTTTGATTTTTTTTTTTAGCACTTGAGTTATCAAATCTCTTTTAGTTCTCGGTTTAGCCTTCTTGTTGGATTTCATCTTTTATTCTCCCACTCTCCATTCGGGTCTGTGAAGCCATGAATTAGCTAAAGCCGTTGTTGGATAATGCTGAAGCTTGCTCACTGCCGAGCATTGCATAACAGCAGTAGTGTTGGAGATATAGCACTATTTGGACAACGAGAGTTTTGAAGAAGATAGTGGGGCGATTGCCATGGTTGCAGAGCCAAGCTAGGACAATTATTTGGGAACAGGCCCGAGAGCAAAGCAGCAGACCAGGAACCCAAGAGTAGCAAATGCAGCAGCAAGCACCTGAGAGCCACAATCACTCTCTGTTCTCCCCTGTTTCATTTGCCATTATTACTGTTCATTGTCATTTTCTATTTATGTATCTTGATTTCTGCTGGTAAGGTTTGCAGGAGTGTCGGGTCAAGCGCGTCTTGTTGCAACAATCAGAATTTGAGCTAGACAAAGTCAGCCAGCTGCTGCATGAACAGATTGTAGAAGTAGTTGGGCATGGACAGTACAGCTGAGAACTTTACACGGAATCGTGCAGAGCAAGACGAGGCAGTAGGTGTTGAGCAAGAGTTGTGCAAACTCTTGGATTGTAGCAGCAGATAGCAGAGGAAAGAACCGAGGATGGGAGCTGAGCATGAATCGAGAACATGCAGCTGGACATACCTGGACAGCAGCTGGAGTTGGTAGGAGCAGTAGCTAGACATTGTCACGGAGAAGAAGAAGAATGAGCAGGTTTGGGCAGGCAGGAACGTGCGGCTGGCGTGCTGTGCTGGGTTGTTGCAGGAATGGATGCTACACACGAAACCGAGCAGAGTTGGTGAGAGTGCAGAGCAAGAAGCAGCTGGACACGCCTGGCAGCAAGATGAAACCGATAGGACCTAGAAATGAAAATAAACAATATTGAAGACGTGCACAGTGAATGGAGGGACCTCTTGGCTGATTTAAACGTAAGGCCATGTTTGGCTATTTCCTCTTTTCAATTTGATGTTCATTGCACTTATATTAGTTTAATTGCTCCTTTTATTAGTTGTCAATTTAGATTAGCTCTTGTGTTTTAGTTTGTTAATTTAATTTTTAGTTTTCATTTTTTTGTTAGTAGTTAATTTTATATTTTATGTTATAGGATTTAATTTTTAGTTTAGTATTTTATAGGTTACATTTAGAATTAATTTAGATTAAATTTGTTGTCATGCATTAGTTAAATTTTATAGTTAGATTAGTAATTAGATATAGTTAGGATTAGTTTAGAGTTAATATTTTAGACATGTAGTTTTATAGTTATTTTCTTAATTTCCCAGGATTTTATTTTCATTAAGTTTTAGTTTAGTTTAATTTTCATTTTTATTAATTAGTTTAATTACATGCATATTTTATGTTAGGTTAGCTTAATTGTAGTTTAATTAATCTTGTTTTGTTAATTTCATATTTGCACTTTATCTTAATTGCGTTAATGAATTTTTAACTGTTTTAATTTCTTTTGTAGGTATTTGCTTTTAATTGCTCATAGCACTGTAAGTAAATTTTGCTTGATTTTATTTAGTTCTTATTATTTTATTGCTTTCCAGTAATTTTAATTTTAGATTTAGTAGATCACCCACCTTAAATTTCATAATTTGCTAGAATATACTTAAGGTAAGATTAACTAGTAGTTAATTAGGCTAACTAACTTCTCTGAGGGACAATAACTCGGGATTTAAATCCCATTATTACTTGTACGACCCATGCACTTGCGGAATATACCTTCAGCTTAGCTCTTAAATCATAAACTTAGAAAGCACACTTTGAAATTGACAAAAATTCTAATAAATCGCATTTAATTTAAATTGAAAATGCTTAATTTTGAAAACCATGTGTTTTTTACTAAATCAATTTCTTGATTTAGGTCTTGAAACAAGGATGTCTCAAGCACACATCCCTTACCTCAATTTGTAGTGCAGACAGCTAGTTTAGCCTCTAAAACTAGATCAGGCTATGCATGTGTATAGCCTACTGCATCTCTCCTCTTCGAAACCTTATCTGCAATGTTGTACTTATTTTCCAAATTAATTTTCTTATTCTTAATTTTCTCCTTAAAAGTATCTTATAAATTTAGTGATTAAATAAATAATTCATTCTTTATCCTCAATTAATTTTCCAAATATATCATTCATCACTTTTTTCCCTTCTTAAGCATACCAATCTAATCAAGTTACATAGTTTAATTCTTTAATTTTCTTAATTTAGTCTAATGGCCTACCACATATAATTTCCCTTATATTTCATCGTCAACATCATAAGTCGGACAAATTAACTAAATTAAACCTCAATATCCATACAATTTCATCAACATATGATAATCTTTCCTTAAGCTTTTCACTTAAGTCTTCATAATGTCCCCTTGCCTTATAGCATTTCCTTTTACTTTTAAACCCCAAAAATAGTCCTAACATAATCTTATTTAACTTATAACATCATCATAATCCTTAATTCAAATCACTAACCCTAAATTACATGTCTTGGATGAAAGTCCATAATGCATTATCCATGATTTTCCTTTTAAACCAACTTCAAATCAACATCAATTTAAATGCATAAGTCTTATGATTCAATCAACATACTTGTCACGCCCCGAAAACGCGAAAAATAGGGCAATTTTGAAACTTTTTACTCATTAATTCTCAATTAAGAGTGCATTCCTGTACAGTGTCATACATTATCATATTTATCGTACCTCAGGATCTCATCACTAGAAATTATATATCATATCAAATACATTAATCCATCTCAAGTTAATTAATCCTAATACATCCCATACAATGTTATACATCAAGTGTCTGCAATTACAGTAATTGTCTGGGTACATGAAAAGATAAAAGATACCTCAAAATACAATATATGGCCTGGAGCTTAAGTCCTCCACTAGCCACTACTCCGTACGTCGCAGGAAAACCCTTTTCACTTGAAGAAATCTGGGGGGAAAGAAACAGGGTGAGCTTCTAAATCGCTCAGTAAAGGGGGTAAGGGACTCATTTCATAAACCAAAATGCACAACACAAAATATTTATTTGTATGTGAAACTCATTAATCTCATTTGAAAAGCATAGCATGAAAGTACTCAAAACAACATTCTCATGTCTCAAATCATGTGAAAACATGAAGTAAAAAGGCTCAGTCTAGAGCAATAACAAAGGATGTGAAAATAATGCGATAAACGTTTTCTCAATTAACGTGATAAAATCAGTGTAATAATAATGCACGTGGCACAGCCACTAAACACACGTGGCATAGCCACTGATTTAAATTCACACGTGGCACAGCCACTTAGCACACGTGGCATAGCCACTGATTTAAATTCACACGTGGCATAGCCACAGGATAGGGTTTCACGTGGCAACGGCCACCAAATAGGGTTTCTCACGTGGCAACGGCCACCAAATAGGGTTTCTCACGTGGCAACGGCCACCAAATGGGGTTCTCACGTGGCAACGGCCACCAAATAGGGTTCTCACGTGGCAACGGCCACCAAATAGGGTTTCTCACGTGGCAACGGCCACCAAGTATACGTGGCATAGCCACAGAATAGGTTATTCTCACGTTACCAGAACGGAGAAGAATCAGGCTTACATGCTACCAGAGCAATGCCCGGTGTGTACTCAGAATTACACACCTGAGTCTTAATCACATAAGACTAGTTTGCCTTCACGTAGAACTCATAGTGGTTTTTCTCTCATAAAACTCATTTGAAAGCCGTTTTATACTCAACACTAAACATAATAAAACCGAGTTCCAACCGGCAAAGCACGCACACATTTCTCAAATCTCTATATTGCCTTAACGTAGAGCCCAATTCATTACTCACACAAAATTCAACGGTTTATAAAGCAATTTCACACTCAGCTTATAAACTCATAAAATGATGGGCTCCAACCGGCTATAAAAATCGTGTGCAATTGTATCACAACACAACACTCAACATGCTTGTTTTATAAATCACAATTCATGCTATAATAGTTCGCAAATCACATACACAAATGGTTTAGTTTCCCTTACCTCTTTGCACCTCGTATAGTGCAATCATTTCCCCCGTATCACGGACTAGCCTCGCATTCCACTCTGAACTCCCGAGCTGTCCAAACGATGTTAAAACATCAATACTCAATTATCTCATCAACCTCAATTCTAAAAAATCGAGCATAATTGCTCATAACACCTCAAATCTCTTGATTCTCGTAACTCTACCCCAAACTACACTCTTATTCACAACATCTCAACGTTCTACATTTCTCATGCCAATTATCTATGCTAATTCACCACATTGTCTAAATTTCTATTTATAGCTCAAATTCCCAAAATTGCTAAATATCATTATCACTCCAACCACATTGTAATTTCATCAATCCCTAATCATTTTCCAGCTATTTCAGCACAATGACAATAACCATTATCATCGAAATCATCTCAATTATCAAGATCGAGGTTTAGAAATTACCCAAAGCTTGTGAGACGCACAACCCACGCCTCGATTCGAGTCGTCCTTCGATTTCCAAGTATGTTGTTCTCCCTTTGATGAGGAACAACTTTCCTTCTTGCCACAACTTTTGATTTGGCCAGAAATGGGTGCTTTGGATGAGTGAGAAAGCTAGGTTTCGGTGAAAATGGGGGTTGAAAGAGAGAGAAAGTGAGATTGCAGGAGAAAAATAGGGGTTCCTTATATAGGCTGAGGGTAGGAGATCGATCTGCCTCTTGATGAGATCGATCTGCATTTGAATTTTGGGGACGATTTGGGCAATTTTATGCCTATGAGATCGATCTGTCGAGGGGTGAGATCGATCTCTTTATGGCTTTATGAGATCAATCTGCTCCTTGGGGAGATCGATCTTCTCCCAAACAGAATCATTTGGAGATCGATCTCTTCCTCATGAGATCGATCTTCTCTCAAACAGAATCATAAGGAGATCGATCCTCTTCCATTGGAGATCGATCTGCTCCTCAAATTCCTCATTCCTTGTCATTTTTAACTCACCAGATCGATCTCTCCTTCTCCCAGATCGATCTGGCCTCATAACTTCACACTTATTTTAAACACTTAACATATAAATCTCCAATTATCATTCCCCAATTCGCTTAGCTCAATAAATTACACTTCAAGTTCATATTACATCATTTAAATATATCTAAAATTCTCAGATCTCACATCCTCCCCACCTTAAAAGAATTTAGTCCTCCAAATTCAACTCAAATAGTCAAATAGATGGGGGTATTTCCCCTTCATGAGATTCTCTAGTTCCCACGTTGCCTCTTCCATTGAGTGATGTTTCCACAAAACTTTCACTAATGGGATGCTCTTAGTTCTCAGTACCTTCTCTCTTCTATCGAGAATTTGGACGGGTTCCTCAGTGTAGCTCATATCCTCTTGAATGTCCATCTCGTCATACTCTATGACATGAGAAGGGTCCGGATGGTACTTCCTCAACATAGACACATGAAAAACATTGTGTATTCCGGACATCTGTGGGGGTAATGCTAATCTGTAAGCCACCTCTCCCACTCTCTCAAGAATCTCGAATGGTCCTATGTATCGAGGACTCAATTTTCCTTTCTTCCCAAATCGCATGATACCCTTACTCGGTGATATTTTCAGAAATACTGCATCACCAACCTCAAACTCGAGTGGCCGTCTACGCACATCCGCGTAGCTTTTCTGTCTACTTTGTGCAGCCCGTAACCTCTCACATATGAGTTTCACACTCTGTACGGCTTGCTCAACAAGCTCAGGAGCATTTATCTTTCTGTCACCTACTTCTTCCCAAGCTACAGGGGATCTACACCTCCTACCATATAGAGCCTCAAAAGGTGCCATTCCAATACTCGCATGATAGCTGTTATTGTATGCAAACTCTGCTAGGGGCAGGTGATCATCCCATGATCCCTTAAAATCCATCGTATACGCCCTCAACATATCCTCCAGGGTCTGAATAGTCCTCTCTGACTGACCATCTGTCTGAGGATGATAGGCGGTACTGAAACTCAATCGAGATCCCATGGACTCCTGAAACTGGGTCCAAAATCTAGAAGTAAATCGGGAATCTCTATCAGAAGTAATACTCACTGGAGCCCCATGTAATCTAGCTATCTCGCTGACATACAGCTCAGCTAAGGCATCCACAGTATCTGTGCTCTTGATGGCAAGGAAGTGGGCACTCTTGGTCAATCTATCCACAATGACCCATATCGCGTCACGACCTCTTTGGGTCCTCAGCAAACCCATAATAAAGTCCATAGTGACATGCTCCCATTTCCATGTAGGTACGGGTAAGGGCTGTAGTAGTCCTCCGGGCTTCCGATGCTCAGCTTTCACTTGCTGGCATACTAAACACTTGGCCACATACTCTGCCACGTCTCGCTTCATACCACTCCACCAATACACCTTTCTCAAGTCTCGGTACATCTTAGTACTCCCTGGGTGCATGGTGTATCGCGAGCAGTGGGATTCTCTCAATATCTGTCTCTTCGGGGTATCATCGTCCGGTACACAAATTCATCCTCTGAATCTCAACAATCCATCTTCACTGACTGTGAGATCCGACTGCGAACTCTGTTCAGCTTGGCTAACCATATCTATTAATCTCTGATCACTGCGCTGCCCAGTTCTAATCTGATCCATGATCCTGGGCTCTATTCATAAGCTAGACACAAATCCAGTCTCTATCTCTTTAACTCTGATCTGAAGTTCGACAAACTGCTCCAGTAAATCCCATTCCCTGATCATCATAGCAGATACCATACTCTTCCTGCTCAGGGCATCAGCAACTACATTCGCCTTGTCCGGATGATATAGAATCTCGCAGTCATAATCCTTAAGGAGTTCCATCCATCTCCTTTGTCTCATGTTTAACTCTTTCTGATCAAAGAGATATCTCAAACTCTTATGATTAGTGAAGATCTGGAATCTTTCCCCATATAAGTAGTGTCGCCAGATCTTCAAAGCAAATACCACCGCGGCTAACTCCAAATCATGCATGGGGTAATTCCGCTCATGGTCTTTCAGCTGTCGCGATCCATATGCGACCACTCTTCCGTGCTGCATAAGCACACACCCCAATCCTTGATGAGATGCATCACTATACACCGAAAATCCTCCTGATCCCTCAAGAATAGTTAACACAGGTGCCGCTGTCAACCTCCTCTTTAATTCCTGAAAACTGAGCTCACATTGATCAGTCCATATAAATGGAGTCTCTTTGCGCGTGAGCTTAGTCAAAGGGGCGGCAATCCGGGAAAATCCTTCCACAAATCTTCTGTAATACCCTGCCAAACCAAGGAAGCTTCGTACCTCAGTAACTATCCTCGGTCTCTCCCAATTAAGCACAGCCTCCACCTTGCTTGGGTCCACTGATACTCCTTCCTCTGAGACTATATGACCAAGGAAAGCTATCTGATGCAGCCAAAACTCACACTTACTAAGCTTTCCATATAATTGCTTATCTCGGAGTATCTGCAGTACTAACCACAAATGCTGTGCATGCTCCTCATACGACTGAGAGTATACCAGGATATCATCAATAAAGACTATCACAAATTTATCCAGATAGTCTTTGAACACCTCGTTCATCAATCTCATAAATGCTGCAGGGGCGTTCGTCAATCCAAAGGACATCACCAGAAATTTATAATGGCCATACCTTGTCCTGAAGGCCGTCTTTGGAATATCTTCTTCCTTGATCCTCAATTGGTGATAGCCCGATCTCAAATCAATCTTAGAAAAGACTGATGCCCTTCTCAGCTGATCAAGTAGATCATCAATACTGGGCAATGGGTATTTATTCTTCACCGTAGCTTTATTCAACAACCGATAGTCTACGCATAATCTGAGACTACCATCCTTCTTCTAGACAAATAAAACCGGTGCTCCCCACGGTGAAACACTGGGCCTAATGAACCCTTGATACAATAACTCCTGTAGTTGTTTCTTCAATTCCTCAAGTTCCACTAATGCCATCATGTAGGGAGGTTTAGAGATCGGCTGAGTATCTGGTACCAAATCAATGGTAAACTCTAGCTCTCTCTCTGGTGGTAAACTTGGCAATTCATCTGGGAAAACATCCAGAAATTCGTAAACCACAGGTATATCCTCAATCCTCGGATGTTCCCGCTCATCGTCTGAGATGAGTGTCTCATAACCTTCACATGAACAATCATATTTAATATTCTCCAAAATAATATCAAAATTCTCAAATTACTTACTAGAATTCCACATATTCATTTCCTCAATATCTCAATCGTACACTGTAAGGTTCAGGTAGGGAGAAAGTTACAACCTTAGTGTAGCAATCTAAGCTCACTCGATTGGCTGCCAACTAATCCATTCCCAAAATTACATCAAATCCATGTATATTCAACATGATTAGATCTGCTAACATCACTCTATCTCCCACCTTTATCTCACATCCTCTACAGATTAACTCAATTCTCTGGGATTCACGCATAGGGGTATTTACATGTAGTATATATTCTAGAGGTTCAAACTTCAAGTTTAATCTACATGCAAAATGCTCAGAAATAAACGAATGCGTGGATCCTGAATCAATCAACACATGATCCTTATGATTACAGACAGAGAGTGTACCTCTTATAGTTTCTGCAAAAGTGGTAGCGGTCTCCTTATCTAGGGCAAACATAAGTCCCTGTGTAACAGGTCTCTTTCCTTTCTCTGCAGCAGTGGCCCATCTCGGGGGATTCACTCTCTGAGGCTGTTGTCTAGTGGGCTCCAATACATGTGGTTTCTAAGGTTGAGGGCAATCCTTCACCATGTGACCCATGTCTCCACATCTAAAACATCCATGGATCGACCCAGTACAACTTCCCTCATGCATTCGGCCACAATTTTTGTAAAACCTTATCTCTGGCCTGACATCTCGAGGGGTCTCTCTAATGTTAGGGTACCCTCTGGGTCTCTCTAATCTGCCCTTCTGTACCTCAATCCTTCCTCTCCTGAAGGAACCTCTCCGAGCCTCTGTTTGGAAAATCGCTGGCCTCTTGCCCTTATCTCTATTCACCGCTCTGAGCTCATTCTGGGATTGTACCATTTCAATTCCTCTTTCAATCTCTTGTGCTCGTCTCAGAGCATCTCCAAACTCAGTAATACATAGCCCTATTAATCTATCTCTGATGATGGGCTTCAATCCATACACAAATTTCTCTGTGCGGAGCTCTTCATTCTTAAAGGTCTCTGGGTCATATCTCAATAGCGCTGTGAATTGGCTCTCATAGTCATCCACAGACATGTCACCCTGTACCAAACTCAAAAACTCGACCTGTTTCTTTCTCTGGGCGGCTCGTGGTACATATTGGGTCCTAAAGGCTGTCGGGAACTCTTCCCAACCAATCACATCCTGGCGGGACATCAGAATACCCTGGGTAGTACCCCACCAATCTCGAGCTCTCCCTTTCAACATATAGATACTCATACTGACCCTCTCAGCATCGGTGCACCCCAGATAATCAAATATAATTCTTAACTCCGTCAGCCACTCCTCAGCCTCTGTAGAATCCTTCTTTCCCCTAAATGCGGGTGGATTCATCTTCAGAAAATCCTTCCGTCAGACCATACTTCTATCATCAGGCTGAGTGACGGGAGGTATTGGGGGTATGGGAGGTCTTTATGGTGGTGTAGGAGTAGTACCCGAGGCATTAACTCCAAAGTGTTGCGCAAATAACGCTGCCATCTGCTCAAAACCTTGCCTCACATCGGTCTCAATCTGATTAAATCGAGAGTTAGGACTCTCTGGTTGTGGGACAGGTGGCGGAGGGGACTCTGCCTGCCTCCTCGAACGACCTCGTCGTCCACTCATTCTGTATCTTAACTCGTCTCCTGCGCGTACATATCAAAATCGATTGAAATCTCAATCCTCAATTTCAGTTCATGACCAGACTATTACAGACACTTGGGATGTATTCTATTTCACTTAACCGACATTGACAGTACTAGACACCCTAAGCTCTGATACCAAGAAGACTCTGTCACGCCCCGGAAACGCGAAAAATAGGGCAATTTTGAAACTTTTTACTCATTAATTCTCAATTAAGAGTGCATTCCTGTGCAGTGTCATACATTATCATATTTATCGTACCTCAGGATCTCATCACTAGAAATTATATATCATATGAAATACATTAATCCATCTCAAGTTAATTAATCCTAATACATCCCATACAATGTTATACATCAAGTGTCTGCAATTACAGTAATTGTCTGGGTACATGAAAAGATAAAAGATACCTCAAAATACAATATATGGCCTGGAGCTCAAGTCCTCCACTAGCCACTACTCCGTACGTCGCAGGAAAACCCTTTTCACTTGAAGAAATCTGAGGGAAAAGAAAACAGGGTGAGCTTCTAAATCGCTCAGTAAAGGGGGTAAGGGACTCATTTCATAAACCAAAATGCACAACACAAAATATTTATTTGTATGTGAAACTCATTAATCTCATTTGAAAACCATAGCATGAAAGTACTCAAAACGACATTCTCATGTCTCAAATCATGTGAAAACATGAAGTAAAAAGGCTCAGTCTAGAGCAATAACAAAGCATGTGAAAATAATGCGATAAACGCTTTCTCAATTAACGTGATAAAATCACTGTAATAATAATGCACGTGGCACAGCCACTAAACACACGTGGCATAGCCACTGATTTAAATTCACACGTGGCACAGCCACTAAGCACACGTGGCATAGCCACTGATTTAAATTCACACGTGGCATAGCCACAGGATAGGGTTTCACGTGGCAACGGCCACCAAATAGGGTTTCTCACGTGGCAACGGCCACCAAATATGGTTTCTCACGTGGCAACGGCCACCAAATAGGGTTTCTCACGTGGCAACGGCCACCAAATGGGGTTCTCACGTGGCAACGGCCACCAAATGGGGTTCTCACGTGGCAACGGCCACCAAATAGGGTTCTCACGTGGCAACGGCCACCAAATAGGGTTTCTCACGTGGCAACGGCCACCAAGTATATGTGGCATAGCCACAGAATAGGTTATTCTCACGTTACCAGAACGGAGAAGAATCGGGCTTACATGCTACCAGAGCAATGCCCGGTGTGTACTCAGAATTACACACCTGAGTCTTAATCACATAAGACTAGTTTGCTTTCACGTAGAACTCATAGTGGTTTTTCTCTCATAAAACTCATTTGAAAATCGTTTTGTACTCAACACAAAACATAATAAAACCGAGTTCCAACAGGCAAAGCATGCACACATTTCTCAAATCTCGATATTGCCTTAAGGTAGAGCCCAATTCATTACTCACACAAAATTCAACGGTTTATAAAGCAATTTCACACTCAGCTTATAAACTCATAAAATGATGGGCTCCAACCGGCTATAAAAATCGTGTGTAATTGTATCACAACACAACACTCAACATGCTTGTTTTATAAATCACAATTCATGCTATAATAGTTCGCAAATCACATACACAAATGGTTTAGTTTCCCTTACCTCTTTGCACCTCGTATAGTGCAATCATTTCCCCCATATCATGGACTAGCCTCGCATTCCACTCTGGAACTCCCGCGCTGTCTAAACGATGTTAAAACATCAATACTCAATTATCTCATCAACCTCAATTCTCAAAAATCGAGCACAATTGCTCATAACACCTCAAATCTCTTGATTCTCGTAACTCTACCCCAAACTACACTCTCATTCACAACATCTCAATGTTCTACATTTCTCATGCCAATTATCTATGCTAATTCACCACATTGTCTAAATTTCTATTTATAGCTCAAATTCCCAAAATTGCTAAATATCATTATCACTCCAACCACATTGTAATTTCATCAATCCCTAATCATTTTCCAGCTATTTCAGCACAATGACAACAACCATTATCATCGAAATCATCTCAATTATCAAGATCGAGGTTTAGAAATTACCCAAAGCTTGTGAGATGCACAACCCACGCCTCGATTCGATTCGTCCTTCGATTTCCAAGTATGTTGTTCTCCCTTTGATGAGGAACAACTTTCCTTCTTGCCACAACTTCTGATTTGGCCGGAAATGGGTGCTTTGGATGAGTGAGAAAGCTAGGTTTCGGTGAAAATGGGGGTTGGAAGAGAGAGAAAGTGAGATTGTAGGAGAAAAACAGGGGTTCCTTATATAGGCTGAGGGTAGGAGATTGATCTGCCTCTTGATGAGATCGATCTGCATTTGAATTTTGGGGACGATTTGGGCAATTTTATGCCTAGGAGATCGATCTATCGAGGGGTGAGATCGATCTCTTTATGGCTTTATGAGATCGATCTGCTCCTTGAGGAGATCGATCTTCTCCTAAACAGAATCATTTGGAGATCGATCTCTTCCTCATGAGATCGATCTTCTCTCAAACAGAATCATAAGAAGATCGATCCTCTTCCATTGGAGATCGATCTGCTCCTCAAATTCCTCCTTCCTTGTCATTTTTAACTCACCAGATCGATTCTCCTTCTCCCAGATCGATCTTTCCTCATAACTTCACACTT
This sequence comes from Firmiana major, assembly GCA_033439115.1. Classification (NCBI taxonomy): domain Eukaryota; kingdom Viridiplantae; phylum Streptophyta; class Magnoliopsida; order Malvales; family Malvaceae; genus Firmiana; species Firmiana major. Next base: position 66,629,497 of record CM065898.1, on the reverse strand, counting down.
ATTTTAAACACTTAACATATAAATCTCCAATTATCATTCCCCAATTCGCTTAGCTCGATAAATTACACTTCAAGTTCATATTACATCATTCAAATATATTTAAAATTCTCAGATCTCACAATACTAAACCCTAAATTGCCATATTCTAACCCTAAAAGTTTCACTTGATCGAAACCCCAAATGGTCATTTCATCGTGCCATTTTACAAACCACAATTTAAACATACATTTTACATATTAAAGTTATCGAATTAACATCCAACTTCTAACAAATAAACTTCCTTACCCAGCTTTGATCTTGGACCTGCCTTGAATCACCTCTTTTCATCAAGTTTTCAACTATCATTTACAACCCAAAATCAACCATAAACCATCAGAAATTATCATGCCTAGCAACCTTAGAAAGAAAAGCTCAAAAATCAACTCACCTAGGAGAAGGAGTGCTTCCGTGTCTTGCTCTTCTTGGCCAGAAATCACCCTCAAGATGAGCTTGGAGCACTCCTAAAAAAATATACGTTATAGTAAACTTCTAGTAGAGAACTTGATCTTGAAGAACCCATGATAAGTCTGGTTGCCTTGGTGCTAAAAAAAATCAAGAAATGGTGTAGCTACAAGGACGCCTCGGGTAAAAAGGTTTCTGCCTTTAGGATTTGTTTCATCACGTTTTAGGTTGAAAGAAAAGGGGGGATAGACCCTAAATTAAATATAAATTAGGTCTTTAATGCAGATGAAGTCCATGATCTAATTTGGTCAAGATCAAGATGCAACAAGCCCCTTAAATCATGGAGGAATATTGGCTATGCTGCTACATGTAGTAGGTAAACTTAAGACTATTTTGGTCAATTTATTTCATAATATTCCAATCCATTTTTGGCCATGGTTTCTTTAGAAAACTTGTTCCACTTTGAGTCTCTTTAAGCCTAAATTAATCTCAAATTTTATTATGAATATTTTCCATCTAATTTGGAGCATTTCTTGGTGTAGCTCACTTTATCTCATGGTTTTGGCCTCAAATTTTCCAATTTAATTTTAGCCACTTAGTCAACCTTAAAAACTTCATTTCATCTCATAATTGACTTAGTTACATCATATATTTATCATAATTTAATGTTAAATTCCTTTAAATTCCATTTAGCCAAGTTTAAGCCTTTAAACTCAAAGTATACTCCTAAAATGCTTGGCTGATTTTGTGAGGTTAAAACCAGCCCTTAGTCTTACTTAATCATACCATTTTTCTTTCTTAATTACTCCTAGAACCTTGTAGGCTCAATTCGCATTAAGGTTTTCATTCACAGGATGGCATTAAGATAGAATTTTGTATGCCTAAACACAATTCCTTAAGGTAAGCTCTTAAATTCCTACCTTGTTATCTTCAGTAACTTAGTTATATCTTATTCTTTTCATCCATAATCTTAAGTGCTCATTTTCATTTATCCAAATTCATTCTCATTCCATACTTCCTTAGCCAATACATACATATATCATCATTTGTCCTTACTCATTAATCTAATCACTAATAAGAGTGTCTTGAATTACCCCACCTGTCTCGAGAACTCGAGCTTATCCTTGCTTCTCATAGCTATAGGTTTAGCCTTGAAATCATCCAAATAAAATATCGTATTAATTTCTTAAATTAATCTAGAGAAAGAATTTTGAAATTTAGGGTTCTGACATTTCTTGTGCATGTTTGATGCAAGTTCGCGGAAGGTAAGGATGAAATCCTCCCTTAGTCGTTCCTTGTGCATGGTTTATACAAGTTCATAGGCGGCAAATATGTATCATTCCCTTAGTCGTTCCTTGTGCATGATTGATGCAAGTTCGCGGGAGGTAAGGATGTATCATTCTTTTAGCTGACTCCTACGTATCATTTCCTTAGCAAGATTTCACAACTCATCAGATGCTCATGAATTAAAGACAATGAGGTAACATTCCCTCAACCAACTTCTCCAAGGCAAAATGAGTACTATATTATGTGAGGCGATGAGGTAACATTCCCTTGGCCAATATTTTCGAAGGTAAAATGAATGCTATATTATGTGAGGTAATGAGGTAAAATTGTCGTACCCCGTTTTACTTAAAATCCCTATAAATACTTTTTGCAATTTCATTCGATATACCGATTATATGGTTATGCTATGAGTCAAGGTTAGTCCAGTTACTTTACTTATCTTAAAATCCATCTCCATATCACTCCACCAAATAAAATCTACATTGTCAAGACCCATCCTGACATAACCAAAACCACTACAAATTTTTCGCATTTTTAACTTACCTTTCCTCTCTTCAATGGTTGGGCTGTGATTCGATGTTAGCTTCCTCGCATACCATATCATCAATTTTCATACATACATGTCAATATATTGTTACTGACTGCAACTTCTTTTTATAGTATATGTGAGATCATATAAAAGCTAATACAAATAGATTCCCCATAATATATATCGTATACATCACTGTGCTGTTTCTATGTTTAGATACATAACCGTATAAAATATGTATACCTGTCGATCGATAGGAAATAGCAGCGGACAATAGGAATACTATCCCTCAAATGCTCTCACTCTACTGCTGATGCTCTGTAGAGAGATGTAAAAAAATGGGGGTCAGCATACAACGCCCTTAGTAAGGAAATCAGGCAAGCAAGTAGACATCTACACTATCTACTCAAAATAATGCTGTGCCTCGAAAACATCATTTCCTTAACTCACTTTAAAAGCATGTCTTTAAATATATATATTTATATATATATATATATACTTGTACAGATTAAATCCCATGTACAGAAATCATGCTTGCTTTCTCAAATGTAGGCATGTAGTGCAAAATAATGCATCTTTATAATATCACAATGCCTTTAGATAAATCATGCCATGTATATTTAAATCACAGTAAATATGGCATTTAAATCATTCACATCACAACAATCGGATTTCGACCCATCCCTCAGGTCTATCCGTAAATAAATCAGTCAATCAGGTGATATATCATGTGAGACTCTGTGGTGAAATGCAATAGTATCCTGGACTATGGCCATATCCTATAATGGTGATCCCAGGCAACACGGTACCTCAAATGCACGTGAAGTTTTTCGTATCCATGTAAGAGAGCCTCCCTGCCGAACAAAGCCTCCCCGCCCACTCTGGCTTAAGGATGTTGGGCTTAAGGATCTTGCCATAAGAGAGCCTCCCCACCGAATAGAGCCTCCCTCGTAAAAGAGCCTCCCCACCGAATAGAGCCTCCCCGCCCACTTTGGCTTAAGGATGTTGTCATGCCCCGCTTTTGTGAACCCTTCTATCCATACATTCTCTACTACGGTTGGGCTGTGAGAAGATGCAATTACTAAAAATTCATTCATTTACAGCGAAATATTTAAAACTTTAATTCACATTCCCAGGTGTGTGTGTAAATACACAAAATTAATTGTATAAATACCATGTAAGCATATCATCCCCCTTAATACTGTTTACAATTCCGAGATATAACTGTGCGATACAATATATTAGATACAAAATACTCGTGTATACAAATCTTATACCTTTGCGGATTGTGGGAGCTGTTAAACACAAAAGATCTAGAGATCACCGCTCTCTTACTTCTCAGTACCTGGAGGGGGAAAATAGTGGGATGAACAAACCACAGCTCAGTAAGGAAATGTATGCTAGCAGGTAGATATCGTACTACCTACATAGCCCATGCATGCATAAACCAAAACCATGTTTTCGTTATAAATGGAGATATCATACGAAAAATGCATTTAAACATATATTTCTCGATAGCATTTTCGTGTAAAATGAGTATCAAGCTTCCATTTAAAACATGCTCATAAATAGTGCCCTCACGGCACGAATGTAAAATAAGAGATTTATCAAAACACAAAATCTCTTTCATTTCTCAAATCATTCTTTCCGCTATTCTCTTTCTTTTCTAAGATTATCTCTGTTTCTCGAATCTCTGAGACAGGCATGGAATTTTCGGCAATCAAATATCCACGACTTATGGCCACAGTCAGTGATCCCAGGCCTCACTGATCAAGTGGGCATAGGGTATCACTTCGCCTGAAGGGGGATGGGTCAGTCCTACCCTCCGGCTCATCTCAATCCACCTCATCTCCTCGTATACTCACGGTGAAGATACGTCGTGTGTCATCTACGCGATACTCGTACTCACGTGCACCCGCACGATACATAGTATACCAACGGGTGACTACACTATTCTACGTACGACCGTGGACCCAAGTCCATACTCCAACTACGATGGACTTTTTATCCTTAAACCATGTCTCATATACCAGGCGAGCAAGCAGCGTGACACACAGTCAACGCAAAGCTCCAGCGCGGTACGATCTATCGTTAAGGCCCAGCCCGTTCAATTGGCCGTCGGCTGGTATCCCCTTGGGTCCCAGACCCCCAGGTTTACCTTAACTCAACAAAACAGGTGCGAGCAAAGTTCCCGCACTTTCTCAAAACCCTCGTGCGAGTTAAAACTCCCGCACGGTACATCAACGCATTAAAACGGGTGTGAGCTAACGCTTCAACACCAAATCTCATCTCAAAACTGATAAATGGCTATTTTTCTCTTTTTAAAATTCAAAACATGTTTATTCATACAGCATGCCTCTTCATGCTAAAACATGTAAAATTAGCCAACCTATCATCAACGTTTCTCAATCATCAAGATTAATGTATAATAGAGAAAAACATTGAAAACATGCATATCATGCTATTTCCTTACCCTATCCCATTTCTCAATACATATATACATCATAGTACTTTTCATACTTCCACATCATTTCATAAAATTATAATATCGTACTAGTTCTAGCAATATATCTACGAAATTGCCGTAAAATACGTACGAACATCTCTATAGCTAACACACAGTCCCTTACCTCGTTTTACTTGTGTGCAACTATTCGCCTTTATGCTTCTTGCGTTCTCATCTCGACTTGCTCCGGCGTATCATCTGAAACTGAAATTCATCCATCCACATTTGAGTTAATGTTTCTAACTCTTATCCAACTAAGCACTTATCCAATGCCTTAATTACACATTTTTACCCTTTGTGGTAAATCTCACCATTTTATCCCAATATCAACATGTCCAAATCATTCTCACAACATGTTCCTCCACTCAAGATATCTCATTCATCATAAACACTTCCACACTCCACTTTCTCACACTTGACTATTTCTAAGTTATATTCATTTCATACCATTTAGGTAGTTCTATCCACAACATGCACACCCAAACATCTTTATAATCATTAACTAAACCAATGTACTTGGATTTGTGCATTAGAACTTACCTCATTGGATTTCCTCTTGCTCCAATTAGGATTGCCCTTTATTTCTTCAATCCATCAAATGGGGAAATGCCTCTAGACTATGTTGTTCTTCTTTTTGTTGTGACCAACTTTGTCTCTAATAGACTCTCCTTAAATCTCACTAAAAATGGCTAGATTTAGGAGTGAGAAACTAGGTTTTCTTTGAGTTGAAGTGAGAGGAAATGGTTTATCTCAAAATTCTGATGATCCAACTGCTCCCATTTATAGTTTTGACTTAATGAGATCGATCTTCCTTGGGTGGAGATCGATCTGTTCCTCTAAAATCCCTCTTTTCTAAGACGTTTTAAAGGCAGGAGATCGATCTGTCGAGACTGGAGATCGATCTGTTGTCAAACAGAAGCTTAAGGAGATCGATCTGGTCTTATGGGAGATCGATCTGCTTCTAACCCGAGAGCTAAAGAGATCGATCTGCTTCCTTTGGAGATCGATCTGTTCCCTTCCATTTCTCACATAAGAGCATTCTGGCTCTCCCAGATCGATCTCTCATCCTATGAGATTGATCTGGCCTTCACAAATTCTAGATTTCCTGCAGTTTTGCTGCAACAACCCCTTCCAAACACTCTTAATTTGCTACCATGATCATTTCCTCATTCATTCATCTTTGAGACTTGAAAATGGGATCCATCCTCACTACATACACATTAAAACTTGTGTAGAATCTTTGTATGACCAAATATATACGATAGTACTCGAATGGAAATATACACTTATGAAAATCTTTCCTTCCATTTTACTATACTACTCATATTCCATTTCGATCACATTCTTCTCGTGTTCAAGTTTATTTCTTCCTACTCATTCATAATGCAACTTGTACGTATAATCACAATTCTTATTACAAGTGTGTACATAATCTTATAAACTTACATTGCATATACTTCACATTACAATACATCATCTTACTTATGATTTTATTTACATTCCCATGTTCCTATATACAGCTATTCATGTACGGGGTCTCACATTCTCCCCCACTTAGAGAATTTGGTCCTCCAAATTAGAACCAATTCAATCCGTGAATAACTCGGGATACTTTTCCCGCATCAAATTTTCCAATTCCCATGTGGCCTCTTCCACAGTGTGATGTTGCCACAAAACCTTAACCAATGAAATCGTCTTGTTCCGCAACACCTTCTCTTTCCTGTCCAACACCCTGATCGGTCTCTCGACATACGACATATCTTTCTTGAGCTCCAACGGCTCATAGCTAATTACATGTGTCGGATCCGGGTAGTACTTCCGAAACATAGAAACGTGGAAGACATTGTGGACTTCTGCTAGCTCAGGTGGTAAGGCTAGCCTATATGCTCCTTCTCCTACTCTATCCAAAATCTCGAAGGGACCAATGTAACGAGGACTTAATTTTCCTTTCTTCCCAAACCTCATTATTCCCTTAGAAGGAGATACTTTCAAAAATACAGACTCGCCAACATCAAACTCAAGTGGTCTCCGTCTCCTGTCAGCGTAGCTCTTTTGTCGACTTTGAGCTGTTCGTAACCTCTCGCATATTATCTGAACATCCTCGGAGGCTTGCTTAACCAAATCGGGAGCGAGCAATTGTCTGTCACCAACTTCTTCCCAACCAATGGGCGATCGGCATCTACGACCGTATAGTGCCTCATAAGGGGCCATACCAATACTTGAGTGATGACTGTTATTGTAGGCGAACTCAATCAATGGCAAGTGATCGTCCCATGAGCCTCTAAAATCCAGCACACACGCTATCAACATATCCTCCAGGGTTTGTATAGTCCTCTCTGACTGACCATCTGTCTGAGGATGAAAAGCGGTGCTAAAACTCAATTGGGTCCCCATCGCTTCCTGGAAATGTCCCCAAAAGTGGGAAGTGAAGCGGGCATCCCAATCAGAAACAACACTCACTGGGACTCCATGCAATCTCACTATTTCTCGCACATACAGGTTCGCCAGTGCACTCAATGTATCTGTAGATCTCATGGCTAAGAAATGTGCCGATTTCGTTAACCGATCTACTATCACCCATATCGCATCATGGTTCTTACGGGTTCTCGGTAACCCCATCACAAAATCCATGGTGACATGCTCCCACTTCTATGTTGGTATCGATAGAGGTTGTAATAATCCTCCTGGTTTCTGATGTTCGACTTTTACTTGCTGACAAACGAGACATCTAGCGACATACTCAGCTATGTCTCTCTTCATTCCAGACCACCAATATGCTTTTCAGAGATTTTGATACATCTTACTACTCCCCGGCTGTATCGTGTATCTCGACGAGTGTGCCTCTGATAAGATCAGCTTTCTCAGCTCTAAATCCTTAGGAACGCATATTCTACTTTTAAACCTTAGTATTCCATCTGGACTCAATATAAAATCGGTACCCTTCCCTTTCCGAATTTGGCTAATCATGACAATACACCATTGATCAATTTGCTGAGCTTGTCGGATTCTCTCAATCAACTCCGGTTCTAATCTCAAGCTAGCAATAATCCCATAGCTGCCAATCTCAGGTAGGGTCATATCCAGACTAAGGTTCGTGAATTGTTCCAACAACTCGTGCTCTCTAACCATCATATGAGATACCAACCCGAGACTCTTCCGACTCAATGCATCGGCAACCACATTTGCCTTCCCCGGGTGGTATAAGATCTCACAATCATAGTCCTTGAGGAGTTCCAGCTGTCATGCCCCGCTTTCGGGAACCCTTCTATCCATACATTCTCTACTACGGTTGGGCTGTGAGAAGATGCAATTTCTAGAAATTTATTTATTTATAGCGAAATATTTAAAACTTTAATTCACACTCCCAGGTGTGTGTGTAAATACACAAAATTAATTGTATAAATACCATGTGCTTACATATCATCCCCATAATACTGATTACAATTCCTAGATATAACTGTGCGATACAATATATTAGATACAAAATACTCGTGTATACAAATCTTATACCTTTGCGGATTGTGGGAGCTGTTCAACACAAAAGACTTAGAGATCACCGCTCTCTTACTTCTCAGTACCTGGAGGGGGAAAATAGTGGGATGAGCAAACCACGGCTCAGTAAGGAAATGTATGCTAGCAGGTAGATATCGTACTACCTACATAGCCCATGCATGCATAAACCAAAACCATGTTTTCGTTATAAATGGAAATATCATACGAACAATGCATTTAAACACATATTTCTCAATAGCATTTTCGTGTAAATCAAATGTCAAACTTCCATTTAAAACATGCTCATAAATAGTACCCTCATGGCACGAATGTGAAATCAGAGATTTATTAAAACACGAAATCTCTTTCACTTCTCAAATCATTCTCTCTCGCAAATCTCTTTCTTTTTCTGAGATTGTCTCTGTTTCTCGATTCTATGAGACAGGCATGAAATTTTCGGCAATCAAATATCCACGACTTATGGCCACAGTCAGTGATCCTAGGCCTCACTGATCGGGTGTGCACAGGGTATCACTTCGCCTGAAGGGGGATGGGTCAGTCGTACCCTCTGGCTCATTTCAATCCACCTCATCTCCTCGTATACTCACGTTGAAGATACGTCGTGTGTCATCTACGCGATACTCGTACTCACGTGCACCCAGCACGGTACATAGTATTCCAACGGGTGACTACACTATTCTACGTACAACCGTGGACCCAAGTCCATACTCCAACTCCGATGGACTTTTTATCCTTAAACCATGTCTCATATACCAGGCGAGCAAGCAGCGTGACACACAGTCAACGCAAAGCTCCAGCGTGGTACGATCTATCGTTAAGGCCCAGCCCGTTCAATTGGCCGTCGGCTGGTATCCCCTTGGGTCCCAGACCCCCAAGTTTACCTTAACTCAATAAAACAGGTGCGAGCAAAGTTCCCGCACTTTCTCAAAACCCTCGTGCGAGTTAAAACTCCCGCACGGTACATCAAGGCCTTAAAACGGGTGTGAGCTAACGCTTCAACACCAAATCTCATCTCAAAACTGATAGATGGCTATTTTCTCTTTTTTTTAAAACTCAAAACATGTTTATTCATATAGCATGCCTCTTCATGCTAAAACATGTAAAATTAGCCAACCTATCATCAACATTTCTCAATCATAAATAACAATGTAAAATTGAGAAAATCATTGAAAACATGCATATCATGCTATTTCCTTACCCTATCCCATTTCTCAATACATATATACGTCATAGTACTTTGCATACCTCCATATCATTTCATAGAATTATCATATCGTACTAGTCTAGCAATATATTTACGAAATTGCCGTAAAATACGTACGAACATCTCTATAGCTAACACACAGTCCCTTACCTCATTTTACTTGTGTGCAACTATCCGCCTTTATGCTTCTCGCGTTCTCATCTCGATTGCTCCGACGTATCATCAGAAACTGAAATTCATCCATCAACATTTGAGTTAATGTTTCTAACTCTTATTCAACTAAGCATTTATCCAATGCCTTAATTACACATTTTTACCCTTTGTGGTAAATCTCCCAATTTGTCCTAATATCAACATTTCCAAACCATTTCCACAACATACTCATCCACTCAAGATATCTCATTCATCATAAACACTCCCACAATCCACTTTCTCACACTTGACTATTTCTAAGTTATATTCATTTCATACCATCCTAGGTAGTTCTATCCACAATATGCACACCCAAATATCTTTATAAGCATTAACTAAACCAATGTACTTGGATTTGTGCATTAGAACTTACCTCATTGGATTTGCTCTTGCTCCAATTAGGATTGCCATCTATTTCTTCAATCCATCAAATGGGGAAATGCCTCTAGACTATGTTGTTCTTCTCTTTGATGTGAACAACTTTGTCTCTAATAGCCTCTCCTTAAATCTCACTGAAAATGGCTGGATTTAGGAGTGAGAAACAAGATTTCTTTGAGTTGAAGTGCAATGGAAATGTTTGTCCCGAAATTCTGATGATCCAACTGCTCCCATTTATAGTTTTGACTTGATGAGATCGATCTTCCTTGGGTGGAGATCGATCTGTTCCTCAAAAATCCCTCTTTTCTGAGACGTTTTAAAGGTAGGAGATCGATCTGTCGAGACTGGAGATCGATCTGCTGCCAAACAGAAGCTTAAAGAGATCGATCTGGTCTTAGGGGAGATCGATCTGCTTCCAACCCGAGAGCTAAGGCGATCGATCTGCTTCCTTTGGAGATCGATCTGTTCCCTTCCATTTCTCACATAAGAGCATTCTGGCTCTCCCAGATCGATCTCTCATCCTATGAGATCGATTTGGCCTTCACAAATTCCAGATTTCCTGCAGTTTTTCTGCAACAACCCTTACCAAACACCCTTAATTTGCTACCATGATCATTTCCTCATTCATTCATCTTTGAGACTTGAAAATGGGATCCATCCTCACTACATACACATTAAAACTTGTGTAGAATCTTTGTATGACCAAATATATACGATATTACTCGAATGGAAATATACACTTATGTAAATCTTTCCTTCCATTTACATACTACTCATATCCCATTTCGATCACATTCTTCTCGTATTCAAGTTTATTTCTTCCTACTCATTCGTAATGCAACTTGTACGTATAATCACAATTCTTACTACAAGTGCGTACATAATCTTATGAACTTACATTGCATACACTTCACATTACAATACATCAACTTACTTATGATTTTATTTACATTCCCATGTTCCTATATACATAGCTATACATGAACGGGGTCTCACATTCTCCTCCACTTAGAGAATTTGGTCCACCAAATTAGAACCAATTCAATCTGTGAATAACTCGGATACTTTTCCCGCATCAAACTTTCCAGTTCCCATGTGGCCTCTTCCACAGTGTGATGTTGCCACAAAACTTTAACCAATGAAATCGTCTTGTTTCGCAACACCTTCTCTTTCCTGTCCAACACCCTGATCGGTCTCTCGACGTACGACATATCTTTCTTGAGCTCCAACGGCTCATAGCTAATTACATGCGTCGGATCCGGGTAGTACTTCCGAAGCATAGAAACATGGAAGACATTGTGGACTTCTGCTAGCTCAGGTGGTAAGGCTAGCCTATATGCTCATTCTCCCACTCTATCCAAAATCTCGAAGGGACCAATGTAACGAGGACTTAATTTTCCTTTCTTCCCAAACCTCATTATTCCCTTAGAAGGAGACACTTTCAAAAATACAGACTCGCCAACATCAAACTCAAGTGGTCTCCGTCTCCTGTCAGCATAGCTCTTTTGTCGACTTTGAGCTGTTCGCAGCCTCTCGCATATTATCTGAACATCCTCGGAGGCTTGCTTAACCAAATCGGGGGCGAGCAATTGTCTGTCACCAACTTCTTCCCAACCAATGGGCGATCGGCATCTACGACCGTATAGTGCCTCATAAGGGGCCATACCAATACTTGAGTGATGACTGTTATTGTAGGCGAACTCAATCAATGGCAAGTGATCGTCCCATGAGCCTCTAAAATCCAGCACACACGCTCTCAACATATCCTCCAGGGTCTGTATAGTCCTCTCTGACTGACCATCTGTCTGAGGATGAAAAGCGGTGCTAAAACTCAACTGGGTCCCCATCGCTTCCTGGAAATGTCCCCAAAAGTGGGAAGTGAAGCGGGCATCCCTATCCGAAACAACACTCACTGGGACTCCATGCAATCTCACTATTTCTCGCACATACAGATTCGCCAGTGCACTCAATGTATCTGTAGATCTCATGGCTAAGAAATGTGCCGATTTCGTTAACCGATCTACTATCACCCATATCGAATCATGGTTCTTACGGGTTCTCGGTAACCCCATCATAAAATCCATGGTGACATGCTCCCACTTCCATGTTGGTATCGATAGAGGTTGTAATAATCCTCCTGGTTTCTGATGTTCAACTTTTACTTGCTGACAAATGAGACATCTAGCGACATACTCAGCTATGTCTCTCTTCATTCCAGACCACCAACATGCTTTTCGGAGATTTTGATACATCTTACTACTCCCCGGGTGTATCGTGTATCTCAACGAGTGTGCCTCTGAAAAGATCAGCTTTCTCAGCTCTACATCCTTAGGAACACATATTCTATCTCTAAACCTTAGTATTCCATCTGGACTCAATATAAAATCAGCACCTTTCCCTTTCCGGATTTGGCTAATCATGACAATACACCATTGATCGATTTGCTAAGCTTGTCGGATTCTCTCAATAAACTCCGGTTCTAATCTCAAGCTAGCAATGATCCCATAGCTGCCAATCTCAGGTAGGGTCATATCCAGACTAAGGTTCGTGAATTGTTCCAACAACTCGTGCTCTCTAACCATCATGTGAGACACCAACCCGAGACTCTTCTGACTTAATGCATCGGTGACCACATTTGCCTTCCCCGGGTGGTACAAGATCTCACAATCATAGTCCTTGAGGAGTTCCAACCACCTCCTCTGTCTCATGTTTAACTCCTTTTGTGAGAATAGATATTTCAGACTCTTATGATCCGTAAAGATCTGAAATCTCTCACCATATAAGTAGTGGCGCCATATCTTCAACGCAAACACTACGCCTGCTAACTCCAAATCGTGAGTGGGGTAGTTCTTCTCATGATCCTTCAGCTGTCTAGATCCATAAGCTACTGCCCTTCCATCTTGCATCAAAACACAGCCTAGTCCTTGATGCAAAGCATCAGTATACACCGAGTAATTCCCTGAACTGTTAGGGATGACAAGAACTGGCGCGGTAGTTAATCTGCGCTTAAGTTCCTGAAAACTTCTCTCACAAGCTTCATCCCATGAAAACTCCACACTTTTTCTCGTAAGACGTGTCAATGGAGCAGCTAATCTAGAGAAACCTTCTACAAATCTCCTGTAGTAACCAGCCAAACCCAAAAAACTTCTGATCTCTGTGACCGTCCTAGGTTGTTCCCATTGAACAACTGCCTCAATCTTGGATGGATCTACTGACACCCCATCCTTCGATATAACATGGCCTAGAAAAGAAATCTGTTCTAGCCAAAAGTCACATTTGTTAAGCTTGGCATATAACCTTTTCTCTCGAAGGGTTTGCAAAATAATCCTTAAGTGCTGCTCATGCTCTTCTCTGGACCTTGAATACACCAATATGTCATCAATGAAAATAATTACGAATTGGTCCAGGTATGGCTTGAATACTTCGTTCATTAGAGCCATAAAAGCTGCCGGCGCATTGGTCAACCCAAAAGGCATCACTAAAAATTCGTAATGGCCATAGCGGGTACGAAATGCTGTCTTGGGCACATCCTCCTTCCGAATCTTCAATTGATGATACCCAGACCTCAGATCTATCTTGGAGAAGATTTGTGCTCCCCGAAGCTGATCCAATAAATCGTCAATGCGTGGCAAGGGGTACTTATTCTTGATGGTAGCCTTGTTTAACATCCGATAGTCAATGCACAACCTGAGGCTCCCATCTCTCTTCTTCACAAACAATACCGGGGCTCCCCATGGTGAGACGCTCGGTCTTATGAACCCCTTCTCTAACAACTCTTGCAGCTGTTTCCTTAATTCCTCTAACTCAACTGGAGCCATCCTATATGGTGACTTCGATATCGGTTCGGTTCCAGGCGTCAAGTCTATACCGAATTCCGTTTCTCTATCAGGTGGCAATCCTGCTAGATCGTCTGGAAAGACATCAGGGAATTCTCTGACCACTGAGATGTCCTCCATATCCGGATATACTTTGTTCAAATCCACCACATAAGTAACAAAACCTTCAAAACAACACTCAAGCCATTTATACCAAAGTACTTTACTTAATACAAAATTTAAGATTTCATTTCTTCTCTTAAAATCTTACAACACATTCTTCAGGTAGAGAAAACTTAATGGACTTAGAACGACAGTCTATGACAGCATGATTGGCTGCTAACCAATCCATTCCCAAAATTACATCAATGTCATACATATTCAACAAAATCAAGTTGGCTGTTAAGCACTTATCTCCCACCCTCACTTTACAATCCTTATACACTTGTTCAACTAATTGGCTAACTCTCATTGGAGTACTTATTAGTAAGGTCCTACTCAAGTATGTGGGTTCTACAAAGCCTTTTAACTTAGATGCACATGCAGGTGATATGAAGGAATGCGTAGCAGCAGAATCAAACAAAGCTATAACCTCTAGATTGAAAATCAAGATTGTACCTTTTATCACTTCAGAAGAGGTATCAGCCGATGCCTGGTCTATCGCATACACCCTGCCTTGACCCACAACTTGTTTTCCTTTCTCTTCAGCCGAGGCTTTCTTTCTTACAGGAGGTGCAACTGTAGGAACCCTCTCTGGCTCTTTACCCCTCTGTGGAACTGCCTCAACTATCTCCGGGCACTCTCTGGCATAATGTCCAAATTTACCACATCTGAAACATCGGGTACCCTGAAGATGACATGGCCTACCACCATGGTATCGACCGCATAACCTACACTGATCTGTAGTCGGTCGGGATCCACCAATCACTATTCCCCTGGCTGGTGTCTGAGTCGGAGGCATAAAAGGTCTAACAACCTTCTTCCGGAACTCATCTACCTCTCTCCGACGTTTACTCATGAATTTTCGACCAAATTTGGCACTCTTGCCATCTCCTAGCTTCCTCGGACCCTTGTCCTTACCCTAACTAAACTCAAAAATCTGCAAGTCATGATCTTGCTCACATAACTGGGCCCGTCGCACGGCCTCTCTATATGTAGCGACATCAAATGGGGCCAACTTTGCTCGGATCGAAGGCCTCAGTCCATCTACAAATCTACGGACTCTAATAGCCTCGCTCCTGATCGAGTCCGGATCGTATCTACCCAGTGAAGTGAATCGTGACTCGTACTCATCAACTGGTCGATTCCCTTAAGTCAGATTCAAAAATTCCATCTGTAGTCTCCGTCGAGCAGTATCTGGGATGTATTGCTCTCTGAAAACATCCATGAACATATCCCAAGTGATAACCATTCCTTGAGCTCTTAACATCGGCCTGACGGACTTCCACCAGTGCTCTGCTTCGCCTCTCAATACAAAGGCCGCAAGCGCTACTCTCTCCGTAGCTGAACATCTACAGAAGTCGAATAACTTCTCCATTTGACTGATCCAGTCCTCAGCCACCGTCGGATCCTTTACTCCGCTAAACGAAGGAGGCTTAAAGTCCATAAAGTGCCTCAATCTTTCCATATCACAATCATATCCATACCCCAAATCATCATCATGCTGATGTGGGGCTACCGGAGGAGGTACCGGTCGAATATGAGGTTCCCGTGGCCTAGCCGGTTCAGCTTGTGCAGGTGCAACATTCTCAGGTTCAGGTGCAGCTGCTGGGGGATTCGGTGTAGCCTGTCCCGCTGTACCAGGTGTACCCTCAAACCTAGCCATGATCTGACCCATCATGGTCATCATCGTGCGCATGTCTTCCTCCAATCGAGTGATTCGAGGATCAGAAGCCTCTATCTGTTCTTGGGGCTCATGACTAGAGGATGATCTACTGTGACTCTCAGTCCTGTCATTTTGCCCTCGAGCTCTCGAGCTCTCTCCCCTCTTGCGGTGTCTCTCAGGCATAACTCACTAGCCTGATAACTTTCCTGTGTTATAACAAATATTTAATTTACTACCAGCTCCGTATACACATTTGTATCTAAATATCGCACAGTAACTTGGGGATGTATGTTTTCTTAGTCCTAAGCATCAACTCACATCAGACCAACCAAGCTCTGATACCAAGCCTGTCATACCCCGCTTTCGGGAACCCTTCTATCCATACATTCTCTACTACGGTTGGGCTGTGAGAAGATGCAATTTCTAGAAATTTATTTATTTACAGCGGAATATTTAAAACTTTAATTCACACTCCCAGGTGTGTGTGTAAATACACAAAATTAATTGTATAAATACCATGTGCTTACATATCATCCCCATAATACTGATTACAATTCCTAGATATAACTGTGCGATACAATATATTAGATACAAAATACTCGTGTATACAAATCTTATACTTTGCGGATTGTGGGAGTTGTTCAACACAAAAGACTTAGAGATCACCGCTCTCTTACTTCTCAGTACCTGGAGGGGGAAAATAGTGGGATGAGCAAACCACGGCTCAGTAAGGAAATGTATGCTAGCAGGTAGATATCGTACTACCTACATAGCCCATGTATGCATAAACCAAAACCATGTTTTCGTTATAAATGGAAATATCATACGAACAATGCATTTAAACACATATTTCTCAATAGCATTTTCGTGTAAATCAAATGTCAAACTTCCATTTAAAACATGCTCATAAATAGTGCCCTCATGGCACGAATGTGAAATCAGAGATTTATTAAAACACGAAATCTCTTTCACTTCTCAAATCATTCTCTCTCGTAAATCTCTTTCTTTTTCTGAGATTGTCTCTGTTTCTCGATTCTCTGAGACAGGCATGGAATTTTCGACAATCAAATATCCACGACTTATGGCCACAGTCAGTGATCCCAGGCCTCACTGATCGGGTGTGCACAGGGTATCACTTCGCCTGAAGGGGGATGGGTCAGTCCTACCCTCCGGCTCATTTCAATCCATCTCATCTCCTCGTATACTCACGGTGAAGATACGTCGTGTGTCATCTACGCGATACTCGTACTCACGTGCACCCAGCACGGTACATAGTATTCCAACGGGTGACTACACTATTCTACGTACAACCGTGGACCCAAGTCCATACTCCAACTCCGATGGACTTTTTATCCTTAAACCATGTCTCATATACCAGGCGAGCAAGCAGCGTGACACACAGTCAACGTAAAGCTCCAGCGCGGTACGATCTATCGTTAAGGCCCAGCCCGTTCAATTGGCCGTCGGCTGGTATCCCCTTGGGTCCCAGACCCCCAGGTTTACCTTAACTCAATAAAACAGGTGCGAGCAAAGTTCCCGCACTTTCTCAAAACCCTCGTGAGAGTTAAAACTCCCGCACGGTACATCAATGCCTTAAAACGGGTGTGAGCTAACGCTTCAACACCAAATCTCATCTCAAAACTGATAGATGGCTATTTTCTGTTTTTTTTTAAAACTCAAAACACGTTTATTCATACAGCATGCCTCTTCATGCTAAAACATGTAAAATTAGCCAACCTATCATCAACATTTCTCAATCATAAATAACAATGTAAAATTGAGAAAATCATTGAAAACATGCATATCATGCTATTTCCTTACCCTATCCCATTTCTCAATACATATATACGTCATAGTACTTTGCATACCTCCATATCATTTCATAGAATTATCATATCGTACTAGTCTAGCAATATATCTACGAAATTGCCGTAAAATACGTACGAACATCTCTATAGCTAACACACAGTCCCTTACCTCGTTTTACTTGTGTGCAACTATCCGCCTTTATGCTTCTCGCGTTCTCATCTCGATTGCTCCGACGTATCATCAGAAACTGAAATTCATCCATCAACATTTGAGTTAATGTTTCTAACTCTTATTCAACTAAGCATTTATCCAATGCCTTAATTACACATTTTTACCCTTTGTGGTAAATCTCCCAATTTGTCCTAATATCAACATTTCCAAACCATTTCCACAACATACTCATCCACTCAAGATATCTCATTCATCATAAACACTCCCACACTCCACTTTCTCACACTTGACTATTTCTAAGTTATATTCATTTCATACCATCCTAGGTAGTTCTATCCACAATATGCACACCCAAATATCTTTATAAGCATTAACTAAACCAATGTACTTTGATTTGTGCATTAGAAATTACCTCATTGGATTTCTTCTTGCTCCAATTAGGATTGCCCTCTATTTCTTCAATCCATCAAATGGGGAAATGCCTCTAGACTATGTTGTTCTTCTCTTTGATGTGAACAACTTTGTCTCTAATAGCCTCTCCTTAAATCTCACTGAAAATGGCTGGATTTAGGAGTGAGAAACTAGATTTCTTTGAGTTGAAGTGAAATGGAAATGTTTGTCCCGAAATTCTGATGATCCAACTGCTCCCATTTATAGTTTTGACTTGATGAGATCGATCTTCCTTGGGTGGAGATCGATCTGTTCCTCAAAAATCCCTCTTTTCTGAGACGTTTTAAAGGTAGGAGATCGATCTGTCGAGACTGGAGATCGATCTGCTGCCAAACAGAAGCTTAAGGAGATCGATCTGGTCTTAGGGGAGATCGATCTGCTTCCAATCCGAGAGCTAAGGAGATCGATCTGCTTCCTTTGGAGATCGATCTGTTCCCTTCCATTTCTCACATAAGAGCATTCTGGCTCTCCCAGATCGATCTCTCATCCTATGAGATCGATCTGGCCTTCACAAATTCCAGATTTTCTGCAGTTTTTCTGCAACAACCCTTACCAAACACCCTTAATTTGCTACCATGATCATTTCCTCATTCATTCATCTTTGAGACTTGAAAATGGGATCCATCCTCACTACATATACATTAAAACTTGTGTAGAATCTTTGTATGACCAAATATATACGATATTACTCGAATGGAAATATACACTTATGTAAATCTTTCCTTCCATTTACTATACTACTCATATCCCATTTCGATCACATTCTTCTCGTATTCAAGTTTATTTCTTCCTACTCATTCGTAATGCAACTTGTACGTATAATCACAATTCTTACTACAAGTGCGTACATAATCTTATGAACTTACATTGCATACACTTCACATTACAATACATCATCTTACTTATGATTTTATTTACATTCCCATGTTCCTATATACATAGCTATACATGTACGGGGTCTCACACCAACCACCTCCTCTGTCTCATGTTTAACTCTTTTTGTGAGAATAGATATTTCAGACTCTTATGATCCGTAAAGATATGAAATCTCTCACCATATAAGTAGTGGCGCCATATCTTCAACGCAAACACTACGGACGCTAACTCCAAATCGTGAGTGGGGTAGTTCTTCTCATGATCTTTCAGCTGTCTAGATCCATAGGCTACTACCCTTCCATCTTGCATCAAAACACAGCCTAGTCCTTGATGCGAAGCATCTGTATACACCGAGTAATTCCCTGAACTGTTAGGGATGACAAGAACTGGCGCGGTAGTTAATCTGCGCTTAAGTTCCTGAAAACTCCTTTCACAAGCTTCATCCCATGAAAACTCCACACTCTTCCTCGTAAGACGTGTCAATGGAGCAGCTAATCTAGAGAAACCTTCTACAAATCCCCTGTAATAACCAGCCAAACCCAGAAAACTTCTGATCTCTGTGACCGTCCTAGGTTGTTCCCACTGAACAACTGCCTCAATCTTGGATGAATCTACTGACACCCCATCCTTTGATATAACATGGCCTAGAAAAGAAATTTGTTCTAGCTAAAAGTCACATTTGTTAAGCTTGGCATATAACCTTTTCTCTCGGAGGGTTTGCAAAATAATCCTTAAGTGCTGCTCATGCTCTTCTCTGGACCTTAAATACACCAATATATCATCAATGAAGATAATTACGAATTGGTCCAGGTATGGCTTGAATACTTCATTCATTAGAGCCATAAAAGCTGTCGGCGCATTGGTCAACCCAAAAGGCATCACTAAGAATTCGTAATGGCCATAGCGGGTACGAAATGCTGTCTTGGGCACATCCTCCTTTCGAATCTTCAATTGATGATACCCAGACCTCAGATCTATCTTGGAGAAGATCTGTGCTCCCCGAAGCTGATCCAATAAATCGTCAATGCGTGGCAAGGGGTACTTATTCTTGATGGTAGCCTTGTTTAACATACGATAGTCAATGCACAACCTGAGGCTCCCATCTCTCTTCTTCACAAATAATACCGGGGCTCCCCATGGTGAGACGCTCGATCTTATGAACCCCTTCTCTAACAACTCTTGCTGCTGTTTCCTTAATTCCTCTAACTCAACTGGAGCCATCCTATATGGTGACTTCGATATCGATTCGGTTCCAGGTGTCAAGTCTATACCGAATTTCGTTTCTCTATCAGGTGGCAATCCTGGTAGATCTTCTGGAAAGACATCAGGGAATTCTCTGACCACTGAGATGTCCTCCATATCCGGATGTACTTTGTTCAAATCCACCACATAAGCTACAAAACCTTCAAAACAACACTCAAGCCATTTATACCAAAGTACTTTACTTAATACCAAATTTAAGATTTCATTTCTTCTCTTAAAATCTTACAACACACTCTTCAGGTAGAGAAAACTTAATGGTCTTAGAACGACAGTCTATGACAGCATGATTGGCGGCTAACCAATCCATTCCCAAAATTACATCAATGTCATACATATTCAACAAAATCAAGTTGGCTGTCATGCACTTATCTCCCACCCTCACTTTACAATCTTTATACACTTGTTCAACTAATTGGCTAACTCTCATTGGAGTACTTATTAGTAACGTCCTACTCAAGTATGTGGGTTCTACAAAACCTTTTAACTTAGATGCACATGCAGGTGATATGAAGGAATGCGTAGCACCAGAATCAAACAAAGCAATAACCTCCAAATTGAAAATCAAAATTATACCTTTTATCACTTCAGAAAAGGTATCAGCCGATGCCTGGTCTATCGCATACACCCTACCTTGACCCACAACTTGTTTTCCTTTTTCTTCAGCCGAGGCTTTCTTTCTTACAGGAGGTGCAACTGTAGGAACCCTCTCTGGCTCTTTACCCCTCTGTGGAATCGCCTCAACTATCTCCGGGCACTCTCTGGCATAATGTCCAAATTTACCACATCTGAAGAATCGGGTACCCTGAAGATGACATGGCCTACCACCATGGTATCGACCGCATAACCTACACTGATCTGTGGTCGGTCGGGGTCCACCAATCACTATACCCCTGGCTGGTGTCTGAGTCGGAGGCATAAAAGGTCTAACAACCTTCTTCTGGAACTCATCTACCTCTCTCCGATGCTTACTCATGGATTTTCGACCAAATTTGGCACTCTTGCCATCTCCCAGCTTCCTCGGTCCCTTGTCCTTACCCCAACTAAACTCAAAAATCTGCAAGTCATAATCTTGCTCACATAACTGGGCCCGTCGCACAGCCTCTCTATATGTAGCGACATCAAATGGGGCCAACTTCGCTCGGATCGAAGGTCTCAGTCCATCTACAAATCTACGGACTCTAATAGCCTCACTCCTGATCGAGTCCGGATCATATCTACCCAGTGAAGTGAATCGTGACTCGTACTCATCAACTGTTCGATTCCCTTGAGTCAGATTCAGAAATTCCATCTGTAGTCTCCGTCGAGCAGTATCTGGGATGTATTGCTCTCTGAAAACGTCCAAGAACAAATCCCAAGTGATAACCATTCCTTGAGCTCTAAACATCGGCCTAGTGGACTTCCACCAGTGCTCTGCTTCGCCTCTCAATACAAAGGTCGCAAGTGCTACTCTCTCCGTTGCTGAACATCTACAGAAGTCGAATAACTTCTCCATTTGACTGATCCAGTCCTCAGCCACCGTCGGATCCTTTACCCCGCTAAACGAAGGAGGCTTAAAGTCCATAAAATGCCTCAATCTTTCCATATCACAATCATAGCCATACCCCAAATCATCATCATGCTGATGTGGGGCTACCGGAGGAGGTACCGATTGAATATGAGGTTCCCGTGGCCTAGTCGGTTCAGCTTGCACAGGTGCAACATTCTCAGGTTCAGGTGCAGCTGCTGGGGGATTCGGTGCAGCCTGTCCCGCTGTACCAGGTGTACCCTCAAACCTAGTCATGATCTGACCCATCATGGTCATCATCGTGCGCATGTCTTCCTCCAATCGAGTTATTCGAGGATCAGAAGCCTCTATCTGTTCCTAGGGCTCATGACTAGAGGATGATCTACTGTGCCTCTCAGTCCTGTCATTTTGCCCTCGAGCTCTAGAGCTCTCTCTCCTCTTGCGGTGTCTCTCAGGCATAACTCACTAGCCTGATAACTTTCCTGCGTTATAACAAACATTTAATTTACTACCAGCTCCGTACACACATTCGTATCTAAATATCGCACAGTAACTTGGGGATGTATGTTTTCTTAGTCCTAAGCATCAACTCACATCAAACCAACCATGCTCTGATACCAAGCCTGTCATGCCCCGCTTTTGTGAACCCTTCTATCCATACATTCTCTACTACGGTTGGGCTGTGAGAAGATGCAATTACTAAAAATTCATTCATTTACAGCGAAATATTTAAAACTTTAATTCACACTCCCAGCTGTGTGTGTAAACACACAAAATTAATTGTATAAATACCATGTAAGCATATCATACCCCTTAATACTGTTTACGATTCCGAGATATAACTGTGCGATACAATATATTAGATACAAAATACTCGTGTATACAAATCTTATACCTTTACGGATTGTGGGAGCTGTTAAACACAAAAGATCTAGAGATCACCGCTCTCTTACTTCTCAGTACCTGGAGGGGGAAAATAGTGGGATGAGCAAACCACAGCTCAGTAAGGAAATGTATGCTAGCAGGTAGATATCGTACTACCTACATAGCCCATGCATGCATAAACCAAAACCATGTTTTCGTTATAAATTGAGATATCATACGAAAAATGCATTTAAACATATATTTCTCGGTAGCATTTTCGTGTAAAATGAGTATCAAGCTTCCATTTAAAACATGCTCATAAATAGTGCCCTCACGGCACGAATGTAAAATAAGAGATTTATCAAAACACAAAATCTCTTTCATTTCTCAAATCATTCTTTCCGCTATTCTCTTTCTTTTCTGAGATTATCTCTGTTTCTCGAATCTCTGAGACAGGCATGGAATTTTCGGCAATCAAATATCCACGACTTATGGCCACAGTCAGTGATCCTAGGCCTCGCTGATCAAGTGTGCATAGGGTATCACTTCGCCTGAAGGGGGATGGGTCAGTCCTACCCTCCGGCTCATCTCAATCCACCTCATCTCCTCGTATACTCACGGTGAAGATACGTCGTGTGTCATCTACGCGATACTCGTACTCACGTGCACCCAGCACGGTACATAGTATACCAACGGGTGACTACACTATTCTACGTACGACCGTGGACCCAAGTCCATACTCCAACTCCGATGGACTTTTTATCCTTAAACCATGTCTCATATACCAGGCGAGCAAGCAGTGTGACACACAGTCAACGCAAAGCTCCAGCGCGGTACGATCTATCGTTAAGGCCCAGCCCGTTCAATTGGCTGTCGGCTGGTATCCCCTTGGGTCCCAGACCCCTAGGTTTACCTTAACTCAACAAAACAGGTGCGAGCAAAGTTCCCGTACTTTCTCAAAACCCTCGTGCGAGTTAAAACTCCCGCACGGTACATCAAGGCATTAAAACGGGTGTGAGCTAACGCTTCAACACCAAATCTCATCTCAAAACTGATAAATGGCTATTTTTCTCTTTTTAAAATTCAAAACATGTTTATTCATACAGCATGCCTCTTCATGCTAAAACATGTAAAATTAGCCAACCTATCATCAACGTTTCTCAATCATCAAGATTAATGTATAATAGAGAAAAACATTGAAAACATGCATATCATGCTATTTCCTTACCCTATCCCATTTCTCAATACATATATACATCATAGTACTTTTCATACTTCCACATCATTTCATAAAATTATAATATCGTACTAGTTCTAGCAATATATCTACGAAATTGCCGTAAAATACGTACGAACATCTCTATAGCTAACACACAGTCCCTTACCTCGTTTTACTTGTGTGCAACTATCCGCCTTTATGCTTCTTGCGTTCTCATCTCGACTTGCTCCGGCGTATCATCTGAAACTGAAATTCATCCATCCACATTTGAGTTAATGTTTCTAACTCTTATCCAACTAAGCACTTATCCAATGCCTTAATTACACATTTTTACCCTTTGTGGTAAATCTCACCATTTTATCCCAATATCAACATGTCCAAATCATTCTCACAACATGTTCCTCCACTCAAGATATCTCATTCATCATAAACACTTCCACACTCTACTTTCTCACACTTGACTATTTCTAAGTTATATTCATTTCATACCATTCTAAGTAGTTCTATCCACAACATGCACACCCAAACATCTTTATAATCATTAACTAAACCAATGTACTTGGATTTGTGCATTAGAACTTACCTCATTGGATTTCCTCTTGCTCCAATTAGGATTGCCCTTTATTTCTTCAATCCATCAAATGGGGAAATGCCTCTAGACTATGTTGTTCTTCTTTTTCTTGTGAACAACTTTGTCTCTAATAGACTCTCCTTAAATCTCACTGAAAATGGCTGGATTTAGGAGTGAGAAACTAGGTTTTCTTTGAGTTGAAGTGAGAGGAAATGGTTTATCTCGAAATTCTGATGATCCAACTGCTCCCATTTATAGTTTTGACTTGATGAGATCGATCTTCCTTGGGTGGAGATCGATCTGTTCCTCTAAAATCCCTCTTTTCTAAGACGTTTTAAAGGCAGGAGATCGATCTGTCGAGACTGGAGATCGATCTGTTGTCAAACAGAAGCTTAAGGAGATCGATCTGGTCTTATGGGAGATCGATCTGCTTCCAACCCGAGAGCTAAAGAGATCGATCTGCTTCCTTTGGAGATCGATCTGTTCCCTTCCATTTCTCACATAAGAGCATTCTGGCTCTCCCAGATCGATCTCTCATCCTATGAGATCGATCTGGCCTTCACAAATTCCAGATTTCTTGCAGTTTTTCTGCAACAACCCCTTCCAAACACTCTTAATTTGCTACCATGATCATTTCCTCATTCATTCATCTTTGAGACTTGAAAATGGGATCCATCCTCACTACATACACATTAAAACTTGTGTAGAATCTTTGTATGACCAAATATATACGATATTACTCGAATGGAAATATACACTTATGTAAATCTTTCCTTCCATTTTACTATACTGCTCTTATTCCATTTCGATCACATTCTTCTCGTGTTCAAGTTTATTTCTTCCTACTCATTCATAATGCAACTTATACGTATAATCACAATTCTTATTACAAGTGTGTACATAATCTTATAAACTTACATTGCATATACTTCACATTACAATACATCATCTTACTTATGATTTTATTTACATTCCCATGTTCCTTATACAGCTATACATGTACGGGGTCTCACAAATGTTGGGCTTGAGGATCTTACCACCTTCCACGGCATCATACATACCATTGTGTGAAAACCTGTGCGAGCTAACCTCTAGCACAATTTATTCTCACATAATTCGATAGATGGCTCTTTAAAAAGGGATGATTTTCAAAATATCAAAATCAATACTATAAAGTGTGCTTAATTCACATCAACCTTAAAACATTAGCCCATCTATTTATTCTTCTGCTAAACAGCAGTAAAACACTCAAAATGGTGGTTTCCATGCTTTTTACAACTTTTCAAAAAAGTTGACTTTTTTCCTAACTATGGGCAAAATCGTAATTTACCACTATCGGGTCACAATAATTATTATTCACTTTCTCTTACCCTCAGAGTTTTTAAGTGAATGTAAAAGCAGATGAAAATATGTGCAGGTATCTCTAACTATTCACAAAAGTCCCTTACCTGCAATCACTCGAGAAATTTTACTTTCTTAACGCTACTCGATCTAGCAGTCTGATTTGCTCCTCCAATAATCTCTAGAGCTGCATATAATGATTTATCAGGTTAATTATATTTTTCCTATTGTATTTCACATTAAATACAATCTATTTCCCTTAATGGGCTTTAATAAACCTTAATGGGCCTAACTATGCCTTAAGCCCATTTTCATTTTACTATTCATTTTCGTTGGGCTTATTGGGCTTGTGGGGCCCACCAACTCTTATTGGGCTTATCCTAGACCCATTACATCACATTGGACCTAAAATAATTGGGCTTGGCCCACTGGACCTCTCGGCCACATGCCATGGCCGAGAGCACACCATGCTGTCGGTCACACCATGGCATGCCGTCCATGTCCATTTCCTTAGCCAATTCAATTAGGCATTTTCACAAACACTTGGTTGGCAATGTTATTAAGCATCACATAGTTCATTTAGGCATTTTATCAAACACCTTGATTGCCAACCTAATACATGTATTAATTAATTAAATTGATTAATTCTAACTATACGATAATCATTAGCGTATGTACATTAACTCATTCATGCCTTAATATCATATGGGCATTCATCAATATTTCACTACTCACTCTCGGCCTAACCATGATCATAGTGATTTCATATGTTTCAATGCTTAAAACATATACTAATATACTTAAAATCATTCATACATTAACATATATGAATTTGAAAGCTTGAAAATATACCTAGTATTTGTGTTCACACTTGGTCGAAACTTTGGAGTCTCACGGTTTGCACACTATGGCTTCTTGATAGCCAATTCCAACCTATGTCACTCTCCTCTCAATTTGGAACAACTTTCATGGAGAATGAAAGTTCCAAATATGCCTAATTCCTAGTGATTTCTAGTGAGAGAAAGCTTGGATAATGTATTTCAATGGTTTCCTTCTTCTAGCCGAGAATGGTATGGTGAAGATGACAATGGTGTGGCTGATTTTATAAGCCATTTACTTAGCCATTAAGCCTTAATTTTCAGCCATTATAATTGACTTCCTAAGGTTTAGTTATGAGTCACATAATGAGTCATCTAATGAGTCATAGTTAGCTTTAACTATGGTTAGATATTTACCTAATGGGCTTTTCAATTGGGCCTCTCGATTTTGGCTTTCTTAATGGGCTTTCGGTCTGAAACTTTTACTATACCTCGCGCCTTTTATTGTCTCAATATTTGGCCTATCAATCAGTCCAACAATTCGGTCTTAGGGACCTAAGAATTTCGATCTACGTTTAGTATACCTAAATGAGCTTTAAAATCTTCACTTTAGGCCCATTACGTTTTTAACCATTAAATTAAATCTGGAATCCTTCCGAATAAATTTTCCTTACTCCCAAGGATGATTATCTTGTATTCTGTCTAAGAATATTTTTTCCCAATTTTTTTTCCATACTTAGGTTAATTTTTAATCATGGTTAGTCAACTATGGTAAAAGTCCACTTTCCTTAACTATAGTTGACTTTTTCCTTAATCATTGACCAAGTTGACTTTTTTCTCAAACTTTTGAAAGTGTCATATCTTATGTCTTACACTCTCGTCTTTACATTTTAGCCATTTTCGGTAGGTAAATACACCCGAAACACCTTAAATACTTTAACTCGCTAAAAATGTCCATTTTACCCTTTTTAGCTTTTACTCTCGTTCTCTGTGTTTGGAACTAAATCAAACTAACTTTCCTTCATAAGCTCTCTATTTTTTCTTATTTTAAGTTCTTATTTTCAGTTAGAATGATTCAGAGCCACTCGGTTTAGCCTGTGACTCTTATAGCTCACATTAGGCTTTTATGTAGCTTATGTGTGTTAAATCATTTCACATACTCTTTAAATCTAGTAAATACTCTTCTTCTGATTCAACTATATTAATAGAGTGTTCATACACATAGGAATCATAAGGAACCAGCTACGTAAAATATGGGTCTGACAATCCTCCCCTACTCATAAAATTTGGTCCTCCAAATTAGAACCAAGTCAGTCATCAAATAGATGAGGATACTTCTCTCGCATCAGACTCTCCATCTCCCAAGTAGCCTCCTCTAAAGTATGAAGCTGCCAGAGAATCTTCATTAATCTGATGGTCTTCGATCTCAATACCTTCTCGTTCCTATCCAATATCCAAATCGGTCACTCAACATATGACATGTCCTCTCGGAGCTCTAAAGGCTCATAAATAATCACATGTGCCGGATCCGGGTGATACTTCTGAAGCATCGATATGTGGAAGATGTTATGGACACCTGATAAGTCTTGTGGCAATGCCAACCTATAAGCCTTATCTCTCACTCGATCAAGTATCTCAAAGGGTCCAATATAGCTAGGATTCAGCTTTCCTCCTTCACCTCACTATGCCCTTGGAAGGAGAAACTTTCAGAAACACGGATTCACCAACTACAAACTCTAGTGGCCTTCGTCTCTTGTCAGCGTAACTCTTCTGTCTACTCTGAGCTGTCCTCAGTCTCTTTACAATCAAGTGGACATCCTCAAATGCCTGTGTAACCATATCAAGAGCAAAAATCTTACGGTCACCCACTTCTTCCCATCCAATAGGGGAACGAAATCTTTGACCATATAAAGCCTCATACGGTGCCATCCTGATACTCGAATGATAACTGTTGTTGTAGACGAAGTCGGCTAGTGGCAAGTGGTCATCCCAATAGCCTCTAAAATCTAGCACACATGCTCTCAACATATCCTCCAGAGTCTGTATAGTTCTCTCTGACTAAGCATTTGTCTGAGGATGGAAAGCGGTGCTTAAACTCAACTGGGTTTCCATGGCTTCTTGAAAATGTTCCCAAAAGTGGGAAGTGAAGCGGGAATCCCTATCAGAGACTATGCTCACTGGTACACCATGTAACCTCACTACCTCGCATACATACAGCTCTGCCAATGAACTTAGAGTATCGGTAGATCTCATAGCTAGGAAGTGGGCTGACTTCGTCAGTCTGTCGATAATTACCCATATAGCATCGTGATTCCTACGGGTTCTCGGTAAACCCATCACGAAATTCATAGTGATTTGCTCCCATTTCCATGTCGGTATAGGTAGAAGCTGCAATAACCTTGAAGGTTTCTGATGCTCTACCTTCACATGCTGACATACGAGACACTTTGACACAAAATCTGCTACATCTCTCTTCATACCCGACCACCAGTATACCTTTCGAAGGTTCTGATACATCTTGTTACTCCCCGGATGTAATGTATACCTAGACAAATGAACTTCTGCCAATATCAATCTCCTGAGTCTTGGATCCTTAGGAACACACAATCTGCCTTTGAACCTCAATAGTCCATCAGAACTCATCTCAAAATCAGTCATTGTGCTTTTCTGCACTGACCACTCACATCCATACAAAACGGATCTGTTTGCTGAGCCACTCTGATCCTATCCAATAGATTCGACTCCAAGCATAGACTGGCTATCACATAGCCGTATCCATGTTAGAAGGCACAACTCTCAGACTGAGGCTAGCAAACTACTCTAGCAACTCATGTTCCCTAACCATCATATACAATACCATCCCTAGGCTCTTCCTACTCAGAGCATCAGCTACAACGTTAACCTTACCAGGATGATAAAGTATCTCACAATCGTAGTCCTTCAGAAGCTCTAGCCATCTTCTCTATCTCATGTTCAATTCTTTCTGTGAGAACAGATACTTGAGGCTCTTGTGGTCGGTAAATATCTGAAACTTCTCACCATACAAGTAGTGGCGCTATACCTTCAACGCAAACACTACTGCTGCTAACTCCAAATCATAGGTCGGATAATTATACTCATGATCCTTTAACTGTCTGGATCCATAAGAAACTACCCTTCTATCCTGCATCAATACATAGCCCAATCCCTGATACAAAGAATTGGTATACACTGCAAATCCTCCTGAGCTGGTAGGGATAGTGAGAATCGGAGCGGTGGTCAATCGACGCTTCAACTCCTGAAAACTCTTCTCACAATCCTCGTTCCATATGAACGGTACACTCTTTCGAGTAAGACATGTCAACGAAGCAGCCAACTTCGAAAATCCCTCAACGAATCTCCGATAGTATCCAGCTAAACCCAAAAAACTCCTGATCTCGGTGACTGTCCTCAACTATTCCCACTGAACTACATCCTCTATCTTGGATGGATCGACTGATACACCATCATTTGATACAACATGTCCCAAAAACGAGATCTGTGACAACCAAAAGTCATACTTACTGAGCTTAGCATAAACTTCTTCTCTCGTAGAGTCTACAATATGATCCTGAGGTGTTCATCATGCTTCTCCTTGGATCTCGAATACACCAATATGCCATCGATAAAGACTATAACAAACTGGTCTAAATATGGCTTGAACACACGTTCATCAAAGCCATGAAAGCATCTAGAGCATTCGTCAATCCGAATGGCATGACCAAGAACTCATAATGGCCATATCGGGTACAAAATGCTGTCTTCGGTACAATGTCACTCCGAACTCTCAGCTGATGATACCTAGACCTTAGATTAATCTTGAAAAAGACCTGTGCTCCCTAAAGCTGATCTAACAAGTCATCAATGCGTGGAAGGGGATACCTATTCTTGATGATGGCCTTATTGAACAATCGGTAATCTATACACAATCGGAGGCTCCCATCCTTCTTCCTCACGAATAAAATTGGTGCACCCTAAGGTGGAACACTCGGTCAAACAAAACCCCTATCCAATAGCTCTTGCAACTGCCTCTTGAGCTCTTCCAAATCAACTAAGGCCATACGATATGGTGGTCTCGAAATAGGCTTCGTACCAGGCACCAAGTCTATATAGAACTCCATCTCTCTGTCTAGTGGTAAGCCTGGCAACTCATTCGAAAAAACTTCTGGGTACTCACTGACCATAGTAATATCTAACAACTCCGAATGTGCCTTATCCATATCTACCACGTACGCAATAAAACCTTGATATGTTGAAGGTTTTCTAAGTCAGTAAATCATATAATAATCATAACTACTTCTTTCATTTATTCTTATTAAACTTTACAACATATCTAGTAGGGTTAGGAAACATAACTATCTTAGCATAACAATCTAAAACAGCATGGTTTGCAGATAACCAATCCATTCCTAAGATTATATCAAAGTCACTCATATTTAGCAATATTAGATTGGCTATCATCTCCTTGTCCCCTACTCTCAGCTTGCAGTCATTAAATACATACTCTACAACTTGACTACTATTTATAGGCGTACTAATCAACATCATCATACATAACGGTGTACACTTTACATGTCTTGCTAATTTACATGCAAATGAAGGCGATACAAAAGAATGTGTGGCACCAGGATCAATTAAAACATATGCTTCAATATCATAAATCAGGATGTTACCTCGTATCACATCCGATGAAGCATCACCTGTCCCTTGGTCCAAAGCATGTACGCGCCCTCGACCAATCACTTGCTTCCCCTTTTCTTCTGTTGTCCCTCTCCTCCTTGAAGCAAAAGGATCAACTGGAGCTCTCTCTGTCCCCCTGCCCTTCAATGGAGTAGTACCAACCATCTCTAGGCAAGCTCTAGCAATATGGCCATGTTTCCCGCATTGAAAACACACTATAGGAGTCAGCGGACACGGTCTACCTCCATGTTGCCTACCCCATCTTCTGCACTGATCAGTAGTAGGTCTCTATCCTCCTATGACAATACCCGTTGCTAGAGTTATGGTCGGATAAGCAGGAGATCTAGTAAGTCTCTCTCGTGCCTCCTCAACCCGTGGTCTCTTATCGAAGAGTTTCTTCCCTCCTCGATAACTGAAACCTCTATCTCTAGCCGGCTTCTTCCTTTGTATATCTCAACACCGGCTAAACCTCCCAAACTCGAAAGCATTCCTCTCATAATCTTGCTCGTACAATTGCACCCTGCGCACTGCTTCCTCATAGGTGGTTATATCTAATGGGACCAACCTGGACCGCAGAACCAATCTCAATCCATCGATGAAGCTGTGGACCTTTTGGCCTCACTATACATGGTATCTGGGTCATATCTCCCCAGGGATAGGAATCGAGTCTCATACTCGTCCACTGATAAACTCCCCTGGTTCAGTCCCAAAAACTCAGCCTGTAGTTTTCGTTGTACGGTATCTGGAACAAACTTCCTCCTAAAGGCATCCCGAAATGTCTCCCAACTAATATCTGTATGTTGGGCTCTCAATATGGGTCTGGTGGACTTCCACCAATGCTCTGCAGCTCCCTTCAGTAGGAACGTAGCAAATGTGAACATCTCCGATGTCGTATACTCGAGAATCCATAAAGCTTCTCCATCTCAGCAACCCACTCCTCAGCAGCTACTGGGTCCTTGACCCCACTAAAAGATAGAGGTCTAAACTTCTGGAACTCTCGTAACCGATGCAGATCACATCCGTACCCTAATCCACTACTACCTGAAACTGGTGGGGGTGTAGGAGTATCTACAGTCCTAGGTGCATGAGTTGGCTATGTAGGAGTATCAGGGGCAACTGCCTCTCCTGTCGCAACTCCTGCCTCCTGTCCCTGCCTACCTGGCATCGTATGTGCCAATATCTCTACTATCGTATCTAGACTACTAACACGCCCTAAGGGTATTGTCCGCAAGTGCACGGGTCGTACAAGTAATAATGGGATTTGAGTCCCGAGTTATCGTCCCTCAGAGAAGTTGACTAGTCTAATTAACTACCGGTTAATCATACCCTAAGTATATCCTAGCAAATTATGAATTTTTGATTATCGGTGATCTACTAAATTTGAAATTAAAAAATACTGAAAATAATAAAACTATAAAGAAAATAAAATCGAGCTAAGATTTACTTACCGAGCTCCACGCAATTAAAAGCAAATACCTACGAAAGTAATTAAAACAGTTAAAATTCATTAACGCAACTAAAATAAAATGCGAATTTGGAAATAAAGAAATAAAGTTAATTAAACTAAAATTTAAACAAACTTAAAATCAAAATGCATGTAATTAAACTAATAAAAATTGCAAATTAAACTATCCTAAAATCTAATAAAAATGAAAACTAAATTAAAGATGCATGAAACACACTTAATCTAAATTAATTCTAAATGCAACTTATAAAATACTAAACTAAAATAAAATCCTAAAACATATAAAATAAAATTAACTATTAACTAAGACTTAAAACTAAAGATTAAATTAACAACTTAAAACAATAAATTTAACTATCAATT
The DNA here is from genome assembly GCA_033439115.1 of Firmiana major. NCBI lineage: Eukaryota > Viridiplantae > Streptophyta > Magnoliopsida > Malvales > Malvaceae > Firmiana > Firmiana major. The sequence continues at coordinate 66,596,395 of CM065898.1, read as the reverse complement.
AACCACTATCCTAACTAACACTAATGAAAACAATCAAAATGCAATCAACATTAATTTAAACCAAGGAAAGGTGGCCAAACAAGGCCTTAACAAAATGCAACACATCAAAGTGGTCCCGATTCACTGTGCACGTTTCTTTAACAAGTTCATTTCCAGGTTGGCTCTCCATTTCCAGGTACTACTCCAGATTTCGGTTGTCTCCAGGTGCTGCGTCAATGCTTCTGTCCAGAAGTTACCGACAGCACCATCCTACTGTACATCCACTGCCAATATATGCACATGTTGCCAGCTCTGTTTTGTCGTGCAACGCGTTCTTCTTCCAGCACAAATCTGGTCTGCGGTAGCTAGGATTCCTTCAATCAGAGGCAACCTTCAGCACCTTAACTCATATCATTGCCACCTGCACAATACCCTCATGTTGCATGACCTGTCCCTGCCACCTTTCTTCTTCACGTCTGCTTTCAAGAATGGCAACAAATAGCTTAGTTAACACACACAACACTTTGCTGTCATCAACGCTAAAATAGAGCCGAACAAAGGAGGAGTCCATATTGCTACCATGTTATCATTTGTTTCAACGGAGTAATTGACAAAGTGCATACTTCACGCATGCCCGCTTTTCAGCAGCTGACCTGCCCTCATCAGTATCAACCATCAAAAATTAAAAGAAGAAAAACAGGATAATTTCAAAATGAAAAAGTACAAAACAAATATAACTAAATGCGAAAATAGTAACCGAAAGCTTAATGATCTAAATGCAGACAGTGAGGTGGTAATACATTAAATGGAATTAGATAATGAAATAGAGATTCAGAACAGTAATAATGATTCAATTTAAAGTAGAAAAGGCATGAGAAGAGTTACTAAATGAATGTTAAACCGAAGCAAGAAAATCTGTAAGAAAGACTAGTTCCCAGCAAAATCGAGAATACATGTAAGAACAACATACAGTAATCGAGCAACTGATGAAACATAAAAGTTATCTAATGAAAAGCACAAAAAATGATCAATAAATTTGCAGAAAAATTAGAATGGGACAGTAACCGAATGAACACTACTGGAATAAAATAAAATGATAAAAATGCTCACTTTGAAATTGGAACATAGAAAGATTAAAGAAAAAAAATGCAACAAATGAAAATGAATAAGGGTACGGGTTGACTAATATTGTTGTTGTCACCAACCACTCAAACCCGGATGGAAGTAAGAACCATTGCAAGCAATCAATAAAAATTAAATAAAACTAAACAAACCGAGAGCTTAACAACAAAAATGAAGGTCTTCCATTAAAACAAAAACAATGAGCAAATGGAAACTAGCATGAACAATATCTAAAAATTGAAAACAATGTTTTGATGGTTGTGAAAGTAAATCACCGAAAGGTTAAAGAAAAAGAAGCTAAAAAACTTTCTAAAACTTTCTACCCTAAATTACTTCTTTTCTAACCTAGGCTACCCTATTTTTCAATTGCCATCTTTTTCTATTTATATACACATTTAGGGGTACAATTGTAATTTTTTTCATCCTAGATGAGTTAGCATTGTTTGGCCACTTGTCTTCACACCATTGGCTCCTTGAAAAATAATATTTCCATGTCATCTATCTTTCTGTCCAATTGGATGTGCTAGGCTCGTGTTGTCCACGTGGTCCAATCTCGATTTTAGCTCAATTTCGATCCATTTTCTATCGAAATATTCAAAATTCATCCGGATTTAATTTATCTGTAAACATGAGAATTTTAATTAAATAAAAGGGATAATTAACAAAATAAATTGGGGATTTAAATAATTAATTAGGAAATTAAGCATAAATAATTCTAAAAATATAGAATTATCAACTACGTTTTAATCTCGTAAAGCGCGTCTCAGCACACTCTGGTGCCTCCGTAGCACCTAGAGTCTCATGGGTAGGAAATGGTTCGGCAGTAGCTCGTCTGTCAAGCCTATCTTCATGGCCTTGAGCCCTACCTCTCGTCCCTCTACCACTACGAGTATTTGCCATATAGGTAAAGTTCATGCATTCACAATCATGAATTAGTCTGTCTCCCATCTGGTATACACAGTTGTATCTAAACACAGCACAATACTATGGGGAAGTACACTTTCCAATTTTCTAACACCGACTCACATCAGACCAACCTTTGCTCTGATACCATTCTATTAAGACCCATCCTGACTTAACCAAAACCACTACAAATTTTTTTCATTTTTAACTTACCTTTCCTGTCTTCAATGGTTGGGCTGTGAATCGATGTTAGCTTCCTCGCATACCATATCATCCATTTTCATACATATATGTCAATATACTATTACTGACTGTAACTTCTTTTTATAGTACATGTGAGATCATATAAAAGCTAATACAAATAATTCCTCATAATATATATCGTATACATCACTGTGCTGTAATATATATCGTATACATCACTGTGCTGTTTCTATGTTTAGATACATAACCGTATAAAATATGTATACCTGTCAATCGATAGGAAATAGCAGCAGACAACAGGAATACTATCCCTCAAATGCTCTCACTCTACTGCTGATGCTCTGTAGAGAGATGTAAAAGAAAGGGGGTGAGCATACAACGCGCTCAGTAAGGAAATCAGGCAAGCAAGTAGACATCTACAATATCTACTCAAAATAATGCTATGCCTTGAAAACATCATTTCCTTAACTCACTTTAAAAGCATGTCTTTAATATATATATATATACTTGTACAAATTAAATCCCATGTACAGAATTCATGCTTGCTTTCTCAAATGTAGGCATGTAGTGCAAAATAATGCATCTTTATAATATCACAATGCCTTTAGATAAATCATGCCATGTATATTTAAATCACAGTAAATATGGCATTTAAATCATTCACATCACAACAACCAGATTTCGACCTATCCCTCAGGTATATCCGTAAATAAATCAGTCAATCAGGTGATATATCATGTGAGACTCTGCGGTGAAATGCAATAGTATCCTGGACTATGGCCATATCCTATAATGGTGATCCCAGGCAACACGGTACTTCGAATGCATGTGAAGCTTTCCATATCCATGTAAGAGAGCCTCCCTACCGAACAGAGCCTCCCCGCACACTTTGTCTTAAGGATGTTGGGCTTAAGGATCTTACCGTAAGAGAGCCTCCCCACCGAACAGAGCCTCCCCGCCCACTTTGGCTTAAGGATGTTGGGCTTGAGGATCTTACCAACTTCCACGGCATCATACATACCATAGTGTGAAAACCTGTGCAAGCTAAGCTTTAGCACGATTTATTCTCACATAATTCGATAGATGGCTCTTTAAAAAGGGATGATTTTCAAAACATCAAAATCAGCACTATAAAGTGTGCTTAATTCACATCAAGCTTAAAACATTCGCCCATCTATTTATTCTTCTGCTAAACAGCAGTAAAACACTCAAAATGGTGGTTTCCATACTTTTTACAACTTTTCACAAAAGTTGACTTTTTTCCTAACTATAGGTAAAATCGTAATTTGCCACTATTGGGTCACAATAATTATTATTCACTTTCTCTGACCCTCAGAGTTTTTAAGTGAATGTAAAAGCAGATGAAAATACGTGCAGGTATCTCCAACTACTCACAAAAGTCCCTTACCTGCAATCACTCGAGAAATTTTACTTTCTCAATGCTGCTCGACCTAGCAGTCTGATTTGCTCCTCCAATAATCTCTAGAGCTGCATATAACCATTTATCAGGTTAATTATATTTTTCCTACTGTATTTCACATTAAATACAGTCTATTTCCCTTAATGGGCTTTAATAAACCTTAATGGGCATAACTATGCCTTAAGTCCATTTCCATTTTACTATTTACTTTCGTTGGGCCTATTAGGCTTGTGGGGCCCACCAACTCTTATTGGGCTTGTCCTAGACCCATTACATCACATTGGACCTAAAATAATTGGGCTTGGCCCATTGGACCTCTCGGCCATATGCCATGGCCGAGAGTACTCCATGCCGTCGGTCACACCATGGCATGCCGTCCATGTCCATTTCCTTAGCCAATTCACTTAGGCATTTTCACAAACACTTGGTTGGCAATGTTCTTAAGCATCACACAGTTCATTTAGGCATTTTATCAAACACCTTGATTACCAACCTAATACATGTATTAATTAATCAAATTGATTAATTCTAACTATACCATAATCATTAACACATGTACATTAACTCATTTATGCCTTAATATCATATGGGCATTCATCAATATTTCACTACTCACTCTCGGCCTAACCATGATTATAGTGATTTCATATGTTTCAATGCTTAAAACATATACCAATATACTTAAAATCATTCATACATTAACATATATGAATTTGAAAGCTTGAAAATATACCTAGTATTTGTGTTCACACTTGGCCAAAACTTTGGAGTCTCACGATTTGCACACTATGGCTTCTTGATAGCCAATTCCAACATATGTCACTCTCCTCTCAATTTGGAACAACTTTCATGGAGAATGCAAGTTCCAAATATGCCTAATTCCTAGTGATTTCTAGTGAGAGAAAGCTTGGAAAATGTATTTCAATGGTTTCCTTCTTCTAGCTGAGAATGGTATGGTGAAGATGATAATGGTGTGACTGATTTTATAAGCCATTTACTTAGCCATTAAGCCTTAATTTTTAGCCATTATAACTGACTTCCTAAGGTTTAGTTATGAGTCACCTAATGAGTCATCTAATGAGTCATAGTTAGTTTTAACTATGGTTAGATATTTACCTAATGGGCTTTTCAATTGGGCCTCTCGATTTTGGCTTTCTTAATGGGCTTTTGGGCTGAAACTTTTACTATACCTCGAGCCTTTTATTGTCTTAATATTTAGCCTATCAATTAGTCCAATAATTCGGTCTTAGGGACCTAATAATTTCGATCTACGTTTAGTATACCTAAATGGGCTTTAAAATCTTCACTTTAGGCCCATTACATTTTTAACCGTTAAATTAAATCCGGAATCCTTCCGAATAAATTTTCCTTACTCCTGGGGATGATTATCTTGTATTCTGTTGTCACGACCCAAACTACCCAAAAATCAGAGTTAATTTTTCGCGTTTTGTTTATTTACTTAAATTCTTACTTGTCCTCGAATCGTGACCACACTCCACTAATAATTGGGCTGTGCGTCAATGCCAGTCCCACCATTCAATTTCCATCTAACTTATTTCTTCTCCAGTCACTTATAATTGTTTACATTATTTATACATCCCCTAAAGTTACTTACAAACATGTTACTGTGCTATGCTTATGTAGATACAATATGTACAAGTGTATATACCTTATGTTGATGGGTAGCAGCGGATATCCGGAATGAAGTACTGAGTCGTCTCAACGTCTACTGGAGATTATCTGTGGGAGAAAATGAAAGGGGTGAGCACATCAAGCTCAGTAAGGCAATCCTACGAACAAGTAGGTAACCATACTACCTACATGAACGTGGTGCCATGCATAAACCACCCTTTCTCCACACATTTTAAAACAGATGATATGAGTTATGATGTTATGTAAATCAAGTTTGCACGGAAAATTCAACATGCAATTATTTCAAATCATTTCTTTCTCATTTAAAAATTTCACAATAAAGTCAGGACTCGACCCCTCCTTTGGGTGATCCTAACTCACACAAAACCATGAAAATCTATTTACATCACACATGGGTTTAAAAAGCATGGAAATAGCATCATGCACATTTAATTTAAAACCCAGTTTGATCTCATCAAAATCGTCGACATGCGAGACTAGGCAACATCTGTATATCGACAATAACCAGGACTATGGCCATATGTGTCCTCGGGAGTTCCTCAGCTACACGGATCCTAGTGTGAGGGTTCTCACCATGATCGGGAACCGTCCGGGAGGTGGGTCACTCCATCTCGTCAGTCTTATTCGATCCCATGCATCCGAAGATGCCAACATATCACAAAGATACAACGTATCACAAAGATACAACGTATCACAAAGATACCACACGGTACATCGTACTCCATGCTACTTACACGGTACATCGTACTCCGTGGACCCCCAGCCTTATCCCTCTTTCGGGCTCATCAGCTGGACCTCCAACCCTTATCCCTCTTTCGGGCTCATCAGGTTGTTTTAACATTAAACCGTATTGCCATGTCTCAAAACGCAAGTGCAAGCCTATTTAATCGGTGACACACAGTCTACCCGATGCTCCAAGCACGACTCATCGCATGTTCTCATAAAATCAGTGCGAGCAATGCTCAGCACTCTCATCAAATCAAGTAAAACTAGTGCGAGCTAGGCTCTAGCACTCTGTCTCAAAAATCATATAAAAATATGGTGCGAGTTAGACTCTAGCACCCTGTCACGAAAATCATATATATATATATATATATAAAATCTGGTGCGAGTTGGACTCCAGCACCTATGCATGTAAAACTCTAGTGCGAGCTCTCGCTCCAGCACTAATGCATGCATCACACAAATCAAAATATCGTGCGAGCTGAGCTCTAGCACGTCACATGTCAATAAAAACACGTAGGCGGCTCTGTTTCCTCAAAACAGTTTTTCAAAACAATTATATCGTTGAAAGTATGCAATGCTGTGCATTTTTTTTCATGGTTAGCCAGCCTACTCATGCATGCATTAAAATGTCTCCAGAACGAGCAGAAACCTCTTGTTCTTGCTCCTCCCAAAATTTTCCTAAATTTGTAAATTTTACCCTTAACAAGGGTATTTTGGTAATTTACCCATTCGAGGCACTAAAATTATTATTTGACCTCTAGACCCTTCAGATAATTTTTAAAGACTACATATGAACTTGAAATTTCATAAAGTTTACCTCTAGCAGTCCGTAGAATTCCCTTACCTTATTTTTCTATAGAGTCTGACCTTTCCTTTTTCCACTGTTGTCTCGTCGCGTAGTCCGATATGCTCCCAATCAAACCTCCGGAACTGCGTATAAATATTCCTCAGGTTAGATATTATACAATTTAATTGTATTTTCCTATTTTCTGGGCTTAATTTAAATCATTGGGCCCGTTTACCCCTATTGGGCCCGATTGCACCTTAATGGGCCTTAATCGGCCTTAAGCCCGTTTTCCACTTAATTTTCACTTTATCGAGGCCTATTGGGCTCATTGGGTCCACCAACAATTTATTGGGCCTCGTTCTAACTCTCGAATAGCTAAATTTATTATTTACGACAATTTATCTAAATTTCCATAATTTAATTCAATTTATGCGAAATTTAAATTCATATCACGCATAACGATGTAAATTATCGTAAATAAGGGTCACTTACCCGAGATTCCATGATAGTCAGAAATTCGAGGCTGTCTCGAGCTCTCGTTGGATGCCAATCGTCGAGCTACACAATTAAATATATTTTCGGGTAAACTTTCAGTCGATTATTTATCAAATTAAATATTCCAAAATTTAAATCGGTCAATTCGACCGCTTATCGACTTACCCGAAGCTCGATTGCATCACTGAAATTCTTCCCAATTTTTTCTCTTTTTTTTCCCTTTTTCTCCCTTTTTTCCTTCTCTTTTTGGCTGAACCGGATCAGTCCGGTTCAGACCGGTTCGGACCGTCGGTTCACCGCGGTTCACTCCGATTCACCGCCTTGCTGACCGGTTCTCCGCCGACTTCCACTGCCAGCAGCTCCGTTGGGTCGTCCGCATCTCAGATCTGCCCTCGGTTTCGTCTAAGTCCGCCGAAAAGTCGTCGGTCCGGCTGTTCTCCTCTTCTGTCGGTACCCATTCCTCTTTCCGTCGTTTTCGGCGCCGTCCGCCGATTTCGGAGACTGCCACCACCACCAATCTGCTCGTCTTGGCCTCGGGGACGTTCGGCTGGGGGTGGGGTTGGCCAGATCGGCGCCGTTCGCCGCCGATCTCCCTTTTTCCTCTCGGTTTCTCCGTTTCACCGTTTTTGCTCCACCGTTCGGCGCCGTTCGCGTCTCCGTTAGGCCGGTGGTGGTCGGGCCTCGTCGGGCTTTCTTCCTCGGTCACCGTCGGCCATCGATCGCCGCCAGGGGCTCGGCCTCTGCTTCGTTTTTCGTTTCGCGCGATTTTCGCGTTTTTCGTTTTTTTTTTCAGTTTCATCTCTTTTTTTTATTTATTTATTTATATTATATTTTAATCATTAAAATATATTAAAAATACCCAAATATCTCTTAAAATATCCTTAAAATTATTATTTAATTCTAAATTCATTAATTTAATTTAATTTAATTTATTTATTATATTTTAATCCTTTTTCGGGTATAATTTCTCCGTATTTTTGGGATACTGTCCCGAATGACTTTTCGGCATATTTTTCGATTATTTTCAGAATTATTTTTCAAATTAAAAATTTCGATTAATCCCGATTAATTCCAATAAATTAATATCTTGATCAATTTAATCCAGAATAAATTTATTTCACCTTTATTGACCAAGATTCCTCAATCCATTATTTTTAATTAATTTTTCTCATCGAATTTATTTCGACTTTCGATCTTTTGACCGTTTTGCCCTTGCACGCGTTCGGGATTAATTTAACCCAACTTTCTTTCACGAATACTCATTCATTTCGTATTTTAATTAAATTCGGGTCTTACATCTGTCCAAGAATATTTTTCCCCAATTTTGTTTTCCATACTTAGGTTAATTTTTAATCATGGTTAGTCAACTATAGTAAAAGTCCACTTTTCTTAACTATAGTTGACTTTTTCCTTTATCATTGACCAAGTTGACTTTTTTCTCAAAATTTTGAAAGTGTTATATCTTATGTCTTACACTCTTGTCTTTACGTTTTAGCCATTTTCGGTAGGTAAATACACCCGAAACACCTTAAATACTTTAACTCGCTAAAAAGGTCCATTTTACCCTTTTTAGCTTTTACTCTTATTCTCTGTGTTCGGAACTAAATCAAACTGAATTTCTTTCATAAGCTCTCTATTTTTTCTCATTTTAAGTTCTTATTTTCAGTCAGAATGATTCAGATCCACTCGGTTTAGCCTCTAACTCTTATAGCTCACATTAGGCTTTTATGTAGCTTATGCGTGTTAAATCATTTCACATACTCTTTAAATCTAGTAAATACTCTTCTTATGATTCAACTATAATAATAGAGTGTTCATACACATAGGAATCATATGGAACCAGCTACGTAAAATACGGGTCTGACATACATTTATCAAAAACTTTGTATACACATTCATAAAACTGTACATACATACATAAGTTTACACCCCGATGTTTACATATATACATTACTCCGCATCTAAATGTTCAGATACAAAAAGAATCACAACTGTGTATACCTTTGCGCAATATAGAAACTGTGAGCAAAAAGATGTAGGACTTCCACAGAACTCTCTCTACTGGAGATAATCTGTGAGTAGGGAAAGTAAAGGGGTGAGCATAACAAGCTCAGTAAGGTAATCATGCAAGCAAGTAAATAACTATACTATTTGCATGCTTATAATGCCATGTCATGCTATAAAATATTCACTTTCTTTAAAACAGTACAGTCACTCAGATAACAGTAAATCATTAACATTCTTTTCAAACAATATCTATTCCAGTACACTTTAGAAATATGCAGTCTAATATGGTACGGTACATACAAACACAGTTATTCAGTTTTCTCAGTTAGTTAAGCAGTAGAGACTAAGCAGAGAATACAGTAAACAGTGTTGGACGTATGGTCATAGTCAGTGATCCCAAGTATCACTAATCAAGTGTGCAAGGGTATCCAGTTCAGTTCTGAGGGAAGTGGTCAGCAACCCGTGGGCCAATCAGAAGTCCAAAGACTGAAAACATGGTACAATATACTCTTATGTTATTCACACGATACAACGTACTCCATGGACCACAATAAGACTGGGAGTGCTTGGATTAGCCAGGGATTTGCCACCCTAATTTTAGAAGTATCCAATGCCTTAGCTCAAACCAGTGCGAGCTAGACAGCGCAACATACAGTCAGCGCTTGGTTCAAGCGCAATTTTACCCGTAAAATCGATGGGTTGCTCAATTTCCTTGAAAACGGTAATAAAACGGAGTTCATTATGTAAAACAGCATATATAAGAAGTATGAGTGGGGACTTCCCGTTTGGTCACCCATCCATGGGATTTCCCCCACTCATGCACGCTTAACTTTATATGTGTGCAATTTTATGCAGACAGTAAAAACTTGAGCCAGCCTATCATTATACAGTTATAAATAGTAGTAGACATTAAAACATAGAAATCATGCAATTCATGTAGCAGTGCAGTGTATGTGTATTTACAGTACAGTTCAGACAGTAATTTGGAACGGTATAGGGTGATTTCTAGGTTTATACCTAGATATTTTGATAGCTACCTATTCTATAGAACGTATTTACCCACGGAAGGTCAATTCATGTACGTATAATTATCTCTAGCAACTTGCATAAATCCCTTACCTCAGTGTGGGTCGGTTGTGCTCCTGTCCCAACACTATCAGTCATTCAGTCTGTTTAGCTCCAATTGTGTTCTTTCGAGCTGCAAAATTTCGCCAATCATTTTCTTAGGCCTTATATACTCGTGTGTAACTCAATTATATTCAAATTACGATCTTGGGCCCAAATTATCCTTCATGGGCCCAATTGTCTTCTTAATGGGCCTAACCATATTCTAAGCCCAATTCAACACTCCTACTTATATCCATTAAGGCCCATTAGGCCATTAAGCCCATTACCCAATCTTGGGTTGTCTTTAGGCTGATTAATCAACTTGGGTCATCTATTATATGTGTTCGGCCCATTGGGCATTTGGCCGAATACATGATGGGTGTAAGCCTACCACCACCACCACGCCAACTTATGCCTTTCTAGCTCATTTTGACAAACACTTGGTGTGCTTGTCTTATGCCATTCACCATGTTCATTAAGGCATTTTATCAAACACCTTTTATGCATCCTTTATAAATTCATCCATTCTACAATTTTGATCCCACCGATCCTTACCATAATCATCTACACATTAACATCATCCCATAACCACAACAAAACATATTACATATTCATCATCTTATCATCATACAGATTTCATCCATGAAGAGTTCTACCCCTTATGGGTTGTTTTCTAATCTAATTCCTACACCAATCTATTCCACAAATTCCATAATTAAACATATATGAGATTGGGTGGAAGAAAACTCACATAGCTTGAACTTCCCCACTTGGCCAACACTTGAAGGAAGAATATGGCTCTTCAATTCAACTTGTTAGATGTTGGTTTTTGGATATGTTGTTGCCCTTGAAATATGGAGCAACTTTGCTAAAGAGGGTCTGTTCTAATTATATGTGTAGATGGGACTTTTCTAGAGTGAGAAAGCTTAAGTGTTAGTTGACAATGGAGGTTGAAAAGGTGATGAAGGAGACGACAACAAATTGAAGCCAATTCTGATTTCTTTTATGGATATTTCTAGGCTTTATATTTAGTTAAATTTAGCTCATAAGTTGGGTTTTTAATGATCTTGGGCTTGGCTAGTTATTAGGCTTTAATTTATTTTCCAATTTGGGCTACTATTTTTGGGCTTTTATTTTCAGGTTATTATGCTGGATTTTAATTGCATTTTAGGCCATTATTTAACATTTATCCAAGCCCAATTACCTTATTAAATTCGGCCCACACTTGCTTGTAATTGTTGGGCCATCTTAATTCCATAAGTCCAATTGTTTCCATGTATTTCTATTCAACCCATGTCACATTTAACCCAATTGCATTATATTAATTTCTTAAGCTTAATTTGCTGGAAATTAAGTTTTTGAGCCCAAGATTAATTTTTTCATGCCTTAACCATGGTTGGGTTATGTTAACCATGCTTTGGTTACTTAGTCAAAGCTTATATATCAATTCTGACTTTTCTTTAACTTTTGACCTTTGACCACGTTTGACTAAGGGTAGATATCCCAAATATAAGGTTTTCCATGCATGGGATACTCATCTTAATGATTTAGCTACCTTTGGAAGCTAAAAATGCTAAAAACAACTCAAATGATTGATTTTGAGCTCATTTGGACCCTTTTTGGCATTTTCACCACTTCAACATTATCAGGACCAATTCAAACCAACTTCCCTTCATGACATACATATATTTTAATGTCCTTAGTCATTATTATCAGTTAGATTGGTCGGGTTCAATTCGCTTCAACCCGAGCATGCCATTACTCATCGTTTCCACTTCGGTGCATTCAGAGATTTAACTTAAGTCAAATTGATCTAAAACTAAAACAGATTTCTTTATTTGGTCATCAGTAGTAAAATCTAAGGATTACATGAATGAATCTTGAAGAATACAATAATGGATTTTGGGTCTTACTTTTCTCCCCTCCTTTAGAAATTTGGTTCTCCAAATTTAAATCAAGTCGGTCTTCAAACAGCTTAGGATACCTTTCACTCATCAGGCTCTCTAACTCCCATGTGGTCTCCTCCGAAGTTTGGTGTTGCCAGAGAACCTTGACCAGAGGAATTATCTTGGACCGTAATACTTTCTCCTTTTTGTCCAGTATCCGAATCGGCTTTTCCACATAAGACATATTTTCTTTCAGTTCTAATGGTTCATACTCAATCACATGAGCCGGATCCAGATGGTACCTTTGAAGATCGAAACGTGGAAGACGTTATGAATACCCAAGAGTTTAAGGGGTAATGCCAGTCTAAAACCTTATCTCCCACTCGGTCTAAGATCTCAAAAGGTCCAATATAATGAGGACTCGTCTTGCCTTTCTACCGGAACCTCATTATGCCTTTAGAGGGAGAAACCTTCAGAAACACTGATTCTCCCACTGAGAATTCCAACTGTCGTCATCTCATGCCAGCATAACTCTTATGTCTGCTCTGAGTTGTTCTCAACCTCTCACATATCAACTGAACATCCTCAGAGGCTTCTTTCACTAAATCGGGAGCAAAGATCTTTCTATCACTCACTTCTTCCATCCAATTGGAGAACGACACCTACGGCCATACAAAGCTTCTATGGTGCCATTCCGATACTCGAGTGGTAACTATTATTGTAGGCAAATTTAGCCAATGGCAAATGATCATCCTAGGAGCCTTTAAAATCTAATGCACAAGCTCTCAACATATCCTTCAGTGTTTAAATGGTTCTCTCTAACTGACCATAGTTTGAGGATGGAAAGTTGTGCTAAAGTTCAATCGGGACCCCATAGCTTCCTGAAAGTGTTCCCAAAAGTAGGAAGTGAATTGGGAATCCCTATCAGAAGTGATGCTCACTGAACTCCATCTAGCCTTACAATTTCTCGTACATACAAATCTGCCAAGATACATAGAGTGTCTATGGATTTCATAGCTGGGAAGTGGGCTGACTTGGTCAATCTATCCACAATCACCCAAATGGCATCATGATTCCTTCGAGTTCTCGGTAAACCCATAACAAAGTCCATGGTGACATGCTTCTCATTTTCATGTCGGCATAGGTAGAGGATGTAATAACCCAGCAGGTTTCTGATGCTCTACCTTAATCTGCTGACATAGGAGACACTTAGCCACAAACTCTGTTATGTCTTTCTTCATGCCTGACCACCAGTATACCTTCCGGAGATTCTGATACATCTTACTACTCCTTGAATGTAAGGTGTATCTCGATGAATAAGCTTTTGACAGTATTAAATTCTTCAACTGTGGCTTATTAAGAACACAAATTCTACCTCTGAACGTCAGTAAGCCATCAGTACTAATCTCAAAATCTGTTACAATGCCCATCTGAATCTGACTTGCCTAGTCAATACAATGTTGATCAACATACTTAGCTTGTCTTATCTATTCAATCAAATTTGGTTCCTACCTCAAGCTAGCCACCATAAAGTAAATGTCAGTATCATAAGGGACCATATTCAAGCTGAGGCTCGTAAACTGTTCCAACAGCTCATGTTCCTTGATCATTATATAAGATACCATCCCGAGACTCTTCCTGCTCAAGGCATCAACTACTACATTCGCCTTACCCAGGTGGTAAAGAATCTCATAGTCATAATCTTTCAAAAGCTCTAACCATCTCCTTTGTCTCAGGTTCAATTCTTTCTGTGAAAATAAATACTTGAGACTTTTATGATTAGTAAAAATTTGGAATTTCTCACTATATAAGTAGTGGCACCATATCTTTAATACAAACATCACGATAGCCAATTCCAAGTCATAGGTCGAATAGTTCTTCTCATGGTCCTTAAGCTGTCGGGATCCATAAGTAACTACCTTCCCATTTTGCATCAGTATGCAGCACAATCCTTGTCTCAAAGCATCAATGTATACCGAGAAACCTTTTAAACTGGTGGGTATAGTGAGAATAGGTGCAGTGGTCAGTCGGTGCTTCAATTCTTAAAAACTCTTGTCACAAGAATCATCCCACTCATATGGAGCATTCTTCCGAGTGAGACGAGTCAAAGGAGTAGCCAATTTGGAGAATCCCTCTACAAAACCTCTATAGTACCTTGCTAAACCCAGAAAACTTCAAATCTCTACAACTATCTTGGGCCTTTCCCATTGAACTACAGCTTCAATCTTGGACGGATCCACAGACACCCCGCCCTTTCATGGCCTAGAAAGGATATCTGATCCAACCAAAAGTCACACTTACAGAGTTTAGCATAGAACTTTTTATCCTTGAGGGTATGCAGAATAGTTATCAGATGCTGCTCATGATCTTCCCTGGACTTAGAATACACCAAAATGTCATCGATAAAGACTATAACAAATTGGTCCAAGTATGGCTTGAAAACTTCATTCATTAATGCCATAAAAGCAGCATGAGCATTTGTTAACCCGAAAGGCATGACTAGGAACTCATAATGTCTATATCGGGTCTGAAAAGCTGCATTGGGTACATCTTCACTTCGAATCCTCAACTGATGATACCCAAACCTCATATCTATCTTAAAGAAGATCTGTGCTCCCTGAAGCGGATCAAGTAGATCGTCAATACGAGGGAGGGGATATTTATTCTTAATGGTAACTTTATTAAGCAATCGATAGTTGATGCATAGTCGGAAGCTCCCATTCTTCTTCTTAACAAACAAGACCAGAGCTCCCCAAGGTGAAACACTCGGTCTAGTAGCTCCGACAATTGCTTCTTTAACTCCTCTAATTCAACTGGGGCCATTCGGTACGATGGTTTAGAAATTGGCGCAGTACCAGACACCAAATCAATATAAAATTCCAATGGTAGTCCTGGTAAATCATCCGAAAACACGTCAGGAAACTCCCTGACTACGAGGATGTCTCTCAATTGCTGATGTGCCTTATCCACGTCAACCACATATGCAATGAAACCTTCCAAACATCATTAATACAGTTAGTACAATATGTCATTCTTCTAATTACAGTAACTATACTCTTTCATTATTTCTCAGAAAAATTTACAACATACTTTTAAGATGAGAGAAAGGTTATCGTCTTAGTGTAACAATCTAAGATGACATGATTTACAGCCAACCAATCCATCCCCAGTATTACATCAAAATCGTACATATTATGTAAGATAAAGTCGGTTAACATGTCTCTATCTCTTACTTTTAACTTACAGTTCTTATATACTTGTTTAGTTAACTAGCTAACTCTCATCGGAGTACTAATCAATAATGTTTTGCTCAAGGGTGCGGGTTTCACATGGGATGATAGTTTAGATGCAAATAACGGTGATACGAATGAATGTGTTGCACCAGGATTAAATAAAGCCAATGCTTCAAGATAAAAAACAAGCATTGTACCTTTAATCACATCTATAAAGCATCTGTTGTGTCCTGATCTAAAGCATAAACATGACCATGACTGACAGCTTGTTTCCCTTTCTTTTTAGCTATGGCCTTCCTCCTCTGGGTCGGGGGAATAGTAGGGGCTTTCTGTTGCTCCACTTGTCTCTGAGAGGTAAGAATTGAGGATTCGAGGCAATCTCTCACCAAGTGCCCAGTCTTTCTACATCGAGAACACGCTCTAGATACCACAAAACAGGACATGTTACAATGATACTTACCACAAATCTTGCACTGCTCGGTAGTAAGCCATTGTCCACCAATGACAATACCCCTAGCTGGAGCGAAGGCCAGATAAACAAGTGGCTTAATAACCCTAACTCGTAACTCTTTCATCTTTAGTCGCTTGCCAGATGGCCTCTTTCCCTCTATAGACCTCTTTCTGTCTTGGTCTTTGCCCTTGCTCACCTTACCAAACTCCGATACATGCAGTTCATAATCCTGCTCACATAATTGGGCCCTTCGAACTGCTTCCTCATAGGTAGTAATGTCGAACAATCTGGCACTAATGGATGATCTCAGTCCGTCCATAAATTTTTGGACCTTCTTTACTTTACTGCTCATCGTATCCGGATCATACCTTTCCAGGGATGTAAACCTAGACTCATACTCATCAACCGACCTGTTCGCCTGGGTCAGATTCAGGAATTCCATCTGTAATTTCCTCTGAGAAGTGTCTGGAATAAACTACCTCCTAAAAGCATCCCGAAAAAAATCCCAAGTAATGACCGGATGCCTAGCCTTCAAGATAGGTTTGGTGGACTTCCACCAATGCTCTACTTCTCCCTTTAGCATAAAAACAACGAATGCAACTTTCTCAGTAGTGGTACATCTGAAGAACCCATATAACTTCTTCATCT
The DNA here is from genome assembly GCA_033439115.1 of Firmiana major. Classification (NCBI taxonomy): domain Eukaryota; kingdom Viridiplantae; phylum Streptophyta; class Magnoliopsida; order Malvales; family Malvaceae; genus Firmiana; species Firmiana major. Next base: position 66,579,774 of record CM065898.1, on the reverse strand, counting down.
CATTAATCCAGTCTTCAGCAACCACTGGGTTCTTAACCCCACTGAAAGATGGTGGCTTAAATTACTAGAATTTCCTCAGTCAGTCCAGCTCGTAGTCATACCCTAACTCATCAGTACTCAATTGTGGGGCCACCGAAGAAGGTGTAAGCTGAACAAGTGGGGTTTGTGGGAGTCCAATAGGTGAATGATTAGAAGGTCCTGCTGACGATGGCATGGGTACGGGCTGAGTGGGTGCAGGCATGTTAGGTGCGGCTGACGGAGTAGCTGATGTCATCTAGCCAGCCATGCCTTGCATACTCTCAAATCTAGCGATCGCCTGACTAATTAGTGACATCATGGTCTCCATAACCCGTTCTAACCACGCGAGTTGTGCTTCAAAAGTCTCTGCTGGACTAGGAGGAACATGATTGGATAAGGATCCACTATTTCTCTCAGGCCTATCTCTACGGCCTCGAGAATGTGAGCCCTCTCCATGACTGGGTGTATATCAGTCATTTCTAATTACTTTCCCTGCATTCATAACACAGTTTCAGTATAAGCATAGGTAGGCATACACAGATGTATCTAAACAATGCACAGTAATGTGGGGATGTAAACATTTTTAACCACTAACACCGACTCATATAAGACCAACTCTGCTCTGATACCAACTCTGTCAAACCACGTTTTACTTAAAATCCCTACAAATGTTTTGGCGATTTCATTCTATCACTCCGGTTATATGATTGGGCTATGAGTCAATGTTAGTCCAGTTACTTTACTTATCTTAAAATTCATCTCATATCACTCCACCAAATAAAATCTACATTTATCGAAAACTTTGTATATACATTCATAAAATTGTACATACATACATACGTTTACACCCCGATGTTTATATATATACATTACTATGCATCTAAATGTTCAGATACAAGAAGAATCACAATTGTGTATACCTTTGCGCAATAGAAAAGCTGTGAGCAAAATGATGCAGGACTTCCGCAGAACTCTCTATACTGGACATAATCTGTGGGTAGGGAAAGTAAAAGGGTGAGCATAACAAGCTCAGTAAGGTAATCATGCAAACAAGTAGATAATTATACTATCTACATGTTTATAATGCCATGTCAAGCTATAAAATATTCACTTTCTTTAAAACAGTACAATAGCTCAGATAATAGTAAATCATTAACATTCTTTTCAAACAATATCTATTCCAGTATAGTTCAAAAATATGCAGTCCAGTACGGTACGGTACGATACATACAAACACAATTATTCAATTTTCACAGTTAGTTAAGCAGTGAAAACTAGGCAAAGAATACAGTAAACAGTGTGGGACGTATGGCTATAGTCAGTGATCCCAATCATCAATGATCAGGTGTGCAAAGGTATCCAGTTTAGTGTCGGGGGAAGTGGTCAGCAACCCGTCGGCTAGTCAGAAGTCCGAAAACTGAAAACCCGGTACAGTATACTCTCATGTTATTCACACGGTACAACGTACTCCGTGGACCACAGTAAGACTGGGAGTGTCTGGATTAGCTAGGGATTTGCCACCTCAGTTTCAGTAACATCCAATACCTTATCTCAAAACCAGTGCGAGCTCGACAGTGCAACACATAGTCAGTACTCAGTTCAAGCACGATTTTAACGGTAAAATCAATAGGTGGCTCAATTTCCTCGAAAATGGTAATAAAACAGAGTTCAGTATGTAAAATAGCATATATAAGAAGTATGAGTGGGGACTTCCCATTTGGTCACCCATCCATGGGATTTCCCCCACTTAAGCACACTTAACTTTGATATGAGTGCAATTCTATGTAGATAGTAAAAACTTGAGCCAACTTATCTTCATACAGTTGTAAATAGTAATAGACAGTAAAATACAAAAATTATACAATTCATGCAGCAGTGCAGTGTATTTGTATTTATAGTACAATTCAAACAGTAATTGGGAACAGTATATAACTAGGTTTATACCTAGATATTTCTATACCTACCTATTCTACAGCACTTATTTACCCAAAGTAGGTTAATTCATGTACGTATAATTATCTCTAGCAGCTTGCATAAATCCCTTACCTCAATAAGGGTAGGTCTGTCCCAACACTGTCAGTCACTCAGTCCGTTTAACTCAAATTGTGTTCTTCGAAGCTGCAGAATTTTGCCAATCATTTTGTTAGCCCTTATATACTCGTGTATAACTCAATTATATTCAAATTACAATCTTGGGCTCAAATTATCCTTCATGGGCCCAATTGTCTACTTAATGGGCCTAACCCTATTCTAAGCCCAATTCAACACTCCTACTTATATCCGTTAAGGCCCAAGGCCATTAAGCCCATTACCCAATCTTGGGCTGTCCTTTAGTCCCATTAATCGACTTGGGCCATCAATTGCATGTGTACGGCCCATTGAGGCATTTGGTCGAATACATGGTGGGCGTAAGCCTACCACCACCACTACGCCAACTTATACCTTGCTAGCTCATTTAGGCATTTTGACAAGCACTTGGTGTGCTTGTCTTGTGCCATTCACCATGTTCATTAAAGCCTTTTATCAAACACCTTATATGCATGCTTCATAAATTCATCCATTCTACAATTTTGATCCCGCCCATCCTTACCATCATCATCTACACATTAACATCATCCCATAGCCACAACAAAACACATTACATATTCATCATCTTATCACCTTACCCATTTCGGCTATGAAGAGCACTACCCCTTTATGGGTTATTTTCTAATCTAATTCCTACACCAATCTATTCCATAAATTCCATAATTAAACATATATGAGATTGTGTGGAAGACAACTCACCTAGCTTGAGCTTCCCCACTTGGCTGAAACTTGAAGGAAGAATATAGCTCTTCAATTCAACTTGTTAGACGCTGGTTTTTAGATATGTTGTTGCCCTTGAAATATGGAGCAACTTTGCTGAAGATGGTTTGTTCCAATTATGTGTGTAGATGGGACTTTTCTAAAGTGAGAGCATAAGTGTTAGTTGAGAATGGAGGTTGGAAAGGTGATGAAAGAAACGGTATCAAATTGAAGCTAATTCTGATTTCTTTTATGGATATTTCTAGGCTTTTTATTTAGTTAAATTTAGGTCAAAAGTTGGGCTTTTAATGATCTTGGGCTTGGCTAGTTATTGGGCTTTAATAAATTTAATTGGGATTTAATTTATCTTCCAATTTAGGGTGCTATTTTTGGACTCTTATTTTCAGGTTGTTGGGCTGGAGTTTAACTGCATTTTGGGCCTATTATTTAACATTTATCCAAGCCCAATTGCCTTGTTAAATTCGGCCCACACTTGCTTGTTATTATTGGGCCATCTTAATTCCATAAGCCCAATCGTTTCCATGCATTTCTATTCAGTCCATATTTAACCCAATTGCATTATAGTAATTTCTTAAGCTTAATTTGCTGGAAATTAAGTTTTCCAACCCAAGATTAATTTTTCCATGCCTTAACTATGTTTGGGTTATGTTAACCATGCTTTGGTTACTTAATCAAAGTTATATCAATTCCGACTTTTCTTTGACTTTTGACCTTTGACCATGTTTAACTAAGGGTAAATATCCCAAATATAAGGTTTTCCATGAATGTGATACTCATCTTTATGATTTAGCTACCTTTGGAAGCTAAAAATACTAAAAAGAAAAGCTCAAATGATTGATTTTTAGCTCGTTTGAGCTCTTTTTGGCATTTTCACCACTTCAACATTATCGGGACCAATTCAAACCAACTTCCCTTCATGACATACCTATATTTTGATGTCCTTAGTCATTATTATCAATTAAATTTGTCAGGTTCAATTCGCTTCAACCCGAACATGCCATTACTCATTGTTTTCACTTCAGTGCATTCAAAGATATAACTTAAGTCAAATTGATCCAAAACTAAAACAGATTTCTTTATTTGATCATCAGTAGTAAAATCTAAGGCTTACATAATGAATCTTGAAGAATACAGTAATGGATTTCAGGTCTTACAAAAATTTCCTCGGTGAATCTTCTTCAAAGCATGTTGAATCTCTAAAATCTGGATGGTAGGGAGAGAACATTCCCTCGACCCATCTAAAACACATCAAGTTTAACATGATAAAGCTTGAATGTGAAAAAAGGTAAAAATGTGGCATTCCCTTGACCTAAATCTGTCTATGTCCTTGAATAGTAGAGGTTAATATTGTCAGGACCCGTTCTCAATCCATGATTTAACTAAAAACCACTACAAATTTTTCGCATTTTTAACATACCTTTCCTCTCTTCAATGGTTGGGCTATGATTCGATGTCAGAATCCTCGCTTACCACATTATCCATTATCATACATACATGTCAATATACTGTTACTGACTGTAACTGAGATTATATAAAATCTAACACAAATACATTCCCCATTATATATTGTATACACCACTGTGCTGTTTCTATGTTTAGATATATAACCGTACAAAATCTGTATACCTGGCGGTCGATAGGAACTAGCAGTGGACTCAGGAATACTATCCCTCAATAGCTCTCACTCTACTACTGATGCTCTGTAGAGAGATGTAAAGAAAGGGGGGTAAGCATACAACGCGCTCAGTAAGGAAATCAGGCAAGCAAGTAGATATCTACACTATCTACTCAAAATAATGCTATGTCTTGAAAACATTATTTCCTTTACTCACTTTAAAAGCATGTCCTTAAATATATATATATATATATGTATACATGCACAGATTAAATCCCATGTACAGAAATCATGCTTTCTTTCTCAAATGTAGGCATGTAGTACAAAACAATGCATCTTTATATAAATCATGCCTTTAAGTAAATCATGCCATGTGTATTTAAGTCACAATAAATATGGCATTTAAATCAGTCACAACACAAAATCGGAGTCCGACCCATCCCTCAGGTCTGTCCGCAATTTAAATCAGTCAATCAAGTGATATATCATGTGAGACTATGTGGTGAAATGCAAATAGTATCCTGGACCATGATCATATCCGACATGTGATCCCAAGCAACACAGATCTCGGTGTGCAGGGCATCATTGCTGCAACGGGAGGGTGGTCGGTCCATCACAGCCGCCAGCTATATCCTCCTCAACTCCATAACACCACATGATACAGTGTACTCCCATGCCACATGCACGGTACAATGTACTCCGTGGACCCTACATCACAGTCAGGCTGCCTGCCATAGGTCTTAGCCCTCAAACCATGGAATATCATACCACGTCTTTATTACCCTCATGCGGATATCCTCTCACAAGATGTGACACTCAGTCACACAAGGACTCGGGCATGGGTTTTAACATGTATTATATATCACATACAGTGTGCGCCTTTAAGTACGACTCACAGTCGACACTTCGCTTAAACACTGTTTCACATCACAAACTCAACTCTAGTGCGAGTAAACCTCTAGCAACTAGGCCAATGCATAGTTCATGTATTAAATCAAGTACGAGCAATAGCTCCAGTACCATGTTATGCACAATATCATTAAATCAAGTACGAGCAATAGCTCCAGTACTATGTCATGTATAAATCATGAAGAATCGAGTACGAGAAACGCTCTAGCACTCTGTCATGCATCTCATGAAAAACTCGAGTACGAGCTAATCGCTCCAGCACTCTATCATGCATATATCATATAAAACTGAGTACGAGTAATAACTCCAGTACTCTATCATGCATGTCATGGAAATCTAGTGCGAATCAAAATCCAGTACTGATGTATGTGGTAAATATATGGAATCCAGTACGAGCTGTGCTCCAACACGATTCATTCTCACAAAATATGATAGATGGCTCTTTAAAAAGGGATGATTTTCAAAAAATCAAAATCAGCACTATAAAGTGTGCTTAATTCACATCAACCTTAAAATCATTAGCCCATCTATTTATTCTCCTGCTAAACAGTAGTTAAACACTCAAAATATTGGTTTTCATGCTTTGTACAACTTTTCACAATAGTTGACTTTTTGACTAACTAGGGGTAAAATTGTAATTTGCCACTATCGGGTCACAATAATTATTATTCACTTTCTTTGACCCTCAGAGTTTTTAAGCGAATGTAAAAGTAGATGAAAATATGTGCAGGTATCTCTAACTACTCACAAAAGTCCCTTACCTGCAATCACTCGAGAAATTTCACTTTCTCTATATTGCTTGTTTCAGCAGTCCGATTTGCTCCTCCAATACTCTCTGGAGCTGCATATAACCATTTATCATGTTAATTACACTTTTCTTACTGTATTCCACATTAAATACAGTCTATTTCCCTTAATGGGCCTTAATAATCCTTAATGGGCCTAACTATGCCTTAAGCCCATTTTCATTTTACTATTCATTTTCGTTGGGCCTATTGGGCTTGTGGGACCCACCAACTCTTATTGGGCTTGTCCTAGACCCATTACATCACATTGGGCCTAAAATATTTGGGTTTGGCCCATTGGGCCTCTCGGTCACATGCCATGGCCGAGAGCTACCCATGCCATCGGTTACACCATGGCATGCCATCCATGCCTATTTGTCTAGCCAATTCACTTACGCATTTTCAGAAACACTTGGTTGGCAACATTCCTAAACATCATATAGTTCATTTAGGCATTTTGTCAAACACCTTGATTGCCAGCTAATTACATGTATTAATTAGTCAAATTGATTAATTCTAATTACAATATAATCATTAACACATGTACATTAATCCATTTATGCCTTAAAATCATATGGACATAAATCAATATCTCACTACTCACTCTTGGCCTAACCAACATCATAGTGATTTAATATGTTTCAATGCTTAAAACATATATTCATATACTTAAAATCATTCATACATTATCATATATGAAATTGAAAACTAGAAATTATACCAATTGTTGTGTTCACCCTTTGGCCGAAACTTTGGAGGCTCTCAATTTGCACTCTATGGCTCCTTGATAGCCAATTCCAACATATGTCACTCTCCTTTCAATTTGGAACAACTTCCATGAAGGATGCAGGTTCCAATTATGCCTAATTCCTAGTGATTTCTAGTGAGAGAAAGCTTGGATAATTTGTTTCAATGGTTTCTTCTTCTAGCCGAATTGGGTGTGATGAAGATGACAATGGTGTGGCTGATTTTATAAGCCACTTACTTAGCCATTAAGCTTTACTTTCCATCCATTAAGCTTGACTTTCTAAGCCTTAGCCATGAGTCACCTAATGAGTCACCTTATGAGTCATGGTTAGCTTTAACTATGATTAGATATTTATCTCATGGGCTTTCCATTTGGGCTTCTCGGTTTAGGCTTTCTTAATGGGCTTTCGGGCTGAAATTTTTACTATGTCTCGGGCCTTTAATTGTCTCAATATTTGGCCAATCAATTGGTCCAACAATTCGGTCTAAAGGACCTAAGAATTTCGATATACGTTTAGTATACCTTAATGGGCTTTAAAATTTTCACCTTAGGCCCATTACATTTTTAACCATTAAATTTAATCCGGAATCCTTCCGAATAAATTTTCCTTACTTCCGGGGATGATTATCTTGTATTCTGGCTAAGAATATTTTTCTCCAAATTTTTCTCCACACTTAGGTTAATTTTTAACCATGATTAGTCAACTATGGTAAAAGTCCACTTTCTTAACTATAGTTGATTTTTCCTTAACCATTGACCAAGTTGACTTTTTCTCAAAATTTTGAAAGTGTCATATCTTATGTCTTACACTCTCGTCTTTATGTTTCAACCGTTCCTGGTGGATAATTATACCCGAAACACCTTATCTTGCCAAAAAGGTCCATTTTACCCTTTTTAGCTTTTACTCTCGTTTTCTATGTTCGGGACTAAATCAAGCTGACTTTCCTTCATGAGCTCTCTATGCTTTCTCATATTAAGTTCTTATTTTCAGTCAGAATGATTTAGATTTACTCGGTTTAGCCTGTGACACTTATAGCTCATATTAGGCTTTTTATGTAGCTTTTGCGTGTTAAATCATTTCTATAACACTTTAAGTCTAGTAAATACTCTTCTTATAATTCAACTATAATAACGGAGTGTTCATACACATAGGAATCATAAGGTACAAGCTACATAAAATCCGGGTCTGACAAATATGCCAAAGCTCGAGAAACCAACAACTATAGTAGCTAAGTCTTCAAAAGACAAATGCTATCGAGGCACTAGAACAAATTTGGCAATTTGTGACGATTTTTCTGAGTGACGCATAATCTTTCGTAACGCAATGTATATCATACGTGATGAATACTATAATTTGTCACGCTTCTCTATAGTTTGGATATTTTATGTGATGATATATAAAAGTCTCACATGATAGCATCACTAAATATTTGGTACCAAATTTTACAGCCAAATATATTTGGTGGGAAATTTTTTTTTATGTTACTTCTATTTTTTGTGATATTTGTATTTTCACCATAAAATGAACACTTCATACATTACGAATTACATAGTGTCTCATCTTGCAATTATGCCACTAAATATTTAACACTAAAATTTATCGCCAAATATAAATGGAAGAAAATTTTTTTGTAATGTTTTTTTTTTTTGGTGACGGTTGTGTTTTCACATTATTTATCTATCATTGATTTTAAGCAAATACTATGACGTGCACATTCACCACCAAAAGACAATTATTAATGATAATAGAATTTCGTTGCATAAATGTATGAAAATATATGATGACGTGAGTAATGTCACAAACTTTCTTACTGATTTAATGACATTATTTATCTGTCATTAGTTTTAAACAAATATGATAACGCACACATTCATCACAAAAATATAATTATTAATGATGATACAATTTCATCACATAACTGTATGTTAATATATGACGACATGAGTAACGTCACAAATATGTTAATATATGACGACTTAAGTAACGCCACAAATTCTTAACTGATTTATTTGTCATGTATATATAAAGTAATTAGTGACATGTAATAACTTCACTAAATTAGAAAAACATTTAAATTTTTTAGAAAAGAAATATATTTTTACTTAAATAAAAATTTAAATAAAATTTAAAAAATATGTTAATGAGAAAACTATTGGTGTTAATGAGAAAACTATTGGTGACATATTTGAAGTGTCATAGAAATTGTCATGTCAGAATATTTTAAATTATGTATATTTAATACTGTCACGACCCTCTTTATCCAATTCGTCTAAAAATCAATACAAATTTTTTCGTACTTTTCATTTTCCTTACCCGATCGCGAACATTCTTACCATTACACAGTTGGGTTATGAGTCAATAATAATCATCCCTTACCATTCATTTCCCAATTTATCAAAAGAAATGTCATTCATTTGAAAATTGAGTTATACACTTATACATGACATGTTATCTAACTTTTACATCCCCCACATTACAATTTAAAATGACTGCTGTGCCTTTACATGTTTAGATACAAAAAGAATCCCTGTGTGTATACCTTTTGATGATGGAGTGCAGCGGATATCCAAACTATAATGCCTCAGTCCTTCACAAGGCTACTGTGCACGCTCTATAGGGGGAAAAGTAGAGGGATGAGCAACTACATGCTCAACAAGGCAATAATGCAAACATGGTAGATAACTACTCTATCTACATGCTGATAGTGTTATGCATAAATCATTTATAATCAGAGCATGAGGAAATAAAACTATGCCACATGTACATACATATATCATGTATTGAAAATCATGGAAATAGACATATAAAACATGGAAAGATCAACATGTAAAACCATCTCATGCTCATTCTCATTAAAACTCATAACAAAAGGGAAATTCATTTAAGAAACATCCATTAAGATTCATCTCTTTTTCAAAACACATTAAAATCTCATCACAATCACTTCTCTGTCACAAATATAATCATCATTTCTCAAATAAAATCCCACAAGGCTCGACCCCTCCCTCGGGTCTACCGTGGACAATCATAATCACACGTATTATGTAATATTAGGTGAAACATGTCACTATATCTCAAGGACTATGTTGGCCAACTATGTCATCAATCATCCCAGACCACACGAATCCCGGTGTGCGGGGCATCATGCTGGAACGAATGTGGTTAGTTCTCTGCCAGACTTTCACATTAGTATGTCAACCATGCGGTACAGCGTTCTCCATGTGATATACACGGTACAACATACTCCGTGGACCCATATCATGGTTAGGGGTGCCAGCCGTAGGTCTTATCTACCCTATACCAAGTGTAACCTATAGTCTCAAGTGCACGTGGAGCTTTTCGTATCCATGTAAGAGAGCCTCCCCACCAACAGAGCCTCCCCACCGTATCGGGCTTAAGGATGTTGGCTTAAGGATCCTATTGTAAGAGAGCCTCCCCACCGAACAGAGAGTCCCCACCCTGTCGGGCTTAAGGATGTAGGGCTTGAGGATCTTACCACTTCCATGGCATCATACATACCACAGTGTGAAAACCTATACGAGCTAAACTCTAGCACGATTCATGCATCATCAATAAATTACCTCGTACGAGCAACGCTCTAGTGCGGCATTTATGCATAAATTCATGAGAAAACCATGTACGAGCATAGCTCCAGTACAGTTATATGAATAAGAAAATCCATCGAAATACACGTACGAACTGAAGCTCTAGTAAGGTTTATAAAACATCATCATAGTTTCAAATCAATGTACGAGCTAAGCTCCAGCACGTTTCATACAAGTGAAAATATCAAAATCCAGTGCGAGCGAGGCTCCAGCACGATTTAACTCACATAACACCATAGGCGGCTCAAATACAACCAAAACCATGTGAAAACCATGATTAGCACCTCACATGTGGTATTTCACAAAATCATTCAAACACTAGCCAACCTATCCTTTGATTTGCTTAAAACAAAGCAATGTGTTTCTCAAATCATTAAAACATGTGATTTATGCATTTATTAGCCTTACTATCCCCTTTTCAAGAATCATTTCAGAAACCAAATCATATACATACTCGTAGCTATTTACACATACCAACAATCATTTTCTTAAACAATCGTGCATTTTATAACTAAGAGCGACTGGAGGCTTTCCCTTTTGGTATCCGCAGCATCCCATCACTTAAAGTATACACACTGATGTAATTTTGAATCTAAACTCTCGATAGCACAGTAGCATTTTGTATGTAACTATTGGGGATGTAAAGCAATGTAAACACATGTAAACAACACTCTGATTTATTTATACAAGTGTTTACCGTATTTTAAAATGCAAATTAAATTGGTATGGTGGAATGAGATTGATATTGACACACAGCCTAACTATTGAGGAGAGTAGTTGTTCACGATCGTAATAAGGTAAGAATGAAATATTTATTAATATTTGAAAAGCGAAAAATTTGTACGTATTTTGGTAAGTTAAGGGTAATGACAGAAGTCGGTATCAAAGCTGAGTTGGTCTGACATGTGTCAATGTCTAAAATACTTAATAAGTTGGAAAATTACATCCTCATGTTATTGTGCTTGTTTAGATACAATTGTTTATGTGTCGATGGCTGACTAAGTAATTGATGTGTATGTAGGGAAGTGAAACATTATGCCTAACACCAGTCACGGTAGAGGGACGAGAGCGCAGGCTCGAGGCCGTAGAGGTAGGCCTAGGGGTAGTGTTGAGCGAGAAACACACGAGGCTCAAGAAGAGATTGAGGTTGAGGTTGAGGTTGAGCATGCTCCACAGGGTCCAAAGGAGAGACCCGAGAGTGCTGATGTAAGACCCGATATTTTCGAGTGCATTTAAAAATGCAAAAGGACTTAAATGGCATTCCCGAATACGTGCAAGGGCAAAATGGTCAAAAGACCAAAATTCGGTATTAATCGGGACATGAAAATTTAATTAAAAATATGAAAATGAGAAATCTTGATCAATGACGAAGAAATAATTAAATTTCGGGTTAAATTGATCAAGATATGAATTTATTGGAATAAACCGGGATTTTCGTATCGAAAAATAATCCCGAAAATAATCGAAAAATATATCGAAAAGTTAAAATCGGACTGAGAAAATTATTTACAGATTAGATGAATAAAATATAATTTTTAAAAGATATTTGTGTATTTTAATATTATTTTATTGATTAAAATAATATTAAAAATAAATTATAAATAAATAAAATGAAATTGAAAAAAAAAAAAGAAACGAATAGTCTGAAACGAAAACAGAAAGAAAAGAAACAGAGGGAAAACGCGAAGTGAGACCGAAGGAAGAAGAGACACCGGACGGCCACCACTGGCGGGACCAAGGGGCCGATGAGGGTCGACGAAGGTCGACCGACCTCGGGCGAACCTCCAGCAGCCCAGACGCGTGCCGAGAACGGCGAAAATCACAGAAAACGGAGGAGGAACCCGCGGGAGAAAAGCTTCGATTCGCCGGCGATGGCTGCGATTCGACCCCAGCCGAGGCCTGATTTGAGAAGCCCAGGCCATGGCGCGCCGAACGGCACCGGAATCACGCCGGGAACCGGTCGGACGGCGCCGGCACGACCAAATGTTGCCTGGACCGGCCGAACTGGACTGAACCGGTCGAACCGGACCAGACTGAATTGAAGGTCCGAACCGGGTTGAACCGGACCGGACCGGTTCAGCCAAAAAGAAAGGGAAAAAAGGAAGAAAAAGGGAAAAAGAAAAAGAGAAAAAATTGGGAAAAATTCCTGTGATGCAATCGAGCTTCGGGTAAGTCGGTAAGCGGTCAAATTGACCGATTTAATTTTTAGAATATTTAATTTGATAAATAATCGACTGAAAGTTTACCCGAAAATATATTTAATTGTGTAGCTCGACGATTGACATCAACCGAGAGCTCGAGATAGCCTCGATTTGTGTACGATCATAGAATAATGGGTAAGTGACCCTTAATTTACGACAATTTGTATCGTTATGCGTGATTGATATTTAACGCATAAATTACGGATTTAATTTCCGCATAAATGAATTAAATTCTGGAAAATTGGATAAATTGTCGTAAATATTAAATTGAGATATCCAAAAATTTAGAACGAGGCTAAATAAATTACTGATGGGCCCAATGAGCCCCATAGGCCTCGATAACGTGTGGTAAACGGGCTTAAGGTCGATTAAGGCCCATTAAGGTGCAATCGGGCCCAATATGAGAAACAGGCCCAATGATTTAAATTAAGCTCAGAACATATGAGATACAATTAATTGTATTGTATTTGACCTGATGAATGTGTATCCGCAGTTCCGGAGATTTGATTTGGATTCGGAGCAAATCGGACTGCGTAACGAGACATCAGTGGGAAAGGTCAGACTGTACAGAAAATGAGGTAAGGGAATTATGTGAGTAGCTAGAGGTAGCTACGCATATTTTAATAGCTTTTCTGTACACTGGATATGTATGTATACATGGATATTGTAAAATGATCCTAAAAAATGGTTTGAATGATTTTAAGGATCGAAATAGGTGAAATGTCTATTTTACCCCTATTGAGGGAAGTTCACCTAAGGATGGTGAAAGCATGACATGCATGAAATGCATGATTTAAGGATTTTTGATGATTAAGGAATTTTATTGGTTTTAATCAAAGCAAAGCGATAGATTGGCCAGAAATTGTTTAATTTCACAAAATAACACTACGTAGGTGTTGAGCATGCCCCACAGAGTCCGACAGAGAGATCGGACAGAGTCCGACAGAGAGATCGGACAGAGTCTGACAGAGAGATCAGACAGTATTGAGATACGCTTCGCGAGGTTGGAGCGGAGTGTGGAGAATATTATAGAGCTAATTGCTCAGGGTATATATGATGTTTGAGGGCGAGTTGGAGCATTAATTGAAGTTCGCTCGACCCATTTGAAGAGTTAGACGTCCAGAATGGACATGAAAAATAATTCTAGATGTATTCCGGTGACAGAATATCCCGGACATTATTTAAAGGAAATAACAGATGATATTCTTTACTCTGACCCAGAGGAACATGTTGATTAACGAGTATGAAACTCTGTTTATATTCCTGGGCAGATGTGACTCAGACACGATGAACAGTGAGAGTCGAGATGTTTGAAAGTTCATGGAAGGACTCAGATTATCAATTAGAGTCCGATTAGCCCGTTAGATATCACTACCTATGCAGAGGCAGTACACAGACTACAGTTGTGTAAATAAGATCAAGAGTTGCACGCCTCTGAGATTGGAAAAGGTAGTAAGGGCCGAAATAGAGACAAAAGAGAATAGAGAATGACAAAGATGTCAGAACAGAAAAAGGTAGTTTGGTAAAAGATTAGAGATGATAAATCACGGGGTAAGTTGATTGATAAACCCCAGTATACCTAATTTCAATACTTGCGAGGGGTATTGTGATTTGAGGACCCTGACCTGCTACGAAACACAGTAGCAATGTGAACAGTGTTGGATGTGTGGTAGTTACCACGAAAATAAGATGTTGGACGAGGGCGAGTGTATGCCTTGGACCAGGACACTATTGATGTTTCATATGATGTGGTGGAAGATACCACACTGGTTGTAAATAATGAAATAATTATTTTTAATTGCTCCTGGTGCCACGTATTTATTCATACCGCCTTCAGTTGGTTATAAGCTAGTGAAAAATGTGAAGCCTGTACCCATAGACAAGAGGATAATAGTTAGTTGATTTTCACTGACTGAATATGGGTATAGAGATTGTAAGTTGAAAATATGGGTGAAAACATCACTGAAAGGTGTAATGTAAGTTTGAAAAGTAAGGAAAGAGTTTGTTATAAGATATATGAAAGGAGATGAGCTTGGAGATGTGATAGATCCTGCATACGAGATATATTGGAATAAAAGGCATATGCAAGGTAAGGATATCATTGATATGCAAAGTAAGGATTAAGCAATATGTAGTGTATATGGATTGCGACCAAGATAAGGGGTAGATATATCTACACCCAGTCGATGTGGTTAAATCTGAGGGTTAATAAAGGTATTTCAAAATATCTCCCTGCCTGAAGATTTGACAGCGTCTAGAAGCGCACGCATAAGCTATAAATTGAAATCGACAATTGGGATATATATGCAATTAAAATTTGGGTACCTTTATTGGTATGATAAAAAGATATAGAAATTCATTAATCATGAAAGTTTAAAAATTAAAATTTTATAAAAGCCGTCAATATAAGAGGAAAGAAATGACGTGAGCTAGTATCTTGAACGAAAGCTATTTCGAAATGACATTGTACGTTTATGCGTACATAGGTCAAGTATATGGAAAATTGAAATATTGAGTGGAACTCAACTACGTTAAGGTATTTAAACCTTACCTGGACCGATTGGTTGTCATCTACAGTGATGATAATATGATGTATTCGAAGTCCAGGGATGAGTATGAGTAGCAACAGGAAATTGTCTTACAGACGAGGTGTTGAGGGTTTCTCAAAATGGGCTACTCAGTTGACACGTCTCATTCGGAAAAAGATTTCATACGAGTAGTATGATAAGTATGAAAATGGCTTCAATGAGTTTTGGTATATTGGAGTAATGAACTGACCACCGTAAGTATTCTCACTATAACCAACAGCTCAAGAGGTTTCAGTGTGTATGGATACCTCCAAAAAAGGGTTGGGCTGTGTATTGATGTAAAATGGGAAGATAGTCGTTTATAGATCCAAATAGTTCAAGGATCATGAGAGAAACTATCTGACCCATGATTTAGAGTTGGCAGCCGTAGCGATTACACTGAAAGTATGGCGCTACTACTTATATGGTAAGAAATTTCGGGTATGCACTGATCGTAAAAGCCCCAAGTATCTGTTTTCACAGAAAGAGTAGAATGTGAGATAACCAAGAGGGTTAGAGCTCTTAAGGATTATGATTGTGAACATTGTACCACCCAGGAAAGGCTAATGTAATGGCTGATGCTTTAAACAGAAAGAGCATCGGGATGGTATTACATATGATGGTCAGGGAGCGTGAGCTGCTAGAGCAGTGTGAACCTCAGTAGTGATGTGATCCCTTCTTGATGATGACGGTGATTTTATGACAGCTAGCCTGAGGTTAGAACCGGATTTGTGTGACCGAATTTGCCAAGCTTAGCGTGATGATCAGCATGGTGTTGATAGTGTGGGTCAGATTCAGAAGGGTATAGTGACAGAGTTCACAGTGAGTGATGATAACTCACAGAGGTTCAGAGACAGTATAAGTGCTCCTCAAGACCATAGTTGATAAGAAAGTGCTATTGTCAGAAGCTCACTCTTCGAGATATACAGTGCATCCGAGAAGTAATAAATATATCGAAATCTCTGAGAAAGGTATTGGTGGTCAGGTATGAAAAGTGATATTGTAGAGATTGTGGAAAAGTGTCTCGTATGTCAGCAGAGTAAGGTAGAGTAAAAGAAGTTGCAGGATTATTGTAGTCTCTACCTATATTGACACGAAAATGGGAACAAGTTACCATGGATTTCGTGATGGGTTACAAAGGACCCGAATAATCATGAGGCTATCTGGGTGATAGTCAATGGATCGATTAAATCTACCCACATTCTGTTTATGAAAATCCCTAGATACTCTAAGTGTATAGGCGGATTTATGTGTGTGGAATATTATGCAACATTGTGTAGCGTTCCAGTGAGCATGATATCAGATAGGGATTCTCGCTTCACTTTCCACTTCTGGGAATATGTTTTTGGAAGCTATGGGACCCTGATTGTGTGTTAGCACAGCTTCCACCCTCAGACAGATGGTCAGTCAGAGAGGACTGTACAGGTTCTGGAGGATGTGATGAGAGCATGTGCCATTGATTTTATGAGCTCCTGGGATGATCAGTTGCTACTAATCAAATTCGCCAGTGATGACAGTTGTCACTTGAGTATCGGGATGAGATTATATGTGGCATTGTATGACAGTAGGGAGTTGTTCCCTGACTTGGATAAGAAAAGTGGGTGACAAATAGAGAATTGTTCCCGAATTGGTAAGACAAACCTCTGAGGATGTTCAGTGGATTTGTGAGATATTAAGAACACCTCAGAGCAGACAGAAAAGCTATGCTGACAAGAGACAGGAAATCATTAGAAATTCACCGAGGGTGAATCAGTATAGTTGACAGTTATTTGTCATAAAGACGTAACAAGATTCGGATAGAGATATTGGACAAGTGGGAGATAAGACCTGTAGGTTGACATTACCACTTGAATTAGCAGGCATCCACTATGTGTCCTATCTTTTGATGTTTCAGAAATACTATCCGGACTCAGCATATGTGATTGGATTTGAGCACCAACAGTTTAGCTCAATGAAAGTGTAACGTATGTTGGAAAATTGATTCGGGTATTATATGGAAGGAGAAAGTGTTGAGGTTTAAGATGATCTCCCTAGTTAAGTATGATGATAGTATTA
This sequence comes from Firmiana major, assembly GCA_033439115.1. Classification (NCBI taxonomy): domain Eukaryota; kingdom Viridiplantae; phylum Streptophyta; class Magnoliopsida; order Malvales; family Malvaceae; genus Firmiana; species Firmiana major. Next base: position 66,562,462 of record CM065898.1, on the reverse strand, counting down.
CACTCCGGAGAAAGTCACTTGAAGATGACAGTATATGATGCGATAGACATACCCGGAGTTGTTATGGACTCATATTACTTGGTTCTAATTTGGAGGACCAAATTTCTTAAGTGGGGGAGATTGTAAGACCCGATATTTTCGAGTGCATTTAAAAATGCAAAAGGACTTAAATGGCATTCCCGAATACGTGCAAGGGCAAAATGGTCAAAAGACCAAAATTCGGTATTAATCGGGACATGAAAATTTAATTAAAAATATGAAAATGAGAAATCTTGATCAATTACGAAGAAATAATTAAATTTCGGGTTAAATTGATCAAGATATGAATTTATTGGAATAAACCGGGATTTTCGTATCGAAAAATAATCCCGAAAATAATCGAAAAATATACCGAAAAGGTAAAATCGGACTGAGAAAATTATTTACAGATTAGATGAATAAAATATAATTTTTAAAAGATATTTGTGTATTTTAATATTATTTTATTGATTAAAATAATATTAAAAATAAATTATAAATAAATAAAATGAAATTGAAAAAAAAAAAGAAACGAATAGTCTGAAACGAAAACAGAAAGAAAAGAAACAGAGGGAAAACGCGAAGTGAGACCAAAGGAAGAAGAGACACCGGACGGCCACCACCGGTGGGACCGAGGGGCCGGTGAGGGTCGACGAAGGTCGACCGACCTCGGGCGAACCTCCAGCAGCCCAGACGCGAGCCGAGAACGACGGAAATCGCCGAAAACGGAGGAGGAACCCGCGGGAGAAAAGCTTCGATTCGCCGGCGATGGCTGCGATTCGACCCCAGCCGAGGCCTGATTTGAGAAGCCCAGGCCATGGCGAGCCGAACGGCACCGGAATCACGCCGGGAACCGGCCGGACGGCGCCGGCACGACCAAATGTTGCCTGGACCGGCCGAACCGGACCAGACTGAACCGACGGTCCGAACCGGGTTGAACCGGACCGGACCGGTTCAGCCAAAAAGAAAAGGAAAAAAGGAAGAAAAAGGGAAAAAGAAAAAGAGAAAAAATTGAGAAAAATTCCTGTGATGCAATCGAGCTTCGGGTAAGTCGGTAAGCGGTCAAATTGATCGATTTAATTTTTAGAATATTTAATTTGATAAATAATCGACTGAAAGTTTACCCGAAAATATATTTAATTATGTAGCTCGACGATTGACATCAACCGAGAGCTCGAGATAGCCTCGATTTGTGTACGATCATAGAATAACGGGTAAGTGACCCTTAATTTACGATAATTTGTATCGTTATGCGTGATTGATATTTAACGCATAAATTACGGATTTAATTTCCGCATAAATGAATTAAATTCCGAAAAATTGGATAAATTGTCGTAAATATTAAATTGAGATATCCGAAAATTTAGAACGAGGCTAAATAAATTACTGATGGGCCCAATGAGCCCCATAGGCCTCGATAACGTGTGGTAAAGGGGCTTAAGGCCGATTAAGGCCCATTAAGGTGCAATCGGGCCCAATATGAGAAACAGGCCCAATGATTTAAATTAATCTCAGAACATATGAGATACAATTAATTGTATTGTATTTGACCTGATGAATGTGTATCCGCAGTTTCGGAGATTTGATTTGGATTCGGAGCAAATCGGACTGCGTAACGAGACATCAGTGGGAAAGGTCAGACTGTACAGAAAATGAGGTAAGGGAATTATGTGAGTAGCTAGAGGTAGCTACGCATATTTTAATAGCTTTTCTGTACACTGGATATGTATGTATACATGGATATTGTAAAATGATCCTAAAAAATGGTTTGAATGATTTTAAGGATCGAAATAGGTGAAATGTCTATTTTACCCCTATTGAGGGAAGTTCACCTAAGGATGGTGAAAGCATGACATGCATGAAATGCATGATTTAAGGATTTTTGATGATTAAGGAATTTTATTGGTTTTAATCAAAGCAAAGCGATAGATTGGCCAGAAATTGTTTAATTTCACAAAATAACACTACGTAGGTGTTATTAATAATTAAATGGAAATTTCTTTGGAAAACGGCCAACTATCAAGTTTATATGGAAACAGATAGTGCAGACACGTAGTTCGCACTATATCTACGTTTGTGAATGTGCATAAATGTGCTTGAGCGGTTGCTCGCACCGACTTGTGTGACATCATATGCATGAAATGTGCTAGAGCATGGTGCTCGCATTGATTTTTATTATTGTGAAATGAGAGCTGCTGGAGCCTAGCTCGCACTCTGTTTTGACATGTTTTGACTGGTTTTGACTTGATATGCATAAAAAGGGTGTTAGAGCGATTGCTCGCACTAGTTTTACTGATTTGACATGCATGAGAGATGCTGGAGCTTAGCTCGCATCCTGTTTTGATTTAATTATGCATAAAAGCCGTGCTGGAGTGTAACTCGCACGAGATTTGATTTAGTTATGCATAAAGCCGTGCTAGAGTATAACTCGCACGAGATTTGATTTACTTGAGCATTCATTTTGGCTGGAGCGTTGCTCGCACAAAGTTTTATATGGTTTTCATAATTCATTTGAATGTCGTACTGGAGTTTTTCTCGTACGAGATTTTCACTGAGTTGTTATGCATATCCGTACTAGAGCATTGCTCGTACGTGGAATTTACATGAAATTATAATCAGTTTAAGTCGTACTGGAGCGCTGCTCGTACGCAGATTTCACTGATTTTTATGAAATCGTGCTAGAGCTTCGCTCGCACGAGATTTTCAGATATCATGAATATGCATGGAGCCGTGCTTGAGCTTCGCTCGCACAGGGATTTATATTACATGCATATAGCCGTGTTGGAGCCTCCTGTAGACTGTGTGTCACAGTGAGATGATATGCTCACACGTGCATTCTGAGGCAGATGATATGGGTGGATAAGACCTATTACAGGCACCCCTGACTGAGCTTGGGTTCACGGAGTACTTTGTACCGTGTATGTCACGCGGAGTACGCTGTACCGTGGGGATTGTTGGAGTGGAGTGGCATTAGCCACGAGGCAGTAAGCCTTGCCCTCGCAATCCTGGTGTTATGCTGTTCTGGCGGGTAGGACGACCCACCTCCCGTTTCAGGTGTGATACCCCGCACACTAGGTACCGTGTTGCCAGGGATCACTAGGATATGGCCATAGTCCTCGATGTTACTGTTAATTACCTGATTGTCTCACATGATATAACTTGTGGTCTGTTAGACCAGGGTAGACCCGAAGGAGGGGTCAGGCCCCCGATTTGATGATTTTATGATTTCAGATGATTTTATGATATGTGACCCTGAAAGAAGGGTGGTTTTATAACCGAAGTTTTATAATGAAATATAACGAATTGTTTTATGAGTTTTGAGATGATTGACCCAGAGGGGTTATTTTATACTGCGTTTTAAATGAATTGATTTAAATGCAGTGGCATGATGTGTTTTCCATGCTTTCATTTGAAATCCATGTTTTGTCTTACATGGCATAAAAGACTGCATGATCTTGATCTAATTCATGCTTAATATGATTTAATGATGTCACATAAAATGCTTTGAATGCATGAGTTACATGATTTATATATGCACAAATAGTTTTGGATAAACTATGGCATTGAATATGCATGACTTTGTGCGTGTAATTTTAAATGAAAAGAAATGGATTTAAGGGCATGGCATTATGAGCATGTAGATAGTGGAGCTATCTACTTACTTGCATAATTGCCTTACTGAGCGTGTGGTTTGCTCACCCCCTTATTTTCCCATCTTTTCAGAGCACTTGAAATAGTTATTGAGCGGCTGAGGACTTGCATACTTGATATCCGCTGCTTGCTGCTTCCCATCGAGAGATAGGTATACACATTTGTATGGTTTTGTATCTAAATATGTAATGCACAGTACTGTAAATGGATATGATGTCGGAGATGTAGAGTCATGTAAATACCATTGGAAATGAAATGTTAAATAGTGTGAGGTGACTAACACCAAATCATAGCCCAACTGTGTTGTAGGATGGTCATGACGAGAGAAAGGTAAGAATTAAATAATAAATGAAAAAGCGAAAAATTTACTCTGATTTTTAGGTAATTCGGGTCGTGACAGCTGAGACACGCTTTGCGGGGATTGAATGGAGCATTGAGATGATCTTGGAGTTGGTCACTTAATCATTACCTGGAGTTGGGGGCAGACAGAGTCCCACTACAAAGGGTGATGTCGAGCGGGTGACAGCTCCTGAGGCATGGGCACGACCGGCCTAAAGACCTTAGACGACAAATACACCTACTCCCCCACCCACACAAGATATGCCTACACCTATTGCTACACCACAGGCCATTAGAGGCTGAGGTTACGGTTGTGATTTGGACAGACTGCGGCAGTTCTTGAAGTTTGGACCGCCGTCTTTCAGTGGAGTAAAGGACTCAGTAGCTGCTAAGGATTGGATAAATGAGATCGAGAAGCTGTATGGGTTCTTCAAGTGCACTACTACCGAGATGATAGCTTTTGCCGCATCTATGCTGAAGGGATCAGCAGAACATTAGTGGAAATCCACCAGGCCTATTTTGAGAGTCCGGCATATAGAGATCAATTGAGATGTGTTTTTGAAGGATAAGAGGTAAAGAAATGGCAACCAATTTAATTTTATTAAACATGAGTGATTTTGATGTAATCTTAGGTATGGATTGGCTGGCTGCAAACCATGTTGTTATGGATTGTCGTGCTAGAACCTTGATGTTTTTAGGATTAGACAATCTTATTGTAAATTTTGATAAAAAGAAATGAAATGACATGATCTTATATATGAGAAAAGTATGATTTAAATACATGATATTCAAGAGATGAATTTATTTATCAATTACATATGTGTATGTGATGATTTGTGTTACTAACGATTAAAAGGATAATGTGAAGGATACATTGCTTATGTGGTTGAGATGGATAAGGCACGTCCGAAATTGATAGACATTCCAGTGGTTAGGGAATTTTCAGATGTCTTTTTGGAGGAATTATCTTAGTTACCTCCAGATAGGGAGATGGAATTTGGTATAGATTTGGCACTTGGTATAGAGCCGATATCCAAGCCACAGTACAGAATGACTCAAGTTGAGTTGGAAGAATTAAGGAAGCAGTTGCAAGAGTTGCTGGTGAAGGGGTTTATCAGGTCGAGCGTCTCACCTTGGGGAGCACTGGTTCTGTTTGTAAGGAAGAAGGATGGATGCCTCCGACTGTGTATAGATTATCGGTTGTTGAATAAGGCCACTATCAAGAATAAGTATCCCCTTCCACACATCGATGACTTGTTGGATCAGCTTAGGGTAGCACAGGTCTTTTCCAAGATAGATCTGAGATCTGGGTACTATCAGTTGAAGATACGAAGTGGAGATGTACCTAAGACAGCTTTTCACACCCGGTTTGGACATTATGAGTTTATGGTTATGCCATTCGGGTTTACAAATGCTCCCGCAGCTTTTACGTCGTTGATGAATGAGGAATTCCACTAGTATTTGGATCGATTTGTAATCGTGTTTATTGATGATATACTGGTGTACTCAAGGTCTAGAGAGGAGCATGAACGGTAACTAAGGATTGTTCTACAGACCCTCTGAGAGAAGAAGTTGTATGCTCAACTCAGTAAGTGGGACTTTTGGTTAGAACATATCTCTTTTCTGGGTCATATAGTATCAAAAGATGGAGTGTCAGTGGATCCATCAAAGATTGAGGCAGTGACATAGTGGCAGAGACCCCAGACAATGATAGAAATCAGAAGTTTCTTCGGTTTAGTTGGGTATTATCGAAGGTTTGTGGAGGGATTCTCGAGGTTAGCCGCTCCTTTGACACATCTCATGAGAACGAATGTGGAAATCATGTAAGACGATAAGTGTAAGGAAAGATTTGAGGAGTTGAAAAGGAGATTAACCACAACTTCGATTCTCACCATTCCTACCAGCTCAGGAGGTTTCTCGATGTATACAGATGCATCACACTAAGGATTGGGCTGTGTATTGATGCAGGATGGGAAGGTAGTAGCCTAAGGATTAAGACAGTTAAAGGATCATGAGAGGAACTACCCGACCCATGACTTAGAGTTGGCTGTCGTGATGTTTGCATTGAAAATATGGCGTCACTATCTTTATGGTGAGAGATTTCAGGTTTACACAGATCATAAGAGCCTTAAGTACCTGTTCTCATAGAAAGAGTTAAACGTGAGACAGAGGAGATGGCTCAGGCTTTTAAAGGATTATGATTATGAGATCTTATACCACCCGAGTAAAGCGAATGTGGTTGCTGATACATTGAGTAGAAAGCATCTCGGGTTGGTGTAATTCATGATGATCAGGGAGCACAAACTGTTGGAACAGTTCACGAACCTCAGTTTGGATATGACCCCGCCTGACGCTGATAGTGGATTTATGATAGCTAGCCTACAGTTGGAATCAAATCTGGTAGATCGAATCCGGCAGGCTCAGCGGATTGATCAACAGTGCAATGATATTGTCGGGTGATAATTCTATTTTTAATAGAATTATTTATGCTTAAATTATTAATTAATTATTTAAATCCCCATATTATTTTATTAATTATCCCCTTATTTAATTAGAATTTTTTGTGTGCAGATAAATTAAATTCGGATGAAACTCAGTCGTTTCAGTCAAAATTGGGCTAAAAACATGCTAAAGGAGATTGGACCACTTCCAATTTGTAGACCGAGTCATCAGTCGTCTGGACACGCGTGATGCCAAGTGTCTGTATTTTGTTCGCTTCGAAATGATAAGATCGACAGACACCGTTCCAACCTTCTAGAAGACACACACCAGGCCATATCGCACAGCCAATTGGACAAAAAGACGGGTGACGTGAAAATATCTACTCTTCAGCAAATCAAATAAGGACAAGTGGCCAAACAATGCCAACTCATCTAGGATGGAAAAATTACCATTGTACCCTTAAGTGTGTGTATAAATAGAACATGATGGCAATTGAAAAAAAGAGAAGTAGGAGTAGGGTAAGGAGAAGTAGTCTAGGGTAGGAGTAGTGTAGAGTAATTTAGGAATAGTTTTTAGAATAGTTTTATTTTAGATTAAATTTTCATTGCTATGTTTTATTTTCTTGTTTCCTTTTTGAATTTTCGTTAGTTTATTTTTCTTTAATCATTGTTGTTTTAGCAAGATTTAAACATTTTTACTTTGTCATTTTCAAGTTTTTTTTATGAAGCAAGTTCTTTTCGGTTACTAAGTTTTCTTCTACTGTTCATCAAGCTACATTTTTATTTTTCTCTTCTTGCTCTCACGATGCAATTGATTTGATTCGAGACTGATTTGAGCAGCTTGTGTGCATGATGATTTCAGTCTCTCTTTACAGTTACATCGTGTTATTGAAGGAGCTGGTGACAGCAGTACATCCTTCCAATCTTCCCATGCTTTTCTCTTCATTTTTCTTTTGGTTTTGATTTTAGTTTGCTTAAAGTTTAAAAATAAGCATAATCTAGTATATCTATTTCCATTTGTTTTTTTTTTCAATCATTCTTTTTTACAATGAATCATAATGTTTGCTGCATTTTTCAGGCTGAGTTTATGGGTTCATAGTTAATGTTTCCCGCAACCGAGAACTTCTGGTTGTTTTTGTTTCTTTTGTTGGTTTTCGGTGCAGCTTTTTTTTTTCTATCTAAGGAGTTGCTGATTTGTTGCCACGAGTATAGGATGAAGGTGGTAGTGTGATCAGCATTCGGAAATAGGAAGAGGCACAAGCTGTTAAAGCAGATGCAGTAGAATGGTGATTTGTTGTTCCAAGCCGTAAACTGTGACTGGGCAGTTTTCCTTCTCTGTTTTGCTCTATTTTGAACTCTTAGCATTGTTCACCTTAACGTTTCTGGTTATTGTGTTTTTGTCCATGCTTTGGTTTCGGTTGTTTTGTTTATAGGATGCTCCTGGTTTGCAAGACATAGTTGAGCTACTATGTAGACATGGGTAGGTTGCAGCGGAAGGGTGAAGAGGCTGTGTAACCAGGCTCGGGTTCAGACCTTGTCTCCATTATCTGTCTCGTCTCCAATCTGCAGGGAGTTTCTGGTAGTTGAGTAGCTGTGTTACTGCCATAGGTGTGTGAAGAGGCGACTGATAGAGCACATAAAGGACTGAGCATTGCATGTGCTGCTAAGGATACAGATAGCTAGTCCAGAGGCAGCTGCTGGAATACAATGTAGGGGGAGAGAGCAGAGAATGTCAGTATAGATTGGTGTGTGTTGATGTTAACCCGTACTGATCTGCCCATGCTACAGAAGCTGGCTGTTTGTGCATTATCTTTGCTGCGTGTTGTTGCTTGAAGGAAATGAGGTTGGTAGGTGCAGTAGATCCAAGCTGAAGGCAGTGCACGGCATTTGTACAGCAGAGAATGATAGTTGTAATCTGCTACATGGAGGAGTCGGGCACAATAGTACAGTACAGTGCACAGGACCGGGCCAGCTGGATGGGAATTTAGCTTAAGGCCATGTTTGGCCACATCCTTTCTTTTATACTTTAATACTTATTGCATTTATATTATTTTTATTGCTTTTATTAGTTGTCAATTAAGGTTAGTTATTAGTTGATAATTGTAGGTTAAATCTAGTGTTTTAGTTGTTAATTTAATTTTTAGTTTTAATTTTTTAGTTCGTAATTAATTTTATATTATATGTTTTAGGACTTTATTTTATTTTTGTATTTTATGAGTTGCATTTAGAATTAATTTAGATTAAATGTGTTTCATGCATTTTTAATTTAGTCTTCATTTTTATTAAATTTTAGGTTAGTTTAATTTGCATTTTTATTAATTAGTTTAATTACATGCATATTTTATTCTAGGATAGTTTAATTGCGTTACTTAATTTTAATTGTTTTAATTTTCTTTTGTAGGTTGTTGTTTTTAATTACTCAGAGCTCTGTAAGTAATTTTAGCTTAGTTTTATTTTCTTTGTTTTATAGTTTTTATTGTTCTATTGTTTTCCAGTAATTTTAATTAGCCTAGTAGACCACCCACATTAAACTTCATAATTTGTTAGAATATACTTTAGGTAAGATTAACCGGTAGTTAATTAGGTTGATCAACTTCTCTGTGGGACGCTAACTCAGGACTCAAATCCCATTATTACTTGTACGACCCGTGCACTTGCGGATAATACGTTTAGTTTGTATCAAGTTTTTAGCGCCGTTGCCGGGGAAGTCTTAATTAGCCAGTAATTGATATCGGTGAAATTATACTTAGGTGTAATTCTAGCTTATAAATATATAGGTTGTAAATATTTAGATCCTTAGTTTAGTTTAGTTAATTTTCTCTCAAAAAAATTAAAAATTAAAAAATTAAAAAAACTTAAAAAATTTTCTAAGGACTTTGTGATGTTTGCATGCGTAGAGCCAAGAGTTATGATTGTTTTCCTTTAGATCCTGAAATTGAACGAACTCTTAGAAAAATTCGAAAAGATTCTAGGAAATTATTAGCTCCGCTGCAAAACACTATAGCAGAAAATAGGGAAATTATGACCGTTGGAGATTATGCAATGTCGACTGTTGGAGGGTATTATACTGGCATTAGGCCACCAGCTGTCCCTGCAAACAACTTCGAAATTAAGCCTTCCATCCTCCAGATGATCCAGACCTCTTTACAGTTCAGTGGGCTTCCACATGACGACCCACAGGCTCACCTCGGGCAATTTTTTGACCTGTGCAACACATTCAAACACAATGGATTATCTGATGATGCGCTTAGGCTTAGACTATTCCCCTTCTCGCTTAGGGATAGGGCGGGACACTGGTTAACCTCCTTGCCTCTAGGATCCATTTCTACATGGGACGAGTTAGCCCATCAATTTCTAGCTAAGTTTTTCCCTCCGTCTAAAATGGCCAGACTCCGTAGCGACATATCTTCCTTTGCCAAATTCGATTCTGAATCTCTTTATGAAGCATGGGAACGATATAAGGAACTTCTTAGGAAGTGCCCTCATCATGGCCTACCTTTGTGGCTACAAGTCCAGACCTTCTACAACGGACTTATAAACCAAAATAGGACCATTATCGACGCTGCTGTGGGTGGAACCTTGATGTGCAAAACAGAGGAGGAAGCTTACGAGTTGTTAGACAAGATGGCTGCTAACAATTATCCATGGTCCTCCGAGAGGTAATTGCCTAAGAAGTTAGCGGGTATCTATGAGCTCGACACGCTGTCTACCTTGAGCTCTCAAATCGCAAACCTTACGAAAAAGGTAGAGTCGCTCAGTACCCAGCATAATCTTCCACCAGTCCTAATCCTATCTATTCTGTACAAAGTCCTTTTCTTTCCTGCGAGCTGTGTAGTGGTACCCACTCTTTAGATAGGTGTCTGGTCAACTTAGAATCGGTTTAGTATGTTGCCCCATCTCAGAAGCAATAGAACAACCCCTTTTCAAACATCTACAACTCAGGGTGGAGGAACCATCCTAACTTTTCCTGGAGCCAAAACCAATGGCAATCTTCTAATTCTAGACCTGTAGGACCCCCTAGTTTTCAAGCTCCACCAATTCATGTACCACCATAGTCGCAATTTTCATATCATCAACCATCACCACCTCAGTTTCAACATCATCCAGCTCACTTCCATCAACCACCACCACCACCATAACCTATGCAGCCTCAACTTTACCATTCACCAGTAGCTGAGAAGAAGCCATTGCTTAAGGAAATGTTCACGACTATCCTGCAAAATCAAGCTACCTCAATTAAGAACTTAGAAGTTCAGGTTGGAAAATAGCTAGTGCTCTTAGCCAGCGTCCACAAGGGACCCTCCCCAGTAATACTGAAGTTAATCCTGTTAGGCAAAGGGAGGGTAAAGAACATGTGAAATCCATCACCATTAGTAATGGCAGAGAGCTAGATGAACCATAAGTTAAGCCTAACCCTGGACAGTGCAGAGTTGAAGAATCCTTAAGTTCTAATGAAGCAGCTTAGAAAGAGCAGGAGCCTAAAGATCAGGCTGCAATGGAAACAAAGCTAGGCGCTTCTTCATCTATACCTTCTTCTACTTCACAGCCTTCCTCGTCCTCTGATGCTATAAATGTTTCCATTACATCCCTTCCAGTTAGACCACCAGTACCTTTTCCTCAGAGGATTCAAAACCAAAAGCTTGATCAACAATTCGCTAAATTTCTTGAGGTTTTTAAGAAACTTCACATCAACATTTCTTTCGCAGATGCCTTAGAGAAAATGCCAAGTTATGTGAAGTTCCTGAAGGATATCCTCTCGAGGAAGAGAAGATTGGAAGATTATGAGACGGTGGCTTTAACTGAGGAATGTAGTGCAATTATTCGGAGTAAATTACCCCCCAAGCTCAAGGATCCCGGGATTCTTACCATACCTTGCACGATAGGAAATCTATTCTTTGGTAGAGCCCTATGTGATTTAGGAGCCAATATCAATTTAATGCCTTTGTCTATCATAAGTTAGGAATAGGGGATGCCAAGCCTACCACAGTGACCCTTCAGCTAGCTGATCGATCCATTAAATATTTGAAGGGGGTCATTGAGGATGTGTTAGTAAAGGTGGATAAATTTATTTTCCCTGCGGATTTTATTGTTTTTGATATGGAGGAAGACAGGGAAGTCCCCATTATACTAGGCAGACCTTTCCTAACTATAGGTGGGACTTTGATTGACGTGCAAAAGGGGGAATTAACTATGAGAGTCTTAAATCAGGAGGTGACATTTCATGTTTTCAAACCTTTGAAGCTCCCTGATGACTCTCAAGAGTGTTTTAAGATGGATGTTGAGGAGGATATAAGGCTTGAGCATAAGAAATCCGAAAGAATGAGGGAAGTAGATAGAGTTAAGGAGGATTTAACTGTCAATATTTTTTCACCACTCTGGCTGATCCTCCTACTCTTCACCCTACTGCTGAGTGTCGTGTTCTTTAGCTGCATTTGAAGTGGCTTAATTTTTCTTTCCACTTTGTATATAGTTCTTTTTCTTTTTCTTTTTCGTTGTTTCTTTCTTTCTTTATTTTATAGATTTCCTTTATAGTATTATGCTTTCAATCAAGCTTCAGTTGTTCGTCATCATCATCAGAAAGGCGAGTACTCTGTTCTTGAGCTTAAATGTTTATATTATCTGCACACTAAGGACACTGTGCACTTTGTGTTTAGGGGAGGGGATAACACTTAAGCAATTTTGGGCAAAATTGAAATTTTTTTTCAAAACTATGAGCATAAATTGTTTGATTTTGGGATGATTTAGTGCTTAGCATGTAGTTTTCCCACATTCCGATAATATGACCACATGATTAAGTCTGATTTTGATTGACTGAGAAGCATGATTATAGAAAAACTATGAAGTTGAATTCTTGAATTTGTCTTGATTCTGATTGTGATATCCTCATTTTATGCACATGTCATGTCATGAATCTGTATATTTATTTAGAGAAAGCTTAATTGGACATAGGATTGCATTTGTTCAGTGATTTTGTGCATCATATTCTAGAATTTGTTTGATCTAATCTCGAGGTGAAATATTATATCACACTTAACCAGGGAAATGATTTAGGCCATCTTTGGATCGTTTGAGCCTTTCTAGCCATCCTTGTACATATTTTACCCCTAGTCACCCATCTGGGCCAAATAAGCTTTTCTCTGTAAATACACCTGCAAAATTTTCCTCAGCTTAAATACTTTTTTCCTATCCCTTACCCCGAAAGCATGAAAAGTCATTTGGATATATTGTGAGCTTTGTACATATGGGTATCTAGTGATAGTGAAAATTTGAAAAAAAATGAAAGAAAAAGAAAAAGAAAGAAGAAGAAAAATACATAAATAGAATAAAATGTTTAGCAAAAGAAATAAGTTTGGGGGAAATAATTTGAGCTCTTACATTAAAGATCCTAGAAGTAATGCATGTTAAGGGTAATTAAACCTAAATTGACTTTATCATACCTTAACCCCAGCCTTACATTACAAGCTTAATGAAGTCATATTGATATTTGATTGAGTGTGACTACATTAGTGGAGAGAGAAGTGAAAAGCAAACTTATGAGAATGATCACATGCCATTGACTTTGCATTCACTGTGTTTGCATAATCTTATCCGGGTAATGTACTGTGAAGTGGCTTAGACATTTTCACACACACACAAGGGATCCAATTTGGGTTAGGACTTATGATTGAATGATTCTAAGTGTTGGACCTATAATTGTGAATCTTTGATTTCATAGTTTGTACTTTTTTTGAGGATAATATTGGGGAAATTATTATGTTGGTACTTGTTATTCCTACATCTGTTTTGTTTTGCTTGAGGACAAGCAAAAACTCAAGCTTGAGGGTGTGGTAATTCTATTTTTAATAGAATTATTTGTGCTTAATTTCTTAATTAATTATTTAAATCCCCATATTATTTTATTAATTATCTCTTTATTTAATTAAAATTCTCTTGTGTGCAGATAAATTAAATCCGGATGAAACTCAGTCGTTTCAGTCAAAATTTGGCCGAAAACGGGCTAAAAGAGACTGGACCACTTCCAATTTGCAGACCGAGTCATCAGTTATCTGGACATGCGTGATGCCAGGTGTCCGTATTTTATTCTCTCCGAAACGATAAGATCGACGGACACCGTGCCAACTTTCTGGAAGACACACGTCGGGCCACATCGCACAGCCAATTGGACAAAAAGACGGGTGACGTGGAAATATCTACTCTGCAACAAATCAAATGAGGACAAGTGGCCAAACAATGCCAACTCATCTAGGATGGAAAAATTACCATTGTACCCTTAAGTGTGTGTATAAATAGAACATGATGGCAATTGAAAAAAAGAGAAGTAGGAGTAGGGTAAGTAGAAGTAGTCTAGGGTAGGAGCAGTGTAGAGTAATTTAGGAGTAGTTTTTAGAATAGTTTTATTTTAGATTAAATTTTCATTGCTATGTTTTATTTTCTTGTTTCCTTTTTGAATTTTCGTTAGTTTATTTTTCTTTAAGCATTGTTGTTTTAGCAAGAATTAAACACTTTTACTTTATCATTTTCAATTTTTTTTTATGAAGCAAGTTCTTTTCGGTTACTAAGTTTTCCTCTACCTGTTCATCTAGCTACATTTTTATTTTTCTCTTCTTGCTCTCACGGTGCAACTGATTTGATTCGAGACTGATTTGAGCAGCTTATGTGCTTGATGATTTCAATCTCTCTTTACAGTTGCATCGGGTTGTTGAAGGAGCTGGTGATAGCAGTACATCCTTCCAATCTTCCCATGCTTTTCTCTGCATTTTTCTTTTGGTTTTGATTTTAGTTTGATTACAGTTTAAACATTAGCATAATCTAGTTTATCTATTTCCATTTGTTATTTTATTTTTCAATCATTTTTTTTACAATGAATCGTAATGTTTGCTGCATTTTTAAGGCTGAGTTTCTTGGTTCGTAGTTAACGTTTCCTACAACCGTGAACTTCTAGTTATTTTTACTTCTTTTGTTGGTTTTTGGTGCAACTTTTTTTTCTATCTAAGGAGCTGCTGATTTATTGCTACGAGTATAGGATGAAGGTGGTAGTGTGATGAGCATTCGGAAATAGGAAGAGGCACAAGTTGTTAACGCAGATGCAGTAGAATGGTGATTTGTTGTTCCAAGCCGTAAACCGTGACTAGGTAGTTTTCCTTCTCTGTTTTGCTCTGTTTTGAACTCTTAGCACTGTTCACCTTAACGTTTCTGGTTATTGTGTTTTTGTCCATGCTTTGGTTTCAGTTGTTTTGTTTATAGGTTGCTCCTAGTTTGCAAGATGACACGCCCTGAAGGTATTGTCCGCAAGTGCACGGGTCATACAAGTAATAATGGGATTTGAGTCCCGAGTTATCGTCCCACAGAGAAGTTGAATTGCCTAATTAACTACCGGTTAATCTTACCCTAAGTATATTCTAGCAAATTATGAAATTTAAGGTGGGTGATCTACTAAATCTAAAATTAAAATTACTGGAAAGCAATAAAATAATAAGAACTAAATAAAATCGAGCAAAATTTACTTATAGTGCTCTGAGCAATTAAAAGCAAATACCTACAAAAGAAATTAAAACAGTTAAAAATTCATTAACGCAATTAAGATAAAGTGCAAATATGAAATTGACAAAACAAGATTTATTAAACTACAATTAAGCTAACCTAACATAAAATATGCATGTAATTAAACTAAATTAAAACTTAATGAAAATAAAATCCTAGGAAATTAAGAAAATAACTATAAAACTACATCTCTAAAATATTAACTCTAAACTAATCCTAACTATATCTAATTACTAATCTAACAATAAAATTTAACTAATGCATGACAACAAATTTAATCTAAATTAATTCTAAATGTAACCCATAAAATACTAAACTAAATATTAAATCCTAACACATATAATATAAAATTAACTACTAACTAAAAATTAAACTAAAGATTAAATTAACAACTTAAAACATTAGATCTAACCTACAATTAACAATTAACAACTATCCTAATCTAATAACTAATCAAAATAATAGAAATGCATTAAACATGAAATTAAACAAAGAAAATGACACGGCAAAACATGGCCTTAAGCTAAAATGAGTTGAGAGGTCCCGATCATGGCACTGTTTATGTCTTCAACATTTTCATTTTCAGGTGCTCTCGGGTTTGGTTGCTTAGGCGTGTCCAACTGCTTCCTGGTCTGACTCTCACCAACTTTGCTCTCGGTTCCATGCACTGCACCATTCCTGGAACAACCCAGCATCTCACGTTACCAACTACTTCAGCTTCAACCGAACACTGCCCAGCTAGCGTCTTCTGCTCCTGCTCCTGCTCCCTGTACTGTCCATCATCACATCCAGCTCTTGCCATTTGGTTCCAACTCCAAGAATAACAGCTACCCATACTGCATCTTCTCCATTTCCAGATTTGCTCGGTGTTGTCCTGGTGTTCTCGGTTCTGTGTACTTCTTCATTTCCTGCACTCAACACATCACATTTCATTCATCAACAACCAAGCTCCAACACACCAGCCTACCCAGACCTGCTCTACATGTCTAGCTCCTACTCACGGTCTGTCCTCTGCTATCTGCTAGTTCACTCTCTGCTTTTGCTTCACCTAGCAGCTGCTGCTATCTTTAGTGTTGGGGTTGCGTTGCCATCATCTATTTCGCGCACCACACCAGTCTAGGCAGACAACGGCTTACCATCACCCGAGCTTAATCACACAGCTCTGCAACCTTCAAAACTTAAGCTACAACCTGCCAATCGATGTCCAAAGTCCTTCCCAGCAGTTCGGTAATGGTGACAACACTCATCAATGAAAACCTGCAGCTATCGATTACTAGTTTAGTGCAGAATGACAACATCCAAAATTGATGAACAGTACAAGACTCATGAAACAGAGGAGAACAGAGTAAGTCTCTTGTTCCTGCCTTGCTTTCGGGATGCTAGCTGCTGCCTCTCCAGGTCTGCACCATAACCCGCCAACTCCTCTCCACTAGTCACGGTTTAAAAGAATCCAGCAACAGCTTTAGCTAATTCATGGCAAACCGAGAGCAATGAAAAAAATAAAACTTGAAAAATAAGGGAAACCGAGAGCTACCTAGGAGAAATAAAAGTTTTTCAACTAAAAACTTAAGCAATTCCTTTGCAAACCGAGAGTTACACTAGGAAAAAAAATATGCTATGTAAATAACACTTGAAGAATAAAAGAGCTAATTTTAACAGAACCGAGAAGCTTGGAATGATAAATTGATTGTCATGAAAATGAATTATCCAAGACTAGAAAAATCAAGAACATAAAAATGAAATGAACATTAAAAGTGAAGTTGGAAGCTAAAGGAAAACTAAAGAAAATAGGAAAGTAAATCTAAAAATGTAATCTAAAACTATTCTACTCTAAAACTACATTACAATAACACTACTTAGTCCTACTCCTACTTACATTACATAGTTTTTCAATTGCCATCCTTTCCTATTTATACACACACTAGGGCTAAAATTGTAATTTTTCCATCCTAGATGAGTTGGCATTGTTTAGCCACTTGTCTTCACACCATTGTCTCCTTGAAAATAATATTTCCATGTCATCTGTCTTTTTGTCCAAATGGATGTGCTAGGTGGCATGGCTCGTGTTGTCTGCGTGGTCCGATCTCGATTTTAGCCAAATTCCAGTCCATTTTCTATCAAAATATTCAAAATTCATCCAGATTTGATTTATCTGCAAACATGAGAATTTTAATTAAATAAAGGGGATAATTAACAAAATAAATTAGGGATTTAAATAATTAATTAGGAAATTAAGCACAAATAATTCTAAAAAATATAGAATTATCACACCCCCAAAGTTGAGCTTTTGCTTGTCCTCAAGCAAAACAAAATGATTGTAGGAATGACAAGTACAAAATACAATAATTTTTCCAATATCATCCTCAAAGAAAAAGTACTGACTATGATCTTAAAGACTCACAATTACAAGTCTACATTCAGAATCATTCAATCATAAGTCCTAACCCAAATTGGACTCCTCATGAGTGTGTGAAAAATGTCAAAGTCACTTCACAGTACATTACCTGGATCAGATTATGCACATATAGTGAATGCAAAGTCAATGACATGTGATCATTCTCATAAGTTTGCATTTCACTTCTCTCTCCGCTAATGTAGTCACACTTAACCAAAGATCAATAGGACTTCATTAAGCTTGTAATGTAAGGCTGGGGCTAAGGTATGATAAAGTCGATTTAGGTTTAATTACCCCTTAACATTCATTACTTCTAGGATCTTAATGTAAGAGCTCAAATCATTTCCCTCAAACTTATTTATTTCACTATTCTTTTTTTTTTTTTGTATTTTTCTTCTTTCTTCTTTTCTTTTTCTTTTTCTTTCATTTTTTCATTTTTTTTAAAACAGTACATACTCCTTCACTATCACTTAATACCCATATAGCTCACAATATATCCCAATGACTTTTCATGCTTTTAGGATAAGGGATATGAACATAGTATTTAAGCTACGGAAGAAAAATAAGCAAGTGCAGTGTATTTAGAGAGAAAATCTTATTTGGCCCAAATGGGTGACTAGGAGTGAAATATGTACAAGGATGGCTAGAAAGGCTCAAACAATCTAAAGATGGCCTAAATCATCTCCCTAATTAAGTGTGATCTAATATTTCGTCTCGAGATTAGATCATACAAATTCTAGAATATGATGCACCAAATCGATTGAACAAATGTAATCCTATGTACACATAAGCTTTCTCTAATAAATATATCGATTCATGACATGACATGTGCATAAGATGAGGCAATCACAATCAGCATTAAGACAAATTCAAGAATTCAACTTCATGCTTTTCCTATAATCATGCTTCTTAGTTCATCAAAGTCAGACTAAATCATGGGGTCATATATCGGAATATGGGAAAACTACATGCTTAAGTACTAAATCATCCTAAGATCAAACAATTTAAGCTCATATTATCAAAAAATTTTAAAAATTCTTTCTCAGATTTTCGAAAAAAATTTGAAAATTTTTCCAATTTTTCAAAAAATAGCTCAAGTGATATCCCCTCCCCCAAACTTAAAGTGCACAGTGTCCTCAATGTGTAGATAATATAAGAATTTAAGCTCAAGAACAGAGTACTCCCCTTTCTGATGATGATGATGAACAATCGAAACTTGATTGAAAACATAATGCTGGAAAAGAAATCTGCAACATAAACAAAGAAAGAAACAACAGAAAAGAAAAAGAAAAAGAACTATATACAATAGTGAAAAGAAAAACACCGCCACTTCAAATGCAGCTGAAGAAAACAACACTCAGCAGTAGGGCAAAGAGTAGGAGGATTAGCTAAGATGGTGACAGAATGTTAACAGTTAACTCCTCATTAGCACTATCTACTTCCCTCCTTCTTTCAGATT
The DNA here is from genome assembly GCA_033439115.1 of Firmiana major. Classification (NCBI taxonomy): domain Eukaryota; kingdom Viridiplantae; phylum Streptophyta; class Magnoliopsida; order Malvales; family Malvaceae; genus Firmiana; species Firmiana major. The sequence continues at coordinate 66,543,618 of CM065898.1, read as the reverse complement.
TCTTATGCCTAAGCCTTAAATCCTTCTTAACTTCCATCGTAAAACACTCTTGAGAGTCATCATGGAGCTTCAAAGGTTTGAAAACATTAAACTTCACTTCCTGATCTAGGACTCTCATAGTTAACTCCCCCTTTTGTACATCAATTAAGGTTCTACCAGTCGCTAGGAAAGGTCTGCCTAGTATAATGGGGACTTCCCTGTCTTCCTCCATATCCAAAACAATAAAATCTTCAGGGAAAACAAATTTGTCCACCTTTACTAACACATCCTCAATAACCCCTTTCGGATATTTAATTGATCGATAAGCCAACTGGAGGGTCACGGTGGTGGGCTTGGCATCCCCTATTCCTAAGTTCTGATAGATAGACAAAGGCATCAAATTTATACTAGTTCCTAAATCACAAAGGGCTTTACCAAAGAATAAATTTCCAATAGTGCATGGTATGGTAAAACTCCCGGGATCCTTGAACTTGGGGGGTAATTTCCTCTGGATAATTGCACTATATTCCTCAGTTAAGGTCACAGTCTCATAATCTTCCAATCTTCTTTTCCTAGAGAGGATGTCCTTCAAAAACTTTACATAACTTGGCATTTGCTCTAAAGCATCTGCGAAAGGAATATTGATGTGAAGTTTCTTAAAAACCTCAAGAAATTTGGCAAATTGTTGGTCAAGCTTTTAGTTTTGAAACCTCTGAGGAAAAGGTACTGGTGGTCTAACTGGAAGGGATGTAGTGGTAACATGTATAGTATCAGAGGACTTTGAAGGCTGTGAAGTAGAAGAAGGTATAGATGAAGAAGCACCTATCATTAATTCCTTTGTAGCCTGATCTTTAGGTTCCTGCTCTTTTTGAGCTGCTTCTTTAGAACTTACGAGTTCTTTAACTATGGGTTGTTCAGTTCTGGACTTAACTTGTGGTTCATCATCTAGCTCTCTACCGCTCCTAAGGATGATGGATTTTACATGTTCTTTACCCTCCCTTTGCCTAACAGGATTAGCTTCAGTGTTACTAGGAAGGGTCCCTTGAGGACGTTGGCTTAGAGCATTTGCCATTTGTCCTACCTGAACCTCTAAGTTCTTAATTGAAGCTGCTTGATTTTGCAGGATCGTTGAGAAAATCTCCTCAAGTGAGGGCTTCTTCTCAACTACTGGTGTATGGCAAAGTTGTGGCTGCATAGGTTATGGTGGTGGGGATGGTTGATGGAAGTGAGGTGGATGATTATGAAATTGAGGTGGGGATGGTTGATGAGGCCGATGATATGGAAATTTTGATGGATGGGGATGATTGGGTGGATGGCATGGAATTTGCGGCTGTAGTGGTGCATGAACCACTGGAGCTTGAAAACTAGGGGGTCCTACAGGTATGAGCTAGAAGTTTGCCCTTGGTTTTGGCTCTAGGAGAAGTTAGGATGGTTCCTCCACCGTGGATTATAGGTGTTTAAAAAAGGGTTGTTTTGTTGCTTAGAGGGGGCAATATACTGAACCGATTCTAAGTTGAGCAGACACATATCTACAGAGTGGGTACCACTGCACAGCTCACTGGAAAGAAAAGGACTTTGGATAGAAAACACAGGGTTAGGATTGGTGGAAGGATTATGTTGGGTACTGAGCGACTCTATCTTCTTCGTAAGGTTAGCGATTTGAGAGGTCAAGGTAGACAGTGTGTCGAGCTCATAAATACCTGTCGGCTTCTTTGGTAATTACCTCTCTGAGGACCATAGATAGTTGTAAGCCGCCATCTTGTTTAAAAGCTCGTATGCTTCCTCATCTGTTTTGCACATTAGCGCTCCACCCGCAACAGCGTCAACAATGGTCATATTCTAGCTTGTAAGTCTATTGTAGAAGGTCTGGACTTGCAGCCACAAAGGTAGGCCATGGTGAGGGCACTTCCTAAGAAGCTCCTTATATCGTTCCGATGCTTCGTAAAGAGTTTTCGAATCGAACTGGGTAAAGGAAGATATATCACTATGGAGTCTGGCCATTTTAGAGGGAGGAAAAAACTTAACTAGAAATTGATGGGCTAACTCGTCCCATGTAGAAATGGATCCTGGAGGCAAGGAGGTTAACCACTGTCATGCCTTATCCCTAAGTGAGAAGGGGAATAGTCTAAGTCTAAGCGCATCATCAGATAATCCATTGTACTTGAATGTGTTGCACAAGTCCAAGAATTGCCCAAGGTGAGCATGTGGGTCATCGTGTGGAAGCCCATTGAACTGTAAAGAGGTCTGGATCATCTGGAGGATGGAAGGCTTAATTTCGAAATTGTTTACAGGGACAGCTGGTGGCCTAATACCGGAATAATATCCTCCAATCGTTGGCATTGCATAATCTCCAACGGTTCTAATTTCCCTATTCTCTGCCATAGTGTTTTGCAGCGGAGCTATTAATTTCCTAGAATCCTTTCGAATTTTCCTAAGGGTTCTTTCAATTTCAGGATCTAGAGGAAAGCTATCATAACTCCCGGCTCTATTCATGCAAACATCTAAAAGTCCTTAGAAAATATTTTAAGTTTTTTAATTTCTCAATTTTTTTATTTTAATTTTTCAATTAACTAATCTAGATTAAACTTCTAAATATTTACAACCTAAATATTTACAAGGTAGAGTTACACCAAAGCATAATTTCACCGATATTAATTAACGACTAATTAAAACTTCCCCGGCAACGGCGCCAAAAACTTGACACGCCCTGAAGGTATTATCCGCAAGTGCACAGGTTGTACAAGTAATAATGGGATTTGAGTCTCGAGTTATCATCCCTCGGAGAAGTTGGTTAGCCTAATTAACTACCGGTTAATCTTACCCTAAGTATATTCTAGCAAATTATGAAATTTAAGGGAGTGATCTACATGGCTAGAATTAAAGATACTGGAAAGCAATAAAATAATAAGAACTAAAGAAAATAAAATCGAGTAAAATTTACTTACAGTGCTCTACACAATTAAAGGCAAATAACCTACAAAAGAAAATTAAAACACTTAAAACTAATTAACGCAATTAAAATAAAATACAAATATGAAAATAAAGAGATAAAGTTAAACTAAAATTTAAACAAACTTAAAATAAAATTGCATGTAATTAAACTAATAAAAATTGCAAATTAAACTAACCTAGAATTTAATAAAAATGAAGACTAAATTAAGAAATGCATGAAACACATTTAATCTAAATTAATTCTAAATACAACTCATAAAATACTAAACTAAAATTAAGTCCTAAAACATATAACATAAAATTAACTATTAACTAAGAATTAAAACTGAAAATTAAATTAACATGCAAAAATATTAAAACTAACCTACCATTTTAATTGATTAAACTAACTAACTAACAACTAACCAAGGCATGGGAATACTAATAATGCATTAAACTATAAAATGGCTAAATTGAATTATGCCAAACATGACCTTAAGTTTAAATCAGCCAAGAGGTCCCTCCATTCACTGTGCACGTGTCACGACCCAAATTACCTAAAAATCAGAGTAAATTTTTCACTTTTTCATTTATTATTTAATTCTTACCTTTCTCTCATCGTGACCATCCTACAACATAGTTGGGCTATAATTCGGTGTTAGTCACCTTACACTATTTACCATTTCATTTCAATAATCACATTCATATATCAGAGTTTACTATCTTTTGACTTTAAATAAATACATACACATTGGTATTTATAACTCTACATCCCCAACATCATATCTGTATACAGTACTATGCACTGCATATTTAGATACAAAACCATACAAATGTGTATACCTGTCTCTCGATGGGAAGCAACGGATATCAAGCATGCAAGTCCTCAGCCGCTTAATAACTATTGCAAGTGCTCTGAAAAGATGGGAAAATAAGGGGGTGAGCAAACCACACGCTCAGTAAGGCAATTATGCAAGTAAGTAGATAGCTCCACTATCTACATGCTCATAATGCCATGCCCTTAAATCCATTTCTTTTCATTAAAATCATCAAGCACAAAGTCATGCAAACATCAATGACTTAGTTTATAAAACTGTTCGTGCATATATAAATCATACTACTTATGCATCAAAGCATTTTATGTGACATCATTAAATCATAATTAGCATGAATTTAATCAAGATCATGCAGTCTTTCATGTCATGTAAGACAAATCATGGATTTCAAATGAAATGATGGAAAACATCATCATGCTACTGCATTTAAATCAATTCATTAAAACTGCAGTATAACTAACCCTTTCGGGTCAATCATCTCATAAAACAATTCATTTAAAATTCATTATAAAACTTCGGTTATAAAACCACCCTTCTTTCAGGGTCACAAATCATAAATCATGAAATCATAAAATTGTCAAATCGGGGGCCTGACTCCTCCTTCAGGTCTACCCTGGTCTAACGACCACAAGTTATATCATGTGAGACAAACAACTGATTATATCAGTAACATCGAGGACTATGGCCGTATCTTAGTGATCCCTGGCAATACGGTACCTAGTGTGCGAGGTATCACACCTGAAACGGGAGGTGGGTCATCCTACCCACCAGAACAGCATAACACCAGGATTGCGAGGGCAAGGCTTGCTGCCTCGTGGCTAACGCCACTCCACTCCAACAATCCCCAAGGTACAGCGTACTCCGCGTGACATACACGGTACAATGTACTCCGTGAACCCAAGCTCAATCAGGGGTGCCTGCAATAGGTCTTATCCACCCATATCATCTTTGTCTCAGTATGCACGTGAGAGCATATCATCTCACTGTGACACACAGTCTATAGGAGGCTCCAACACGGCTATATGCATGTAATATAAATCCTTGTGCGAGCGAAGCTCAAGCACGGCTCCATACATATTCATGATATCAGAAAACCTCGTGCGAGCGAAGCTCTAGCACGGTGTCATAGAAATCAATGAAATCTATGTACGAGCAGCGCTCCAGTACGACTTAAATTCATTATAAATTCAAGTAAAATCCACGTACGAGTAATGCTCTAGTACGGATATGTATAACAACTCAGTGAAAACCTCGTACGAGAAAAACTCCAGTACGGCTTTAAAATGAGTTATAAAACCATTTAAAACTTCGTGCGAGCAACGCTCCAGCATGAGTGAATGCTCAAGTAAATCAAATCTCGTGCGAGTTAGACTCCAGCACGGCTTTATGCATAATTAAATCAAATCTCGTGCGAGTTACACTCCAGCACAACTTTATGCATAATTATATCAAAACAGGATGCGAGCTAAGCTCCAGCATCTCTCATGCATGTCAAATCATAAAAACTAGTACGAGCAATCGCTCCAGCACCTTTTTATGCATATTCCATCAAAACAAATCAGAACAGTCAAAACATGTCAAAATAGAGTGCGAGCTAGGCTCCAGCAGCTCTCATTTCACAATAATAAAAATCAATGCGAGCACCATGCTCTAACACATTTCATGCATATGATGTCACACAAGTCAGTGCGAGCAATCGCTCTAGCATATTTATGCACATTCACAAACGCAGATATAGTGCGAACTACGTGTCGGCACTATCTGTTTCTATATAAACTTGATAGTTGGCCTATTTCCAAAGAATTTTCATTTAAATACAAATAACATTTACATAGTGTTATCATGTGAAATTCATGCAATTACTGGCAAATCTATCGATTTACTTTGATTAAAACCAATAAAATCCTTAAACCATAAATTTCCTTAAATCATGCATTTCATGCATGTCATGCTTTCACCATCCTTAGGTGAACTTCCCTCAATAGGGGTAAAATAGACTTTTCACCTAATTCGATCATTAAAATCATTTAAATCACTTTTAGGACCTTTATACAATATCAGTGTATACATACATATTCAGTGTACAGAAAATCTATTAAAATACGCGTAGCTACCTCAAGCTACTCACATAATTCCCTTACCTCATTTTCTGTATAGTCTGACCTTTCCCACTGATGTCTCGTCACGCAGTTCGATTTGCTTCGAATCCAATCTCCGGAACTGTGGATAAATATTCACCAGGTCAAATACAATACAATTAATTGTATTTCACAATTTTCTGGACTTAATTTAAATCATTGGGCCCGTTTACCCATATTGGGCCTTATTATATCATAATGGGCCTTAATCGACCTTAAGCCCGTTTTCTCACTCTATCGAGGCCTATTGGGCTCGCTGGGCCCATCAGTATTTATTTAGCCTCGTTCTAAATTCTTGGATATCTCAATTTAGTAATTACGACAATTTATCCAATTTTCCAGAATTTAATCCATTTAATGCAGAAATTAAATCTGTAATTTATGCGATAAATATTAATCACGCATATCGACGTAAAATTGTGTTAAATAATGGTTACTTACCCGTGATTCCCTGATAATACGTAAATTGAGGCTGTCTCGAGCTCTCGATTGATGTCAATCATCGAGCTACACAATTAGATATATTTTCGGATAAACTTTCAGTCGATTATTTATCAAATTAAATATTTCAAAAATTAAATCGGTCAATTCGACTGATTACCGACTTACCCGAAGCTCGATTGCATCACTGGAATTTTTCTTAATTTTTCCTCTTTTTTTTCCCTTTTCTTCCTTTTTTCCTCTTCTTTTTGGTTGAACCGGTCCGATCCTGTTCAACCCAGTTCAGACCACTGATTTTGTCCAGTTCGGTTCGACCGGTTCAGTCTGGTTCGACCGATTTAAGCAACATTTGGTCGTTCCGACGTCGTCCGGTCGATTCCACCGCCGTTTGGTGCGCCATCGCATGGGCTTCCTAAATCGAGCCTCGGCTTGGACCAAATCGACGCCATCGCCGACAAATCGAAGCTTCTCTCCCGCGGCTTCCTCCTCCATTTTCGACGTCCTCCGGTGTTCTCCACTGCTCGTCTTGGCCGCTGGTGAGTCGCCTGGTGCTGGGCTGCGTTCGTCGGCCCTCACCGGCCCCTAGGCCTCGCCGGTGGTTCCGCTTCCTCGGGTTCGGCTTCCTGCTTTGTTTCACGTTTCTTCTTCTCTGTTTCGCGATTTCAATTCAGTTTTTTTTTTACATTATTTATTTATTTATAATTTATTTTTAATAATATTTTAATCAATTAAATATTATTATTTATCAAATATCCCAAAAAATTCATATTATATTCATTTAATCACTAAATAAATTTATCAGTCCGATTTTACCTTCCCGGTATATTTTTCGATTATTTCCGGATTATTTTTCGAAGTGAAAATCTCGGTTTATTCTAATAAATTTATATCTTTATCAATTTATCCCGAAATTTAATTATTTCTTCATCATTGATCAAGATTTCTCATTCTCATATTTTTAATTAAATTTTCTTATCCCGATTAATACCGAATTTTGGTCTTTTGACCGTTTTACCCTTGCACATTTTTAAAAATACCGATTCAGTCCTTTTGCATTTTTAAATGCACTCGAAAATTTCTATTCATTTTCTTTTACTCTTACGATAAAACCAGGTCTTACAATCTCCCTCACTTAAGAAATTTGGTCCTCCAAATTAGAACCAAGTCAAATAAGTCCATAAACAACCCCGGGTACATCTATCGCATCATACTCTTTAATTCTCATGTGACTTTCTCTGGAGTGTAATACTACCATCATACTTAACTAGGGAGATCATCATAAACCTCAACACTTTCTCTTTCATGTTTAATAACCAACTCGATTTCATACATTACTCTTTCATTGAGTTAAACTGTTGGAGCTCATATCCGATCACATATGCTGAGTCCAGATATTATTTCTGAAGCATCAAAAGATAAGACACATTGTGGATGCCTATTAATTCAAGAGGTAACGCCAACTTACAGGTCTTACCTTCCACTTCGTCCAATATGTCTATCCGAATCTCGTTACGTCCTTAAGACAAGTAACTGCCAACAATACTAATTCACCCTCGGTGAATTTCAATGGTTTCTGTCTCTTGTCAGCATAGTTTTTCTATCTGCTCTGAGGTGTTCTTAATATCTCACAAATCAACTGAACATCCTCAGAGGTTTTTCTTACTAATTCGAGAACAATTCTCTATCTGTCACCCACTTCTTCCTATCCAAGTCGGGAAACAACTCCCTACGGCCATACAATCCCTCATATAATCTCATCCCGATACTCTAGTGAAAACTGTAATTATTAGCGAATTCTATTATTAACAACTGATCATCCCAGGAGCTTATAAAATCAATGGCACATGCTCTCATCACATCCTCCAGAACCTATACAGTCCTCTCTGACTGACCATCTGTCTGAGGACGAAAGCTGTACTAACACACAATCGAGTTCCCATAGCTTCCTAAAAAACATTCCCAAAAGTGAGAAGTGAAGCGGGAATCCCTATTTGATATCATGCTCCCTGGAACGCTACATATTGTTCCACAATTTTCCATACATAAAAATCCACCTACACACTCAGAGTATCTAGGGATTTCACAACTAGAAAGTTGGTAGACTTAATCAATCTATCAACTATCACCCAGATAGTCTCGTGATTCATCCCGGGTCCTCTATAACCCATCATGATATCCATGGTAACTTGTTCCCATTTTCGTGTCAATAAAGGTAGAGGCTGCAATAACCCTGCAACTTCTTTTGCTCTACCTTAATCTGTTGACATACGATATACTTTTCCACAACTCTACAATGTTTACAAAGTCTCTTTTCATATCTGACCACCAATACCCTTTTTAGAGATTTTGATATCTTTATTACTTCTAGGATGCACTGTATGTCACGACCCAAATTACCTAAAAATCAGAGTAAATTTTTCACTTTTTCATTTCCTTACCCGTCGTGAACAGTTACACTACTAAACAGTTGGGCTATGATTCGGTGTTAGTCACCTCTCACCTATTTACCATTCCATTTTCATATTTCATTTACATATCAATTTATTTTAAATAAATACATCCCCAATATTACATCCATGTACAATACTATGCCTCTATATGTTCAGATACAAAAATTATACAAATGTGTATACCTGCTCTTGATAAGAAGCAGCGGATATGACTACTGTCGTTCTCTTCTACTGAATATACCCTGTGGGGTGGAAAATGAAAGGGTGAGCATAAACAGCTCAGTAAGGCAATAATGTAAGCAGGTAGATAACTATACTATCTACGTGCTGATAATATTATGATATAAAATCGTTTATATTTGGAGCATGAGGTATGACTAAAACGATGCCACATGTATGTATATATCATATAAGAGAAATCATGAAATCCATATATAAAACAAACATGGAAAAATCCTCATGTATGTCATCTCATGCTCGTCACATTTTAAAACTTATTTGTTTCATCATAAACTCAACACTCAAAAACTTATCTGTTTCATTACAAACTCTTCACGTTAAAACTTATTTATTTTATCATAAAACAGCTTTATCAAGGTCAAACCCATCTCTCGGGAATACCTTGATTCATTAAATCACATCTCTTTTAAAAACATAAATCGGGACATTACCCCTCCCTCGGGTTCGTCCTAGTCTATTCAGACCGTATGATATCATGTGAGGCATGTAGGTTGCTGTAAGAAAAATCGAGGACTATGGCCATAATTTGTCCCTGTGATCCCAGGCTACACGGATCCCGGTGTGCGGGGCATCACAACTGCAACGGGAGGTGGGGTCAAGTCCTACCCACCAGAATATCAAGTAACATCATAGAGTCATCATGACTGCACGGTACAGCGTACTTCGTGTGACATACATGGTACATCATACTCCGTGGACCCATATCATAGTCTGGGGGTGGTTGCCGTAGGTCTTATCCACCCCAATACTATGTCGATAACCAACCCATGTCTCAAAGTATACGTGCGAGCATCTCAACTCTCTGTGACACACAGTCTACAGGAGGCTTCCGCCGACTATATGCATGTCAACTCACGTCTAGTGCAAGCGAAGCTCTAGCACCACGCTATGCATATCATGATATCTAAAATCTCGTGCGAGCGAAGCTCCAGCACGATTTTGTGCACACACAAATTCCTCGTACAAGCAATGCTCCAATACGGATTTTCATGAGTAATAAATCAGTAAACTTGAGTGCGAGATATTAACCTTTCAATCTTGAGTAATACGTATTCATGTAAATACGATAGGTGGCTCAATCTTGATAAAACATCTTTTAAAATAGTAACCGGTACGAAACCGGTACCCTTTCGTATAATTCATGAAATCAATAGCCAACCTATGTGTATATTTGCTTAAATCAAAGCAATACATTTATATAAAACATTATAACAGGATAATCATGCAATTTATCTGCCTTACTACCCTTTTTATAAATTTTACTCCCAGGGGCAAAATCATCTTTTTTCTTTATTCATCTAAGCCCCGATTTTCATAAAAATTATTATTTCATTTTCTAGATACTTAAAGAAATTCTAGGCCGTTTAAATCCCCTCAATAAATACGTATAGGCATCTCTATGCACCTACAAAATTCCCTTACCTCGATTCTCGTCGAGCATGTATCTAATTTCTACTGTCGGAGGCTCGTCCGATCCGATTTGCTGCTAATCCAGTCTCTAGGGCTGCAGATAATTATTTATCGCGTCAATTTAACCCAATAAATATAATTCTCCTGTTTACTATAGTCGATTTAACTAATTGGGCCAATTTACTCTTATTGGGCCCAATCGCACCTTAATGGGCCTCGACCCATTTTCAGCCCGTTTTTACTATTTAAATCCCTTCTTCGGGTTTACTGGGCTCATTCAGCTTACTAATAATCATCGGGCTTCGTTCCAAACTTATTGGATAGCCCGTACACTATTTACGATAATTACGTTGTAATTTCGATTAATATCCCTTTTTATACGAAATTAATCAATAATTCCGTAAAAATCTAAACTCTGTATTAAAGAACTCATATTGCCGAAATTAAAATGTACTTACCCAATATGATACAGGACACGAAAATCGAAGCTCAATCAGCTCTCGTTCGGGCTTTGTCGTTCAGCTGCACAATTATATATTTAATCCCGGGTTACTTTTCGATTAAATATAATTTAAATAAATTTCTCAGAAATCAAATCGGTCACTTTTGACCTCGTATCGACTTACCCGAAATCCGGTGTATCCCCTAAAATTCTTTCCCTTTTTCCTTTTTCTCTTTTTCTCCCTTCTTTCTTGGCTGAACCGATTCAGTCCGATTCAAACCAGGTTCAGCCCGGTTCACTCCGGTTCTGCCGGTTCACGGCCATGCCGACCGGTTCTCCGTCGGTTTCTGTCGCCAGTGGCTTCGCTGGGTTGTCCACATCTCAGATCTGCCCTCGATTTTGTCCAAGGCCGCCGAAAAGTCGCTGGTCCGGCTGTTCTCCTTCGACCGTCGGTACCCATTCCTCTTTTCTACCGTTTTCGGTGCCGTCCGTCGGTTTTGGCGGCTGTGGCCACCACCGATCGCGTCGTCGGGGCCTCAGGGACGTTTGACGGTGGTCGGGTGGGGCTAGATCGGCGCCGTTCGCCGCCGTTCTTGGCTTCTCTCCTTCGTCGGTTTCTCTTTCCTTTTTCCCACTCTCCGGTCGCATTTCTCTGTCGGATTTCACCTGGGTCGGGTCAGCGTCGACGTCGGGGGTGAGGCTCTCCCTCTCGGCCTCGCGTCTCTTCCTGGTGGTCTCCGTCCGATGGAGGCTGAGGCCTCGGGTTCCTGCTTTCCTTCCCAATCGCGATTTCGCGATTTCATTTTCCTTTTTTTATTATTATTTATAAATTAGTTTATTATTATTATATTCATTATTTTAGTCAAAATATTCAAAATATCTACAAAAAATTTATTTTTTTTATTCCACATAAATTTATTTACTTTTTTTAATTTATTTAATTTATTTAATTTATTTTAACCCTTTTTTTGTATAATTTCTCCGTATTTTCGGGATATTGTCCCGAGTGACTTTTCGGTATTTCTAAATTTTTCGGATCTTGATCAATTGGACTCAAAATTTAATTATTTCTTCGTTATTGATCAAGATTCTCAAATCCATTATTTTTAATTAAATTCTCTTATCGAATTTATTCCGGCTTTTGATCTTTTGACCGTTTTGCCCTTGCACGTGTTCGAGATTAATTTAATCCGACTTTCCTTCACGAATACTCATTCATTTTGTGTTTTTAAATAAATTCGGGTCTTACAAAATCTCTCCCACTTAAGAAATTTGGTCCTCCAAATTAGAACCAAGTTAGTCTATAAATCACTCCAGATATTTCACACATATCATACTCTTTAATTCCCTTGTGACTTTTTCGGAGTATACTACTACCAAAGGACTTTAATTAGGGAGATCATCTTAAACCTCAACGCTACACTTTCTCCTTCCATCTAATACCCGAATTGATTTTCCAATCATACGTTAAACTTTCATTGAGCTGAGCTGTTGAAGCTCATATCTGATCACATACGTTGGGTCCGGACAGTATTTTCGAAGCATTATAAGATAGGACACATTGTGGATGCCTGCTAATTCAGGTAGTAACGCCAACCTATAGGTCTTATCTCCCACTTTGTCCAATCCCTTTCTGAATCTCGTCACGTCCTTATACTATGTCCTAAGGGCATGTAACTTCCAACAATATAAGTTCACCCTCGGTGAATTCCAATGGTTTCTGTCTCTTGTCAGCATAGCTTTTCTATCTGCTCTGAGGTGTTCTTAATCCTTCACAATTAACTGAACATCCTCAGAGGTTTGTCTTACTAATTCAGGAATAATTTTCTATCTGTCACCCACTTCTTCTTATCCAAATCGGGAAAACAACCCTTACGGTCATACTATACCTCATCTGAAGTTATCCCGATACTCATGTGACAACTGTCTTTATTGACGAATTCGATTAGTAACAACTGATCATCCCAGGAGCTTATCAAATAAATGGCACACGCTCTCATCATATCCTCCAGAACCTGTACAGTCCTCTCTGACTGACCATCTGTCTGAGGATGGAAAGCTGTGCTAACACTCAGTTAGGTTCCCAATAGCTTCAAAAAAAAAAACGTTCCCAGAAGTGGGAAGTGAAGCGGGAATCCCTATGTGATACCATGCTCCCTGGAAAAATACTTGGTATTCCACAATCTTATACATAAATCCGCCTACACACTCAGAGTATCTGGGGATTTCCTAACCAGAAGGTGGGTAGACTTAGTTAATCTATCGACTATCACCCAGATAGCCTTATGATTCATCCAGGTCATTTGTAACCCATCACAAAATTCATGATAACTTGTTCCCATTTTCGTGTCAATATAGGTAGAGACTGAAATACCTTTGCAAACTTCTTTTACTCTACCTTACTCTGCTGACATACGAGACACCTTTCCACAATCTCTACCATGTCTCTTTTCATATCTGACCACCAATACCCTTTTCTAAGATTTTGATATATTTATTACTTCTCGGATGCACTATATATCCCGAAGAGTGAGCTTCTAACAATAAGTATCTCATCATTGTGGTCTTGGGGAGCACTTATACTGTCTCTGAACCTCAGTAAGCCATTATCTCTCTTTGTGAACTCTGTCACTATACCCATCTGAATCTGACCCACACTATCGACATCCTGCCGATCATCACGCTAAGCCTGTCAAATCCGGGCACTCTCATCCGGTTCTGATCTCAGGCTAGCTGTCACACCATCACTGTCATCATCAGAGGGAATCATATCACTACTGAGGCTTACAACTGCTCTATCAGCTCACTCTCCCTGACCATCATATGTGGTACCATCCCGAGGCTCTTTCTACTCTTGGCATCAGCTATTACATTAGCCTTTCCTGGGTGGTACAATTTCTACAATCATAATCCCTCAGAAGCTCTAACTCTTTTTGTTCTCATATCCGACTCTTTCTGTGAAACAGATACTCGGGGCTTTTATGATCAGTGCATACCTGAAATTTCTCACCATGTACATAGTATTGTCATTTACTCAATACAACCACTATCGCTGTCAACTTTACATCATGGGTCGGATAGTCTCTTTCATGATCCTAGAGTTGTCTGGATTCACAATCGACTATCTTCCCTTTTTTTGCATCAATACACGGCTCATTCATTATTTTGAGGTATCCATAGACTCATGAGAAACCTCTTAATCTGTTGGGTATGGTGAGAATAATCATGGTGGTCAATTCATACTTCACTACACCGAAATTCATGTTACGTCTATCATCCCATTCAAATACAACTTTTTTCTAAGTTAAACATGTCAATAAAGTAGTCCATTTCGAGAATTCTCAACAAATCATTTGTAAAAACAATCTCCAATTGTTGCTTATGATTTCGCTGGACTTTAAATACACCCAAAATATCATCAATATGGATGATAACAAATCGGTCCAGGTAAAGTTTAATTAACTTGTCGTAGTTGATTCCTATTGAATATTTCAATTACCCATTCCTTGACCTATGTACGCATAAACGTATAATGTTCTTCAAAATCGCTTTCGTTCAAGCTACTAACCTGCGTCATTTCCTTTCCTTCTTTTCTTATATTAATGGCTTTTATAAAATTTTAAATTTTTAAACTTTCCTGATTAATTGAATTCTATATTTCTTATTGTACCAGTAAAGGTACCCTAATTTTTTTTAATGCATATATTGCGATTATCGATTTCAATTTATAGGTTGTGTATACTTTTAGAGGCTGTCAAGTCTTCAGGAGGGGAGGTATTTTGAAATACCTTTATTAACCCTCAGACTTGACCATAATTACTTTACATATTAGTCCATGTGGTCACAATTCATACTCGCTACTAATTGCTTTAATCCAAATTACTTCACGTATCATAGATATTCTTACCTTGCATACGTCTCTTATTCCAGTCTATCTCTTTTCGTATATCACTTATAACAAAACTCTGTTATTACTCATTCCGTGAGTACAATCATTTACTCCTTTAATTTTAATCGCTACACCCCTTTTTATTACTTGTCAAAACTTACAATATACTTTTCAGGGGTAAAACAGCACTATCTTAGAATAGAACTCTGAACATCATAATTTGCAGCCGACTAATTTATTCTCAAATATTACTTTAAATTATTCATAGTCCATTGAATAACATCAGCTGACTTATACTTCTTCCCCCGTTTTCAACTTATAATTTCTTCATAATTATTTCGTTAGTTAACCCTCCTTCATTGGATTACTAACTATCGGCATTGTGCCCATAGGTGTAGGCATTCACTTCTTTCACTAACTTATATACAAATGAAAGCGGTATGACTAAATACGTGGTACCAGGATTAATTAAAATAATTACTTCACTATTCTTAACCAATGTGGTATCTTTCATCACATCATATGAAACATCAATAGTGTCCTGGTCCAAGACATACACTCGCCCTCATCTAACAGCCTATTTCCCTTTCTCTTCGGTTGTGGGCTCCCTTTTCGGTGCAGAGATACCAACAGGGTTTTCTCTGTCTCTTTGCCTTCTGTGGGGTAGTCTCACCTAACTTTGAGCAATCATTAATTAATCGACCCGTCTTACCACACTTAACTCCTATTTTAGTCAATAAACTGTAGGTGTAGGCCTTACTTCCGTGGTATCTACCACACATCCTACATTGTTTACACTGCTACGCTGCTACACTGCTACACTGCTACACTGCTTACACTACTTGTAGCAGATTGGGGTTCTCAATTCACAATACCCCTGATAAGTGTTAAATTGGATATACTGGGGTCTTACCAATCATCTTACCCGTGACTCATCAGCTCTAATCTCTTACCAACTGATCTCTTTTTCCCGCTCTGACATCTCTGTCATTCTATATTCTCTTTTATCTCTATTTCGGCCCTTACTACCTTTCCAATCTCAGAGGCGTGCAACACATGATATTATTCACGCAACTGTATTCTGCACACTGCCTCGACAAAAATAGTGATATCCAACAGGGTCAGTCGGACTCTAATCGACAATTTGAGACCTTCCATGAACTTTTGGGCTTTCCGACTCTCACTGTCCATAATATCGGGTTCATACTTGCCCAGGGATGTAATCTGAGATTCATACTCATCAATCAACCAATGACTATGGGCAGTGTAAGGAATTTTACCTGTAATTTCCCCTTAAGTAGTGTCCGAAATATTCTGTCATCAGGATACATCCAGAATTATTTCTCATGTCGACTCTGGACGTCTAACTATTCAAATGGGTCGAGCGGACTTCCACCAATGTTCCGCTTCACCCTTTAATATAAACGTATTTAAAAGTTACCTTCTCGATCAACATACACCGAAAGAATCCATACAACTTCGCTATCTCATTCACCTAGTACTCAGTAAATATTGATTTCTTTATTTCGCTATATACAAGAGGGGTGTGAGAATCTCTATAATCTGAGTCATCTGTTTAGGCTTTACCCTGCCTATCCTCAACTACATGCATAGACTGAGTAAACAACTCTGAAATATTTTCTACACTTCACTCCATCCTCTCGAAGCATGTCACAATGCTGTTGGGTCTCTTTATAGGACCCTGTGGAGTATGCTCATCATCACCCTCCATTTCACTCTCATATTGAGTCTCATGTGACGACAAATTCGACTCTTAGGCCTATCTCTACTGCCTCAAGCACGTGTACTCGCCCCTCTACCATAGCGGCTATTAGTTATAAAAACTATGTTCTTGCATTCGAAACTAAATTCTTAGCTGCTGTTCCATCTTGATATACACAATTGTATCTAAACAATGCACAGTACATGGGGATGTAAATTTACTTAACTACTAACACCGACTCATATCAAGCCAACTCTGCTCTGATACCATCTTTTCTGTCACGACCCAAATTACCTAAAAAACAGAGTAAATTTTTTGCTTTTTCATTTCCTTACCCGTCGTGAACAGTTACACTACTAAACAGTTGGGCTATGATTCGGTGTTAGTCACCTCTCACCTATTTACCATTCCATTTTCATATTTCATTTACATATCAATTTATTTTAAATAAATACATCCCCAATATTACATCCATGTACAATACTGTGCATCTATATGTTCAGATACAAAAATTATACAAATGTGTATACCTACTCTTGATAAGAAGCAGCGGATATGACTACTGTCGTTCTCTTCTACTGAATATACCCTGTGGGGTGGAAAATGAAAGGGTGAGCATAAACAGCTCAGTAAGGCAATAATGTAAGCAGGTAGATAACTATACTATCTACGTGCTGATAATATCATGATATAAAATTGTTTATATTTGGAGCATGAGGTATGACTAAAACGAGGCCACATGTATGTATATATCATATAATAGAAATCATGAAATCCATATATAAAACAAACATGGAAAAATCCTCATGTATGTCATCTCATGCTCGTCACATTTTAAAACTTATTTGTTTCATCATAAACTCAACACTCAAAAACTTATCTGTTTCATTACAAACTCTTCAAGTTAAAACTTATTAATTTTATCATAAAACAGCTTCATCAAGGTCAAACCCATCGCTCGGGAATACCTTGATTCATTAAATCACATCTCTTTTAAAAACATAAATCGGGACATTACCCCTCCCTCGGGTTCATCCTGGTCTATTCAGACCGTATGATATCATGTGAGGCATGTAGGTTACTGTAAGAAAAATCGAGGACTATGGCCATACTTTGTCCCTGTGATCCCAAGCTACACGGATCCCGATGTGCGGGGCATCACAACTGCAACGGGAGGTGGGGTCAAGTCCTATCCGCCAGAATACCAAGTAACATCATAGAGTCATCATGACTGCACGGTACAATGTACTCCGTGTGACATACACGGTACATCGTACTCCATAGACCCATATCATAGTCTGGGGTGCCTGCCGTAGGTCTTATCCACCCCAATACTATGTCGATAACCAACCCATGTCTCAAAGTATACGTGCGAGCATCTCAACTCTCTGTGACACACAGTCTACAGGAGGCTTCCGCACGACTATATGGATGTCAACTCACGTCTAGTGCGAGCGAAGCTCCAGCACCACGCTATGCATATCATGATATCTAAAATCTCGTGCGAGCGAAGCTCCAGCACAGTTTTGTGCACACACAAATTCCTCGTACGAGCAATGCTCCAGTACAGATTTTCATGAGTAATAAATCAGTAAACTTGAGTGCGAGAAAGACTCTAGCACTCTTTTTTTATTCATGTAAATACGATAGGTGGCTCAATCTTGATAAAACATCTTTTAAAATAGTAACCGGTACAAACCGGTACCCTTTCGTATAATTCATGAAATCAATAGCCAACCTATGTGTATATTTGCTTAAATCAAAGCAATACATTTATATAAAACATTAAAACAGGATAATCATGCAATTTATCTGCCTTACTACCCTTTTTATAAATTTTACTCCCAGGGGTAAAATCATCTTTTTTCTTTATTCATCTATGCCCCGATTTTTATAAAAATTATTATTTCATTTTCTAGATACTTAAAGAAATTCTAGGCCCTTTAAATCCCCTCAATAAATACGTATAGGCATCTCTATGCACCTACAAAATTCCCTTACCTCAATTCTCGTCGAGCATGTATCTAATTTCTACTGTCGGAGGCTCGTCCAATCCGATTTGCTGCTAATCCAGTCTCTGGGGCTGCAGATAATTATTTATCACGTCAATTTAACCCAATAAATATAATTCTCCTGTTTACTATAGTCGATTTAACTAATTGGGCCAATTTACTCTTATTGGGCCCAATCGCACCTTAATGGGCCTCGACCCATTTTCACCCCGTTTTTACTATTTAAATCCCTTCTTCGGGTTTACTGGGCTCATTCAGCTTACTTATAATCATCGGGCTTCGTTCCAAACTTATTGGATAGCCCGTACACTATTTACGGTAATTACGTTGTAATTCCGATTAATATCCCCTTTTATACGAAATTAATCCATAATTCTGTAAAAATCTAAACTCTGTATTAAAGAACTCATATTGCCGAAATTAAAATGTACTTACCCAATATGATGCGGGATATGAAAATCGGAGCTCAATCGGCTCTCGTTCGGGCTTTGTCGTACAGCTGCACAATTATATATTTAATCCCGGGTTACTTTTCGATTAAATATAATTTAAATAAATTTCTCGAAAATCAAATCGGTCACTTTTGACCTCGTATCGACTTACCCGAAATCCGGTGTATCCCTGAAAATTCTTTCCTTTTTTCCTTTTTCTCTTTTTCTCCTTTTTTTCCTTCTTTCTTGGCTGAACCGGTTCAGACCTGTCCGGTTCAGCTCGGTTCACTCCGGTTCAGTCGGTTCACGGCCCTGCCGGTCGGTTCTCCTCCGGTTTTTGTCGCCAGTGGCTTCGCTGGGTTGTCCGCATCTCAGATCTGCCATTGGTTTCGTCCAAGGCCGCCGAAAAGTCACCGGTTCGACTGTTCTCCTTCGGCCGTCGGTACCCATTCCTCTTTTCTGCCGTTTCCGATGCCGTCCGTCGGTTTTGGCGGTTGTGACCACCACCGATCGCGTCGTCGGGGCCTCGGGGACGTTCGACGGTGGTCGGGTGGGGCTAGATCGGCGCCGTTCGCCGCCGTTCTTGGCTTCTCTCCTTCGTCGGTTTCTCTTTCCTTTTTCCCACTCGTCGATCGCGTTTCTCTACCGGATTTCACCTGGGTCGGGTCAACGTCGACGTCGGTGTTGAGGCTCTCCCCTCTCGGCCTCGCATCTCTTCCCGGTGGTCTCCGTCCGATGGAGGCTGAGGCCTCAGGTTCCTGCTTTCCTTCCCAATCGCGATTTCGTTATTTCATTTTCCTTTTTTTATTATTATTATTTATAAATTAGTTTATTATTATTATATTCATTATTTTAGTCAAAATATTCAAAATATCTACAAAAAATTTATTTTTTTTATTCCATATAAATTTATTTACTTTTATTTAATTTATTTAATTTATTTTAACCCTTTTTTTGTATAATTTATCCGTATTTTCGGGATATTGTCCCGAGTGACTTTTTAATATTTCTAAATTTTTTGGATCTTGATCAATTGGACTCGAAATTTAACTATTTCTTCGTTATTGATCAAGATTCTCAAATCCATTATTTTAATTAAATTCTCTTATCGAATTTATTTCGGCTTTCGGTCTTTTGACCGTTTTGCCCTTGCACGTGTTCGAGATTAATTTAACCCGACTTTCCTTCACGAATACTCATTCATTTTGTGTTTTTAAATAAATTCGGGTCCTACACTGTATATCCCGAAGAGTAAGCTTCTATCAATAACACTAATTAATCAACTGTGGTCCTGGGGAGCACTTATACTGTCTCTGAACCTCTGTGAATCATTATCACTCACTGTGAACTGTCACTACACCCTTCTGAATATGACCCACACTATCGACACCATGCCGATCATCTCGCTAAGCCTGGTAAATCCGGTCATACAAATCTGGTTCTAACCTCAGGCTAGCTGTCACACAATCATCGTCATCATCAGAAGGGATTACCATCACTACTGAGGCTCACAACTGCTCTAGCAGCTCATGCTCCCTGACCATCATATGTGATACCATCCCGAGGCTCTTTTTGTTCAAGGCATCAGTCATTACATTAGCCTTTCCTGGGTGGTACAATGTTCACAATCATAATCCTTAGAAGCTCTAACCCTCTTGGTTATCTCATATTCTACTCTTTCTGCAAAAATAGATACTCGGGACTTTGTACGATCAGTGCATACCCGAAATTTCTTACAATATAAGTGGTGGCACAATACTTTCAGTGTAAACGCTACGGCTGCCAACTCTATATCATGGGTTGGATAGTTTCTCTCATGGTCCTTGAACATATCTAGATCCATAAACGACTATCTTCCCATTTTACATCTATACACATCCCAATCCTTATTCTGAGGTATCCATGTACACTGAAACCTCTTGAGCTGTTGGTTATGGTGAGAATAATTACGGTGGTCAGTTTATTACTTCAATATACTAAAACTCACCGAAGCTACTTTCATACTTATCATCTCACTCGTATACAATCTTTTCCCGAATGAGATGTGTCAACTAAGCAGCTCATTTCAAGAAACTCACATCACCTCGTCTGTAAGACAGTTTCCTGTTGCTACTCATGCTCTTCCCTGGACTTCGAATAAATTGAAATATCATCGCTAAAGATTACAACCAATCAGTCCAGATAAGCTTTAAATACCTCATCATAGTTGAGTTCCACTAAATATTTCAATCACTCATATCCTTGACTTATGTACGCATAAACGTACAATGTCATTTCGAAATCATTTTCCGTTTCAAGATACTAACTCACGTCATTTCATTTTTTCTTATATTAACGGCTTTTTATAAAATTTTAATTTTTAACCTTCATGATTAATCAAATTCTACCAGTAAAGGTACCCGAATTTTAAATGTATGCTTTACGACTGTCGATTTTAATTTCTGGTTATGTGTGCGCTTCTAAACGCTGTCAAATCTTCAGGCAGAGAGATATTTTGAAATACCTTTATTAACCCTCAGATTTGACCACAATTACTTTACATATCAGTCCATGTGGTCACAATTCATAGTTACTACATATCGCTTAATCCTTACTTTGCATATCAAGGATATCTCGTATTCAAGATCTGTCACATCTCAAAGCTTATCTCATTTCATATATCACTTATGACAAACTCTTTCCTTACTTGTCAAACTTACAATACACTTTTCAGTGATATTTTCACCCCTATTTTCAACTTACAATCTCTATACCCATATTCAGTTAGTGATAATCATCTAACCATCATCATCTTGCTTAAGGGTACAAGCTTCACATCTTTCACTCGCTTATAAGCAACTGAAGGCGGTATGAATAAATGCTGGCACCAGGATCAATTAAAATAATTACTTAATTATTCACAACCAGTGTGGTAACTTCCACTACATCAGATGAAACATCAATAGTGTCCTGGTCCAATGCATACACTCGCCCTCGTCCAACATCTTATTTTCGTGGTAATTACCACATATTCTACATTGCTTACACTTGCTTACACTGCTACACTATTCCGTAGCATGTCGGGGTTCTCAAATCACAATACCCCTCAAAAGTGTTAAAATTGGATACACTGAGGCCTTACCAATCAACTTACACCGTGACTCATCAACTCTAAGCTTTTATTGAACTACCTTTTTTTTCATTCTGACATCTCAGTCATTCTCTATTCTCTTTTTATCTCAATTTCGGCCCCTACTACCATTCTCAATCTCAGAGGCGTGCAACTCATGATCTTATTCACACAACTGTAGTCTACGCACTGCCTCAGCATAGGTAGTGATATCTAATGACCTAATTGGACTCTAATTGACCATCTAAGTCCTTCCATTAACTTTCAGACATTCTGACTCTCACTGTTTATAGTGTCAGAGTCATATCTGCCCAGGAATATAAACTGAGTTTCATACTCGATAATCAACCAGTTCCTCTGGGTCAGAGTAACGAATTTAATCTGTAATTTTCTTTAAGCAGTGTCCGGGATATTCTATCACCGGAATACATCTAGAATTATGTTCTCATGTCCAATCTGGATGTCTATGGAAAATAATTCTAGATGTTTAACTCTTAAGATGGGTCGAGCGGACTTCCACCAATGCTCCAACTCGCCCTTAAATCACATACATACTCTGAGCAATTAGATCACAAAATATTCTCAACACTCCGCTCCAACCTCGCGAAGTGTTTCTCAATACTGTCCGATCTCTCTGTCAGACTCTGTCTGATCTCTCTATCGGACTCTGTGGGGCATGCTCAATACCAGTCTCCACGTCAATCTCATCTTGAGTCTCATGTGGTGACTCAGTACGACTCTCGGGCCAACCTCTACGGCCTCAAGCTCGTGTACTCGCCTCTTCTACCATAGCGGCTATCAGTTAATGAGTTTATTCTTGCATTTAAAACCAAATTCTTATCTGCACATTCATCTCGATATACACAATTGTATCTAAACAATGCACAGTATATGAGGATGTAAACTTCCTTAACCACTAACACCGATCATATCAGGTTAACTCAGCTCTGATACTAAAAACTTGTCACGACCCAAATTACCTAAAAATCAGAGTAAATTTTTCACTTTTTCATTTATTACTTAATTCGTACCTTTCTCTCATCGTGACCATCCTACAACACAGTTGGGCTATGATTCGGTGTTAGTCACCTTACACTATTTACCATTTCATTTCAATAATCACATTCATATATCAGAGTTTACTATCTTTTGACTTTAAATAAATACATACACATTGGTATTTATAACTCTTCATCCCCGACATCATATCCGTATACAGTACTGTGCATTGCATATTTAGACACAAAACCATACAAATGTGTATACCTGTCTCTCGATGGGAAGCAACGGATATCAAGCATGCAAGTCCTCAGCCGCTTAATAACTATTGCAAGTGCTCTGAAAAGATGGGAAAATAAGGGGGTGAGCAAACCACACGCTCAGTAAGGCAATTATGCAAGTAAGTAGATAGCTCCACTATCTACATGCTCATAATGCCATGCCCTTAAATCCATTTCTTTTCATTGAAATCATCAAGCAATGCAAACGTCAATGACTTAGTTTATAAAACTATTCGTGCATATATAAATCATACTACTTATGCATCAAAGCATTTTATGTGACATCATTAAATCATAATTAGCATGAATTTAATCAAGATCATGCAGTCTTTCATGTCATGTAAGACAAATCATGGATTTCAAATGAAAGCATGGAAAACATCATCATGCTACTGCATTTAAATCAATTCATTAAAACTGCAGTAAAACTAAGCCTTCCGGGTCAATCATCTCATAAAACAATTCATTTAAAATTCATTATAAAACTTCGGTTATAAAACCACCCCTCTTTCAGGGTCACAAAACATAAATCATGAAATCATAAAATCGTCAAATCGGGGGCTTGACCCCTCCTTCGGGTCTACCCTGGTCTAACAGACCATAAGTTATATCATGTGAGACAAACAGCTGATTATATCAGTAACATCGATGACTATGGCCATATCCTAGTGATCCTTGGCAACACGGTACCTAGTGTGCGGGGTATCACACCTGAAACGGGAGGTGGGTCATCCTACCCGCCAGAACAGCATAACACCAGGATTGTGAGGGCAAGGCTTGCCGCCTCTTGACTAATTTCACTCCACTCCAACAATCTCCACGGTACAGCGTACACCGCGTGACATACACGGTACAATGTACTCCGTGAACCCAAGCTCAATCAGGGGTGCCTGCAATAGGTCTTATCCACCCATATCATCTCTGTCTCAGTATGCACGTGTGAGCATATCATCTCACTGTGATACACAGTCTATAGGAGGCTCCAACACGGCTATATGCATGTAATATAAATCCCTGTGCGAGCGAAGCTCAAGCACGGCTCCATACATATTCCTGATATCAAAAAACCTCGTGCGAGCGAAGCTCTAGCACAGTGTCATAGAAATCAATGAAATCTGCGTACGAGCAGTGCTCCAATACGACTTAAACTGATTATAAATTCAAGTAAAATTCACGTACGAGCAATGCTCTAGTACGGATATGTATAACAATTCAGTGAAAACCTCGTACGAGAAAAACTCCAGTACGGTTTTAAAATGAGTTATAAAACCATTTAAAACTTCGTGCGAGCAACGCTCCAGCACGAGTGAATGCTCAAGTAAATCAAATCTCGTGTGAGTTAGACTCCAGCACGGCTTTATGCATAATTAAATCAAATCTCGTGTGAGTTACACTCCAGCACGGCTTTATGCATAATTATATCAAAACAGGATGCGAGCTAAGCTTCAACATCTCTCATGCATGTCAAATCATAAAAACTAGTGTGAGTAATCGCTCCAGCACCTTTTTATGCATATTCCATCAAAACAAATCAAAACAGTCAAAACATGTCAAAACATGTCAAAACAGAGTGCGAGCTAGGCTCCAGCAGCTCTCATTTCACAATAAAAATCAGTGCGAGCACTATGCTCTAGCACATTTCATGCATATGATGTCACACAAGTCGGTGCGAGCAACCGCTCCAGCACATTTATGCACATTCACAAACGCAGATATAGTGCGAACTACGTGTCGGCACTATCTGTTTCTATATAAACTTGATAGTTGGCCTATTTCCAAAGAATTTTCATTTAAATACAAATAACACTTACATAGTGTTATCATGTGAAATTCATGCAATTACAGGCCAATCTATCGATTTACTTTGATTAAAACTAATAAAATCCTTAAACCATAAATTTCCTTAAATCATGCGTTTCATGCATGTCATGCTTTCACCATCCTTAGGTGAACTTCCCTCAATAGGGGTAAAATAGACTTTTCACCTAATTCGATCATTAAAATCATTTAAACCACTTTTAGGACCTTTATACAATATCAGTGTATACATACATATTCAGTGTACAGAAAAGCTATTAAAATACGCGTAGCTACCTCAAACTACTCACATAATTCCCTTACCTCATTTTTTGTATAGTCTGACCTTTCCCACTGATGTCTCGTCACGCAGTTCGATTTGCTTCGAATCCAATCTCCGAAACTACGGATAAATATTCACCAGGTCAAATACAATACAATTAATTGTATTTCACAATTTTCTGGGCTTAATTTAAATCATTGGGCCCGTTTACCTATATTGGGCCCGATTATACCATAATGGGCCTTAATCGGCCTTAAGCCCGTTTTCTCACTCTATCGAGTCCTATTGTGCTCGCTGGGCCCATCAGTATTTATTTAGCCTCGTTCTAAATTCTTGGATATCTCAATTTAGTATTTACGATAATTTATCCAATTTTCCAAAATTTAATCCTTTTAATGCAGAAATTAAATCTGTAATTTATGCGATAAATATCAATCACGCATATCGACGTAAAATTATCGTAAATAATGGTTACTTACTCGTGATTACTTGATAGTACGTGAATCGAGGCTGTCTCGAGCTCTCGATTGATGCCAATCGTCGAGCTACATTATTAGATATATTTTCGGGTAAACTTTCAGTCGATTATTTATCAAATTAAATATTTTGAAAATTAAATCGGTCAATTCGACCGCTTACCGACTTACCCGAAGCTTAATTGCATCACTGAAATTTTCCCTAATTTTTCCTCTTTTTCTTTTTCCCTTTTTCTTCCTTTTTTCCTCTTCTTTTTGGTTGAACCGGTCCGGTCCGGTTCAACCCGGTTCAGACTGCCGGTTCGGTCCGGTTCGGTTCGGTCGGTTCAATCCGGTTCGACCGGTTCAGGCAACATTTGGTCGTTTCGACGTCGTCCGGCTGGTTCTTCGACTGATTCCACCGCCGTTCGGTGCGCCATCGCATGGGCTTCCTAAATCGGGCCTCGACTTGGACCAAATCTACGCCATCACCGGCGAATCGAAGCTTCTCTCCCACGGCTTCCTCCTCCATTTTCGACGTCCTCCGACGTTGTCCACGGCGCGTCTTGGCCGCTGGTGAGTCGCCCGGTGCTGGGCTGTGTTCGCTGGCCCTCACCGACCCCTAGGCCTTGCCGGTGGTTCCTCTTCCTCGGGTTCGGCTTCCTGCTTCGTTTCGCGTTTCTTCTTCTCTATTTCGCGATTTCAATTCAGTTTTCTTTTTTTTTACATTATTTATTTATTTATAATTTATTTTTAATAATATTTTAATCAATTAAATATTATTATTTATCAAATATCCCAAAAAAATTCATATTCTATTCATTTAATCACTAAATGAATTTATCAGTCCGATTTTACCTTCCCGATATATTTTTCGATTATTTTCAAGATTATTTTTCGAAGTGAAAATCCCAGTTTATTCCAATAAATTCATATCTTGATCAATTTAACCCGAAATTTAATTATTTCTTCATCATTGATCAAGATTTCTCATTCTCATATTTTTAATTAAATTTTCTTGTCCCGATTAATATGAAATTTTGGTCTTTTGACCGTTTTACCCTTGCACATTTTCAAAAATACCATTTTAATCCTTTTGCATTTTTAAATGCACTCGAAAATTTCTATTCATTTTCTTTTACTCTTACGATAAAATCGGGTCTTACAGCACGTCTTCAATATTGTTTATTTTCCTGCCATGCGTGTCCAGCTGCTTCCATCTCTGCACAACTCCAACATCTCACGTTACCAACCACTTCAGCTTCAACCGAACACTGCTCAGCTAGCGTCTTCTGCTACTACTCCCTGTACTGTCCATCATCACATCCAGCTCCTGCCATTGCTTCCAACTCCAGCAAAAACCGCCACCCATACTGTATCTTTTCCTTTTTCTAGATTTGCTCGGTGTTGTTTTGGTGTTCTCAGTTCTGTCCATGCCTACTGCTCCAAGTGCTGCTACCACATTTCCTACCAGTTTGCTGCTGCTTCTTGGTACTGTCGGTATAGTCCTCTTGTCCAGCTCTGATCAGCTCCTCAATTTCTTGCTATCAATTTCTGCAATCATTGAGAGAATCTCTTGAAACAGAGCAGAACAGAGGCAAAAAAAATTACTCCATGTCCACTGCTGCATCATGCCCGATCAGCCCCTCTCTGCAGTCAGCGTAGACGTCGCTGCTCCACTCCTACCATCTGAGATCAATGCTGAACAGTAGCACTACTGCCAGCACAGCCCGTCGTTCATGCCTCAATCCTCATACCGTGTAGTGTCAGGACAGAATCAAGATGCAGCAACCACATCTCTAGTACAACATAACCAGCAAACAATCGGTGATGAAACCTCCCTACAGCATTATTATTAGCAGCAGCTAGCACCGAGACTTTGTCTCTCGGCACTACCCAAAATAAGTAAACCCAACAGCTATAAAACAAAGGATAAAGGTTCTTCAAATAAAAACACAAGCAATACTTTTATGGAAACCGAGAGCTCACTAAGAGATAGAAGCTAAGTAAATTAAAACTTAAAAAACAAAAGAACTGGATTTAACAGAACCAAGAAGCATGAAATGATAAAATTATGGCTACCAAGAGAATGAGAAACTAACTTGAAAAGCTTGTAAAAATAAAAATGGACATTGTTATGAACAGTAAAAATACATGGACTAAACGGAAAAGAGAAGCTTGAAAACAAGGAAAAATAAATTAAAACTATTCTAACACTACTCCTAACTTACTCCTACTCCTACTTAGTCCTACTCCTACTTTCACTATATAGTTTTTCAATTGTCATCCTTTCCTATTTATACACACACTAGGGGTAAAATTGTAATTTTTCCATCCTAGATGAGTTGGCATTGTTTGGCCACTTGTCTTCACATCATTGGCTCCTTGAAAAAAATATTTCCATGTCATCTATCTTTTTGTCCAATTAGATGTGCTATGTGGCATGGCTCGTGTTGTCTGCGTGGTTCGATCTCGATTTTAGCCAAATTTCAGTCCATTTTCTATCGAAATATTCAAAATTCATCCAGATTTGATTTATCTGCAAACATGAGAATTTTAATTAAATAAAGGGGATAATTAACAAAATAAATTGGAGATTTAAATAATTAATTAGAAAATTAAGCACAAATAATTCTAAAAAATATAGAATTATCACAAGACATAGTTGAGCTGCTGTGTAGACATGGGTAGGTTGCAGCTGAAGGGTGAAGAGGCTGTGTAACCAGGCTCGGGTTTAGACCTTATCTCCTGTAATGACCCTTGACCCTTGAAAATAGGGAAAAAAAATTTGAATTTAATTTACCCATTTATTCCCTTATTCACTTAGGTTGTATTCCCGTACAGTGTCAAAATACTTTTCCTAATTCTTTACTCGTAATTATAATTAATTTCCATACTTTAACTTATATGACCGATAGAAATTTCGGCAGCATAATGACTTATATATGAGCCTACCCACCTGCAATTCAGTTGTTTTGGACAATCCTAAATATCCACAACTACCAAGCATGCTTTCCAACAATCCTAGATATCCACAACTACCAAGCATACTAACCAAATCTACCTTTACAACTCAATATGTCCCTAACGATTTAATATCAATAATCTTAAAACTTAATCCCAAGAATCATATTCTTTACATCGTTTCCTTACAAATTACATCCCAACTGATATTCCTAATATATGTGTCTATTCGTACAGATATGTCTGGTATATGAATGTAAATGTATACCTTTCTGTGTGTACAAAAAGTAGCCTAGGTAGCTCTTTCCCACAGCCTACGTCGTGTACGCGGCGGGTAGCATCTATAGATTCACTGCAAATGATCTGAAGGTAAAGGGGTGAGCTTTTGGGGAAAAGCCCAGTAAGATAATACTCTTAAAGCAGTTCTGATATATAAAAGCATTTGAAGTTGTTCATAGAACGAAACTTAATGCAATACATAAATTTTCATTTCATGCATAATCGTCATAAAGCTGCGTGTCTTTAAAACAAATAACATGCTTAATCATTTTACAACTTTTCATAAACCTTTCATAAACATTTCATAAATCATTTCGTAAACATTTCATGAATATTTCATAGTCATTTCATAAACATCTCATGAATATTTCATAATCATTTCGTAAACATTTCATGAATATTTCATAATCATTTCATAAACATTTCATGAATATTTCATAATCATTTCATGAAGCATATAGGTCGTAACCAATTATCGTATATATCATGAAAACACATATTCATTCATCATAATCGATTTTCATAATCAAATCGAGGAGACTAGGCTATAACTAAGTCATGTGATACGTGTCATTCTCCGTGGAGAGTCATCATACCTATGGCCATGGTGAGGGGGGGCTGTAGACTGGATCAGGTTCGTACAGCAATAATAATTATAAACATGGGTAGTATCTTCTTATTTCTTGTCATATACTAGCATATAGCTAGGGCACGGGCACTTGTGGCACTCACCGTGCGGAGAACATTAATGCGAGCTGCGCGGGCACAAGACACTACCAAAACATCATCATAAACCACCAGTAGCACGACATCTTCCACACAGGTTGAGTCAAGTGCTAAAGGGGCCTACGTACTGGCACCCCAAGTGGTGTAGCCGGAACACCACAAGAAGTAACCATGCATGAAGCCTATAGTCTCAAAACAGAGTTTCCAAAATCTTTCTTAGGTTTTATAACTCATAAACTCATATCGAGTAATAAAATCAAATTCCTTGTAATCTGAAAACTCTTTCATAAAACCAAAAGACTGTGTGGCACTTTGTTCCCACAGGACTCAAGAGGTGGCCCCCACAATCCCCTTTCGAAAACAAATTTCTTTTCTTACATACTTTTGAAATTGTCAAAAGTTTCTTTAACGATATGGATATAAAAACATAAATAAATGTAAAACATCCATACGCTTCATACCTTAGAAAATTCATTTCACAACATAGAAAGTACTCGAAAAATATTTTGATAAATTAAAACATGCATCGTAAACAGTTTCACAAGTATGAAAGCATTGATAAATCACTTCAAATCATATGCTCTTTCATAAAATCATTTATCGGTGAAACAAGAATGCATTATCATAACTAAGTTAAATAGTACCCCTTACCTCAATTTATCGGATATCCCAAATTTGAACGGTGACACCTCCTAGTACCTCCTTTAATTCTTTCTACAATTAGCTACACCGAAATTGTATACTTAGCACCCTATTCATGCGAATTGTCCGAATTACGTTAAAATCGTAACCTATCGTTACTACTGCGTGTGTACGTATTATTGTATACTTAGGCCAACACGCACGTTTATATATTTCTTTACTATTTATATATTTTGCACCTACAAGTATTAACATATACCTTTATTATATACATCCACATGTATATACGCATAAATATATATGTATATATATATATACACTCCTATATGTATATATAAATATATACTTTTATTTGTTTTCCCATTTTTTTCTCCTTATCACATATACATACATATTTGCCTACTCCTCATCATTCCCATTTTTGTCTAATTAAATCTACACTAACATGCTTGTATCTCAATCTATATGTGCATGTATATTAAATATACATATATACATAAATATACCATTTACCTTTTCTATTTTCTTTTTCTTATTTCTTTTTCTTTTCTTTTTTTTCTTCCTTCCTTCTTGGTCAGTCCCCACTATCCCGATTGCTCCTCTTCTTCCTCTCCTTCAGCTCTCGATTTTGGTCTGCTTCACTCTCCCCTGCTTCTCGGTTTCCATTTCCAATTTGCAGTCTTCTTCTTCGGTTGCTTCTCGGTTTCTCCTTCTTCCTCAACCTCCCCTGCACACCCTCGGTTCCAGCTTCATTTCCAGTCCCGATTCTGCTTCTCTCCCTTCCTTTCGGTCTTGCTTCAGCTTTGCCTCACTCTCCCCTACCTCTCGATTTCTCCTTACTTTAGTGCTCTTGCTTCTACCCTTGTTCCCAGCAGCTCGGAACACCAGCCACGCACCCTTGTTCTGCTCGTAGTTTCGGTTTCTTCTTCTCGGTCAGTTGCTGTCCCCCATTCTTTCCTCTTGGTTTCCCTTTTCTTCTCTTCTCTTCTTCCTCTTCTCTCTCCCGACCAAATCAGCCTTCCTTCCTTCTCTCCTTTTTCTTCCCTTTCCTTCTTTCCCCCTCGGCAGAATCGGCTTTCTTTCTTCTTTCTTTTCTTTTCCTTTCTCTGTTCTTCTTCCTCGCCGCCCCAGCTCTTCTTCTCTAACCGAACAGTCCTCCTTCTCTTCTCCTCCCTTCTTTCTTTTCCTCTTCTCCCCAGTCGATCAGCCCCTTTTCTTTCCTTTCTCTCTTTTTTCTTTCTTTTTTTTGTCTCTTGCTTAATTTATTATTTATTAACACTTATATATTATCTACTATACATTTCATAGTATATATATATATGTTATATATATATATATATATATTATTATCCATTTATTTAAATGTCATGTATATTTATACATACATGTACACCTATGTATATATATATATATCTATATATACACATTTTCTTGTAAAATTACCCAAGGACATAATATCCATGCCTTCCATGAAATTTTCATTATTCCGAAAATGAAATAATATCGGGATTCCATCATTCTTCATAAATTCTCGATACAAGTGTTTACATCAACAATTTTCAACTAACAAATTAAAATTTTCCAAGCCCCTCCGTGCTTGCATTTGCTTTATCACTTCTTGTATCTTCGGGTTCCTGATCATTCACGGGCTTCTCGGTCCCTATAGTCCTCAGTCTTACAATGAATATTCACATTTCCGTTAAAATATATTATTCTCATTTTTTTATATACTCTAATTAAACGTAGGAAATTTGTGGGGTTTACATCTCCATTCCCCATCTCGTCTCCAGTCTGTTGGGAGTTTTTGGTAGTTGAGCAGCTGTGTTACTGTAATAGGTGTGTGAAGAGGCGACTGGTAGAGCGCATAAGGGACTGAGCATTGCGTGTGCTGCTAAGGAGACAGATAGCTGGTCCAGAGGCAGCTGCCGCAATACAATGCAGGGGGGAGAGCAAAGAATGTCAATACAGATTGGTGTGTGCTGATGTTAACCCGTACTGATCTGCCCATGCTACAGAAGTTGGTTGTTTGGGCATTATCTTTGCTGCGTGTTGTTGCTTCAAGGAAATGAGGTTGGTAGGTGCAGTAGATCCAAGTTGAAGGCAGTGCACGGCATTTGTACAGCAGAGAATGATAGCTGTAATCTGCTGCATGGAGGAGTCAGGCACAATAGTACAGTACAGTGCACGGGACCAAGCCAGCTGGATAGGAATTTAGCTTAAGGCCATGTTTGGCCACATCCTTTCTTTTATACTTTAATACTTATTGCATTTATAATATTTTTATTGCTTTTATTAGTTGTCAATTTAGGTTAGTTGTTAGTTGATAATTGTAGGTTAAATCTAGTGTTTTAGTTGTTAATTTAATTTTTAGTTTTAATTTTTTAGTTAGTAATTAATTTTATATTATATGTTTTAGGACTTTATTTTAGTTTTGTATTTTATGAGTTGCATTTAGAATTAATTTAGATTAAATGTGTTTCATGCATTTTTAATTTAGTCTTCATTTTTATTAAATTTTAGGTTAGTTTAATTTGCATTTTTATTAATTAGTTTAATTACATGCATATTTTATTCTAGGATAGTTTAATTGCGTTAATTAATTTTAACTGTTTTAATTTTCTTTTATAGGTTATTGTTTTTAATTACTCGGAGCTCTGTAAGTAATTTTAGCTCAGTTTTATTTTCTTTATTTTATAGTTTTTATTATTCTATTGTTTTCCAGTAATTTTAATTAGCCTAGTAGACCACCCACATTAAACTTCATAATTTGCTAGGATATACTTATGGTAAGATTAATCGCTAGTTAATTAGGCTGATTAACTTCACTGTGGGACGATAACTCGGGACTCAAATCCCATTATTACTTGTACGACCCATGCACTTGCGGATAATACGTTTAGTTCGTATCACACCCTCAAACTTGAGCTTTTGCTTGTCATCAAGCAAAACAAAACAAATGTAAGAATGACATGTGCTAAACACAATATTTTCCCCAATGTTATCCTTAAAGAAAAAGTATAGACTATGATCTCAAAGACTCACAATTACAAGTCCAACATTCAGAATCGTTCAATCATAAGTCCTAACCCAAATTGGACTCATTGACTTTACATTCACTGTGTTTGCATAATCTGATCTGGATAATGTACTATGAAGTGGCTTTGACATTTTCACACACACACGAATGACATGTGATCATTCCCATAAGTTTGCTTTTCACTTCTCTCTCCACTAATGTAGTCACACTTAACCAAAGATCAATAGGACTTCGTTAAGCTTGTAATGTAAGGCTAGGGTTAAGGTATGATAAAGTCGATTTAGGTTTAATTACCCCTTAACATGCATTACTTCTAGGATCTTTATGTAAGAGCTCCAATTTATTTCCCCCAAACTTATTTATTTCACTAGGTATTTTATTCTATTTTTGTAGTTTTCTTCTTCTTATTTCTTCATCTTTTTCTTTCATTTTCCTTTTTTTTTTTTGAATTTTCACTATCACCAGATACCCATATGTACAAAGCTCACAATATATCCCAATAAATTTTCATGCTTTCGGGGTAAGGGATAGGAAGAGAGTGTTTAAGCTAAGGAAAATTTTGCAGGTCTATTTACAGAGAAAAGCTTATTTGGCCCAGATGGGTGACTAGGAGTAAAATATGTACAAGGATGGCTAGAAAGGCTCAAACGATCCAAAGATGGCCTAAATCATTTCTCTAATTAAGTGTGATCTAATATTTCGCCTCAAGATTAGATCAAACAAATTCTAGAATATAATGCACAAAATCAATTAAACAAAGGCAATCCAATGTCCATATAAGCTTTCTCTAAATAAATATACAGATTCATGACATGACATGTGCATAAAATGAGGAAATCACAATCAAAATCAAGACAAATTTAAGAATTCAACTTCATGCTTTTCCTATAATCATGCTTCTCAATAAATCAAAATCAGACTTAATCATGGGGTCATATCATTGGAATATGGGAAAACTACATGCTAAGCACTAAATCATCCCAAAATCAAACAATTTAAGCTCATATTTTCGAAAAAAAAATTTCAATTTTGCCCAAAATTGGTCAAGTTATATCTCCTCTCACAAACTTAAAGTGCACAGTGTCCTCAGTGTGCAGATAATATAAGAATTGAAGCTCAGGAACAAAGTACTCCCCTTTCTGATGATGATGACGAACAATCGAAGCTTGATTGAAAACATAAAACTAGAAAAGAAATCTGCAAAATAAACAAAGAAAGAAACAGTAGAAAAGAAAAGAACTGTACAAAAAGTAAAAATAGAAAAACATAGCCACTTCAAATGCAACTGAAGAACACAACACTTAGCAGCAGAGCGAAGAGTAAGAGGTGATAATTCTATGAAAATAGAACTATTTGTGCTTAATTTTCTAATTAATTATTTAAATCTCCAATTTATTTTGTTAATTATCCCCTTTATTTAATTAAAATTCTTATGTTTGTAGATAAATTAAATTCGGATGAATTTGGAAAATTTCGATAGAAAATGGACTGGAATTGGGTTAAAATCGAGATTCGACCACGCAGACAACACGAGCCATGCCACCTAACACATCCAATTGGAAAAAAAAGACAGATGACATGGAAATATCTTTTCAAGGAGCCAATGGTGTGAAGACAAGTGGCCAAAAAAATGCCAACTCATCTAGGATGGAAAAATTACAATTATACCCTTAAATGTGTGTATAAATAGGAAAGGATGGCAATTGAAAAACTATGTAATTTAGGGTAGAGTAGCTTTTAGGTTAATTTTAAAGCTTTCCTTATTTTAAAATTTTCGCATAGTTTTTTTTTAGCAAGTTTTTCTACTGTTCATTCCATTTTTTATGTTCTTTATTAGTCTTGGATAATTTTAATTCAATGAAAATCATATCATTTCATGTTCTCGGTTCGGTAAAAATCAGTTCTTTTATTGTTAAGTCTTATTTACATAGCTTATTTCCTAGTGTAGCTCTCGGTTTTCCTAGAAACATTGCTTATGTTTTTTTTATTTGAAAAACCATTATATTTAGTTTGCTCTCGGGTTGCTTTCTTTGTGCATTCGGTACCTTAAATCTTCCTTCATCTATGCTATTTGGTTTTGGTACTTTGATGTGGGTGAATGCTAGGCATTGTTCCACATCAAAAGCAATGTGGAACCATGGCATTGAGAGCTGGAATTAGAGCAACCCGATGATGATGATTTTTCACGTTGATGAAGCTACGGGTCTAAGTGTGTAACTTCAGTTGTTTTTTTTTTATTTATTTCCTCCCAGTTTTAATCTTATGTATTGCTATGCTTTCTTGTTCTTTCTTTTCTTTATTTCATTCTTACTTGCATGCATTTTATGTCTCAGTTCTTGACTGCATTTAGAGTAGTAGCTTCCAATTTTTGTTTAATGCATTGTCTTTTATTCTTTGATCCATTTCATTTACTGCATAGTTATTTCAGCATGAGTGTTGTTAGTCCATTCGTTGTTTGTTGATGGTTAGTGACAAAGATATGGTAGACTGTTCGGTGTAGAGTTTCAAGAGGGGCATGGTTTCATTCTTAGCAGCAAGTCTAACTTCATTTTCAGCCTCTGTTGTGCTCTGTTTTCGATTTTCATTACTGCTCATTGTAGATTTTAGCTTATGGTTTATTTTATTTGTTGCTTACGTTTCAGGTGCATGTTAATGTTCTTTGTAGTTTGGTTAGTTTATGCCGATTAATGTTAGGCAATAAAGTTTAAAGCATATCAAGAATTTTAGACTCTCGGTTTAATATCCACTTCAAAATTCTACAATGTTTATTACTGAGTTTTTCTGTCATGATTAGTTCAATTTAAGTTGTGATTGTATTATGTCATTTTCAGGTTGTTAAGGAGGTGCCAAAGTGTAGCTCAAGCAGAACGAATATGTGCAGCAGACTGCAAGCCTAGACAAATCGTAAGTGAGCTGGGCATGCAACGCAGAGCAACAACAGCAGTGGTAACTGATCCTGTTCGAGATAGTGCTACTGGAGGACAAACCGTGAGTGAGCTGGGCATGCGAGGCAGAGCAGCAACAGTAGTAAGCAGATAGCAACCGAGAGCAGACCTGAACAGTAGTTGGAGTTGGTAGGAGTAGGAGCAGTTAGTGCTGCAACGGCATGGGCAGAAATTTGGAGCTTGGTTTGCTGATAAATGAAACATGTTGTGCTGTGTTGAGTGCAGGAAATGAAGCTGTGCACGGAACCGAAGCAGAGTTGGTGAGATTTGCAGAGCCGAAAGCAGCTGGACACGCATGGACAATTAAAACTGAGAGCAAAATGAATCAGAAAATGTTGAAGACGTGTACAGTAGTGCAATCGGGACCACTTTGATGTTTTACAATTTGTTAAGGCTTTGTTTGGCATTTAACCTTTCCACAATAATCCATTTTTCTTGTATTTTCTAATTTCAATTCGATGTGTTAGCTTAAGGAGTAAAATTATAAACTTAGTTGCATGATTAGTTATAGTCAATAGCTTGATTAGTTCATGAATTAGATTTAATTATGTTCTTAGTTCATCTCTATTTTATCATGCATTAGTTAAGTTATCATGCATTAGGATTAATTTAGAATTTATCATCCAAAAATCTTATTTATCATGCATTAGTTAAATTTTATTGTTAAATTAGTAATTAGATATAATTAGGAGTAATTTAGAATTAATATTTTAGACATTTAGGCTTGTAGCTATTTTCTTAATTTTTCTAGGATTTTATTTCTTTAAATGTTAAGTTAGTTTAAATTGCAATTTGATTAAGTAGTTTAATTGCATTTTATGTTTGTTAATTTTAGTTTAATTAATCTTGCTTTGTTATTTTCATAATTGCATTTTATTTTAATTGTGTTAATTAATTTTAACTGTTTTAATTATTTTTGTAGGTACTTACTTTTAATTGTGTGGAGCACTGTAAGTAATCTTAGCTCAATTTTATTTAGTTCTTATTATTTTATTGCTTTCCAGTAATTTTAATGTTAGCCATGTAGATCACCCACCTTAAATTCATAATTTGCTAGAATATACTTAGGGTAAGATTAACCGGTAGTTAATTAGGCTAACCAACTTCTCTGATGGACGATAACTCGGGACTCAAATCCCATTATTACTTGTACGACCCGTGCACTTGCGGTAATACGTTTAGATCGTATCAAGTTTTTGGCGTCGTTGCCGGGGAAGTTTTAATTAGTCGTTAATTAATATTGGTGAAATTATATTTAGGTATAATTCTAGCTTGTAAATATTTAGGTTGTAAATATTTAGGGCTTTAATCTAGATTATTTCATTTTCTCTCTCATAAAAAAAAGAAAAAAAATTAAAAATTTAAAAACTTAAAAAAAAATTAAGGACTTTTTGATGATTACATACGTACAACCAGAAGTTATGATTGCTTTCCTTTAGATCCTGAAATTAAACGAACACTTAGAAAAATTCGAAAGGATTCTAGGAAATTAATAGCTCCGCTGCAATTCACCATGGCAGAAAATAGAAAAATTAAGACAGTTGGAGATTATGCAATGCCGACTAATAGAGGTTATTATATCGGCATTAGGCCACCAGCTGTCCCTCAAACAACTTCAAAATTAAGCCTTCCATCCTCCAGATGATCCAGACCTCTTTACAGTTGAGTGGGCTTCTGCATGATGACCGACATGCTCACCTTGGGCAATTCCTGGACTTGTGCAACACTTTCAAGCACAATGGATTATCTGATGATGGGCTTAGACTTAGATTATTCCCCTTCTCGCTTAGGGATAGGGTGCGACACT
Organism: Firmiana major; assembly: GCA_033439115.1. Lineage (NCBI taxonomy): Eukaryota > Viridiplantae > Streptophyta > Magnoliopsida > Malvales > Malvaceae > Firmiana > Firmiana major. The sequence continues at coordinate 66,505,372 of CM065898.1, read as the reverse complement.
GGTTAACCTCCTTGCCTCCAGGATCCATTTCTACATGGGATGAGTTAGCCCATCAATTTCTAGCTAAGTTCTTCCCTCCCTCTAAAATGACCAGAATTCGTAGCGACATATCTTCCTTTGTCCAGTTTGATTATGAATCTCTTTACGAAGCATGGGAACGATATAAGGAGCATCTGAGGAAGTACCCTCACCATGGCCTACCTTTGTGGTTGCAAGTCCAGACCTTCTACAACGGACTTACAAGCCAAAATAGGACCATTGTTGACGCTGCTGCAGGTGGAGCCTTGAAGTGCAAAACAGAGGAGGAAGCTTACGAGCTCTTAGATAAGATGGTTGCTAACAACTATCTATGGTCCTTGGAGAGGCAATTGGCAAAGAAGTCGACGGGTATTTATGAGCTCGACACACTGTCTACCTTGACCTCTCAAATCGCTAATCTTACGAAGAAGGTAGAGTCGCTCAGTACCCAACATAATCCTTCCACCAGTCCTAATCCTGTCTATTCTGTACAAAGTCCTTTTCTTTCTTGCGAGCTGTGTAGTGGTACCCACTCTGTAGATAGGTGTCCACTCAACTTAGAATCGATTCAGTATGTTGTCCTCCAAAGCAACAGAACAACCCTTTTTCAAACACCTATAATCCAGGGTGAAGGAACTATCCTCACTTCTCCTGGAACCAAAACCAAAGGCAAACTTCTAGCTCTAAACCTGTAGGACCCCCTGGTTTTCAACCTCCACCGGTTCAGGTACCACCACAACATCCATTTCCATAACATCAACCTCCCCCACAACAATTTTAACATCATCCATCACCACCACCACTTATGCAGCCCCAACTTTACCATACACCAGTAGCTAAGAAGAAGCCCTCGCTTGAGGAAATGTTCACGACTATCCTGCAAAACCAAGCTGCTTCAATTAAGAACCTAGAAGTTCAGGTTGGACAAATAGCGAATGCTCTTAGCCAACGTCCTCAAGGGACCCTTCCTAGTAACACTGATGCCAATCCTGTTAGGCAAAGGGAGGGTAAAGAACATGTGAAATCCATCACCCTTAGGAGCGGCAGAAAGCTAGATGCTAAACCACAAGTTAAGTCCAGACCTGAACAACCCATAGTTGAAGAACTCGTAAGTTTTAAAGAAGCAGCTCAGAAAGAGCAGGAACCTAAAGATCAGGCTGCAAAGGAATCAAAGATAGGTGCTTCTTCATCTATACCTTCTTCTACTTCACAGTCGTCAAATTCCTCTGATGTTATATATGTTACCACTACATCCCTTCCAGTTAGACCACCAGTACCTTTTCCTCAGAGGTTTCAAAACCAAAAGCTTGACCAACAATTCGCCAAATTTCTTGAGGTTTTTAAGAAACTTCACATCAATATTCCTTTCGCAGATGCTTTAGAGCAAATGCCAAGTTATGTGAAGTTTTTGAAGGACATCCTTTCTAAGTAAAGAAGATTGGAAGATTATGAGACGGTGGCCTTAACTGAGGAATGTAGTGCCATTATCCAGAGAAGATTACCCCTCAAGCTCAAGGATCCCGGGAGTTTTACCATACCATGCACTATTGGAAATTTATTCTTTGGTAGAGCCCTGTGTGATTTAGGAGCTAGTATAAACTCGATGCCTTTGTCTATCTATCAGAAGTTAGGAATAGGGGATGCCAAGCCCACCACAGTAACCCTCTAGTTGGCTGATCGTTCAATTAAATATTCAAAGGGGGTCATTGAGGATGTCTTAGTAAAGGTGGACAAGTTTATTTTCCCTACGAATTTTATCGTGTTAGACATGGAAGAAGACAGGGAAGTCTCCATTATACTAGGCAGACTTTTCCTAGAGACTGGTAGAACCTTAATTGATGTACAGAAGGGGGAGTTAACGATGAGAGTTCAGGATCAGGAAGTGAAGTTTAATGTTTTCAAACCTTTGAAGCTCCCTGATGACTCTCAAGAGTGTTTTAAGATAGAGGTTAAGGAGGATTTAAGGCTTAAGCACAAGAAATCTGAAAGAATGAGGGAAGTAAATAGAGCTACGGAGAAGTTAACTGTCAACATTCTGTCACCATTTTGGCTGACCCTCCTACTCTTCGCCCCACTGCTGAGTGTTGTTTTCTTCAGCTGCATTTGAGGTGGCTGCGTTTTATTTTCACTTTGTATATAGTTCTTTTTTTTCTTTTCTATTGTTTCTTTCTTTGTTTATGTTGCAGATTTCTTTTCCAGCATTACATTTTCAATCAAGCTTCTGTTGTTCATCATCATAAAAAAGGTGAGTACTCTGTTCTTGAGCTTAAATTCTTTTATTATCTGCACACTTAGGATACTGTGCACTTCAAGTTTGGGGGAGGGGATATCACTTGAGCAATTTTGTGAAAAATTGGAAAAAATTTCAAAATGTTTTCGAAAATCTGAGAAAGCGTTTTCAATTTTTTTCGATAATATGAGCTTAAATTGTTTGATTTTGGGATGATTTAGTGCTTAGCATGTAGTTTTCCCATATTTCGATGATATGACCCCATGATTTAGTTTGACCTTGATTAACTGAGAAGCATGATTATAGGAAAAGCATGAAGTTAAATTCTTGAATTTATCTTAATTCTGATTGTGATTGCCTCATCTTATGCACATGTCATGTCATGAATCGGTATATTTATTTAGAGAAAGCTTATGTGTACTTAAGATTGCTTTTGTTCAATTGATTTGGTGCATCATATTCTAGAATTTGTTTGATCTGATCTCAGGGCGAAATATTAGATCACACTTAATTAGGGAGATGATTTAGGCTATCTTTGGATCGTTTGAGCCTTTCTAGCTATCCTTGTACATATTCTACCCCTAGTCACCCATCTGGGCTAAATAAGCTTTTCTCTGTAAATATTCCAGCAAAATTTTTTCGTAGCTTAAATACTCTATTCCTATCCCTTACCCCAAAAGCATGAAAAGTCATTGGGATATATTGTGAGCTATATGGGTATTAAGTGATAGTGAAGGAGTATGTATTGAAAAAAAAAAGAAAAAAATGAATGAAAAAAAAAATGGAAGGAAAAAGAAAAAGAAAAGAAGAAAGAAGAAAAATACAAAAATAGAATAAAAAGTTTAGTGAAATAAATAAGTTTGAGGGAAATGATTTGAGCTCTTACATTAAGATCCTAGAAGTAATGCATGTTAAGGGGTAATTAAACCTAAATCGACTTTATCATACCTTAGCTCCAGCCTTACATTACAAGCTTAATGAAGTCCTATTGATCTTTGGTTAAGTGTGACTACATTAGTAGAGAAAGAAGTGAAAAGCAAACTTATGGGAATGATCACATGTCATTGACTTTGCATTCACTATGTTTGCATAATCTGATCCGACTAATGTACTGTGAAGTGACTTTGACATTTTTCACACACTCACGAGGAGTCCAATTTGGGTTAGGACTTATGATTGAATGATTCTGAATGTTGGACTTGTAATTGTGAGTCTTTAAGATCATAGTCTGTACTTTTTCTTTGAGGATAACATTGAAAAAATTATTGTGTTTTGTACTTGTCATTCCTACAATTATTTTGTTTTACTTGAGGAAAAGCAAAAGCTCAAGTTTGGGGGTTTGATAATTCTATAAAAATAGAATTATTTGTGCTTACTTTTCTAATTAATTATTTAAATCCCTAATTTATTTTGTTAATTATCCCCTTTATTTAATTAAAATTCTCATTTTTGCAGATAAATTAAATCCAGATGAATTTGAAAAATTTTGGTAGAAAATGGACTGAAATTGGGCTAAAATCGAGATTCGACCATGCAGACAACACGAGCCATGCCACCTAGCACATCCAATTGGATAAAAAGACAGATGACATGGAAATATCTTTCCAAGGAGCCAATGGTGTGAAGACAAGTGGCCAAAAAAATGCCAACTCATCTAGGATGGAAAAATTACAATTGTACCCTTAAGTGTGTGTATAAATAGGAAAGGATGGCAATTGAAAAACTATGTAATTTAGGGTAGAGTAGCTTTTAGGTTAATTTTAAAGCTTTCCGTGTTTTAAAATTTCCCTATAGTTTTTTTTTAGCAAGTTTTTCTACTGTTCATTCCATTTTTGATGTTCTTCATTAGTCTTGGATAATTTTAATTCAATGAAAATCAATATCATTTCATGCTCTCGGTTTGGTAAAAATCAGTTCTTTTATTGTTAAGTTTTATTTACATAGCTTATTTCCTAGTGTAGCTCTCGATTTTCCTAGAAACATTACTTATGTTTTTTTTTATTTGAAAAACCATTATATTTAGTTTGCTCTCGGGTTGCTTTCTTTGTGCATTCGGTGCCTTAACTCTTCCTTCATCTATGTTATTTGGTTTTGGTGCTTTGATGTGGACGAATGCTAGGCATTGTTTCACATCAAAAGCAATGTGGAACCATGGCATTAAGAGCTGGAATTAGAGCAACCCGATGATGATGATTTTTCACGTTGATGAAGCTACGGGTTTGAGTGTGTAACTTCAGTTGTTGTTTTTTTTTATTTCCTCCTGGTTTTAATCTCATGTTTTGCTATGCTTTCTTGTTCTTTCTTTTCTTTATTTCATTCTAAGGGTGGTGATCATATCAGGAGGATCAACCAGAGTGGTGATAGAATGTTGACAGTTAACTCCTCCTTAGCTCTATCTACTTCCCTCATTCTCTCTGATTTCTTGTGCTTAAGCCTTATATCCTCCTCAACATTTAACTTAAAACACTCTTGAGAGTCATCAGGGAGCTTCAAAGGTTTGAAAACATTAAACTTCACTGAACTCTCATTGTTAACTCCCCCTTTTGTACATCAATTAAAGTTCTACCAGTAGCTAGGAAAGGTCTGCCTAGTATAATAGGGACTTCCCTGTCTTCCTCCATGTCTACTACAATAAAAACCATAGGAAAAATAAATTTGTCCACCTTTACTAACACATCCTCAATGACCCCCTTTGGATATTTAATGGATCGATCAGCTAGCTGAAGGGTCATTGTGGTAGGCTTGACATCCTCTATTCCTAACTTTTGGTAGATAGACAGAGGCATCAGATTGATATTGGATCCTAAATCACACAGGGCTCTACCAAAGAACATATTTCCAATCGTGCATGGTATGGTAAAACTCCCGGGATCCTTAAGCTTAAGGGGTATTTTCCTCTGGATAATTGCACTACATTCCTCAGTTAAGGCCACCATCTCATAATCTTCTAGTCTTCTCTTCCTCGAGAGGATATCCTTTAGAAACTTCACATAACTTGGCATTTGCTCTAAAGCATCTTGAAAAGGAATGCTGATGTGAAGTTTCTTAAAAACCTCAAGAAAGTTTGCGAATTGTTGGTCAAGCTTTTGGTTTTGAAACCTCTGAGGAAAAGGTACTAGTGGTCTAACTGAAAGGGATGTAGTGGTAACATGTGTAGCATCAGAGGACGAGGAAGGCTGTGAAGAAAAGGAAGAAGTTAAAGATGAAGAAGCGCCTAGCTTTGTTTCCTTTGCAGCCCGATCCTGATGTTCCTACTCTTTCTGAGCTGCTTTGTTAGAACTTAAGGATTCTTCAACTATGTTCTGTTCAAGGCTGGACTTAACTTGTGGATCATCCAGCTCTCTGCCACTCCTAAGGGTGATGGATTTCACATGTTCTTTACCCTCCCTTTATCTAACAGGGTTAACTTCAGTATTACTGGGGAGGGTCCCTTGTGCACGCTGGCTAAGAGCACTAGCTATCTGTCCAACCTGAACTTCTAAGTTCTTAATTGAGGCAGCTTGATTTTGCAAGATAGTCATGAACATTTCCTCAAGCGAGGGCTTTTTCTCAGCTACTGGTGCATGGTAAAGTTGGGGCTGTATAAGTGGTGGTGGTGGTGGTGGTGGTGGATGATGTTGAAATTGTTGTGGGGATGGTTGATGATATGGAAATTGTGGCTGTGGTGGTACATGAACCGGTGGAGCTTGAAAACTAGGGGGTCCTACAGGTCTAGAATTAGAAGATTGCCCTTAGTTTTGGCTCCAGGAAAAGTTAGGATAGTTCCTCCACCCTGGGTTGTAGGTGTTTGAAAAGGGGTTGTTCTGTTGCTTCTGAGATAGGGCAACATACTGAACGGATTCTAAGTTGAGCAGACACCTATCTACAGAGTGGGTACCACTACACAGCTCGCAAGAAAGAAAAGGACTTTGTACAGAATAGACAGGATTAAGACTGGTGGAAGGATTATACTGGGTACTGAGCGACTCTACCTTCTTCGTAAGGTTAGTGATTTAAGAGGTCAAGGTAGACAGCGTGTTAAGCTCATAGATACTCGTCGATTTCTTAGGCAATTGCCTCTCTGAAGACCATAAATAGTTGTTAGCAACCATCTTGTCTAAGAGCTCGTAAGCTTTCTCCTCTGTTTTGCATATTAGAGCTCCACTCGCAACAGCGTCAACAATGGTTTTATTTTGGCTTGTAAGTCCATTGTAAAAGGTTTGGACTTGCAGCCACAAAGGTAGGCCATGATGAGGGCACTTCCTAAGAAGCTCCTTATATCATTCCCATGCTTCGTAAAGAGATTCAGCATCGAATTAGGTAAAGGAAGATATGTCACTATGGAGTTTGGCCATTTTAGAGGGAGGGAAAAACTTAGCTAGAAATTGATAGGCTAACTTGTCCCATGTAGAAATGGATCCTAGAGGCAAGGAGGTTAACCAGTGTCGTGCCCTATCCCTAAGCGAGAAGGGGAATAATCTAAGTCTAAGCGCATCATCAGATAATCCATTGTGCTTGAATGTGCTGCATAGGTCCAGGAATTGCCCAGGGTGAGCATGTGGGTCGTCGTGTGGAAGCCCACTGAACTGTAAAGAGGTCTGGATCATCTGGAGGATGGAAGGCTTAATTTCGAAGTTGTTTGCAGGGACAGCTGGTGGCCTAATGCCGGTATAATAACCTCTAATAGTCGGCATTGCATGATCTCCAACGGTCCTAATTTTCCTATTTTCTACCATGGTGTTTTGCAGCGGAGCTATAAATTTCCTATAGTCTTTTCGAATTTTCCTATGAGTTTTTTCAATTTCAGGATCTAAACGAACGCAATCATAACTCCTAGCTCTACGCATAGAAACACCACAAAGTCCTCAGAAAATTTTTTTAAGTTTTTGAATTTCTTAATTTTTTTAATTAATTAAGAGAAAATTTAACTAAACTAAACTAAGGATCTAAATATATACAATCTAAATATTTACAAGCTAGAATTACACCTAAGCATAATTTCACCGATATTAATTAATGGCTAATTAAGACTTCCCCGGCAACGACGCCAAAAACTTGATACGAACTAAACGTATTGTTCGCAAGTGCACAGGTCGTACAAGTAATAATGGGATTTGAGTCCCGAGTTATCGTCCCACAGAGAAGTTGATCAGCCTAATTAACCGCCAGTTAATCTTACCCTAAGTATATTCTAGAAAATTATAAATTGATGGGTGATCTACAAGGCTAACAGTATTGTAAATAATAAAACTATAAAATAAAGAAAATTAAACAGAGCTAAAATTACTTACAAAGCTTCAAGCAATTAAAAGCAAATAACCTACAAAAGATAATTGAAATAGTTAAAATTAATTAACGCAATTAAAAATGCAAATATGAAAATTAAGAAACGTAATTAATTAAACTAAAATTAAACTATCCTAGAATAAAATATGCATGTAATTAAACTAATTAATGAAAATGCAAATTAAACTAACCTAAAATTTAATAAAAATGAAGACTAAATTAAAAATGCATAAAATGAGTTTAATCTAAATTAATTCTAATTGGAAAACCTATTAAAAAATAAAAATTAACCAATGACATAATTAAATCTAAATTCTAGACTAATCAATCAATTGAACTATAGCTAATCGCACAAATAAAATTAAAATTCTAACTTCTTAAGCTAACAAATTAAATTGAAATTAAACTATTCTAAAAATGCATGAAGATGAGTTAAATAGCTACAATGCAATAGCCAAACAAGGCCCTAGCTAATTTTGCTAGCCGAGTGGTCCCGATTGTGATGCACTGTACTCATTTGTTCAACAAATTTCATTCCAGGTGCTCACGGTTTGTCCAGGTAATGCACAGGTACGACCTTCAAGTGCTCCAACTGCTTCTGTTTCTGCTACACCGTCCTCGACCTGCCCAGCTGCTGTCCAGATTCTACTTTCAGTTTGTCTTGTCTGCTCCATCATCAGGTACGTTCTCCTCACTGCATGGGTAGCTGCAGCAGATCGTGCAACATACTCCCGCTGCACTGCTCTGCAACGTTACGCCATCCCTGCGCTTGACCTCTGCCCAGCTTTGCACAAACCATGTCGAGCCGATGCTGCTTCAGTCATCTTGTTCTTGCTACGCACCTCTTACCCAGTGAACATGGACTGCTATTCTGCATTACATCTCCTCTTACATCAGCACACACCAATCTATACTGACATTCTCTGCTCTCTCCGTCTGCACTGTATCACTGCAGCTGCCTCTGGACCAGCTATCTGTGTCCTTAGCGGCACACACAGTGCTCAGTCCCTTATGCGCTTCACCAGTCACCTTTTCACACACCTATGGCAGTAAAACAGCTGCTCAGCAACCAAAAACTCCCAACAGACTGGAGACGAGACGGAGAATGGAGACAAGATCTGAACTTGAGCTTAGTTGCACAACCTCTTCACCCTTCAGCTGCAACCTACCCATGTCTACACAGTAGCTCAACTATGTCTTGCAAACTAGGAGCAACCTATAAACAAAACAACGAAACCAAAGCATGGACAAAAACACAATAACCAGAAACGTTAAGGTGAACAATGCTAAGAGTTCAAAAAAGAGCAAAACAGAGAAGGAAAACTGCCTAGTCACGGTTTACGGCTTAGAACAACAAATCACCATTCTACTGCATCTGCGTTAATAGCTTATGCCTCTTCCTATTTCTGAATGCTCATCACACTACCACCTTCATCCTATACTCGTAGCAACAAATCAGCAGCTCCTTAGATAGAAAAAAACTGCACCGAAAACCAACAAAAGAACCAAAAACAACCAGAAGTTCTCGGTTGCGGGAAACGTTAACTATGAACCCAGAAACTCAGCCTAAAAAATGCAGCAAACAGTACGATTCATTGTAGAAAAAAATGATAGAAAAACAAAATAACAAATGGAAATAGATAAACTAGATTATGCTAATGTTTAAACTTTAAGCAAATTAAAATCAAAACCAAAAGAAAAGTGCAGAGAAAAGCATGGGAAGATTGGAAGGATGTATTGCTGTCACCAGCTCCTTCAACAACCCGATGCAACTGTAAAGAGAGACTGAAATCATCAAGCACACAAGCTGCTCAAATCAGTCTTGAATCAAATCAGTTGCATCGTGAGAGCAAGAAGAGAAAAATAAAAATGTAGCTAGATGAACAGTAGAAGAAAACTTAGTAACTGAAAAGAACTTGCTTCATAAAAAAAAATTGAAAATGACAAAGTAAAAGTGTTTAAATCATGCTAAAACAACAATGCTTAAAGAAAAATAAACTAACGGAAACTCAAAAAGGAAACAAGAAAATAAAACATAGCAATGAAAATTTAATCTAAAATAAAACTATTCTAAAAACTACTCCTAAATTACTCTACACTACTCCTATTCTACCCTACTTACCCTACTTCTACTTGATTTTTTTCAATTGCCATCATATTCTATTTATACACACACTTAGGGGTACAATGGTAATTTTTCCATCCTAGATGAGTTGGCATTGTTTGGCCACTTGTCTTCCTTTGATTTGCTTGTAGAGTATATATTTTTACGTCATCAGTCTTTTTGTCCAATTGGTTGTGCGATGTGGCCCGGCGTGTGTCTTCTATAAGGTTCGCAAGGTGTCCGTCAATCTTATTATTTCGGAGCGAATAAAATACAGACACCTAGCATCATGCATGTCCAGATGACTGGTGATTCGATCTGCAAATTGGAAGTGGTCCAGTCTCCTTTAGCCCGTTTTCAACCCAATTTTGACTGAAACGACTGAGTTTCATCTGGATTTAATTTACCTGCACATTAAAGAATTTTAATTAAATAAAGGGGATTATTAATAAAATAATATGAGATTAAATAAATAATTAGGAAATTAAGCACAAATAATTCTATTAAAAATAGAATTATCACATGGCAGATACAAAGGGGTATAGAGACGGACTTTGAATTGAGTTTAAATGGCTTGTTGAGGTTTCGAGGTAGGATATGTGTTCCCAATGATCCAGAGGTCAGGAAGTTGATCTTAACAGAGGCTCACTTATCGAGGTATACAATACATCCAGGAAATATAAAGATGTATCAAAACCTGTGAAAAGTTTATTGGTGGTCTGGGATGAAGAAAGACATTGCTGAATATGTCGCTAAGTGTCTCGTTTGTTAGTAGGTGAAGGTAGAGTATCAGAAACCTGTAGGGTTATTGCAGCCTCTACCGGTACCGACTTAGAAGTGGGAACACGTCACCATGAATTTTGTGATGGGATTACCGAGGACCCACAGAGGTCACGATGCCATATGGGTGATTGTGGATCGTTTGACGAAATAAGCCCATTTTCTAGCTATGAGAACTACTACTGATACTTTGAGCCAGTTAGTGAACTTGTATGTGCGCGAGATAGTGAGGCTACATGGAATTCCAGTGAGCATTGTTTCTGATAAGGATGTCCGCTTCACTTCCCACTTTTGGGAACGTTTTCAGGAAGCGATGGGGACCCAGTTGAGTTTTAGCACCATGTTTCATCCTCAGATAGATGGTCAGTCAGAGAGGACTATACAGACCCTAGAGGATATGTTGAGAGTGTATGCATTGGATTTGGAGGCTCATGGGATGACCATTTGCCACTCGCAGAGTTCATCTATAATAACAATTTTCATGCGAGTATCGGGATGACACCATATGAGGCATTGTATGGACGTAGATGTCGTTGCCCTATTGGATGGGAAGAGGTTGGTGACAGATAGATTTTTGCTCTAGACTTAGTGCAGCAAGCATCTAAGGACGTCCAATTGATATGTGAGAGATTACAGACAGCTCAGAGCTGACAAAAGAGTTATGCTGACAGGAGACGAAGACCACTAGAGTTTAACGTGGGTGAGTCAATGTTTTTGAAGGTTTCTTCCTTGAAGGGGATTATGAGATTTGGGCAGAAGGGAAAGTTGAGCCCGGGATATAGATGGCCATTTGAGATACTTGATAAGGTGGGAGATAAGGCTTATAGGTTGGCATTGCCACCAAAGTTAGCGAGCGTACATAACGTCTTACACGTATCCATGTTACGGAAGTATAACCCGGACCCGATGCATGTGAAAAGATATGAGCCATTGAAGCTCAATGAGGGTATGACATACGTTGAGAAGCCGGTTCAGATATTGGACAGGAAAGAGAAGGTGTTAAGGACAAAGACAATTCCTTTGGTGAAAGTTCTTTGGCAAAATCACACTGTGGAAGAGGCCACAAGGGAATTGGAAAGTTTGATGCGGGAGAAGTATCCTGAGTTGTTCACGGAATGATTGGTTCAAATTTGGAGGATTAAATTTTCTAAGTAGGGGAGAATGTGAGACCCCGTATAGGTTAAGCCTTATATATATATATAATGTAAATGAATTCATACGTATGGTGATATACTTGTAATGTGAAGTATATGTGATGTAAGTCCATAAGTTTAATGTACACACTTGTAATAAGAGTTGTGATTGTACGTACAAGTTATATTATGTATGAATATAAAGAAATGGACTTAAACATGTGAAGAATGTAAGTAAAATGGATTATGAGTAGTATGGTAAAATGGAAGGAGGATTGCATAAGTTGTGCAGTTCCATCTGGTTTATATTAAGTACCTTTGGTTATACAAAGATTTCACACAAGTTTTAATAGGTATAAAGTATGAATAAATGCCATTTTCAAGTCTCAAAGATGATTGGATGAGAAAATGACCATGGCAACAAAATTTATGAAGTTTGGTATGGTTGCTGCAGAAAAACTGCAGAAAATCTAGAAATATGAATGACAGATCGATCTTATAGGATGAGAGATCGATCTGGAAGAGCCAAAATGCTCTTATTTTGAGCTATGGAACAGGACAGATCGATCTCCAATGGAGTCAGATCGATCTCCTAAACATTCTGTAAAATGCATATCGATCCTTAATGGAACAGATCGATTTCCCTTAGCTCTCGGGTTGGAGCAGATCGATCTCCCTTAGCTCTCGGGTTGGAGCAGATCGATCTCCCCTAAGACCATATCGATCTCCTTAAGCTACTGTCTGAGACAGATCGATCTCATGCCTTCAAAATGTAGTGGAAAAAAGAGATTTTAAGGGGACCAGATCAATCTCATATCTCGACAGATCGATCTCATCAAGCTAAATCTATAAATAGGAGCAGTTGAAATATGTATTTCACGAGAACAACCATTCCCTTTCCATTTTTCAACCTAAAACCTAGATTTCCCTCTCTAAAATCTGCCCATTTTCAAGAAGATTTGAGGGAAGGCTATTAGACACAAAGTTGTTCACATTAAGGAGAAGAACAACATAGCTTGGAGGCATTGCCCCATTTGTTGTCTTGAAGGAGTTAAGAGCATTTTCATTTGGAGTGAGAAGGAAATCCAAAGAGGTAAGTTTCTAAAGCACCTACCCAAGTACATTTGTTTAGTTATTAATTATGAAGTTGATTGGTGTGCTTATTGACAGTAGAAATAATCTAGAATACCATGGAATGATTATAACCTAGAAATGGGTTAGTATGAGAAAGTTGAATGTAGTAGAATAAATGATGAATAGGATATCTTTTGGTGATAATGGTGTTGTGGGTATGAATTTATGACAATGTTATAGAATAAATTGGGAGACTTGCCTAAAAAGGGGTAAAACGTGTATTTAAGGCATTGGGTAATATGTATAGTTGAATATGAGTTAGTGACGTTAACTCAAGTGATTTGTGAAATGATTGGCAGCTCCTGAGGATACATCGGAGCAAGTTAGGCTAAGAGCCCGAGAAGCATAAAGGAAGAGAGCCGCACCCCAAGTAAATCGAGGTAAGGGAATTGTGTGGACTCTTAGAGATATCTATGCGCAATTTGGGCGCTTAAATGTTTTGCTAGAATGCATGTGACATTAGGAAAATGAAAGTTGGGTGATTGAAGGGTAAAGAGTTGGGTTTTTGAGAAATGTGCATGAAAATAAAAGCATGAAGCTTTGAAAACCCTGTTTTGATGCTTTTTAGCAAGTGATGGGTAGGTCGGCAATATTTGAAATGATTTGCAAAAGAAATGATGTGATTTGGTTGATAACCATGTTTTGCAAAGATTGGGCCACCTACGTGATTTTTTTGAGAATAAAAGTGTGCTAGAGTATGACTCGCACGAGATTTGATGTGTTTTATACGCATGAGTACTGGAGCTTAGCTTGCACTAGTTTTTCACATGGATTTTATGATGTTGTGCTAGAGTGGAACTTGCACAAATTTTATACTGGTTTTAGCATGGTGCTAGAGCATAGCCCGCATTAGATGCCCACCATACTTGATGTCGTGCTAGGAGCTTCGAGTAGACTAGGTGTTGCACCGATTAAATAGGCTCGCACGAGCATTTTTGAGATTTGGACATGTTGATAGCTGTGTTAGGAGCTTCGTGTAGACAGGACGTCGTACCGACTAAATAGGCTCACACATGCGTTTTTGAGATGTGGCGTGATATGATGTGTTGATATGGGTCCACGGAGTACGTTATACCGTGCATGTAGTATAGAGTACGTTGTACCATGTTGAGATTGTGTTATGCCATCTTCGGACAAGTTCTACTATGGACCGTTGGGTTGGACTTAACCCACCTCCCGTGTGGAAACAGACAGTGGTGATACCCCGTACACCTTATCAGTGTTGCCTGGGATCACAGGATATGGCCATAGTCCTCGAGGAGATTTCCCTTATTGTATTGCCTATCTCACATGTCTTGTTTATGAATAAATCCATGTTTTGAAATGCTTTGTGGGTCAGGACAGTCCAAGGGAAGGGGATGAATCCTGACCAGTGGTGATTTTATTGAGATGAGAAAGGATGTTAATGGTTTTAAAGTGCACTGATGCATGATGATTAATGTCATGCTTTATTTGTGAAATACGCATGATGATTTATGCCATGTTTTAAATTTAATTTGTGCACTGAACTAAATAGCATGAATTACTTTACATGCCATTGACACAAGCATGAACTAATGCTTTTGAGTTGTGAATGAGAATCGTGTGGTTTTGAGCATGGCATCACGATCACGTAGATAGTGCAGTATCTACTTGTTCGCATGATTGTCTTACTGAGCGTGTGGTTTAGTCACCCCCCTTATTTTCCCCTCTCTACAGAGACTTGAGTATAGACTGAGAGCGACTGGAGGCTTTCCATTTTAGTATCCGTAGCATCCCATCACTTAAGGTATACACACTGATGTAATTTTGTATCTAAACTCTCGATAGCACAGCAGCATTTTGTATGTAACTATTAGGGATGTAAAGCAATGTAAACACATGTAAACAACACTGATTTATTTATACAAGTGTTTATCGTATTTTAAAATGCAAATTAAATTGGTATGGTGGAATGAGATAGATATTGACACACAGCTCAACTGTTGAGGAGAGTAGCTGTTCACGATCGTAATAAGGTAAGAATGAAATATTTATTAATATTTGAAAAGCGAAAAAATTTGTATGTATTTTGGTAAGTTGAGGGTCGTGACATAATCATCCCAGAAGCTTCCAAAATCCAGCACACACACTCTCAACATATCCTCCAGGGTCTGTATAGTCCTCTCTGACTGACCATCTGTCTGAGGATGAAAAGAGGTACTAAAACTCACGTGAGTCCCCATCGCTTCCGAAAATGTTCCCAGAAATAGGAAGTGAAGTGGGCATCCTGATCAGAAACAATGCTCACTGGTACACCATGTAACCGAACTATCTTTCGAACATACAAGTTCGCCAATTGACTTAGAGTATCAGTAGCCCTCATGGCCAAAAAATAGGCTGACTTCGTCAATCGATCCACAATAACCCAAATAGTCTCATGAGCTCTATGGGTCCTCGGTAATCCCATTACAAAATTCATAGTGACGTGCTCCTATTTTCTTGTCAGTATAGGTAGAGGTTGCAATAATCCTGTAGGCTTCTGATGCTCTACCTTCACCTACTGATAGATGAGACATCTAGCGACATATTCAGCAATGTCTCTTTTCATTCCAGACCACCAATAAATTTTTCAAAGGTTTTGATACATCTTAGTACTCCATGGATGTATCGTGTACTTCAATGAGTCGGCCTCTGATAAGATCAATCTTCTGATCTCTGGATCCTCAGGAACACATACTCTGCCCCTGAACCTCAATAATCCATCAGTACTCAGTTCTAAATTAGTACCCGCATCTGCCTGTATCTGACTCAATCAGTCGATACACTGTCGATCGCTCTGTTGAGCCTGTCGAAAACGACTGATCAATTCTAGCTCCAATCTCAAACTAGCCACAATATCAGATCTTTCTATATTAGGTGGGGTTACATCTAAACTGAGGTTCGTAAATTGTTCCAACAACTCGTGTTCTCGTACCATCATATAAGACACTAACCCGAGGTTTTTCTTGCTCAAGGCATCGGTAACTACATTTGCCTTACCGGGTGGTACATAATTTCACAATCATAATCCTTAAGGAGTTCGAGCCATCTCCTCTATCTCATATTTAACTCTTTCTGCGAGAACATGTGCTTAAGGCTCTTATGATCTGTATAAACTTAAAATTTCTCACTATAGAGATAGTGGCGCCATATTTTTAAAGCAAACACTACGGCCGCCAACTCCAAATCATTTGTTGGATAGTTCCTCTCGTGATCCTTCAGTTGTTTGGATCCATAGGCAACTACCTTCTCATCCTGCATAAGTACACAGCCCCATCCTTGGTGTGATGCATCTGCATACACCGAGAAACCTCCTGAGCTAGTAGGAATGGTGAGAATCGGAGCAGTGGTAAACCGACGCTTAAGCTCCTGAAAACTCCTCTCACATGCCTCATCCCACACAAACTTAACATCTTTCCACGTGAGGCGTGTCAACGGAGCAGTTAGTCTGGAGAAACCCTCTACAAATCTTCGATAATACCCTGCCAATCCCAAAACTTCTGATCTCAGTAACAGTCTTGGGTTGTTCTCACTATATAATTGCCTCAATCTTGGATGGATCCACTGATGCCCCATCCTTCGATACGACGTGGCCCAGAAATGAGATATGCTCCAACCAAAAGCTACATTTACTGAGTTTGGCATATAATTTTTTCTCTCAGAGGGTCTGCAGAACTAACCTCAAATGCTACTCATGCTCTTCCCTGAACTTGGAATATACCAAAATATCATCTATGAATACAATCACAAATTGGTCTAGGTATGGCTTAAATACATCATTCATCAATGCCATAAATGCTGCGGGGGCATTCGTCAATCCGAATGGCATCACCAAAAACTCGTAGTGGCCATAACGGGTACAGAATGTTGTCTTGGGTACATCTCCACTCCATATCCTCAACTGATGGTACCCTGACCGCAGATCTATCTTTGAAAATACTTGGGCTCCTCGGAGCTGATCCAATAAATCATCGATGTGTGGAAGGGGGTACTTGTTCTTAATGGTGGCCTTATTCAACAACTGGTAATCTATACAGAGTCGGAGGCTTCCATCCTTCTTCCTTACAAATAGAACCGGAGCTCCCCAAGGTGAGACGCTCGGTCTAATAAACCCCTTCTCTAGCAACTCTTGCAACTGCTTCTTCAGCTTTTTCAACTCTATCGGAGCCATTCTATACTGCGATTTCGATATCAAAACCCATACAGAAACGAAAAGGGCAGCCTGTAATGCCCTAGCGAGCGACTAAAGAATAGTTTGTTTTCTCAGAGAAAATGTTGTATCATGTGACCATACCGAATTCACACCTCCATCCAAGCGTTCTCGAAGTGCGAGGATTTCCTTTCAATGAGGCAGATCCGCATTAGCTCTATGAATTGTTCCCTGTTGTGAGAGCTTTAATTGTGCGAGATTCAAGTTAGGATTCTGACCGAGGCAGAGGGGCTAGGCCTTGAGCTGGGTAGACGGGTGGTAGCCTTGGTAATTCGTCCAGAAAGACATCAAGAAATTTTGTAATCACTGGAATGTCTCTCAATTCTGGGTGTGCTTTATTTATGTCAACCATGTATGTAATGAACCCTTCACATTATCCTTTCCATCGTTAGTCACATCAACATACACAACTGATAAATAAATTCATCTCTCAAGTATTATGAATTTAAATTATACTATTCTCATTTATAAAGATCATGTCATTTCATTTCTTTTCATCAAAGTTTACAATAAGGTTGTCTAATCTTGAAAACATCAAAGTCTTGGCATGACAATCCATAACAACACAATTTGCAGCCAGCCAATCCATTCCTAGGATTACATCAAAATCATTCATATTCAATAAAATTAAATCGGCTGCCATTTCTTTCCTTCTATCCTCAACTTACAATTCCTATATACATGCTCAGTCAACTGACTATCATTCATAGGGGTTGAAATCATCAACATCTTATCTAGCAGTGTGGGTTTTACATGCTTCAACAATTTATGTACAAAGGATGGCGAGATGAAGGAAGCATGGCACCAGGATCAAACAATACAAATGCTTCTAAATCAAAGATTTGGATGGTACCTTTAATCACATCCGTCGATGCGTCTGCGGTGTCCTGGTCCAGTGCGTGCACTCGTCCTCTGCTTACCCCACTTCCTGTTTCCATTTTTCCTTAGCTATAGCCCTCCTCCTTGAAGTAGCTGTCTCAACTGGAGGTCTCTCTAGCTCCTTGCTCTTTTGTGGGGTAGTCTCAATCATCTCAGGATAATAACTCGAAATATGCCCTGGCCTCCCACATTTATAGCACAAAATAGGGGGTATCTGACATGGCTTAGTTCCATGAAATCGACCACATCTCCTACACTGATCGGTAGTAGGTCATGGTCCACCAATAACCATACCACTCGGTGCAGTAAAAGCCGGGTACACAGGAGGTCTAGCAGCTCTCTCCTGCACCTCCTCAATCTTAGGTCTCTTCTCGAAAAATCTCTGGCCTCCTCTCTTGGCCACTCTATCAATCTTAGATCTCTTCCAGTCTCTATCCTTCCAACCACTAATCTTCCTAAACTCGGAGGCATTCTTCTCAAAATCCTACTCACATAACTGTGCCATATGCACTGCTTCCTCATAAGTGTGAATATCAAAGGGAGCTAACTTAGTCCGGATGGCCAATCTCAATCCATCAACGAACTTTTGGACTTTTTGAGTCTCACTACCCATCGTATCAAGGTCATATCTCCCCAAAGACATAAATCTCGACTCATATTCATCCATAGTACTGTTCCCCTAAACCAAATTCATAAATTTCATCCGTAATTTCCTCTGTACGGTGGCTGGGATGTACTGCCTCCTAAAGGCCTCCAGAAATATCTCCCAAGTGATCTTAGATGTCGAGCCATCAGAATAGACTCGGTGGATCTCCACTAGTGCTCAGCCTCGCCATTTAGCATAAACACGGCAAAGGCTACCTTCTCAACCGATGTGCATCTGAAGAACCTATACAGTTTCTCCATCTCATACACTCAATCCTCCATAATAACTGGGTCCTTCACCCCTCTAAATACTGGAGGTTTCAACTCCTGAAATTGCCTCAATCTGCCCAAGTCACAATCATAGCTGAAATCATTGCCGCTCGGCTGTGGAGCGATAGGAGAAGCTGTATCCTAAATTAGGGGTGTAACAGTCTCTGTAGCCTAAGGTCTCTCTGCCTCTGCAGCTGCCTGTCCAGTAGTAGTAGGCTGGCTACGGGACCTCGTCTGTCACCAGCACCCAATGCCTGTGTGACTATCTCCACTAGGCTCTCTATACTCCGCTCTATTCTGGCAAAGCATGCCTCTGTATCCCCTGATCTCTCAGCAGGGTCCTATGGAGCCTGGTCAGTCAATGGCTCTGCACGGCCTTCGAGCCTACCTCTACGGCCTCTAGCACGTGCACCTACCCCTCTACCTCGACGTGTAATAGGCATAGTGTCTAACTTCCTGTATTCATAATCATTTATTAGACTCAATCCATCACGGTATACACAGTTATATCTAAACAAAAGCACAGTAATATGGGGATGTAATTTTTTTTCTACGTTTTATTACTGACTCACATCAGGCCAACTTAGCTCTGAAATCAATCTTTGTCACGACCCTCTTTATCCAATTCGTCTAAAAATCACTACAAATTTTTTACGTACTTTTCATTTTTCTTACCCGGTCGCGAACATTCTTACCACTACACAGTTGGGCTGTGAGTCAATAATAATCATCCCTTACCATTTATTTTCCAATTTATCAAAAGAAATGTCATTCATTTGAAAATTGAGTTATACACTTATACATGACATGTTATCTAACTTTTACATCTCCACATTACAATTCAAAATAACTACTGTGCCTTTACATGTTTAGATACAAAAAGAATTCCTGTGTGTATACCTTTTGATGATGGAGTGTAGCGGATATCCAAACTATGATGTCTCAGTCCTTCACAAGGCTACTGTGCACGCTCTGTAGGGGGAAAGTAGAGGGATGAGCAACCACACGCTCAGTAAGGCAATAATGCAAGCATGGTAGATAACTACTCTATCTACATGCTGATAGTGTTATGCATAAATCATTTATAATTGGAGCATGAGGAAATAAAACTATGCCACATGTATATACATATATCATTTATTGAAAATCATGAAATAGGCATATAAAACATGGAAAGATCAACATGTAAAACCATTTCATGCTCATTCTCATTAAAACTCATCACAAAAGGGAAATTCATTTAAGAAACATCCTTTAAGATTCATCTCTTTATCAAAACACATTAAAATCTCATCACAATCACTTCTCTGTCACAAATATAATCATCATTTCTCAAATAAAATCCCACAAGGCTCGACCCCTCCCTCGGGTCTACCCTGGACAATCACAATCACACTAAGTGTGTAAAACCATGTGGTATTATGTAATATTAAGTGAGACAGGTCACTATATCTCAAGGACTATGTTGACCAACTATGTCATCAATCATCCCAGACCACACGGATCCCGGTGTACGGGGTATCATGCTGGAATGAAGGTGGGTTAGTTCTCCGCCAGACTTTCACATCAGTATGTCAACCACGCGGTACAACGTACTTCATGTGATATACACGGTACAACGTACTCCGCGGACCCATATCATGGTTGGGGGTGCCAGCCGTAGGTCTTATCTATCCCATACCAAGTGTAACCTATAGTCTCAAGTGCACGTGGAGCTTTTCGTATCCATGTAAGAGAGCCTCCCCACCAACAGAGCCTCTCCACCCCATCGGGCTTAAGGATCCTACTGTAAGAGAGCCTCCCTACCGAACAGAGCGTCCCCACCCCGTCGGGCTTAAGGATGTAGGACTTGAGGATCTTACCGCTTCCACGGCATCATACATACCACAGTGTGAAAACCTGTGCGAGCTAAGATTTAGCACGATTCATGCATCATCAATAAATTACCTCGTACGAGCAACGCTCTAGTACGACATTTATGCATAAATTCATGAGAAAACCACGTACGAGCATAGCTCCAGTACGATTATATGCATAAGAAAATCCATCGAAATACACGTACGAGCTGAAGCTCTAGTACGATTTATAAAACATCATCATAGTTTCAAATCAAGGTGCGAGCTAAGCTCCAGCATGTTTCATACAAGTGAAAATATCAAAATCCAGTGCGAGCGAGGCTCCAGCACGATTTAACTCACATAACACGATAAGTGGCTCATATACAACCAAAACCATCTCAAAACCATGATTAGCACCTCACATGTGCTATTTCAAAAAATCATTCAAACACTAGCCAGCCTATCCGTTGATTTGTTTAAAACAAAGCAATGTGTTTCTCAAATCATCAAAACATGTGATTTATGCATTTATTAGCCTTACTATCCCCTTTTCAAGAATCATTTCAGAAACCAAATCATATACATACTCGTAGCTATTCACACATACCAACAATCATTGTCTTAAATAATCGTGCATTTTATAATACCCTATATTCACCCACTAGATCAAAATACAAGCAGCTATCTCTATATACTCACAGAATTCCCTTACTTGGAATCGCGTCGCGTGATTCCACTTCCTTAGAGCTGCTTACTTGTGTTGTTCGATTCGTCTCCAATGAACTGTCCAGAACTGCACAAAATCGTATATCGTACCAATTTAGTCCAATACAACACAACTCTTGTGTTTACTATAGTCGACTTTCCCTATAGTTTCCATTAACGCTCATAAGGCCTCGTTTTGTTGCTCTACTCATATCTCGAGTCTATTGATTTTTTTAGGCCTATTGATTCATACTAAATCGATATTAAGTCGATATTAAGCTCATAGTGTTCATATTTCATCATTTACTTCACTATGACATTTTGTCAAACACCTCAAATACTCATTTTCACAATTGGACAATTCTTGCAATACAGTTACATTTAACCATCTCAAATCATTCACATTATTTCCATAACAACTTAGCCTAATCCATAAATCATCAACTCATTCAAATCATCATTTCTCACATTAACTCATTTTATTTTCTAGGTCACCCTAGTTCCATCACATCCTAGGTAGTTTCAATCATTAATACATCACCCAATCAACTCACAATAGCATTTAAACAAATATACATTTGACTTGGTGTATTAGAAACTCACCTATTTGGATTTCCTTCTTGCTCTAAATGGAAATGCTCCTTACTCCTTCAATCCAACAAATGGGGTAATAACTCTAAACTATGTTGTTCTTCTCTTGGATATAAACAACTTTGTATCTAATAGCTTCCCCTTAAATCTTCATGAGAATGGGTGGATTTAGGAGTGAGAAAGCTAGGTTTTAAGATTGAAATGGAAGAGAAGGGTTTAATCTCGTGAAATACAGATTCAACTGCTCCATATTTATAGAATTGGCTTGATGAGATCGATCTGCATAGGGTAGAGATCGATCTGGTCCTCCTAAATTCCTCATTTTCACGACATTTTAAAGGCATGAAATCGATCTATCGAAGGCTGGAGATCGATCTGCTTTAGTAAATGAGATCGATTGGCTTCAGTGAATGAGATCGATTTGTCTTAGGCATAGAGCTAAGGAGATCAATCTGACCTTAAAGGAAGATCGATCTACTCCAACCCGAGAGTTAAAGAGATCAATCTGCTTGAATGGGGGATCGATCTGCCTCTTCCAACCTGCTAGATTTTGCATTCTTCAGGCCATGAGATCGATCTCTCCTTGCATGGGATCGATCTGGCCTTCATCCTGCACCCTTTTTGCTGCAATTTCCTCATTCAAACTCATACTTAATCACCTCCACATTCATTCATCATTCCAATCACACTTAGAATTTCGAAAACATATATTTCTTATGATTCATACATAATTCAATTTGTTTGTACATCATATAGTTATATACATTGCACCAAAATTAAGGGTCTTACAAATACATTTAGTATATAATTTTAGTTAATAATATTTTGATTGTAACATGTAATACAATTTATTTTACCTTTCCAATAAAGAAAGATATATAAGAAAAACAACAATATTATTTGTTTCATTAAAATTTTCTATTCTTATCTTTTATTGTTTACGTAATTCCATAACTATATAAATATCAATTTTTTAACATTTAATTTATAGCCTAAAATTAATAAAAAGCATAATGTATGTATTTTCTTTTTTCAATTTGAGCAATTGTTCATAGTTAAAATTAGCTTTAATATTATTGATTACCATTAACTATATATATAATATCATATATGCACTAAATTATATTATTTTTAAATATTTTTAGTTACTGTTACTTTTATATATGTACTTTGCGAATCAATTCAAAAATTTTGATGGTAATTTTTTATTTAACTTAGATTATATATAGCTAGACATACATCGTCAGCCATCTTTGCTGGGATACAATGAAAAACTAATGAAATATTCAAATACATTTTAAGATCCTAATTGAAAATGGTTAAAATTACCTTACCAATGTAATACAACAAGCAATCCTGCATTATATACGTAAGTATATTGACATACTATCTAAGAAACATTCAAACTTGATAAATAACGGAGTTTGTTTCTTTGCTACTAAGAACTAAAGTAAAGTTCTCTCAATTCTATAAAAAAAAACACTTATTACTGTCTTATGTTGTTTTTGCAGTATGAGATATCTTTTTAACATATCAAACAAAGTTCAAATTGTAAAATAGATTAAATCTTACATATAATAATTTATGTTTAAAACTTTGTAATTAAAATATGTTTCAAAATACACATACTTATCATATTTATTTACCTTTTCTAAATAAGGTGAAATACTTAATTAAACATTAACTTTATCTTAAGAAGTACTCAAAAAAAAAAAATTAGAGTTCGAAATTCTTAAACCACTGCTTCTTTTACTAAAGAAACTACATCGTTTTTGTGTTTCTTATTCTAGTCTCCTTCTTTCCCTTATTCTTAAATTCAGGTTCCCCAGCCGTCCCTCAAAAAATTCACAATACTCTCTATTTTCTTGAAACTCGGAACTGTTCAAGTTCACCTCAGATCTAATTCCATACCAGGAACTCAAGCCATCTCCAAATGCCTACAATCCTCATCCCTCGCCATTGTTGATCAGTTCGTTCGCGAGCTCTACCGCCTCGTTTTGAACTCAAAACTGGACCTCTCTCTGGCTTTCTTGGAGCTCCAATCAGTTTTGGAAGGATCCGAGTAGAAATTCGCCCCATTCTTCGTGAAATCATTAAGCTTCGTCGATCGGATCGGGTAGGATCGAATGTAGTAACAGGTCATGGAAGCCTGAGTCCCCATGAAGATCACCCATTCATCAAGGTTTACGTTAAGATAAATTCAATTATCATTATAACCATCCTCATCATTATTATTGCTTTTCTAATGATTTATTTATTAAAAATTGCAGATTTTTTTGTCTTAAAGAGGGGTTGAATCGGAACTTTTAAATCAAATTTTGTTATTTTTGGCAAAAAATAAGGGATTTGGAACAGTGGAAGTTTGTGAATTCTTGAGACTTTCTTTTCTATGAAATTTTCAATTATAAGAATACATTTCTTGGATTCTTCATTGTTTTTGTTTGTTAGGCGGTTAACTTCAACAATGGTTTCATTTTGTTGCTCTATTCATAACGAGGGAGTGCCTATTTTCAGGTTACTTATAGATTGCCTGAAATACTTCCCTCTCAAAAGCTTAGAGGTAAGTTTACTTGTTTCCACTTTTTAATCACTTTCTTTTTGCTTTGAGAAGAAAATAAATAAGTAATGCCTTTGGAAAATAAAAGGTAATAAGTTTAACTAAATAAATTAAGAAATTTAACTTTTGCTAAGTAGAAAGCAATTAGCAAAAATAAAGAAATGCCCTTTTAATTGTTTCCTAATTAAGTTATGTTGATTAATTTTCAAATTAAAAAGTTCATGTTATGTTGAATATGGGTTTTCCTTAAGTAAAATCAAGTTTTGATTTTTAAATTTGTTTCTTTTTTAAGTTTTAAGTTTATGGTCTCTTTGAAGTTGCATTTTGATTAGGTACTACATATTTCCAATCAGTTTTGGAAGGATCCGAGCAGAAATTCGCCCCATTCTTCGTGAAATCATTAAGCTTCGTTGATCGCATCGGGTAGGATCGAATGTAGTAACAGGTCGTGGAAGCCTGAGTCCCATGAAGATCACCCATTCATCAAGGTTTACATTAAGATAAATTCAATTATCATTATAACGATCCTCATCATTATTATTGCTTTTCTAATGATTTATTTATTAAAAATTGCAGATTTTTTTGTCTTAAAGAGGGGTTGAATTGGAACTTTTAAATCAAATTTTGTTATTTTTGGCAAAAAATAAGGGATTTGGAACAGTGGAAGTTTGTGAATTCTTGAGACTTTCTTTTCTTTGAATTTTTCAATTATAAGGATACATTCCTTGGATTCTTCATTGTTTTTGTTTGTTAGACAGTTAACTTCACCAATGGTTTCATTTTGTTGCTCTATTCATAACGAGGGAGTGCCTATTTTCAGATTACTTATAGATTGCCTGAAATATTTCCCTCTCAAAAGCTTAGAGGTAAGTTTACTTGTTACCACTTTTTAATCACTTTCTTTTTGCTTTGAGAAGAAAATAAATAAGTAATGCCTTTGGAAAATAAAAGGTAATAAGTTTAACTAAATAAATTAAGAAATTTAACTTTTTCTAAGTAGAAAGCAATTAGCAAAAATAAAAAAATGCCCTTTTAATTGTTTCCTAATTAAGTTATGTTGATTAATTTTCAAATTAAAAAGTTCACGTTATGTTGAATATGGGTTTTCCTTAAGTAAAATCAAGTTTTGATTTTTAAATTTGTTTCTTTTTTACGTTTTAAGTTTATGGTCTCTTTGAAGTTGCATTTTGATTAGGTACTACATATTTCCGATCCCTCTAAAGAACTTAAGGACTTTTTAAATTCGAGAAATTTTTTTGTAAATCCCCTTCTCCACCAAACCTTAAGCACTTAAGGACATGCCATCCTGATTTTGGCTTTATTGGAATCTTCTTACATGTTTCTGCATTATTGATGAACAGGTTTTAGCTACAATAATCTTTAGATGTGATATAGTCGTACTTCTTTGACATCTTACTTCTTTAGTGGAATCTATAGCATTGATTACAGAAGTCTCCAATCTGTTTTCTATGCATTCTTTTAAATAATCATTGTTTATGGTTGAAAAATCTGTCTTGGCAAAGTCTTGAGGACTTATAGTGAAGCACCGTGGTGAAGGACGCAATGAGCATGAAGCAAGTAGGCGTTTGAAAAGTGAGTTACTTGTACAGCTGATGATTTTTTCTTAAAAATGTTTTCTTTTTTGTGGGCATAAATTTGTATTAGGTGTGTGCGTGTGGTTATAATAAAATTTGGATTGATAATTCATGCATATTAATTAGATACAACAGCGCTGAACAGTGGTGATCCGATAGAACGCATCTGCTATTATGAAGGCCAACTAGAGCGAAGATCAGAGAAAATGGTCCAACTCAAAGGTAGAAAAATATCAGCTGTATTTCAAACTGATCAAGTACATATCATTACACTCTACTCCTTTCATTCTTGGCTTTTGTGGAGTACTTTTGATGTATATAGGTATTCAAACCCATTTTCACTGTCTTGTTTTGTAATTGTACATATGGGAGGATTGTCCTAATTGAATGTGGTGATATTGACATTCTGTATAACTAGAGTTTGTTGTTTGGTCTAAAAGGAAAAAAATTAGATACCTTGTAGGAATGATGAACATAGTTTAGAAAGATACTTGGTGGTATAAATATCACAAGTTTGTTTTAGTTATATCTTTCTCTCTAGCATCAAGTGACTTAATCATCACTAGTAATTAAACTATAAGAATTTTTGTCCTTATTAGAAGATTATTTGCATAGAACTTGGTTAGAATCTTAGAGACTTAAACTAATTGTGCAGTAGCTTTAACTTTTAAAAACTGTTATTTTGGCAAAAACTTGCGATAATTAGTACTTAATTATTTTAAAAAGGTCAAAAGGATATGTATGGTGCCCTTTAGGAAAAACAATAATTTACATTTAAGTAATTTAACTAAAATAGAGAACATAATTGATAGGTCTTTTCCTTGAATAATTTCTTAGTTTGTAATCATTTGGTAAGTTATTAATCTTATCATCTTTTAATATTAATTTATTATTTTGTTTTTCCAATTATGTAATAATTATATTTATCATTTTTTTAATAATTGTTTATCGCAGTTTCAAGTAACATAATCTCACCACCAAGACAATCACCTTCAACAGAAGAATTGGATTGAGAGCTACAATACACGCTTGTACTAGTTATTTCCTAGATTTGGTACATTTTGTTTCAAATTTTTAAATTTGTTATGTGATCATCTTTCTTTATTTAAGTTCGTGATAATAGACTATGGATTGTATTAGTTTTACTTTATTTTGGACAAAATTATTTTTATATGATTTTACAAACTTTATAAGTTTTACTTTATTTTATTAATTTTGCATTAACAATATTATTTACATTTGATTATAAGAGAAAAAATATAAAAATTATTGATAATAAAAAAAAAGAGATGCAATATGATCGCGACATTAAATATTTCGTCACTTAAAAATAAATTTATAACCATCTTTAGTGATATTTAGCTATGACATTAACTTAATAGTATAGGTGATGATAAATTATGTTATTTATAGTGTAACGATTTGATATTTTGTCACCTAAAATAAAGAACTTAACTATCCTTAACCTCATTTGGGAATTTTGGAGACATTATTATACTATTATAGAAGATGATAATTTCTGTCACTATAGTGTGACGATTTTATATTTTATATTGTCACTTAAAATTATTTTGAAAAAAATTAATCATCTTTATTGACATTGGGAAATTAATTATGATGTTATCATAATGTGACGATATGTGATGATAATGTATGTTACTTATAGTTTGACGATTTGATATTTTGTCACTTAAAAATAATTTTTTAATTATCTTTAGTGACATTTGAGAATTTTTTTGTGATGTTATCATACCCTCATAAGTGATGATAATATATGCAACCTATAACGTGACGACTCAATATTTCGACACTAATAAATATAATTTTGTCACATATTTTGTGATGATATCAGTATTTAGTGACGCATTCAGATTTAAATTTATGATTTAATTGAACGTCATAAAAAAAATAATATTAAGGTGACATTTTATGTTATCATCACACTAGAGTTATGTATAGGTAACGAAATTATGATATCATCACGATTGACCTTTAGCTACGGTGCAATGGTGACAAACATCGTGACGTTAAATTTTTCATAACGAAAAACAATTAATGATGAAAAAGTAAGTTTTGTGACATTATTTCATGCGTAACTAATCGCCAAATTTGTTGTAGTAAGGCACGTATGGAACACTAAGTGTTCACAAAAGCAAAAGTTGTTAAGCTGAGACTTAAAGCATGCAATAACATAAGCTACAAAAACAAATGAAGCTACACTTGTAAGCAAAGCTAGAATCCATGATGAAAGAGAAATAATCAAAAGAAAGGAAGGCATTCACTCTAGAAGCAGTTTCCTAACTTGCTCGAAAGTGTCACAATCTTAAAGATAGAGAATTTAACTTAAGCCAACTCAACAACATAAAGCTACCTTTACATAACAACACACCAAGGATAAGATGGCCGAACAACATGACAAAGTCCCATTCAAGACACCTTGACAAAGCAACCATAATTGATACTTAATCCTAGTCAAAGGGGACTTAGTGTTAGGGATGGGCGCAGCCTAGACGACCACATCCTAGCTTGGCCCAATAAGCCCAGTCTAGATCCTATTAAGGTTTTTGGTCTCCTTTCCATGGGAAGGGAACTCTTGGATCTTATTCTAGCCCAGTCTATGTTATATTTAATTTACGCCTTATTTCTTTTCTTATATATTTGTACCTTGGTCGCATCTAGACACCTGACCAATCTTGTTAAGAGTATTGTACTCAGTAAACAATCTGGTTCACACCATATACTTAATGGTAAATTCACAGCTAACACTATGGACGTAGGCACATTATCGAGCCACATAAATCTTGTTGTTTATCTATTTACTTATGTTGTTCACACTCTGTAACAATTTGAAAAGGAAAAGATGAAAGAGATATCATCATACTTGTCTCAAAGAGAATCCTTTTCAAGATCCAAATTGTATCATTCTGCCTTTGTAAAGGCATTTGTATCTCATTTGTAAACCCATTCCAATTTTGTAAAAAGGGGAGAGTACCCTTGATTTTTATATTTCTAAGTGAGGTTTGGGTAAATTGAAGGTTTCCTCAAAAAAACCACAAAAAGAGTGTTTGAAAGGTTTCCTTCTTCAACCAAAAAAAAAAAAATGAGTGCTTTTAAAGGTTGTTCCTTAAGCCTTGAAAAGAAAAAGTGTAGGTTTCCTCTTTCAGGTAGTGAAAATGGAGAAGTTTAGGTTATCCTCAAGCCTTAGAAAATATGAAGGTTATCTCTTTGAGCTTGCAAAAGGGAGAAGGTTGTACTCCATATTCAATAGTCAATTTAGTGAAAATCTTTGGGAAGGTCTCAATGTAGAGGAAGTAGGCCAAGTGCCAAAGCTCTACAAAATCAATTGTGTATTATCTCTCTTCCTTACACTTTTACATATTACCTTACTGTTTTAATCATTATTTACTTGCTTATTGTGCAATGAGTGATTGAAGAACTTAAACTGAGAAGCCTTTAGTTAGCAAAGAACTCAAATCTGATTCACCCTCTTTTTTTGATTAGTTGCGAGCCAACAAATAAAACGGTGAAATACAACGTAAATAAAATGCAAATTAGGATTGAAAATAAAAACAAGGATTCACTGAAGTATCCAAGTCTTTTATGTAAGAACCCTAAATTTCATATATTGGACATGCATAAGACCTAATTGGACAATTATGAGACCAAGTGAACTAAAAAATTTCGCTAAATAGTGATTTTTCAGTTTCTAGGCTGAAAAAGGTAACTCGCGCATGGAGAGGTTCGTGGGCCCCACAAGAGTGCCCATCGGCTCAGAAATATCCGAATCTTCATAAACTGATGATATATGACTTTCGGTAAGCTATCTAGATCCATAAAATTACGATTACGGCTTTATCTTGAAAAATGCACACAAATGTGAAAAAAATGATTTTATCCATAGGTCCATTTTCAATATTGACTAAACGGACACTATAAAATGATTTAGGGGTATGAAATAAGTCATGGCAAGCCATGTCAGACCTTTTTTCGAGATGTCAGACGAAAATACCAAAAAAGATTGAAATAGGTGAAATCAGGTAAATTTCATTTGGAATTATATAACGACCAGTCTCCTTTGGTCAATTTCACCTATGATATATTAAATTCATGTAATATAAGTGAAGTTAGTGGAAAGTTCCATATGAAAAAACAAGTAGACTAATAAAAATTCACTTTAGTGGAATATTATGGCAAAATAAGATATATATTTTTTTAAAGTTAGCTTATAAACTTTAGGAAATTAATATCTTAATTCATTGAAGTGGCACATGGGAACATATTTTATTATTTTTCACATGGAAGAGTCGGCTACTTCATTAAAATAGACAAAATTCTTGCAAAATTCCATGAAAGATGAAAAAAAGAAAGAGAAACCATCATTTTCTCTCGCTAATCTCACTTGCCACCATTTTTTCTGTTAGTCCCAACCATTTTCGGCTCAAGAGCCCTCTACAAATTTGTTCAACTCTCTTTCTTCTGCAACATATCCAAAATTCAGAGGTAGATTCCAAGAATTGAATGAGCTATGGCTTGGTTAAGAAATGGTTCTCAATGATGCCTACTTCATTATTCATGGAGATTTAGTTGCTTTCAATTCCCAAGCTTTACATATGTTAATAAGGATTAATATAGTTATTTCTATGTGTTTAAATTGAAGCAAATCAACCTCCATAAGTATGATAACCATTCGACCAAAATGGGGTTCTCAGGGTAATATTGCTTTCAACGCTTTAATCTAATATATTTTGATGTGTATAAATGATATATAAGCTCAATTTGAAGAAATTATGTCTGTATGAAGTACTTGTAGTATAAATCCCTAGGTTTTAGAGTGAGAAATTTGAATTTTTATGGAATTTCATAGGGATTCCTTAAATTAAAGTGAGAATCATGAAATTGAACATAAATTGAATCATATTGTGGCTTAAAAATGACCCTAAGGCAATTACGTATGTTTGGCCAAGGCAGGGATATTTTGGTAATTTTACCTTTGTAGTGGAATTTTGATTGTAAGTGACTGTCAAGCACGTGCATGTGTGATAAGTGTAATCATAATAGTCAAAAAGTAAAGATTAATAGCTTTTGTCACTTTACTACGAATGGTGACCTAAGTGGATTCTATATGAAAGTGTGACATCTAGGGGATATTACAAATGTGGATATGCTGTGAAATGAAATCTAAGGGAAATGTCATATTGTAAGTTTTCAAAACCATTTGTGGTATATGGCAGCTTTCGACCAAGCTTCGATTGCGTGCCATCACGGTATTCAGTAAGTAAATTGTAACTATTACAGTATGCATAGCATATGAGGCAAGTAAACCATCCTTGCTATAGTATGTATAGCATCTGGGTAAGCTACAAGTATGGGATGCAAATCGACATCCTACATTGTAAGTTATTCACATAAGTTACAAGTTAGTGTGATCAGTAGAGGATATGAATGTTGGAAATTGTGATTGATTTGCGTAAGGTACTTCTATATATGTTGAGCCTCAAATATTACCTAAAAAGGGCATAGTAGCCCATGGGTTGCATGTGATCTATATATAAGTACATTTCTATGTGATTGTGAATAAAAATACATATAGTGTAAGTTATTTATGTGTGATGCGAGTTAGCATCATTACAACATAAGTTTAAATGTTAAAGGACTGATTGTGGGAAAGATAGGTATATACTTACATGTGACTAATTATGGATAAGGTTTATGTATAAGCATATGTGATGGATTAGTAAGTTCACCATGCATAATGCAAGGCAGCATTATATGTATAACTAAATTCCATAAGATGCAAGGTAGCATCATAAAGAGTAAAGTTTAATATTAGAATAGAAATCGAATAATGTTTAAAGACTATAAGTGTTATATGTACAAGCAATTGATTAACTGATTGATTTTGGATATGAATTGTGTAAATATATATGATATGATTTTTCGTGCAGGGCCTGCTTAGCCCAGTTATGTTGCAGGAATTTCTTAGCAATTATAAGTTATAAAAATAGGAAAGCATGTCGTACATTCCTCATATTTTCTGTCAGTTATATGTGTGTTTAGAACCATGCATTGAGTTCATATTGCAATATTAAGTATAACATGGTGTATGTGAGATTTATAAGCTTGCATCGATTTTATTTGCATACTAAAAAGCTTTAAAATCTCACTATTGGCATTTTTCGAAAATTTGTGATATGGCCTATTTTGCCAATTGTAACAGCCTGGAAACGTAGAATTGAGGGTTAGTTTTTTTTTCCTTAACTTCCTACTCATGGTGCATTCCTGTACAATGTCATTTTATCTCTTATCTATTCGTTATTAAACTTCTTAGACTCGTATACTTATGTTGTTTTCCAATAAAGATCCGACAACATCTCCCCTTATATTTATCACTATCCTCCTGTAAATTTCAAAAGCAATTCAATATCCACAATCCAGTTGATTTTTAAACTTTCATTTCACTAACAAACAACCCATGGATCTCTCAAAGCATCAACATTCATTGTATCGCATCACATGGTATCAAAAAGTGACCCACTTATCGAATTTACATACATATATGACTCGATTACATCCCAACTCAAACTTATGTACAGGTGTCTGCACTACGTGTACTGTCTGGATACAAAATGAATATTACCTTAAGAGTTTACAATCAATAGCCTGGGGAGAGTCTTGTCCACCAGCCTATGTCACATACGCGGCAAGTACGGGTACTCAGTGTAGATGATCTGGGAGGAGAAAGGAAAGAGGGGGTGAGCTTTAACTAGCTCAGTAAGGAGTGCATTAAGATTTAATATAATAATCGAAGCATAAATATAATAATGGCACAATTTCACATATTTAAAAACACATGATTAAAATTACAAAATCATCAAATCATCATCTCATTTTCACGATACATCACAGCTCAAAAAAGTTTATGGAGACTAGGCATTAATATCAATGTCATGAAAAGCAACTATCACATCACCCTCGAACGAGGGCATCCTCCGAAGAGAGAATATCGTCACATCATCCTCATACGATGGCATCCTCCAAAGAGGGAACATCACCACCCATGGCCATGGCAAGGCTGTTGTCACGACCCAAATTACCTAAAATCACTACAAATTTTTTTTTTTTTTGCTTTTTCTTTCCTTACCCGTCGTGAACAGTTTCTCCACTAACAGTTGGGCTATGATTCGGTGTTAGTCACCTCTCACCTATTTACTATTCCATTTCCATAATCACATTCACATATCAGAGTTTACTATCTTTTGACTTTGAATAAATACATACACATTGATATTTATATAACCTTACATCCTCGATATCATATCCATTTACAGTACTGTGCAATTACATATTTAGATACAAAATTATATGAATGTGTATACCTGGTCTTGATAGGACGCAACGGATAACTGAAACACAAGACTAGTGTCGCTCTTTTCAACTGAATGTACCCTGTGGGGTGGAAAATGAAAGGGTGAGCATAAACAGCTCAGTAAGGCAATAATGTAAGCAGGTAGATAACTATACTATCTACGTGCTGATAATGTCATGATATAAAATCATTTATATTTGGAGCATGAGGTAAGATTAAAACGATGCCACATGTATGTATATATCATATAGGAGAATTCATGAAATCGACATATAAATCAAACATGGAAAAATCATCATGTATGACATCTCATGCTCGTCACATTAAAACTTATTAGTTTCAATCATAAACTCATCACTTTAAAACTTATTTGTTTTCATCATAAACTCATCACGTTAAAACTTATTTGTTTCATCATAAAACAACCATATCAAGGCTAAACCCATCTCTCGGGAATACCTTGATTCGTTAAATCGCAATCTGATTTAAAAAAATAAATCGGGACATTACCCCTCCTTCGAGTTTGTCCTGGTCTATTCAGACCATATGATATCATGTGAGGTATGTAGGTTACTGTATGAAAATCGAGGACTATGGCCATAATTTGTCCCTGTGATCCCAGGGTACACGGATCCCTATGTGCGGGGCATCACAACTGGAACGGGAGGTGGGGTCAAATCCTACCCGCCAGAATATCAAGTAACATTATCGAGTCATCATGACTGCACGGCACAGCGTACTCCGTGTGACATACAGGGTACATCGTACTCCGTGGACCCATATCATAGTCTGGGGGTGCCTGCCGTAGGTCTTACCCACCCCAATACTATGTCGATAACCAACCCATGTCTCAAAGTATACGTGCGAGCATATCAACTCTCTGCGACACACAATCTACAGAAGGCTTCCGCACGACTATATGCATGTCAACTCACGTCTAGTGCGAGCGAAGCTCCAGCACCACGCTATGCATATCATGATATCTAAAATCTCGTGCGAGCGAAGCTCCAGCACGGTTTTGTGCACACACAACTTTCTCGTATGAGCAATGCTCCAGTACGACTTTTCATGAGTAATAAATCAGTAAACTTGAGTGCGAGTAAGACTCTAGCACTCTTTTTATTCATGTAAATACGATAGGTGGTTAAATCTTGATAAAACATATTTTAAAATCGTAACCGGTACAAACCGATACCTTTTCGTATAATTCATAAAATCAACAGCCAACCTATATGCATATTTGCTTAAATCAAAGCAAAATATTCATATAACACATTAAAAACATGAAATCATGCAATTTATCTGCCTTACAACCCTTTTGTAAATTTTACTCCTATGGGCAATATCGTCTTTTTTCCTTTATTCACCTATGCCCCGATTTTTGCAAAAATTATTATTTCATTTCTAGATACTTTAAGAAATTCTAGGCCCTATAAATCCCCTCAAAAATACGTACAGAAATCTCTATGCACTTACAAAATTCCCTTACCTCGATGCACCCGCAAACTTATCTCATCTCGATAATATCCGATCTCTCAGTCCAACTGCGCGTCAACCAAGTCTACGAAACTGCATATAACCACATATTTTGGGTTAATTCACTTATTTTTATCAGTATATCACATTTACTGATTGAATCTAATGTATTGGGCCCGTTTTACTTTATTGGGCCCAATTGCACCTTAATGGGCCTCGAACCCGTTTTTAGCCGTTTATACTTATTAAATCCCTTCTTCGGGTTTACTGGGATCACTCAGCTTACCAATAATCATCGAGCTTCGTTCCAAATTCATTGGATAACCCGTATACTATTTACGGTAATTACGTTGCAATTTCGATTAATATGCCTTTTTATACAGAATTAATCCGTAAATTTCGTAAAATAATCGAAACTCTGTATTAAAGGACTCTAATTGTTGGAATTAAAATGTACTTACCCAATATGATGCGGGGTACGAAAATCAGAGCTGAATCGGCTCTCGTTCGAAATTTATCGTCGAACTGCACAATTATATATTTAATTTCGGGTTAATTTTCGATTAAATATAATTTAAGTAAATTTCTCAGAAATCAAATCGGTTACTTTTGACCTCTTACCGACTTACCCGAAGTCCGGTGTATCCCCGAAAATTCTTCCCTTTTTTCCTTTTTCTCTTTTTCTCATTTTTCCTCTCTTTCTTGGCTGAACTGGTTCAGTCCGGTTCAAACCGGTTCAGACCGGTCCGGATCAGTCGGTTCAATCCGGTTCACCTCTTTTCTGAACCGATTCGTACCAGTTCAGTCCTTCCCACCGCCGTTCATGGCGTTTCCGACCGGTTCTCGGCTCGTTTCTGGCGCCATTTGGCTCGTCTTTGGCCGAGCAACCTTTGACTGGCCTTGATTGGGACCAAATCACCATCGGTGGCCGTCGTTCCTCTCTTCTCCCTCTCGGCCTTCTCTCCCTCGATCTGTCGGTCGATACCGGTCTCAAAAGAACTGCATCCTCTTCCCGATCACGCTGGTTCCCTCCGTTCGAGCCCAGCTGCCATGGATCGCCGGAATCGAGCTCCTTTCTCCTGTTGATTTCTCCTCCTCCATTTGCCGAATTCGACTGTCCTTGGAGCGCGTCGCCGGTGCCAACTTGCTCGTCGGCTTACCCTCTTTCTCCTCGGCTCTTCGTCGAGGCCGTCAGTCGCCGGTGGCCATGGGTCGGTTGGGCCACGCGCAGTCTCCTCAGTTTCCTTTTTTATTTTTCTCTCTCCCCGACAAAGTTTTATGATTCTTTTTTTTTTACAATTATTATTATTTTTAATATTTAATTTTATTAATATTTTAATCAATAAAATATATTAAAAAATCTAAAATATCTACAAAAATCATTTTTTATTCTAAATAAATTTATTTAATTTTATTTAATTTATTTATTATATTTTTAATCCTTTTTTCGGTATAATTTCTTCGTATTTTCGGGATATTATCCCGAGTGACTTTTCGGTATTTCAAAAAATTCCGGATCTTGATCAATTGGACTCGAAATTTAATTATTTCTTCGTTATTGATCAAGATTCTCAAATCCATTATTTTTAATTAAATTTTCTTATCGAATTTATACCGGCTTTCGATCTTTTGACCGTTTTGCCTTTGCACGTGTTCGAAAATTCTATTTCAGTCCTTTTGCATTTTTAATTTCGTGTTTTGAATCCTTATCTCAAGTCCGAATCCCGTTCGTTTAATTTGGGACTATTTCAATCCTTCCTTTCACAAATATACTCATTTTGTGTTTTTAACTAAATTCGGGTCTTACATAATCTCCCTCACTTAAGAAATTTGGTCCTCCAAATTAGAACTAAGTTAATTGGATCCATAAACAACTCCGGGTACGTCTATCGCATCATATACTATCATTCTCAAGTGACTTTTTGCGGAGTGTAATACTACCAAAGGACTTTAATTAGGGAGATCGTCTTAAATCTCAACACTTTCTCCTTCTTATTTTAATACCCGAATCAAGTTTTTAACATATGTTATACTTTCATTGAGCTACGCTGTTGGAGCTCATATCCAATCACATACGCTG
Source organism: Firmiana major (assembly GCA_033439115.1). NCBI lineage: Eukaryota > Viridiplantae > Streptophyta > Magnoliopsida > Malvales > Malvaceae > Firmiana > Firmiana major. Next base: position 66,468,496 of record CM065898.1, on the reverse strand, counting down.
GGTCCGGATAATATTTTTGAAACATCATAAGATGGGATACATCGTGGATGCCTGCTAATTCAGGTGGTAGCGCCAACCTACAGGCCTTGTCTCCCACTTTGTCCAATCTCTTTCCGAATCTCGTTATGTCCTTATGCTATGTCCTAAGGGCATGTAACTTCCAACAATACTAATTCACTCTTGGTGAATTCCAATGGTTTCTGTCTCTTGTCAACATAGCTTTTCCATCTGCTCTGAGGTGTTCTTAATCCTTTACAATTAATTGAACATCCTCAGAGGTTTGTCTTACCAATTCGGGAACAATTTTCTATCTGTCACCCACTTCTTCTTATTCAAGTAGGGAAACAACCCTTACGGCCATACAATGCCTCATATAATGTTATCCCGATACTCAAGTGACAACTATCATTATTGGCGAATTCAATTTGTAACAACTAATCATCTCAGGAACTTATCAAATCAATGGCACACGCTCTCATCATATCCTCTAGAACCTATATAGTCCTCTCTGACTGACTATCTATCTGAGGACGGAAAGCTGTGCTAACACTCAATCGGGTTCCCATGGCTTCCTGAAAAATATTCCCAGAACTGGGAAGTGAAGCGGGAATCCCTATATGATACAATGCTCACTGGAAAGATACTTGGTGTTCCACACTTTTTCATACACATAAATTCACCTACACACTCAGAGTATCTGGAGATTTCCAAACCAGAAGGTGGGTAGACTTAGTCAATCTATCGACTATCACCCAGATAGCCTTATGATTCATCCGGGTCCTCTGTAACCCATCACGAAATTCATGGTACTTATTCCCATTTTCCATGTCAAAATTGGTAGAGGCTGCAATAACCCTGCAGACTTCTAGTACTCGACCTTACTCTGCTGACATACGAGAAACTTTTTCACAATCTCTACCGTGTCTCTTTTCATATCTGACCAACAATACCATTTTCTAAGATTTCGATATATTTATTACTTCTCGGATGCACTGTATATCCAAAAGAGTGAGCTTCTGACAATAACTCTATCTCATCACTGTGGTCTTGGGAGTACTTATACTGTCTTTGAACCTCAGTAAGCCATCATCACTCTCTATGAACTCTGTCACTGTACCCATCTGAATCTGACTCACATATCGACACCTTGCCGATCATCAGGCTAAGCCTGTCAAATCCGGTCACTCAAATCTGGTTCTAATCGCAGGCTAGCTGTCACACAATCATTGTCATCATCAGAGGGGATCACATCACTACTGAGGCTTACAACTGCTCTAGCAGCTCATGCTCCCTGACCATCATATGTAATACCATCCCGAGGCTCTTTCTGCTCAAGGCATTAGCCATTACATTAGCCTTTCCTGGGTGGTACAATTTCCACAATCATAATCCCTCAGAAGCTCTAACCCTCTTTGTTCTCATATCCGACTCTTTCTGTGAAAACAGATACTCGGGGCTTTTATAATCAATGCATACTTGAAATTTCTCACCGTATACATAGCAGTGTCATATCCTCAATACAACCACTATCGCTGTCAACTTTAAATCATGGGGTGGATAGTCCTTTCATGATCCTTGATTTGTTTGGATTCATAATCGACTATCTTCCCTTTTTGCATCAATACACTACCCATTCATTATTTTGAGGTATCCATAGACTCATGAGAAACCTCTTAATCTGTTGGGTATGGTGAGAATAAATGCGGTGGTCAGTTTATTACTTCAATACACCAAAACTCCTGTTACATCTATCATCCCATTCAAATACAAATTTTTTCTAAGTTAAACGTGTCAATAAAGTAGTCCATTTCGAGAACTCTCAACAATTCATCTGTATAAACAATTTCCAATTGTTGCTTATGATTTTCCTTGGATTGTAAATACACCCAAAATATCATCAATATGGATGATAACAAATCGGTCGAGGTAAAGTTTAAATACTTCATCGTAGTTGTGTTCCACTAAATATTTCAATCACTCATATCCTTGACCTATGTACGCATAAACGTAAATCGTCATTTCGAAATCACTTCCGTTCAAGATACTAACCCGCGTCATTTTTTTTATATTAACGGCTTTTATAAAATTTTTAATTAATTTAATTTTTAATTTTTAATTTTTTTTAAACCTTCACGATTAATCGAATTCTATATTTCTTTATCGTACAAGTAAAGGTACCCTAACTTTAAATGTATATATTAAGACTGTCGATTTCAATTTATAGGTTACGTGTATACTTTTAGACGCTGTCAAGTCTTCTGGCGGGGAGGTATTTTGAAATACCTTTATTAACCCTCGGACTTGACCACAATTACTTTACATACCAGTCCATGTGGTCACAATTCATATTCATTACTAATTGCTTTAATGCAAATTACTTCACGTATCATAGATATTCTTACCTTGCATACACCTCTTATTCCAATAGATTTTGTATTCAAGATCTATCACATCTAAAAGTTTATCTCTTTTCGTATATTACCTATAACAAAACTCTGTCATTACTTATTCCGTGAGTACAATCATTTACTCCTTTAATTTCAATCGCTACACCCCTTTTATTACTTGTCAAAACTTACAGTATACTTTTCAGGTGTAACTATATCACTATCTTAGAATAGAACTCTGAACATCATAATTTGCAGCCGACCAATTGAGATTTATTCTCAATATTACTTCAAATTATCCATAGTCTATTGAATAAAATCGGTTGACTTATACTTCTTCCCCCGTTTTCAACTTAGAATCTCTTAATAATTATTTCGTTAGTTAACCCTCCACTATTGGGATACTAACTATCAGCATTGTGCCCACAGATGTAGGCATTCACGTCTTTTACTAACTTATATACAAATGAAGGCGGTATGACTAAATACGTGGCACCAGGATTAATTAAAATAATTACTTCACTATTCTTAACTAGTGTGGTATCTTTCACTACATCATATGAAACATCAGTAACGTCCTGGTCCAAGGCATACACTCGCCCTCGTCCAACAACCTACTTTCCCTTTTTCTTCAGCTGTGGCCTCCCTTTTTCGGTGCAGAGATACCAATAGGGTTTTCTCTGTTTCCTTACCCTTCTGTAGGGCAGTCTCACGCAACTCTGAGCAATTGTTAAATAAATGGTCTGTTTTACCACACTTAACGCCTATTTTAGTCAATAAAGTGTAGGTGTAGGCCCTACTTCTGTGGTATCTACCACACATCCTACATTGCTTACGCTGCTACACTGCTTACACTGTTACACTGTTACACTGCTACCCTGCTATCATTGCTTCACTGCTCACCCTGCTAACATTGCTCCACTGCTCACCCTGCTAACATTGCTCCACTGCTTACCCTGCTAACTTCTCCGTAGCAGGCCGGGGTCCTCAAATCACAATACCCCTCATAAGTGTTGAAATTGGATACACTGGGGCTTTACCAATCATCTTACCCCATAACTCATCAATTCTAATCTCTTACCAACTACCTTTCTTTCCTGTTCTGACATCTGTGTCATTCTCTATTCTATTATGTCTCTATTTCAGCCTTTTCTATCTTTCCCAATCTCAAAGGCATGCAACACATGATATTATTCACGCAACTGTAGTCTGCGCACTGCCTCGACATAAGTAGTGAGCCAATCGGACTCTAATCGACAATTTGAGACCTTTCATGACCTTTTGGACTTTCCGACTCTCACTGTCCATAGTGTCGGGGTAATACTTGGGTAGGTATATGAATTAAGTTTCGTACTCGTCAATCAACCAGTGTCTCTGGGTCAGTGTGAGAAATTTTACCTGTAATTTCCCTTTAAGTAGTATCCGAAATATTCTGTTACCGGAATACATCCAGAAATATTTCTCATGTCGGCTCTGGACGTCTAATTCTTAAGATGGGTCGAGCGGACTTCCACCAATGTTTCGCCTCGCTTCCAACATAAACGTATTTAAAAGTCACCTTCTCAGTCGACATACACCGAAAGAATCCATACAACTTTGCTATCTCATTCACCCAGTCCTCAGCAACTATTGGTTTCTTTACTTCGCTATATACTGGAGGGGTGTGAAAATCTCTATGTCTGAGGCATCTGTTTAGGCTTTACCCTGCCTATCCTCAACTACCTGCATAGACTGAGTAAACAACTCCGAAATATTTTCTACACTCCATTCCATCCTCTTGGAGCGTGTCTCAATACTGTTTGGTCTCTTTATAGGACCTTGTGGAGTATGCTCAACATCAGCCTCCTCCTCACTCTCATCTCGAGTCTCATGTGACGACTCATTCGACTCCCAAACCGATCTCTACGATCTCGAGCATGTGTGCTCGCCCCTCTACCATAGCGGCTATCAGTTATAAAAACTATATTCTTGCATTTGAAACTAAATTCTTAGCTGCACTTCCATCTTGATACACACAATTGTATCTAAACAATGCACAGTATATGGCGATGTAAATTTACTTAACCACTAATACCGACTCATATCAGGCCAACTCAGCTCTGATACCACCTTTTTGTCACGACCTAAATTACCTAAAATCACTACAATTTTTTTTTTTGCTTTTTCTTTTCTTACCCGTCGTGAACAGTTTCTCCACTAACAGTTGGGCTATGATTCAATGTTAGTCACCTCTCACCTATTTACTATTCCATTTCCATAATCACATTCACATATCAGAGTTTACTATCTTTTGACTTTGACTAAATACATACACATTGATATTTATATAACCTTACATCCCCGACATCATATCCATTTACAGTACTGTGCAATTACATATTTAGATACAAAATTATATGAATGTGTATACCTGGTCTTCATAGGACGCAACGGATAACTGAAACGCAAGACTAGTGTCGCTCTTTTCAACTGAATGTACCCTGTGGGGTGGAAAATGAAAGGGTGAGCATAAACAGCTCAGTAAGGCAATAATGTAAGCAGGTAGATAACTATACTATCTACGTGCTGATAATGTCATGATATAAAATCATTTATATTTGGAGCATGAGGTAAGATTAAAACGATGCCACATGTATGTATATATCATATAGGAGAATTCATGAAATCGACATATAAATCAAACATGGAAAAATCATCATGTATGACATCTCATGCTCGTCACATTAAAACTTATTAGTTTCAATCATAAACTCATCACTTTAAAACTTATTTGTTTTCATCATAAACTCATCACGTTAAAACTTATTTGTTTCATCATAAAACAACCATATCAAGGCTAAACCCATCTTTCGGGAATACCTTGATTCGTTAAATCGTAATCTGATTTAAAAATATAAATCGGGACATTACCCCTCCTTCGGGTTTGTCCTGGTCTATTTAGACCATATAATATCATGTGAGGCATGTAGGTTACTGTATGAAAATCGAGGACTATGGCCATAATTTATCCCTGTGATCCCAGGCTACATGGATCCCGGTGTGTGGGGCATCACTACTGCAACGGGAGGTGGGGTCAAATCCTACCTGCCAAAATATCAAGTAACATCATCGAGTCATTATGACTGCACGGTACAACGTACTCCGTGTGACATACACGGTACATCGTACTCCGTGGACCCATATCATAGTCTGGGGGTGCCTGCCGTTGGTCTTACCCACCCCAATACTATGTCGATAACCAACCCATGTCTCAAAGTATACGTGCGAGCATATCAACTCTCTGTGACACACAGTCTACAGAAGGCTTCCGCACAACTATATGCATGTCAACTCACGTCTAGTGCGAGCGAAGCTCCAGCACCACGCTATGCATATCATGATATCTAAAATCTCGTGCGAGCGAGGCTCCAGCATGGTTTTGTGCACACACAACTTTCTCGTACGAGCAATGCTCCAGTACGGCTTTTCATGAGTAATAAATCAGTAAACTTGAGTGCGAGTAAGACTCTAGCACTCTTTTTATTCATGTAAATACGATAGGTGGCTAAATCTTGATAAAACATCTTTTAAAATCGTAACCGGTACAAACCGGTACCTTTTCGTATAATTCATAAAATCAACAGCCAACCTATATGCATATTTGCTTAAATCAAAGCAAAATATTCATATAACATATTAAAAACATGAAATCATGCAATTTATCTGCCTTACAACCCTTTTGTAAATTTTACTCCTATGGGCAATATCGTCTTTTTTCCTTTATTCACCTATGCCCCGGTTTTTGCAAAAATTATTATTTCGTTTCTAGATACTTTAAGAAATTCTAGGCCCTGTAAATCCCCTCAAAAATACGTATAGAAATCTCTATGCACTTACAAAATTCCCTTACCTCGATGCACACGCAAACTTATCTCGTCTCGATAATATCCGATCTCTCAGTCCAACTGCGCGTCAACCAAGTCTACGAAACTGCATATAACCACATATTTTGGGTTAATTCACTTATTTTTATCATTATATCACATTTACTGATTGAATCTAACGTATTGGGCCCGTTTTACTTTATTGGGCCCAATTGCACCTTAATGGGCCTCGAACCCGTTTTCAGCCCGTTTATACTTATTAAATCCCTTCTTCGGGTTTATTGGACTCATTCAGCTTACCAATAATCATCGGGCTTCGTTCCAAACTCATTGGACAGCCCGTATACTATTTACGGTAATTACGTTGCAATTTCGATTAATATGCCTTTTTATACAGAATTAATCCTTAAATTTCGTAAAATAATCGAAACTCTGTATTAAAGGACTCTAATTGTCGGAATTAAAATGTACTTACCCAATATGATGCGGGGTACAAAAATCGGAGCTCAATCGGCTCTCGTTTAGAATTTATCGTCGAACTGCGCAATTATATATTTAATTTCGGGTTAATTTTTGATTAAATATAATTTAAATAAATTTCTTGAAAATCAAATCGATCACTTTTGACCTCTTACCGACTTACCCGAAGTCCGGTGTATCCCCAAAAATTCTTCCCTTTTTTCCTTTTTCTCTTTTTTCCTCTCTTTCTTGGCTGAACCGGTTCAATCCAGTTCAAACTGGTTCAGATCGGTCTGGTTCAGCCGGTTCAATCCGGTTCACCTCTTTGCTGAACCGGTCCGTACCGGTTCAGACCTTCCCATTGTCGTTCATGGCGTTTTCGACCGGTTCTCGGCTTGTTTCTGGCGCCATTTGGCTCGTCTTTGGCCGGGCAACCTTCGACTGGCCTCAATTGGGACCAAATCACCGCCGGTGGCCGTCGTTCCTCTCTTCTCCCTCTCGGCCTTCTCTCCCTCGATCGGTCGGATTTCGACGATTTCGTCGATCGATACCGATCTCAAAAGAATCGCATCCTCTTCCCGATCACGCTGGTGCCCGCCGTTCGAGCCCAGCTGCCGTGGATTGCCGGAATCGAGCTCCTTTCTCCCGTCGGTTTCTCCTCCTCCGTTCGTCGGATTCGGCTGTCCTTGGCGCGCATCGCCGGTGCCAACTTGCTCGCCGGCATACCCTCTTTCTCCTCGACTCTTTGTCGGGGATGTCAGTCGTCGGTGGTCGTGGGTCGGTTGGGCCACGTGCAGTCTCCTCGATTTCCTTTCTTATTTTTCTCTCTCCCCGACAAAGTTTTCTGATTCTTTTTTTTTACAGTTATTATTATTTTTATTATTTAATTTTATTAATATTTTAATCAATAAAATATATTAAAAAATCTAAAATATATATAAAAATTAATTTTTTATTCTAAATAAATTTATTTAATTTAATTTTATTTTATTTATTATATTTTTAATCCTTTTTTCGGTATAATTTCTTTGTATTTTCGGGATATTGTCCCGAGTGACTTTTTGGTATTTCTAAAAATTCTGGATCTTGATCAATTGGACTCGAAATTTAATTATTTCTTCGTTATTGATCAAGATTCTCAAATCCATTATTTTTAATTAAATTTTCTTATCGAATTTATACCGACTTTTGATCTTTTGACCGTTTTGCCCTTGCACATGTTCAAAAATTCTATTTCAGTCCTTTTGCTTTTTTAATTTCGTGTTTTGAATCCTTATCTCCAGTTCGAATCCCGTTTGTTTAATTTGGGACCATTTCAATCCTTCCTTTCACAAACATACTCATTTTGTGTTTTTAACTAAATTCGGGTCTTACAGCTGTAGACTGGATCATGGTCGTACAGCATCAGCTCAACGCTACCAAAGCAGAGCCATCTCAATGCTACTAAAGCGGAGGTATCTCAACGCTACCAAAGCGGAGTCATGCATCGATGTGCAAGTATCATGACGAGCCCTTGGTCTAAAAAACATGTAATTATTATGCTGAAAAGATAGTTTTGCCTTCAACATAGAGCTGATGATGGTTTTGCTTATAAAACTCATTCAAATAGAAATATATTTATTCACAAAAGATTAAAATCACGACACCAAGCTCAAACCGGTAAAACATGCACTCGAATCAAGAAATCTTGGGTTCGATACTTTTCTAAAAAAATATGCTCATTTTATGAAATACTTTCATGCTACAAAAGCATTTTCGTTAGTAAAGAACACAAATGTACAAAACGGTTGCATCCCTTACCTCTTGCACCTTAAGGCAGTACAATATCGTCGAGTCCCAGACTAGCCTCGATTTACGTGTCAGACCCCCGAGCTACCCAAAATAATGTCAATCCATCAAATATTACTTAATAACATCTTAACGCATTTAAATAAGTGTTTAGTTCCATAATATTGACCAAGTTTGACCTTTTTGTAAACTTTGCTCATTTTCTCGATTTTACCGATAAATTTCGGTTTAAGCTAGTTTTCTTTCCATCAAGTTTAAGGCTTATCAACTTAATAGCTTAAGCATTTGTTCTAGTTTTCATTTTATGATTCACAATACCCAAATTATCAAATTTTCACTCTTTTACGATTTTTCACTTAACCGAGCTATAAACTGAGTTTTTCGGTATTAATCGATCATTCCACAACCTACAACATAACCAAATTTGACCATTTCTTCCTTAAACCATGGCTGGCCGAAACTACACTTGTCTCTACAAATTATTTCATCAAGTTCCACTTAAGTAAAAATCGCTAAAAATTATCAAACATAAACAATCTCATTATCTTCATCATTCATTAATTTTCTCTCACCTTTGACCAATATTGACCACTTCTTTGATTCTCCAAATTGATCCTCAACTGTAAATCTTCATATATATATATATATTAAAATCATCCAAAACAACAATAAAATCCAACCAAAAACATTTAAAATCAAGCTTTCTCTCACCTTATGAACATGACAGTTTTTGTCCCTGATTTTCTCTCTAGGATTTCACCTAGAAAATGACCTTCATTGTGGCTAAAAGTTTTATATGTTGTAGAGGGGTCAAGTAGGAAGATTCGATCTTTCTTGGTCAAGATCAGAAATGTGAGAACTGTAAATTTTATGTACCTAAGTTATGAGACTTATAATGTGAGAATTGTGATTTGGTGAATGTAATTATGATATGTAGATGTACACGTAAGTTTTAAATATAATGAAGTATAAGAAGATGAAGTTTTAAGTCTTGAATGTGTATGAATGGAAAAATGGACTATGGAGTAGATTAATATGAGTTTAACATTGAGTTTCCAGCAAATGAAGGCAGCAGCAGTGGAGATTGTGAAGGCCAGATTGATCTCCAAAGGATGAGAGATCGATGTTATAGCTCCAGAATGCAGGAAATGTGCAAACACAGGCAGGCAGATCGATCCCATGAGGAAACAGAATGATCTCCTAATGCCTCTACCTAGCAAAGATCGATCTTATCACAAGGGAAGATCCATCTCCTTAACTCTCGGCTTGGAGGAGATTGATCTCTACCCTCTAACAGATCGATCTCCACTTAGTCTTTTTATGAAGAGCAGATCGATCTCCATCCTCATCCAGATCGATCTTGTAGTTATTAATGGAGCAATTGGAGTAGGTGAATCAAGCAAAGATCGATCTCCTTCAATTGCCAGATCGATCTCATAGCCTCTGCCTATATAAGAAACATGACACTTTGCCTGGAAATTAAGCCTCTCTCTGTCTAAAACCTCAATCTTCATCATTTTCACCCAAACCAACCTTTCTCTCTCTACGATTCACCCTATTCTAGACAGAATCAAACAAAGGGGGTAAGAGACAAAGTTGTTCCTCTTGGCAAGGAGAACAACATACTAGAAAATCAAAGGTTGGCTTGAACAAAGGGAAGAGATAAGCATTCTACAAGCTTGGTCAAGAGAGGATAAGCTAGGTAGGCTCACAAGACCCTTGTTCTTGAGCATTATCATTATATATACAGGTGGATAAACTTATATGTTTATATATTTGGTTGGAAATGTTTAAGGCATGATGGAACCAATAAATGGGTTTAGTTAGAAGATTGAATGTGGATGTTTTGTGATGGTTATGAGTTAACTAAAGTGTTGATAAAGATGTAGAAAGAGTTTTGAGATAATGTTAGGTTAGAATGAGTAAGAGAAAGAGATGGACAATGAGAATGATGTATATTGATGCTTGATGATATTTGGACAGCTCGAGAAATCCTACACGGGAAACGAAGCTAGTTCGAGAACCTGAGGATATTGTACCACTCAAGGTGCAAGAGGAAAGGGAAATAAACCATTTGTGCTTGTGAGTTTTTGAATAAATGAAAACATTTTAATAGCATGAAAAAGGTTTAATGAAATGAACATGTTTACGAGATAATTTGTTGTATTGATGAATGTGTTAGTGTTTTGGCCGGTTTGAGCTCGATTTTGACGAGTTTTGTGTGATTGTGAACACAAATGGTTTTATAACCGAAATAAGTTTTGTGATAATCACTATGAGCTCTACATGAAGGCAAAACAATTTTTATATAACAATGGCATGTTTTTACTGAGAGTATGGCTTGTCATTAGATGCACATCGGGCCTTGCTCTAGTAGCATGTAAGATCGGGCCTTACTCTAGTAGCATGTAAGATCGATACCTCCGTTCTAGTAACGTGAGATGACCTCGCTCCGATAGCGATGAGTGGCCTTGCTTTAATAGCATGTAAGACCGGGCTGTGCTTTGATAGCATGTAAGACCGACGGCTGTACGACTCTGATCAAGTCTACAGCGAACCATGGCTATGTGTATATTGTCAACGTATTCCCACTCTTGGGGATGTCCGCCTAGGGGACGATTTTACTTGATGTGCCTATGACGATGATTTCACTTGAGTTTTATAAATGCCTAGTCTCGATTTCTTTGATGATGATGTGATTTTATAACTGTGATTTATATCACGCATGAGTTTTGAGGTGATAGTGATTTGTGATTTTCATCACGTGAGTTATGTTGATGCCATTGTTTACACAGTTATTTCAATAACGATTTGCATGCTCATTATTTCCATCATATTGTGTTTGTGATGATGATTTCTTTATAACTTTCTTTATCCTCCTTACTGGGCATTTTAAGAGATCACCCTTTCCCCCCTCTAGATTTCTTGAAGTGAACAAGACAGAGCCTGCCGCGTACGTGCAATAGGCTGGTGGACAAGATCTCTCCAGGCTATCACTGTACACGTATAAGGTATAATTCAGTTCATTATGTATCCAGACCATGATGTAATATAGACATTTGTGATGAGTATTTTGGGATGTAATTAGGATGATATGAAATGAGTTGAGACTTATGGGTTGATTCTTTTTGGGATATTATGTATTTTTATTTCATTAAGTATGATCTTCGGGATAATGATTGTTTATAAACAATAGCGATTTAAAGACATTACACAGGAACACACCTAGAGTTAGTAGTTTGGTTTTAAGAAAAATTTTAAAATTGCCATATTTTTTGTGCTTTTGGGCTGTCACAGATTTTCTTGGTATCAGAGCAAAGGGTGTCTAGTATTGTCAGTGTCGCTAAATTGGAAATAGATTACATCCCAAGTGTCTGTATTGTTTGGTGATGAATTGAATTTAACAAGTAACGTTATGATCGATGTTTAATAAATATGCGCAAACACGTAGGAGAAAGAATATGATGGGGAGAAGAGGATGTTTTGGGAGGCCACCTTCGCCACCTGAACCACAGCCTGAGAGTCCTAACTCTCGAATGAATCGCCTAGAGCACAATGTGCGTCAGGAATTCGAGCAGATGGCAGCGCTATTCGCACAGCATTTTGGGGTTAATGCCTCGGGTACTACACTAGTTTCGACTCCTCCACCACTACAGGGACCACTCGCACCCCCACCACAGACTGATCCGGTGCCTCCTGCCACACAGCTCCGGTGCAGACCCAGTTTGATGACAGAGATAAGGGTAGGATGAAAGACTTTCTGAAGATGAACCCACCGGCTTTTAGAGGGGTGAAAGATCCCGCAGAGGCTATGGAGTAGCTGAAAGAGTTGCGAGTCATTTTTGACTTTTTGGGATGCACTGATGCAGAGAAGGTCAGTATGGGTGCTTACATGTTAAAGGGACAAGCCCGAGATTGGTGCAGTACTACTCATGGTATATTGGCGACTAGCCATAAGGTGATTAGTTGGGAGGTGTTCCAATTGGCATTTAGAACCCAGTATGTGTCAAGAGCTGCCCAGAGGAGGAAGTAAGCGAAATTCTTGAATTTGACTCAAGGCAGTGACACGCCCTAAAGGTAATGTCTGCAAGTGCACGGGTCGTATAAGTAATAATGGGATTTGAGTCCCGAGTTATCGTCCCACATAGAAGTTAACTAGCCTAATTAACTAGCGGTTAATCTTACCCTAAGTATATCCTAGCAAATTATGACGCTTAAGTGGGTGATCTACTAAGTCTAAATTAAAAATACTGAAAGCAATAAAATAATAAAAACTAAATAAAATCGAGCAAAATTACTTACAGTGCTCCACGCAATTAAAATCAAAAACCTACAAAAGAAATTTAAAACAGTTAAAAATTCATTAACACAATTAAAATAAAGTGCAAATATGAAATTAGCAAAACAAGATTAATTAAACTACAATTAAACTAACATAAAATATAAAATAAAATCTAACTAATGCATGTAACAAATTTAATCTAACTTAATTCTGAAGGTAACTCATAAAATACTAAATTAAATCCTAAAACATATAATATAAAATTAACTACTAACTACACAATTAAAATTAAAAATTAAATTAACAACTAAGACACTAGATTTAATCCTACAATTATCAACTAACAACTAATCTAAACTAACAACTAATAAAAGCAATAAAAATAATAATAATGGAATAACTAATAAAATAAACAAGAGAGGATGCGGCCAAACATGGCCTTAAGCATTTGCAAATCCAAGTTGTCACGCCTTTTTTTTGGTCACTATACACTGTTCATTGTCTTCCAAAGTTCAATTCCAGGCATGCTCTGGATCGCTCAGTGCTGTACTAGTTCTGCCCCGATTTGTCCACTTCTGCCCCAGTCTGCTTTTGCTGCACATTCCTCGGACTGCCTATCTCGCACTAACAATGCACACAACTTTGCCAGATAGTAGACGCGTCTTTCTCTGCTGCTCTAATCTGCACTACCCTGCTTTATTTCATGCATAGCAACAGGACATCAGCGGCTGTGCACGTCCAGCAGCAGCTACGCACCAGTTTGGTTCACGCCACCAGCAGTTTGCTATGCCCCGCAGTTAAACACCCTCCGGTATTAATGACTTTCTGCTCCAAGCATGCACTCACATTCAGCAACTGCCCCCTTCAGGTGCTGTAACATGCGTTACTCAGCCCTTGATCACCATGCATCAGCTGCAGCTAGCATTCATCACCAGCTCGGCATTAGTGAAAGCCCAAAGCAATAACAACATTCAGCAGTAAATATCAGAATCTTAAGACAGAAAGCAGACAAGGAATGCTTGTACAAATAATGAATATTATAATAGACTTGAAACATGGGTGAACAGAGAAGGAAATATGTTCTCGGACAGCACACTAATGTTAAGCTTCACACACAGTAGCAACTAAAACACCATCTTCACCATCTTCCCGCAATCAAATGAGGTAAACAAAGACAAATAACTACTGAAATGATCAATTGCAAAACCAGTTAAAAATAAGCTAAGTGCTGATATGTAGTAACTGAAATTATATAAATCTTATAAAATGCAGACAAGAAAAATCCTAATATACTGCAGCAAAAGGAAATAAATCATGCAACAGAAATGACCATGCAATAGTGTGTATTCATCTTAACGCCGAATGAACCATGCAAAATCAATATCTGAAAACTGAAATATCAATCATCCGTAAAACAGAGAAGTAGTAAAGCTACTGTAGCCTCGGGTTGCTTCAGTTTTTGCTGCCATCATGGTTCCACCGAGCTTTTGATGTAGATAAAATGTTTAACATTAAACCCACATCAAAGCATCAGAACACATATGGCAGTAATCAAAGAGCTTTGTCACCTGACTGCTCCACTTAAAATCTAACCGAGAGCTACAAACGAGATGGTTTAACAAGTAAAGAAAAGAAAACATAAGCAAGGCATCTGGAAAAGAAACCGAGACATGAACTAGGAAAATAAATTATGGAAATACAACTTGACAAATAGAGAACTCATGTGGAAAAGAAACCGAGAGCATGAAAAAGAGATTGAATTTCCATTGAAAATGAAATTTAACAACTTGTAATGAAGAACAAGAAATGAATAGTAAAACAATTTGTAAAAGAAAAACTATGCGAAAATTTAAAGAAAACTTTTAAAATTAACCTAAAAGCTATTCTACCCTAGATTACCTACATACATTTTCAATTGCCATCATGTTCTATTTATACACAAACATAGGGGTACAATGGTAATTTTTCATCCTAGATGAGTTGGCATTATTTGGCCACTTGTCTTCAATTGATTTGCTACAGATAGATATTTTCACGTCACTTGTCGGTTTGTCCAGTTGGCTGTGCTATGTGGCCTGGCTTGTGCCTTCCAGAATATTCGCTCAAAGTCTGTTGATCTTATCGTTTCGAAGCAAATAAAATATGGACACCTGGCATCACGCATGTCTAGACGACTGGTGACTCGGTCTGCACAATTTGAAGTGGTCCAATCTCCTTTAGCTCATTTTCAGCCCAATTTCGACTGAAACGACTGAGTTTCATTTGGATTTAATTTATCTGCACATTACAAAATTTTAATTAAATAAAGGGGATTATTAATAAAATAATATGGGGATTAAATAAATAATTAGGAATTTAAGCACAAATAATTCTATAAAAAATAGAATTATCACACCCCCAAACTTGAGCTTTTGCTTGTCTTCAAGCAAAACAAAACAATTGTAGGAACGACAAGTACAAAACATAATAATTTCCCCAATATTATCCTCAAAGATAAAGTATAGACTATGATCTAAAAGAATCACAATTACAAGTCAAACACTTAGAATCATTCAATCATAAGTCCTAACCCAAATTGGACTCCTCGTGCGTGTGTGAAAAATGTCAAAGTCACTTCAAAGTACATTATTCGGATCAGATTATGCAAGCACAATGAATACAAAGTCAATGACATGTGATCATTCCCATAAGTTTGCTTTTCACTAATCTCTCCACTAATGTAGTCACACTTACTCAAAGATCAATAGGACTTCATTAAGCTTGTAATGTCAGGCTGGGGTTAAGGTATGATAAAATCGATTTAGGTTTAATTACCCCACAACCTTTATTACTTTCTAGGATCTTTAATGTAAGAGCTCTAATTATTCCCCCAAACTTATTTTATTTCACTAAACATTTTATTCTATTTTTGTATTTTTCATCTTTCTTCTTTTTCTTTTTCTTTTTCTTCACAATGTTTTTTTCACAATTTTTTTCTTCGAATTTTCACTATCACCAGGTACCCATATGTACAAAGCTCAAAATATATCCAATGACTTTCCATGCTTTCGGGGTAAGGGATAGGAAAAGAAAACTTTAGGCTAAGGAAAATAACGCAGGTGTATTTACAGAGAAAAGCTTATTTGGCCCAGATGGGTGACTAGGGGTAAAGTATGTACATGGATGGCTCGAAAGGCTCAAACGATCCAAAGATGGCCTAAATCATTTTCCTAATTAAGTGTGATCTAATATTTCGCCTCGAGATAAGATCAAACAAATTCTAGAATATGATACATAAAATCAATTGAGCAAATGCAATCCTAAATCCACATAAGCTTTCTTTAAATAAATATACAGATTCATGACATGACATGTGCGTAAGATGAGGAAATCACAATCAGAATCAAGACAAATTCAAGAATTCAACTTCATGCTTTTCCTATAATCATGCTTCTAAGTCAATCAAAATCATACTTAATCATGGGGTCATATCATCGGAATATGGGAAAACTACATGCTAAGCACTAAATCATCCCAAAATCAAACAGTTTAAGCTCAGATTTTCGAAGAATTTTGAAGAAATTTTCAATTTTGACTAAATTTTCAAAAACTACTCAAGTAGTATCCCCTCCCCCAAACTTGAAGTGCGCAGTGTCCTCAGTGTGCAGATAATGTAAGAATTGAAGTTCAGGAACAGAGTACTCCCCTTTCTGATGATGATGAACAACTGAAGCTTGATTAAAAATGTAATTCTAGAAGAGACATCTGCAAAATAAATAAAGAAAGAAACAACAGAAAAGAAAAGAATTTTACAAAAAGTGAAAAAGGAAAATGAAGCTAAGTAGCAGGATCAGAAGTAGGAGGGTCAACTAAAGTGGTCACAGAATGCTGATGATCAAATCCTCCCCGAAAATAGTGTTTCAGTCTGCCCCTATTAGCCTTAAAAGGTTGATTCAGGGTCTCACCCATAATTTCAATAGCTCCATAAGGGAATACTTGTGTAATGGTAAAGGGCCCTGACCACCTAGACTTAAGCTTTCCTGGAAACAACTTCAAGCGTGAATTAAACAACAGAACCTGCTGGCCTGGCTCGAAGTGTCTTTCCTTAATTTTCTTATCATGCCATCGCTTAGTCTTTTCCTTGTAGAGCTTGGCATTCTCATATGCCTGCAACCTGAACTCATCTAACTGATTAAGCTGTAGCAGCCTATTCTATCCTGCTGCTTTTAAATTGAAATTCAGGTTCTTAAGGGCCCAATAGGCCTTGTGCTCAAGCTCTACTGGTAGATGACAGGCTTTACCATACACAAGCTACTAAGGGGACATTCCTAAAGGTGTTTTGAAGGCTGTCCTATAGGGCCAAAGTGCATCCTCTAACCTAATGGACCAGTCTTTCCTACTTGGGTTCACTGTCTTCTCTAATATCCCTTTAATTTCCCAATTGGATAACTCTACTTGGCCACTCGTTTGTGGGTGATAAGTAGTGGCTACCTTATGTTTGACCCCATATTTCTTTAACAACCCATCAAAACATCGATTGCAAAAGTGGGATCCTCCATCACTAATGATAGCCCTAGGTGTGCCAAATCGTGTGAAAATATTCTTCTTTAAAACTCTTACCACCACCTTGGCATCATTAGTTGGTAAAGCCATTGCTTCAACCCATTTTGACACATAGTCCACAGCCACAAGAATATAGAGGTTGCCATATGAAGGAACAAATGGTCCCATGAAATCAATGCCCCAGACATCAAAGAGTTCTACTTCTAAAATATTAGTCAGAGGCATCTCATTTCTTTTGGAAATATTACCTACCCTCTGACATCTATCGCATTTCATCACAAAGTAGTGGGCATCCTTAAATAACGTGGGCCAGTAATATCCAGATTGTAAAACCTTGGCTGCTGTCCTCTCTCCTCCAAAATGCCCTCCATAATCAGAAGAATGGCAATGTCTAAGTATATCCTCTACTTCTTCCATGGGAACACACCTTCTCAAAATCTGATCTTTACATTGCTTGTATAGGAAGGGTTCATCCCAAACATAAATCTTGACATCACTCAAAAACTTTTTCTTTTTCTGGGCAGTTAAATCAGGTGGCATTACATTGCTCACCAGATAATTTACAAAATCAGCATACCAAGGCAATCTGGAATGCCCGAAAGTAAATAGCTACTCATCAGGAAAGGACTCATTAATAGCTGTACCATCTTCTTTAAGTCCACTCTCTAATTTAGATAGATGGTCAGCAACCTGATTCTCCATACCTTTCCTATCCTTAATCTCCAAGTCAAACTCCTGTAGTAGGAGGATCCATCGAATCAGCCTCGGCTTTGCATCCTTCTTGGAGACTAAGTACTTAATGGCAGCATGATCAGTATATACTACTACCTTAGTACCAATGGGATAGGAGTGAAACTTATCAAAGGCAAATACTACAGCTAATAGCTCCTTCTCGGTAGTAGCATAGTTCATCTGGGCCTCATTAAGTGTTTTGCTTGCGTAGTAGATAGCATAAAAGACTCTTCCTTTTCTTTGTCCTAGTACAGCCCTGACAGCATAATCACTTGCATCACACATAAGCTCAAAAGGTAAACTCCAATCCGGAGCTATGATTACAGGGGCTGTAACTAATTTTTCCTTCAAAGTCTTAAATGCTTCTAACCATCTCTCATCAAAGCAAAACACAATGTCCTTCTCAAGGAGATTACATAAAGGTTTAGATATCTGAGAAAAATCCTTAATGAACCTTCTGTAAAATCCCGCATGGCCCAGGAAACTTCGAATTCCTTTTACAGTCGGTTTAGATATCTGAGAAAAATCCTTAATAAACCTTCTGTAAAATCCCATATGGCCCAGGAAACTTCGAATTCCTTTTACAATGGTAGGGGGAGGTAACTTCTCAATAATTTCTACCTTAGCCTTATTCACTTTTATCCCCCTAGCAGAGATTTTGTGCCCCAGCACTATACCTTCTTTTACCATGAAGTGGCATTTCTCCCAATTAAGCACTAAGTTTGTTTCTTCGCACCTCTTCAGCACTAGTGCTAAATTCTGCAAACATAAATCAAAGCTATCCCTAAATACTGAGAAATCGTCCATGAAAACCTCAGGAAAATCCTCCACCATATCATGGAATATGGCCATCATGCAACGCTGAAATTTAACCTGTGCATTGCATAGGCCAAAAGGCATTCTTCTAAAAGCAAAGGTCCCATAGGGACAGGTGAAGGCAGTCTTTTCTTGGTCTTCCGGGGCTATAGCTATCTGATTGTACCCAAAGTATCCATCCAACAAATAATAAAATTCGTGACCAGCTAATCGATCTAACATTTGGTCAATGAAGGGTAAAGGGAAGTGGTCTTTCCTGGTGGCCTTGTTGAGTTTCCTATAATCTATACATACTCATCAACCAGTGATAGTCCTAGTGGGGATGAGCTCATTATTTTCATTCTCGATCACTATCATCCCTCCCTTTTTAGATAATCCCTGCGTCTAACCACTTAATGATCTCCTTCTTGACAACTTCTTTCATTACAGGGTTTAATCGACGCTGGTGCTCTATGGATGACCTATACCCCTCCTCCAATAGTATCTTGTGCATACAGATAGGGGGACTAATACCCTTAAGGTCAGAGATAGACCAGCCTATAGCTTTTTTATGCTCTCTTAACACTTGTAGTAATTTTGCTTCCCGATCACTGGAGAGAGCAGCAGATATTATTACCGGTCGTATGGAGGATTCACCTAAGTAAGCATACCTAAGGTGTGAGGGTAAAGGTTTGAGTTCTAATGCTAGAGGATCACTGGTGGATGGAAAGATATTTGAAGCTGGAATAGATGAAGAGTCTAGTGTCTCAAATTGGGCAATTTCCTCAAAAGGAGTGACCTCTAATAACTGTAAAGTCTCATAGACCTCATCATCATCTTCACTGTGCTCTCTAAGATCAACAGATTTCACTAAGGAGGCTTCTAAAGGGTTTAAAGGATGTGTCTTGGAAAACTCCTCAGTGATATCCTTATCCACTAAATCCATCCTAAAACAATCATGAGAGTCATCAGGAAACCTTAGAGATTTGAACACATTAAACTTGACTTCCTGATCTTGAACTCTCATTGTTAACTCCCCCTTCTGTACATCTATTAAAGTTCTACCAGTTGCTAGGAATGGTCTGCCTAGTATGATTTGGACTTCCCTGTCTTCCTCCATGTCTAACACGATAAAATCTACAGGGAAAATAAACTTGTCCACTTTTACTAAGACATCCTCAATGACCCCCTTCGGATATTTAATTGATCGATCAGCCAACTGGAGGGTCACTATGGTGGGCTTGGCATCCCCTGTTCCTAACTTCTGATAGATAGATAAAGGCATCAAATTTATACTTACTCCTAAATCGCACAGGGCTCTACCAAAGAAAAAGTTTCCAATAGTACATGGTATGGTAAAGCTCCCGGGATCCTTGAGCTTGGGGGGTAACCTTCTCTGGATGATGGCACTACACTCCTCAGTTAAGGCCATCATTTCGTAATCTTCCAATCTTCTTTTCCTAGAGAGGATGTCCTTCATAAACTTCACATAGCTTGGCATTTGCTCTAAGGCATCTGCGAATGGAATGTTGATGTGAAGTTTCTTAAAAAGCTCAAGGAATTTTGTAAATTGTTAGTCCAGTTTTTGATTGTGAAATCTTCGAGGAAAAGGGATTGGTGGTCTAACAGGAGGAGATGTAGTGGGAACTTTTGTAGCATCAGAGGTTAAAGAAGGTTGTGACAAAGAAATAGGTAGATGTGAAGAAATGCCTGGCTTTGTTTCCTTTGCAGCTTGATCTTTTGATTCTTACTCCCTCTGAGCTGCTTCACTAGAACCTATGGGTTTTACAACTGTGGGCTGGTCAAGTCTGGACTTAACAGGGGGAGTTACTAGCTCTCTGCCACTCCTAAGGGTGATAGCTTTCACATGTTCCTTCCCTTCCCTTTGCCCAATAGGATTGGCTTCTGTGTTACTAGGAAGGGTTCCCTGTGAACGTTGACTAAGAGCTTTTGCTATCTGTCCTACCTGAACCTCTAGGTTCTTAATTGAAGTTGCTTGATTTTGCAAGATTGTCGTGAACATTTCCTCAAGAGAGGGTTTCTTATCAACTGCAGGTGAATGCTGGGGTTGTAGTGGTGGTGGTTGATGGAAGTGGGATGGATGGGAATGATTAGGTGGATAATGTGGATATGAAGGTGGTGGGTGGTGAAGAAATTGATGCTGTGGTGGTACCTGAACCTGTGGAGCTTGAAAACATGGGGGTCCTACTAGTCTAGAATTAGAAGCTTGCCCTTGGTTTTGGCTCCAAGAAAAGTTCAGATGGTTCCTCCACCCTGGATTATAGGTGTTTGAAAAAGGGTTGTTCTGTTGCTTAGGGGCAACGTACTGAACCGATTCTAGGTTAAGTGGACACCTATCCACAGCGTGGGTACCACTACACAGATCACAAGATAGAAAAGGACTTTGGACAAAAAACACAGGGTTAGGATTGTTAGAAGGATTAGGTTGGGTACTGAGCGACTCCACCTTCTTTGTAAGATTGGCGATCTGAGAAGTCAAGGTGGACAATGTGTCAAGCTCATATATACCCACCGATTTCTTTCGCAACTACCTTTTCGAAGACCATTGATAGTTGTTAGTGTCAGGACCCATTCTCAATCCATGACTTTAACCAAAATCACTACAAATTTTTTGCATTTTTAACTTACCTTTCCTCTCTTCAATGGTTGGGCTGTGATTCGTTGTCAAAATCCTCGCTTACCACATTATCCATTATCATACAAACATGTCAATATACTGTTACTGACTGTAACTGCTTTTATAATACATGTGAGATTATATAAAATCTAATACAAATACATTCCCCATAATATATATCATATACATCATTGAGCTGTTTCTATGTTTAGATATATAACCGTACAAAATTTGTATACCTGGCGATCGATAGGAACTAGCACTGGACTCAGGAATACTATCCCTCAATAGCTCTCGCTCTACTACTGATGCTCTGTAGAGAGATGTAAAGAAAGGGGGTGAGCATGCAACGCGCTCAGTAAAGAAATCAGGCAAGCAAGTAGATATCTACACTATCTACTCAAAATAATGCTATGCCTTGAAAACATTATTTCCTTAACTCACTTTAAAAGCATGTCCTTAAATATATATATGTATACTTGTACAGATTAAATCCCATGTACAGAAATCATGCTTTCTTTCTCAAATTTAGGCATGTAGTGTAAAACAATGCATCTTTATATAAATCATGCCTTTAGATAAATCATGCCATGTTTATTTAAATCACAATAAATATGGCATTTAAATCATTCACAACACAAAATCGGAGTCCGATCCATCCCTCAGGTCTGTCCGCAATTTAAATCAGTCAATCAATGTGATATATCATGTGAGACTCTGTGGTGAAATGTAAAT
Organism: Firmiana major; assembly: GCA_033439115.1. Taxonomy (NCBI): domain Eukaryota; kingdom Viridiplantae; phylum Streptophyta; class Magnoliopsida; order Malvales; family Malvaceae; genus Firmiana; species Firmiana major. The sequence goes on along the minus strand of CM065898.1, from coordinate 66,446,275 downwards.
AGTATCCTGGACTATGATCATATCCGACATGTGATCCCAAGCAACACAGTACTCAGTGTGCGGGGCATCACTGCTGCAACGGGAGGGGGGTCGGTCCATCACAACCGCTAGCTATATCCTCCTCAACTCCACAACACCACACGATACAGTGTACTCCCATGCCACATGCACGGTACAACGTACTCCGTGGACCTCACATCACAGTCGGGGTGCCTGCCATAGGTCTTAGCCCTCAATCCATGGAATATCATACCAGTCTTTATTACCCTCATGCAGAGATCCTCTCACAAGATGTGACACTCAGTCACACAAGGACTCGGGCATGGGTTTTAACATGTATTATATATCACATACAGTACGCGCCTTTGAGCGCGACTCACAGTTGACACTCCGCTCAAACACTGTTTCACATCACAAACTCAACTCTAGTGCGAGTAAACCTCTAGTAGCTCGGTCAATGCATAGTTCATGTATTAAATCAAGTACGAGCACTAGCTACAGTACCATGCTATGCACAATATCATCAAATCAAGTACGAGCAATAGCTCCAGTACTATGTCATGTATAAATCATGAAGAATAGAGTACGAGCAACGCTCCAGCACTCTGTCATGTATCTCATGTAAAACTCGAGTATGAGCTAATCGCTCCAGCACTCTGTCATGCATATATCATATAAAACTGAGTACGAGTAATAACTCCAGTACTCTATCATGCATGTCATGGAAATCTAGTGCGAATCAAAATTCAGCACTAATGTATGTGGAAAATATATGAAATCCAGTGCGAGCTGTGCTCCAGCATGATTCATTCTCACAAAATATGATAGATGGCTCTTTAAAAAGGGATGATTTGCAAAACATCAAAATCAGCACTATAAAGTGTGCTTAAGTCACATCAACCTTAAAATCATTAGCCCATCTATTTATTCTCCTGCTAAACAGTAGTTATACACTCAAAATAGTGGTTTCCATGCTTTTTACAACATTTCACAAAAGTTGACTTTTTGACTAACTAGGGGCAAAATCATAATTTACCACTATCGGGTCATAATAATTATTATTCACTTTCTCTGACCCTCAGAGTTTTTAAGTGAATGTAAAAGCAGTCGAAAATACGTGCAGGTATCTCTAACTACTCACAAAAGTCCCTTACTTGCAATCACTCGAGAAATTTCACTTTCTCTGCGTTGCTCGTTTCAGCAGTCCGATTTGTTCCTCCAATACTCTTTGGAGCTGCATATAACCATTTATCGGATTAATTACACTTTTCCTACTGTACTTCACATTAAATACAGTCTATTTCCCTTAATGGGCTTTAATAATCCTTAATGGGCCTAACTATGCCTTAAGCCTATTTTTATTTTACTATTTATTTTCGTTGGGCCTATTGGGCTTGTGGGGCCCACAAACTCTTATTGGGCTTGCCCTAGACCCATTACATCATATTGGGCCTAAAATATTTGGGCTTGGCCCATTGGGCCTCTCGGCCACATGCCATGGCCGAGAGCTACCCATGCCATCGGTTACACCATGGCATGCCGGCCATGTCTCTTTCTTAGCCCATTTCACTTAGCATTTCCATAAACACTTGGTTGGAAACATTCATAAACATCATATAGTTCATTTAGGCATTTTATCAAACACCTTGATTGCCAACTAATTACATGTATTAATTAATCAAATTGATTAATTCTAATTACACCATAATCATTAACACATGTACATTAATCCATTTATGCCTTAAAATCATATGGACATAAATCAATATCCCACTACTCACTCTCGACCTAACCAACATCATAGTGATTTAATATGTTTCAATGCTTAAAACATATATCAATATACTTAAAATTATTCATACATTAACATATATGAAATTGAAAACTAGAAAATATACCAATTGTTGTGTTCACACTTTGCCGAATACTTTCAAGGCTCTCGGTTTGCACTCTATGGCTCCTTGATAGCCAATTCCAACATATGTCACTCTCCTTTCAATTTGGAACAGCTTCCATGAAGGATGCAAGTTCCAATTATGCCTAATTCCTAGTGATTTCTAGTGAGAGAAAGCTTGGATAATATGTTTCAATGGTTTCTTCTTCTAGCCGAATTTGGTGTGATGAAGATGACAATGGTGTGACTGATTTTATAAGCCACTTACTTAGCCATTAAGCTTTACTTTCCAGCCATTAAGCTTGACTTTCCAAGCCTTAGCCATGAGTCACCTAATGAGTCACCTTATGAGTCATGGTTAGCTTTAACTATGGTTAGATATTTATCTCATGGGCTTTCCATTTGGGCTTCTCGATTTGGGCTTTCGGGCTGAAATTTTTACTATACCTCAGACCTTTAATTGTCTCAATATTTGGCCAATCAATTGGTCCAAAAATTCGGTCTAAAGGACCTAATAATTTCGATATACGTTTAGTATACCTTAATGGGCTTTAAAATTTTCACCTTAGGCCCATTACGTTTTTAACCATTAAATTTAATCTGAAATCCTTCCGAATAAATTTTCCTTACTTCCGGGGATGATTATCTTGTATTCTAGTCAAGAATATTTTTTCCCAATTTTTTCTCCACACTTAGGTTAATTTTTAACCATGATTAGTCAACTATGGTAAAAGTCCACTTTCTTAACTATAGTTGACTTTTTTCTTAACCATTGACCAAGTTGACTTTTTCCCAAAATTCCAAAAATTTCATATCTTATGTCTTACACTCTCGTCTTTATGTTTCAATAGTTCCCGGTGGATTATTATACCCGAAACACCTTATCTCGCTAAAAAGGTCTATTTTACCCTTTTTAGCTTTTACTCTCGTTTTATATGTTCCGGACTAAATCAAGCTGACTTTCCTTCATGAGGTCTCTCTACTTTCTCATTTTAAGTTCTTATTTTCAGTCAGAATGATTCAGTTCCACTTGGTTTAGCCTGTGACTCTTATAGTTCACATTAGGCTTTTTTTGTAGCTTTTGCGTGTTAAATCATTTCACTAACACTTTAAGTCTAGTAAATACTCTTCTTATGATTCAACTATAATAATGGAGTGTTCATACACATAGGAATCATAAGGTACAAGCTACATAAAATTCGGGTCTGACAATCCTCCCCCACTCAGAAAATTTGGTCCTCCAAATTAGAATCAAGTCAGTCATCAAATAGGTGAGGGTACTTCTCTCGCATCTGACTCTCTAGCTCCCAAGTAGCTTCGTCTGAAGTATGATGCTGCCAGAGAATCTTCACTAACCCGATGGTCTTCGATCTCAATACCTTCTCCTTCCTATCCAATATCCGAATCGATCTCTCAACATATGACATGTCCTCTCGGAGCTCCAAAGGCTCGTAACTAATCACATGTGCCGGATCCGGATGATACTTCCGAAGCATCGATATGTGGAAGACGTTATGGACACCTGATAAGTCTGGTGGCAATGCCAACCTATAAGCCTTATCTCCCACTCGATCAAGTATCTCAAAGGGTCCAATATAGCGAGGATTTAGTTTCCCTCTCTTCCCACACCTCGTTATGCCCTTGGAAGGAGAAACTCTCAAAAACACGGATTCACCAACTGCAAACTCTAGTAGCCTACGTCTCCTGTTAGCGTAACTCTTTTGTCTGCTCTAAGCTATCCTCAGTCTCTCTACTATCAAGTGGACGTCCTCAGATGCTTGCGTAACCATGTCAGGAGCGAAAATCTTACGGTTACCCACTTCTTCCTATCTAATAGGGAAACGACATCTACGACCATATAAAGCCTCATACGGTGCCATCCCGATACTCGAATGATAACTGTTGTTGTAGGCGAACTCGGCTAGTGGCAGGTGGTCATCCCAAGAGCCTTTAAAATCTAACACACATGCTCTCAACATATCCTCCAGAGTCTGTATAGTCCTCTCTGACTGACCATCTGTCTGAGGATAGAAAGCGGTGCTCAAACTCAATTGGGTTCCCACGGCTTCCTGAAAATGTCCCTAAAAGTGGGAAGTGAAGCAGGAATCCCTATCAAAGACTATGCTCACTGGTACACCCTGTAACCTCACTACCTCGCGTACATTCAGTTCTGCTAATGAACTCAGAGTATCGATCGCTCTCATAGCTAGGAAGTGGGCTGACTTCGTCAGTCTGTCGACGATCACCCATATAGCATCGTGATTCCTGTGGGTTCTCGATAAACCCATCATGAAATTCATGGTGATATGCTCCCATTTCCATGTCGGTATAGGTAGAGGCTGCAATAACCCTGAAGGTTTCTGATGCTCTACCTTCACCTGCTGACATACGAGACACTTTGCCACAAAGTCTGCTACATCTCTCTTCATACTCGACCACCAGTATACCTTCTGAAGGTTCTGATACATTTTGTTACTCCCCGGATGTAACATATACCTCGACGAATGAGCTTTCGCCAATTCAATCTCCTGAGTCCTGGATCCTCGGGAACACATAATCTGCCTCTGAACCTCAGTAGTCCATCAGAATTCAACTCAAAGTCAGTCACTGTGCCCTTCTACATCTGACTACTCACATCCATACAAAATGGATCAGTCTGCTGAGCCACTCTGATCCTATCCAACAGATCTGGCTCCAAGCGTAGACTAGCTATCACATAGCTTGTATCCATGTCAGAAGGCACGACTCCCAAACTGAGGCTAGCAAACTGCTCTAGCAAATCATGTTCCCTAACCATCATATATGATACCATCCCTAGTCTCTTCCTGCTCAAGGCATCAGCTACAACGTTAGCCTTACCCGGATGATAAAGTATCTCACAATCATAGTCCTTCAGAAGCTCTAGCCATCTTCTCTGTCTCATGTTCAGCTCTTTCTGTGAGAACAGATACTTGAGGCTCTTGTGGTCAATAAATATTTGGAACTTCTCTCCATACAAGTAGAGGCGTCATACCTTCAACGCAAACACTACTGCTGCTAGCTCCAAATCATGGGTCGGATAGTTCTTCTCGTGATCCTTCAGCTGTCTAGATCCATAAGCAACTACCTTCCCATCCTGCATCAATACACAGCCCAGTCCCTGATACGAAGCATCGATATATACTGCAAATCCTTCTGAGCTGGTAAGGATAGTGAGAATCGGAGCGGTGGTCAATCGATGCTTCAACTCCTCAAAACTCTTCTCACAATCCTCGTTCCATACGAACGGTACACTCTTTCGAGTAAGACGTATCAACGGAGTAGCCAACTTCGAAAATCCCTCAACGAATCTCCGATAGTATCCAGCTAAACCTAGAAAACTCCTGATCTCGATGATTGTCCTCGGCTGTTCCCACTGAACTACAGCCTCTATCTTAGATGGATCAATTGATACACCATCTCTCGATACAACATGTCTCAAAAAACGAGATCTGTGACAACCAAAAGTCACACTTACTGAGTTTAGCATATAACTCATACTCTCGTAGAGTCTGCAACACGATCCTGAGGTACTCCTCATGCTCCTCCTTAGATCTCGAGTATATCAATATGTCATCGATAAAGACGATAACAAACTGGTCCAAATATGGCTTGAATACATCATTCATCAAAGCCATGAAAGCAGTTAGAGCATTCGTCAATCCGAATGACATGACCAAGAACTCATAATGGCCATATCGAGTACGAAATGTTGTCTTGGGCACATCTCTACTCTGAACTTTTAGCTGATGATACCCAGACCTCAGGTCAATCTTGGAAAAGACTTGTGCTCTCTGAAGCTGATCTAACAAGTCGTCAATGCATGGAAGGGGGTATCTATTCTTGATGGTGGCCTTATTCAACAATCGATAATCTATACACAATCGGAGGCTCCCATCCTTCTTCCTCACAAATAAAATCGGTGCTCCCCAAGGTGAAACACTCAGTCGAACAAAACCCCTATCCAACAGCTCATGTAACTATCTCTTGAGCTCCTCTAGCTCAACCAAGGCCATGCGATATGGTGGTCTCGAGATAGGCTCCGTACCAGGCACCAAATCTATACAGAATTCCATCTCTCTGTCTGGTGGTAACCTTGGCAATTCATCCAGAAAAACATCTGGGTACTCACTGACCACAGTAATATCTGACAACTCCGGATGTGCCTTATCCATATCTACCACGTACGCAATGAAACCTTGATATGTTGAAGGTTTTCTAAATAAAAAATCATGTAATAATCATAACTACTCCTTTCATTTATTCTTGTTAAACTTTACAACATATCTAGTAGGGTTAGGAAACATAACTGTCTTAGCATAACAATCTAAAACAGCATGGTTTGCAGATAGCCAATCCATTCCTAATATTATATCAAAGTCACTCATACTTAGTAATATTAGATTGGCTGTCATCTCTTTATCCCCTACCCTCAACTTGCAGTCATTAAATACATATTCTACAATTTGACTACTATTCATAGACGTACTAATCAACATCATCACACATAATGGTGTACACTCTACATGTCTTGCTAATATACATACAAATGAAGGCGATACAAAAGAATGCGTGGCACCAGGATCAATTAAAACATATGCTTAAATATCATAAATCAGGATGTTACCTCGAATCACATCCGATGAAGCATCAGCTGTCCCCTGGTCCAAAGCATGCACTCGCCCTCGACCCATCACCTGTTTCCCCTTCTCCTCTGCCGTTGCTCTACCTCTCTGAGCAGACGTACCAGCTGGAGTTCTATCAGGCTCCTTGCCCTTCTGTGGGGCAGTCACAAATGTCTCTGGGCACTCTCTAGCAATGTGCCCATGTTTCCCACATTGGAAACACACAATAGGAGTCAGCGGACACGGTTTACTTCCATGTTGTTTACCGTATCTTCTGCACTGATCAACAGCAGGTCTCTGTCCTCCTATGACAATGCCCTTTGCTGGGGCTACAATCGGATAAGTACGAGGTCTAGCATATCTCTCTCGTGCCTCCTCCACTCGTGATCTCTTACAGAAGAGTTTCTTCCCTCCTCGATAACCAAAATCTCTAGCCGGCCTCTTCTTCTGACCCTCAAAGTTTTTAAGTGAATGTAAAAGCAGTCGAAAATACGTGCAGGTATCTCTAACTACTCACAAAAGTCCCTTACCTGCAATCACTCGAGAAATTTCACTTTCTTTGCGCTGCCCGTTTGAACAGTCCGATTTATTCCTCCAATACTCTTTGGAGCTGCATATAACCATTTATCAAGTTAATTACACTTTTCCTACTGTATTTCACATTAAATACAGTCTATTTCCCTTAATGGGCTTTAATAATCCTTAATGGGCCAACTATGCCTTAAGCCCATTTTTTTTTTACTATTCATTTTCGTTGGGCCTATTGGGCTTGTGAGGCCCACCAACTCTTATTGGGCTTGTCCTAGACCCATTACATCATATTGGGCCTAAAATATTTGGGCTTGGCCCATTGGGCCTCTCGGCCACATGCCATGGCCGAGAGCTACCCATGCCATCGGTTACACCATGGCATGCCGGCCATGTCTCTTTCTTAGCCCATTTCACTTAGGCATTTCCACAAACACTTGGTTGGCAACATTCCTAAACATCATATAGTTCATTTAGGCATTTTATCAAACACCTTGAATGCCAACTAATTACATGTATTAATTAATCAAATTGATTAATTCTAATTACACCATAATCATTAACACATGTACATTAATCCATTTATGCCTTAAAATCATATGGACATAAATCAATATCCCACTACTCACTCTCGGCCTAACTAACATCATAGTGATTTAATATGTTTCAATGCTTAAAACATATATCAATATACTTAAAATCATTCATACATTAACATATATGAAATTGAAAACTAGAAAATACACCAATTGTTGTGTTCACACTTTGTCGAATACTTTGAAGGCTCTCGATTTGCACTCTATGGCTCCTTGATAGCCAATTCCAACATATGTCACTCTCCTTTCAATTTGGAACAACTTCCATGAAGGATGCAAGTTCCAATTATGCCTAATTCCTAGTGATTTCTAGTGAGAGAAAGCTTGGATAATATGTTTCAATGGTTTCTTCTTCTAGCCGAATTTGGTGTGATGAAGATGACAATGGTGTGGCTGATTTTATAAGCCACTTACTTAGCCATTAAGCTTTACTTTCCAGCCATTAAGCTTGACTTTCCAAGCCTTAGCCACGAGCCACCTAATAAGTCACCTTATGAGTCATAGTTAGCTTTAACTATGGTTAGATATTTATCTCATGGGCTTTCCATTTGGGCTTCTCGGTTTGGGCTTTCGGGCTGAAATTTTTACTATACCTCGGGCCTTTAATTGTCTCAATATTTGGCCAATCAATTGGTCCAACAATTCGGTCTAAAGGACCTAAGAATTTCGATATACGTTTAGTATACCTTAATGAGCTTTAAAGTTTTCACCTTAGGCCCATTACGTTTTTAACCATTAAATTTAATTCGGAATCCTTCCGAATAAATTTTCCTTACTTCCGAGGATGGTTATCTTGTATTCTGGCTAAGAATATTTTTCTCCACACTTAGGTTAATTTTTAACCATGATTAGTCAACTATGGTAAAAGTCCATTTCTTAACTATAATTGACTTTTTCCTTAACCATTGACCAAGTTGACTTTTTTCCAAAATTTTGAAAGTGTCATATCTTATGTCTTACACTCTCGTCTTTATGTTTCAACCGTTCCCGGTGGATTATTATACCCGAAACACCTTATCTCGCCAAAAAGGTCCATTTTACCCTTTTTAGCTTTTACTCTCGTTTTCTATGTTCGGGACTAAGTCTAGCTGAGTTTCCTTCATGAGCTCTCTATACTTTCTCATTTTAAGTTCTTATTTTCAGTCAGAATGATTCAGTTCCACTTGGTTTAGCCTGTGAATCTTATAGTTTACATTAGGCTTTTTATGTAGCTTTTGCGTGTTAAATCATTTCACTAACACTTTATGTCTAGTAAATACTCTTCTTATGATTCAACTATAATAACGGAGTGTTCATACACATAGGAATCATACGGTACAAGCTACATAAAATTCGGGTCTGACAGTTAACCGCCATCTTGTCTAGCAGCTCATAAGCCTCCTCATCTGTTTTGCACATCAAGGCTCCACCCGAAGCCGTGGTGAGGGTACTTCCTAAGAAGCTCCTTCTATCGTTCCCATGCCTCGTAAGGAGATTCAGAGTCGTACTGGGCAAAGGAGGATATATCGCTACGGAGTCTGGCCATTTTAGAGGGAGGAAAGAATTTGGCTAGAAATTGGTGAGCTAACTCGTCCCATGTAGAAATTGATCCTGGAGGCAGGGAGGTCAACCAGTGTCTCGTCCTATTCCTAAGTGAGAAGGGGAATAATCTAAGCCTGAGTGCATCGTCAGATAATCCATTGTGTTTGAACGTGTTGCATAAGTCCAAGAATTGCCCGAGATGAGCATGTGGGTCATCGTGTGGAAGCCCACTGAACTGCAAAAAGGTCTGGATCATCTGGAGGATGGATGGCTTAATTTCAAAATTATTAGCAAGGACTGCTGGTGGCCTAATGCCAGTATAATACCCTCCAATTGTCAGCACCGCATAATCCCCATCGGTCCTGATTTCCCTATTTTCTGCCATCGTGTGTTGCAGCGGAGCTATAAATTTCCTAGAGTCCTTTCGAATTTTTCTAAGAGTTCGTTCGATTTCAGGATCTAGAGGAAAGTAATCAAAACTCCTAGCTCTACGCATGCAAACATCCGAAAGTCCTTAAAAAAATTTTTTAAAGTTTTTTAATTTTTTCAATTTTTTTATTTTAATTAATTATGAGAAAATTAACTAATTTAAATATTTACAACCTAAATATTTACAGGCTAGAATTACATCTAAGTATAATTTCACCGATATTAACTAATGGCTAATTAAAACTTCCTCGGCAACGGTGCCAAAAACTTGACACGCCCTAAAGGTAATGTCCGCAAGTGCACGGGTTGTACAAGTAATAATGAGATTTGAGTCCCAAGTTATAGTCCCACAGAGAAGTTGACTAGCCTAATTAACTACCGGTTAATCTTACCCTAAGTATATCCTAGCAAATTATGGCGCTTAAGTGAGTGATCTACTAAGTCTAAATTAAAAAATATTGAAAGCAATAAAATAATAAAAAATAAATAAAACCGAGTAAAATTACTTACAGTGCTCCATGCAATTAAAATAAAAAACCTACAAAAGAAATTTAAAACAGTTAAAAATTCATTAACGGAATTAAAATAAAGTGCAAATATGAAATTAGCAAAACAAGATTAATTAAACTAACATAAAATATAAAATAGAATCTAACTAATGCATGTAACAAATTTAATCTAACTTAATTCTGAAGGTAACTCATAAAATACTAAATTAAATCCTAAAACATATAATATAAAATTAACTACTAACTACAAAATTAAAATTAAAAATTAAATTAACAACTAAGACACTAGATTTAATTCTACAATTATCAACTAACAACTAACCTAAACTAACAACTAATAAAAGCAATAAAAATAATAATAATGGAATAACTAATAAAATAAACAAGAGAGGATGCGGCCAAACATGGCCTTAAGCATTTGCAAATCCAAGTTGTCCCGCCTTTTTTTTGGTCACTATGCACTGTTCATTATCTTCCAAAGTTCAATTCCAGGCATGCTCTGGTTCGCTCAGTGCTGTACTAGTTTTGGCCCGATTTGTCCACTTCTGCCCCAGTCTGCTTTTAATGCACATTCCTCGGACTGCCTATCTCGCACTAACAATGCACACAACTCTGCTAGATAGCAGACGCGTCTTTCTCTGCTGCTCTAATCTGCACTGCCCTGCTTTATTTCATGCATAGCAACAGGACATCAGCGGCTGTGCACGTCCAGCAGCAGCTACGCACCAGTTTGGTTCACGCCACCAGTAGTTTGCTATGCCCCGCAGTTAAACACCCTCCGGTATTAATGACTTTCTGCTCCAAGCATCCACTCACATTCAGCAACTGCTCCCTTCAGGTGCTGTAACATGCGTTACTCAGCCCTTGATCACCATGCATCAGCTGCAGCTAGCATTCATCAGCAGCTCGGCATTAGTGAAAGCCCAAAGCAATAACAACATTCAGCAGTAAATATCAGAATCTTAAGACAGAAATCAGAAAAGGAATGCTTGTACAAATAATGAACATTAGAATAGACTTGAAACAGGGGTGAACAGAGAAGGAAATGTGTTCTCGGACAGCACACTAATGCTAAGCTTCGCACACAGTAGCAACTAAAACACCATCTTCACCATCTTCCCGCAATCAAATGAGGTAAACAAAGACAAATAACTACTGAAATGATCAATTGCAAAACCAGTTAAAAATAAGCTGAGGGTTGACCGTTGATGTGTAGTAACTGAAATTATATAAATCTTATAAAATGCAGACAAGAAAAATCCTAATATACTGCAGCAAAAGGAAATAAATCATGCAACAGAAATGACCATGCAATAGTGTGTATTCATCTTAACGCCGAATGAACCATGCAAAATCAGTATCTGAAAACTGAAATATCAATCATCCGCAAAACAGAGACGTAGTGAAGCTACTGTAGCCTCGGGTTGCTTCAGTTTTTGCTGCCATCATGGTTCCACCGAGCTTTTGAGGTAGATAAAATGTTTAACATTAAACCCACATCAAAGCATCAGAAGAACACATATGGCAGTAATCAAAGAGTTTTGTCACCCGACTACTCCACTTAAAATCTAACCGAGAGCTACAAACGAGATGGTTTAACAAGTAAAGAAAAGAAAACATAAGCAAGGCATCTGGAAAAGAAACCGAGACATGAACTAGGAAAATAAATTATGGAAATACAACTTGACAAATAGAGAACTCATGGAAAAGAAACCGAGAGCATGAAAAAGAGATTGAATTTCCATTGAAAATGAAATTTAACAACTTGTAATGAAGAACATGAAATGAATAGTAAAACAATTTGTAAATGAAAAACTATGCAGAAATTTAAAGAAAACTTTTAAAATTAATCTAAAAGCTATTCTTCCTTAGATTACCTACCTACATTTTCAATTGCCATCATGTTCTATTTATACACAAACATAGGGGTACAATGATAATTTTTCATCCTAGATGAGTTGGCATTATTTGGCCACTTGTCTTCAATTGATTTGCTGCAGATAGATATTTCCACGTCACTTGTCGGTTTGTCCAATTGGCTGTGCGATGTGGCTCGGCGTGTGCCTTTCAGAATATTCGCTCGAAGTCTGTTGATCTTATCGTTTCGGAGCAAATAAAATATGGACACCTGGCATCACGCGTGTCCAGATGACTGGTGACTCGGTCTGCACAATTTGAAGTGGTCCAATCTCCTTTAGCTCATTTTCAGCCCAATTTCGACTGAAACGACTGAGTTTCATCTGGATTTAATTTATCTGCACATTAAAGAATTTTAATTAAATAAAGGGGATTATTAATAAAATAATATGGGGATTAAATAAATAATTAGGAATTTAAGCACAAATAATTCTATAAAAAATAGAATTATCAGGCAGTATGACAGTTGATGATTATGAGAGTCGATTCACAACCCTACTGAAGTATGATCCGTAGACTCTTAAAGATGAGGAGCTCCACATAGAGCGATTTGTATATGGACTGAGACCCATCATTAGAGACCGGTTGATAGGGCTCTGTATCATTGAGTTTAAGGATGCTCTGAGGTAAGTACAAGAAGTGGAGAGGGGACTAGAGTTGGTACAGTTCCAGACTGAGTCCAGAATTTTAACTGGAGATAAGGGTAAGTGAACTGTGACTTCCCACACAGACTTTCAGAGGGGTTCTTTTAAGAGGAGACAGTTTGAGGGGCCGAGGGGGAGAGTTGACAGACTCAGGGTTCCTCCCATTATTAAAGAGACCCCTCGAGATCCTAGACCAGAGGTTAGAGTCTGCAGAGATTGTGGTCGATCACATGAGGGAAGCTATCCTAGAATCATACAAGGATACTATAGATGCGGGGACATGGGTCACAGAGTGAGGTATTACCCGCAACCACAGAAGCCACATTCTCAAGAGCTTCATAGACAGCATCCAAAGAGGACAGTTCCCCAGAGACAGGCTATGACTGCTGATAAGGGTAAGAAGTCGGTCACAGAAAGACGTGTATTTGCTTTGGATAAAGAGACTGCAGACACTTCGTCGGAAACCATACGAGGTACACTTATTGTCTATAATCATGAGGCTCATGTATTATTTTTTTGGGATCCACACATTCTTTTATTGATGTACAATTTGCATGTAAATTGAGTTTGAAGCATGAATCCTTAGATTATATTTTACATGTAAATAACCCCATGCGTGAGTCCCAGAGGACTGATATGGTGTGTAGGAGTTATAAGATCAAGGTGGGAGATAGGGTGATGTTAACAGATCTAGTGTTATTAAACATGTGTGATTTTGATGTGATATTGGAGATGGATTGGTTAGCGGTCAATCGTGTGAGTCTAGACTGCTACACTAAGACTGTAACTTTCTCCCCACCTGAAAAGTTTAGTGTATGTTTCAAAGTTAAGGAATAAAAACGTGTGAAGTTTATCGTGAAATGTTAAGATATGATCATATCGCTATACTGATTAAATTATTGATGTGAAGGTTACATCGCACTCATCTCTGATGTGAATTAGGAACATCCGAGGGTAGAGGACATACCGGTATTATGTGAGTTTTCGGATGTATTCCCTGATGAATTGCTTGGTTTACCATCGGAGAGAGAGCATTCACTATCGATTTAGTGCCAGATACCCAGCCGATCTTTAAACCTCCCTACACGATGGCGTTGTTCGAATTGGAAGAGTTAAAGAAACAGTTGCAAGAACTGCTTGACCAAGGTTTTGTTAGGCCTAGTGTGTCGCCATGGGGAGCTCCGGTGTTGTTTGTAAAGAAGAAAGATGGTAGCCTGAGACTATGTATAGACTACAGATTGTTGAACAAGGCTACGGTGGAGAACAAGTATCCCCTGCCAAGGATAGATGATTTGTTTGACCAGCTGAGAGGGGTTTCTATCTTTTCTAAGATTGATTTAAGATCGGGTTATCACCAGTTAAGAATCAAGAAAGAGGATATTCCAAAAATGACCTTCAGAACTAGATATGGCCACTACAAGTTCTTAGTGATGCCCTTTGGATTGATGAATGCCCCTGCTTCTTTTATGAATTAATGAATGAGGTCTTTAGAGACTATCTAGATCAATTTGTGATAGTCTTCATTGATGATATCCTTGTGTATTCTCGGTCTCATGAGGAACATGCAAAACATTTGAGGATTGTGCTGCAAGTACTCAGAGAAAAGCAGCTGTATGGAAAGATCAGTAAAAATGAGTTTTGGTTAGATTAAATACATTTTCTTGGTCATATTGTATCTAAAGACGGGGTGGCAGTTGATTCGTTTAAGGTAGAGGTTGTACTTAATTGGGAGAGACCGAGAATAGCTACAGAAATTCAGAGTTTTCTAAGGTTGATAGGGTATTACAAAAGGTTTGTTGAAGGATTTTCCAAGATTGCCGCTCCTTTGATTAAACTCACACGTAAGGAGACACCTTTTGTATGGTTTAAAAAGTGTGAGCAGAGTTTCCAAGAGCTAAAAAGGAGATTAACGACAGCACCTGTGTTGACTATTTCGAATGGACCAGGAGGCTTTGCAGTGTACAGTGATGCCTCTCAACAAAGATTGGGATGTGTGCTCATGCAACATTGGAGAGTAGTCGCTTATGGTTCGCGACAGCTAAAGGATCACGAGAAGAACTACCCTACACATGACTTAGAGTTAGCCACAGTGGTGTTTGCATTAAAGATTTGGCGACATTACTTATATGGGGAAAAATTCCAGATATTTACTGACCATAGGAGTCTAAGATATATATTCGACCAAAAGGAACTAAACATGAGACAAAGGAGATGGATGGAACTCTTTAAGGACTATGATTGCGAGATACTCTATCATCCGAGGAAGGCAAACGTGGTGGCTGATGCCTTGAGAAGGAAAAGTATGGTATATGCTATGATGATAAAAGAATGGGGTTTGTTAGAACAATTAACCGGACTCAGGATCAGAGTTGAGGAAGTAGAGGTCAGATTTTTGGCCAGTCTGCGAATAGAGCCCGATATTATGGATCAGATTAGAGCCATGCAACGAAATGATCAGAGGCTATTGAATATGGTTAGCCAAGCTGAACAGACCTCGCAGTCGGATTTCATGGTTAGTGACAATGGGTTATTAAGGTTTAAGGGTCGAATTTGTGTTCCGAACGATGATACCCTGAAGCAACAAATACTGAGAGAGTCACATTGCTCGTGATACTCCATGCACCTGAGGAGTACCAAGATGTACCAAGATTTAAGAAAGGTGTATTGGTGGAGTGGTATGAAGCGAGACGTGGCAGAATATGTGGCCACAACAATAAAATCCAACTAAAAACATTTAAAATCAAGCTTTCTCTCACCTCATGAAGAGGACAGTTTTTGTCCCTGATTTTCTCTCTAGGATTTCACCTAGAAAATGTCCTTCATTGTGGCTGAAATTTTTATATGTTGTATAGGGGTCAAGTAGTAAGATTCGGTCTTTCTTTTTCAAGATTAGAAAACGATTGGAGGGGGCTCAAAAAAATCGTACAAGCAAAGTTGTATAGTAACACCTATGGGAAGAAGATGGAATTGGATCTCTCTCGTCTGATGGTCTTTCCAGGCAAAAAAATAGGCTATGGAAAGGTTATAGAGTGTATATGAAATCTATAGAGTTCTAGAATTTTTAGGCCTCGGTATGGGCCTCAAATTGGGTCAACACTGCTGTGTATACCATTTCCTGAAAACAGAATAGCCCATTGCCTGATTAGAAAAATCATTAAAATATATTTCTAGTCCAATTTCTTCCAAATTCTCACTTCTCAATTGTTCTAATATGTCTCTAGTATTTCTCATAACAATTTGGGATCCACTTGTTTAAGAAAAGTTTCCTGATTGGGCCCATTTCACATGACTTGGTCATTACCGAATAATGTAACTTAAGGTTTTCGGTTTACTTTAAAAATTCATTCGGCTATCAAAACCTTCTTATTTCCACTCAATATTCATCCTTCATGTAAATCATACATTATAATAATTTCTCATGGCTTCAGAATAATTTTTGTGAATTTCTAGAATTTATTTCGAATTTATTTCTCTTCTTGGGCTTATTTGTTCGGTTTAGTGGAAACCCGAGTTTTACTAATTTTTTTCACTTCCAATACCTTAGTTCTTACTTTATAATCATCAAAACATATTCATATTTCCTTGAAGAATACTTAGATTCACTTTCTTACCTCGAAATACGTGCCTCGAGCTTCGTGCCACTATTCCAGGATTTCGATTCTCCTAAGCCCTACGTAAACATTTACATGAGTTTAGACTTCTCAGTTTAACTTAAAAGTAAGTCTTAATCATGAAAAATCTGGGTCTCACACCAATATATATAGATTTTGGATTTAAGATCATTTCGTTTTTATCTACTTTGTGATATGATATGTTATGATTTTAAACATGCACTCAAACTGCTTTTATAGCCTTGATTTTACTGCTTTGCTAGCTGGCTACAGTAGTTAGCCCTACCCATTCCACCCTACTGTTGGGTGATTATAGTTTGCAATGGCCTTGCTGATGGGTAATAATAGTTTGCGAAGGCCCTGCTTATAGGTTATAATAGTTAGCGATGGCCTTGTTGATGGGTTATGATAGTTAGCGATGGTCTTGCTTGTAAGACTCGAAATTTGGTGTCAATTTTTAAGAAGTTATTATATAAATATGGATTCATGAAATGTTGATCAATAAAGAAGAAATAATTGAATTTCAGGTCCAATCGATCAAGATACGAATTTTTCGTCAAGACTGAAATTTTCCACCTCGGGAATTTATCTCAGAAATATGGGAAAAATATATTCCGGGATAATAAAATAAAATAAATGAAAATGGGATATTTTGAAGAGAAAATAAAGATATTTTAGGTAATATAATATATTATAAAAAAGAATTAAAAAAAGGAAATTGAAAAAAAAGGATGTCGTGCGACCCAAAGGAATCGAGGGATCAGACAAGACTGATCCCTCTAATTTCTCCATCACCGGCGTGACATGGAGGGGAAGAAGACGGCCGAAGCAAGACCGACACCAAGGGACCTTCCACCAGCCATCACGCGCGCCCGGTTACCAAAAATCGTGAAATCACCGAGGGAGAAGCCGAAAAGGGAGAAGGGAAATTCGGTGGCATCGGCGTCGATTTGGCTAGAACTACCACTAGCCGAACGTTCCCCAGGCGAAGACCAACCAATTGGTGGTTGAATCGGCCAGTGAAACGATCAGCAGTGCCGTCAACGACGAAGAGGGAGAAAACGGTAGCGAGGTCGAAAAGAGAAAGGGTCGAACTGGTCACTTTTCGGCCAGCTTGGAGTTGGCCAGCACTGGATTCATGCGTCGCGAGGTCCCGCCGATCTGCTGGAAGTAGAAGTCGGTGAAGAATCGGCTGGCGCAGCTCCGAACGGTGAGGATAGTGCTGAACCGAACTGAGCCGATCCGAACCTGTTCAGCCAAAAAAAAAAGAGAAAAAAAAAGAAAAAGGAAAAAGAGAAAAATTAGGGAGAAAAATCCGGTGATGCAATCGGGCTAAGGGTAAGCTGATAAGCGGTCAAAATTGACCGATTTAATTTTTGAGAAATTTATTTGAAAACATAATTGACTGAAATTGACCCGATTTAATTATACAAACGTGTAACATGACAATTGACGACAAACGAGAGTTTGGATCAGCCTCGATTTATGTGCTATAGCAGAATCTCTGGTAAGTAAATCTCATTTACGACAATTTACATAGTTATGCGCGTTAAAAATTCATCGCATAAGTTACAGATTTATTTCCGCATAAAATGAATTATGTTTTGGAATTGGAAATTGATTGTCGTAAATAATTGTATGAGCTATCCAAAAAGTCTAAGGCCCAATAAGTACTGATGGGCCCAATGAGCCCAATAGGCCTTGATAAAAGGAATAGTAAGTGAAAATAGGCTTAAGATCGATTAAGGCCCATGGTACAATCGAGCCCGATAAGAGTAAACGGGCCCAATGCTGTAAATTAAGCCCAGTAAAAGTGAAATACGAGTAAAATGTATTGTATTTAACCCGATAACGTACAGCTCTGGAGATTATATTGGGAGCTAAACGGATTGCGGGATCGAGCAGTGCTGAGAAAGTGAGGTCACGTGACATGATCCAAGGTAAGGGAATTTGTAAGTATCTAGAGGTAGCTGCATGTATTTTGAGGGTAATTTTTGGGTATTGAATTTGATATGGTTGCATAGAAAAGAAATAATGGTTTATACAAATGATTTTGGATATTGATGTTTCGATTTTTGAAGTGAATCTTACAAAAAGGGTAGTAAGGCTAATAAATGCATGAATATCATATTTTGATATTTTTATGAAATGCATTGCTTTGATTTAAGCAAATTGATGGATAGGTTGGCTATTTGATTTCATAACTTCGTAAAATAGCACGAGTCTAGTGCTAATGTTGGTTTTGAGCGTGTTTTGTTGAAATAAGGCCACTTATTAGACTTATATGAGTTTAATCATGCTAGAGCTCTGCTCGCACTGGATTTTGACGTTTTATTATGCATGAAATGTGTTGGAGCCTATCTCGCACTATATTTTGAGTTGTGATGTTTTGTAAGCCGTACTGGAGCTTTTGTTCGTATGTGGGTTTCCATTGATTTTCTTATGCATATAACCATACTGGAGCTATGCTCGTACGTTATTTTCTTCATTATTTATAATGCATAAAGCCATACTAGAGCGATTGCTCGTACGAGGGTATTTACAGATGATGCATGAAATCGTCCTGGAGCTTTGCTCGTACTAGATTTTTACACTGTGGTATGTAATTAATCATGTTGGATGCATCGTGTAGACTTTGTGTCACATGGATGAGATGCTCACATGAGCCGTGTTGGATTCCTTATGTAGACTATTAGTCACACAGATGAGATGCTCGCACGTGTACTTGAGACTGAGCAGGTTACACGTGGTATGGGCTAGATAAGTCCTATGACAGGCACTCCCAACCATGATATGGGTCCACGGAGTACATTGTACCATGTATATCACATGGAGTACACTGTACCGTGTGGTTATGATGTTGATTTGAAAGTCTGACGGCAGGACTAACCCACCTCCGTTTCAGCATGATGCCCCGCACACCGGGATCCGTGTGGTCTGGGATGATAATGACATAGTTGGCCAACAAAGTCCTCGATTATATATATAGTGACCACCTATCTCACATGATATCATAAGGTTTCAGATACCGATGATGATTTGTGTTGTCCAGGGTAGACCCGACGGAGGGGTCAAACCCTGTAGGATGTTTTTAAGGGAATGATATGCTGGTTTTGATGAGTTTTACTAAGTTTTGAAAAAATATTAAACCTTGAGGGATGATTTTATGATGAGTTTTCTTATGATGAGCATGAGAGGTTTTACATGATGATTTTCCATATTGACATGCCTATTTCCATGATTTCAGTACACGATATATGTATATACATGTGGCATGGTTTTATTATTTCCTCATGCTCTGGATATAAATGATCTTTATACATGACATTATAAGCTTGTAGATAGTGTAGTTATGTAGCATGCTTGCATTATTGCCTTACTAAGCTAGTGAGCTCACCCCTTTCATTTTTCCCCCTCTCTACAGATCATTTTCAATAGTTAGTGAGTGGCTGAGGACTTGCATTCCGATATCCGCTGCCTTCCCATCAAGCGAAAGGTATGCATACACACGTACAATTTTTTATCTAAACATATAACAGCACAATGATGTAAATGAATGTAATATTGGGGATGTATTTGTATATTAATATAGTGAGCTCACTTATGATGTAAAAGAAATTACAGTCAATAAATAGTTTATATTGACATGTATGTATGATATGAAATGGAGGACACAGTAAGTAAGAAAGGTGTACTAATACCGAATCACAAGCCAACTGTTGGTAGTAAAATTGTCACAGAAGAAAAGGTAAGAAAAGCGAAAAATTTGTAGTGATTTTTGGTAAAAGTCGGTCATGACTTTGGTAACGAGTAATAATAGTTAGCGATGACCCTACTGACGGGTCATATTAGATAGTGATAGCCTTATTGATGGGTTATAACAGTTAACGATGATTATACTGCCTTGCTAATGGGTTAAAATAGTTGGCAATGGTCATGTGAATGAGGTTTTCTATATGGCCCCGATCACGGGTTATAACGGTGATCGTATTAAATAAAGAACCATTATTTATACCAATGATCATCGATTTATCGAGCAATCATAGTAGGTTGTGCTTTATCATGTTAGAATGTATATGCAACAAGAAATTAGAATTCAAGATTTGAGTTCTATGGTCAAGTCAAAAGGGAATCCAAGGTACTTTAAAGTATCGTCTTCCCTTGAAAAACTTGACAGTGTTACTAGTTTTATTGTTGTAGAAGATTAGAAATAAGAAATGCGATATGAATATGAATGCTTGATCATTATATGAAATCATGTGTTGTAAGTATGCATTAGAATCCGGTATCTTGTATGTTATTGCCTTATACTTATGTGGCTTACTTATTGAGCTCCCCAGCTCACACCCCTCTATTTTCATCACAGGTTAAGTTTAGAGGCGTGTTATTATTGATTTTAGTATCCGACTTTGGAGCTTTGACTTCAAATATCTCGTAGCTTTATGTTCAGTATATCGTTATACTATATAAATGTGTTTATTTTCAGACAGTGTTCAATCAGTACATGAGCCGAGATGTGTACTAAGTGTAGTTATGATTATATTATCAGATATTCAGATTATTGGGTTGTAAATGAACCGTTATTGACAAAGTGTTAAAAATAGTAACAATAAGGTATTATTTTGATATGAAATATTTCAGAGGACCAGATGAACTCTGAATATTCTGAAAATATTGTGAGAAGTAAGTACATGAGTGTTACAATGAACTACGTAGTTTTTTTTTTTTTTAGATTTGATTACTAATTAACATTTTTGGCTTCTGGTCTGAAATGGCTGGCAGGGGAAATATGCATTTATACAGAAACTCTGCCGAAATTTTTGTGATAGTTAATGTGATTAAGGAATAAGACTGGGACCTAGGTTCGATACCATAAATCGAGTTCGGTGAATAGAAATCTAACAGTACGGTATAGGACTACGCACATGAGAAACCAGTGTTAAAAGGGAAAGCGAAAAAGTTAGCTTAGAATTCTGAAGTTCCACAATAAGTTACCGAAATGTTGTGGCTTTCGAGTCTGACATTTTAGATTTAGTATTAATTAAAAGTAAATTTATACTTTATATATATGATTGATTTTATTCATATATAATTGAATTAAGATGTGCTAAGTAAATAAAGTGCAAATAAGAAAATAAAAATAAGGTTCACTAAATAAAGTATTAAGTAAGCAATATTATCCAAGTTTTTTAGATCTTAGTTATTAATTAAAAGTTAATTCATATTTTCTATGATAGATTTTACAAGATATATAATTAAATTAACTAGATGTTGCACTAGCAATGTTGTCACATATCGAGGGACGCGACTTCAATTGCAGTTAATTGTGGAAACATAGCTATTCGAGACTACTTATTCTTATCAACTTATATCTTGTTTGTTGTGTGAGTGTAGTCCTATGATACTTCTAGGTCAAAATCCACCTAGCTCAGTTTAAGGCTTTAAACTTACAGTCCTAGTTGGTTATCATACCAAATAAATTTCAAACCAAATCCGATAGAGGTTTCGCATACTTGCGTATTTCCTCTTACCGACACAATTTAGACAGATGGCCTACAAATAATCATCGATAGTCAAATTTCAAAACAAATTATCCATTTCACCACAACATTCATATATCTACTTCTCATAATATTTTCTCAATTTTCAGTGTTCATTTCGGTCTCTAAAAAAATACTTACGAAATTAACATTTAATTGCTACAGTTTTTTACCTTTGTCCGAATACATTCATTTATATCCCGGAAACCGTATTGATAAACATATATAGACTTAGTACACATCCCATCCTAAGTACTGATACAATTTATTTGAAAATAAAGCCAATAAGACAGTAAAATTATACCTAAAGTAAAGTTGCAAGTGATCCGAAGTCATAAACTTCGGGACCAGATATTGAAATTGACGAAATAAAACCCTACGCTTACCCTGTGATGGGAAAATAGAGGGTGAGCTTTGGGGACCCCAGTAAGCCAAAATAATCAAAACAGGATACTAAGTCAAAATAATGCATGCTATACAAAATAACATTTCCAATTTTAAATTCATATAGAAAATCGTATATCATATCTGATACTTTTCATATAATTTTAACTTTTCTGATTTCTTGGTTTAGCGATCTTTTTAGACACTGTGAATCTTTAGGAAGGAGAGGATACTTTGAAGCACCTCGATTTTTCATTCTGATTTGACCGCACTATACTAATACAAAAAAAACTTATATTTCAGATATTGTTAACGGGAACTGATGCAAAAAACATAAATATGATATACTTTCATACAACTGGATTTCTTTATGATAAATACTAAAAATATGATAATTGAAAACTGATAAGAAATCTTATAACTGGAGCCTAAAATCAAATAACTTATAACTGAAAATTGAAAACATATAATTGATAACTCATATTGTGAGACCCCATGTATGTATAACCCTTGTATATGTAAATGTGAATGAACTTGCAAGTGGGATAAACGAGTATCATGGATGCATACAATAAGTAAATAAGGGCTGAAGTATCCACAAACCAAACGAATGGAGCTAAGGTATTTCAAGAATGAGGATAAGAATTCAAACACAGAATGATAATGCAAGAAATGAGAATTTTATGTATCCTTTCTGATTTAAACGATACACACAAGTCACATTGCATGTGAATCATAGGAAATAAGTCTTTCCATGCTCTAAGTGGGATTAAAATGCAAAATGAGTATTGGAGCAATGGAATAGGAATTCACCCTTAGAAAATCTGGAAAACAAATGCAGCAAAAGGGCTGCAAATGAAGGCCAGATCAATCTCCCATTCAAGGTAGATCGATCTCTTGTGCAAAACAAAGCAAATCTCAAGTGAATCTGCTAAGGCAAATCGATCTCTCTATCAAGCAGATCGATCTCCCCAATGACCAGATCGATCTGCATTTGCCTCTGCCAAGCACAGATCGATCTTCCCTTAAGTGCAAATCGATCTCCAATGTATTCTGTAAAGAGCAGATTGATCTTTCCCCATGAGCAGATTGATCTCCCTAAGCTTCTGTCAAACAAAGATCGATCTCTCCCCAATGAGCAGATCGATCTCTCCCATCTCAAACTTGAGAATTCGATGGCAAGAACCAAAGGCAGATCGATCCTTACCTAACCAGATCGATCTCCTTACCCTCATCCTATATAAACCAGATGGGAAAAATGCCCAATCTTCAAGAAACTCAATCTCACTCCATTTTTACCCAAACACCAAGCTTTCTCTCTCTAAGATACCCACCCTTTCCATAAGGATTTGAGAAAAAGCCATTAGAGCAAAGTTGTTCACCTTGGGGTGGAGTGTCACGACCCAAATTACCTAAAAATCCCTACAAATTTTTTTTCGCTTTTTTTCATTTCCTCACCCGTCGTGAACAGTTACACTACTAAACAGTTGGTCTATGATTCGGTGTTAGTAACCTCTCACCTATTTACCATTCCATTTTCATATTCACATTCACATATCAATTTATTTAAACAAAATACATCCCCAATATTAAATCCATATACAGTACTGTGCATCTATATGTTCAGATACAAAAATTATATAAATGTGTATACCTGATCTTAATAAGAAGCAGCGAAAATGACTACTGTCGTTCTCTTCTACTGAATATATCCTGTGGGGTGGAAAATGAAAGGGTGAGCGAAACGTGCTCAGTAAGGCAATAATGTAAGCAGGTAGATAACTATACTATCTACGTGCTGATAATGTCATGATGTAAAAATCGTTTACTTTCGGAGCCTGAGGTAAGATTAAAACAATGCCACATGTATGTATATATCATATACAAGAAATCATGAAATCGACATATCAAGCACACATGGAA
The DNA here is from genome assembly GCA_033439115.1 of Firmiana major. Classification (NCBI taxonomy): domain Eukaryota; kingdom Viridiplantae; phylum Streptophyta; class Magnoliopsida; order Malvales; family Malvaceae; genus Firmiana; species Firmiana major. The sequence goes on along the minus strand of CM065898.1, from coordinate 66,422,136 downwards.
AATCATCATGTATGACATCTCATGCTCGTCACATTAAAACTCATTTATTTCATCATAAACTCTTCACTTTAAAACTCATTTGTTTAATCACAAAACTCATCACTTTGAAACTTATTTGTTTCATCATAAATTCATCACATTTAAAACTCATTTGTTTCATTATAAAATAACTTCATCAAGGTCAAACCCATCTCTCGGGAATACCTTGATTCATCAAATTACATCTCTTTTAAAAACACAAATCGGGACTACCCTCCATCGGGTTTGTCCTAGTCTATCCAGACCGTATGATATCATGTGAGGCATGTAGGTTACTGTATGAAAAATCGAGGACTATGGCCATACTATGTCCCTGTGATCCCAGGCTACACGGATCCCGGTGTGCGGGGTATCACAACTGCAACGGGAGGTGGGGTCAAGTCCTACCCGCCAGAATAGCAAGTAACATCAGAGAGTCATCATGACTGCACGGTACAGCGTACTCTGTGTGACATACACGGTACATCGTACTCCGTGGACCCATATCATAGTCTGGGGGTGCCTGCCGTAGGTCTTATCCAACCCAATACTATGTCGATAACCAACCCATGTCTCAAAGTATACGTGCGAGCATCTCAACTCTCTGTGACACACAGTCTACAGGAGGCTTCCGCACGACTATATGCATGTCAACTTGCGTCTAGTGCGAGCGAAGCTCCAGCACCACGCTATGCATATCATGATATCTAAAATCTCGTGCGAGCAAAGCTCCAGCACGGTTTTGTGCACACACAAATTTCTCGTACGAGCAATGCTCCAGTACGGCTTTTCATGAGAAATAAATCAGTAAACTTGAGTGAGAGAAAGACTCTAGCACTCTTTTTATTCATGTAAATACGATAGGTGGCTCAATCTTGATAAAATATCTTTTAAATCATAATCGGTACAAGCCGGTACCCTTTAGTAAAATTCATGAAATCAACAGCCAACCTATGTGCATATTTGCTTAAATCAAAGCAATATATTCATATAACACATTAAAAACACGAAATCATGCAATTTACCTGCCTTACTACCCTTTTTGTAAATTTTACTCCTAGGGGCAAAATCATCTTTTTCCTTTACTCACCTATGCCCCGATTTTCGTAAAATTATTATTATTTCATTACTAGATGCTTTAAGGAATTCTGAACCCTGTAAATACCCTCAAAATACGTATAGGCATCTCTATGCACTTACAAAATTCCCTTACCTTATTTTTCTGTAGAGTCTGACCTTTCCTTTTTCACTGTTGTCTCGTCGCGCAGTCCGATATGCTCCCAATCAAATGCCCGAAACTGCGTAATAATATTCCTCAGGTCAGATATTATACAATTTAATTGTATTTAATATTTTCTGGGCTTAATTTAAATCATTGGGCCCGATTACCCCTATTGGGCCCGATTGCACCTTAATGGGCCTTAATCGGCCTTAAGCCCGTTTTTCACTTAATTTTCACTTTATCGAGGCCTATTGGGCTCATTGGGTCATCCAACAATTTATTGGGCCTCGTTCTAACTCTCGAATAGCTAAATTTAATATTTACGACAATTTATCTAAATTTCCATAATTTAATTCAATTTATGCGGAATTTAAATTCATATCCCGCATTATGATGTAAATTGTCGTAAATAAGGGTCACTTACCCGAGATTCCATGCTAGTACGTAAATCGAGGCTGTCTCGAGCTCTCGATGGATGTCAATCGTCGAGCTACACAATTCCATAATTTTTCGGGTAAGTTTTCAGTCCAAAATTAATTAAATTAAATACTCCGAAATTTAAATCGGGTCAATTTCGACCACTACTGACTTACCCGTAGCTCGATTGCATCGTCGAGATTTTTTTCCAATTTTTTCCTCTTTTTCTTTTTCCCCTTTTTTTCCTTTTTTCCTCTTCTTTCTTGACTGAATCGGTTCAGTCCGGTTCAGACCGGTTCAGACCGCCGGTTCAGCTCGGTCCGGTTCGGTTCAGTTTGGTCGGTTCAGTCCGGTTCGGCCGGTTCAATCCCCATTTGCTCATTTCGGCGCCGTCCGGTCGATTCCCGGTGCCTCACCACCGCCGTTCGACGCGTCTGCACCTGGGCATCCAAGATCGGGCCTCGGCTGGAGTCGAAACGCAGCCATCGTCGGCGAATTTTTCCTTCTCCCCCGCGACTGCCACCTCCCGATCCGACGGATTTCGGCGGTTTCGTCGGCCAATACCGGTCTTAAAAGAACCGGCTCCTCTTCCCGATCACGCCGGTGCCCGCCGTTCGCCCCCAGCTGCCGTGGATCGCCGGGATCATCTCCGTTTTCCTCGCGGTCTTCTCTTCCTCCGTTCGCCGGACACGACCATTGTCGGTGCGCGTCACCGGTGCCAATGGCTTCGCCGGCCGCTCCTCTTCCTGTTCGGTCCTTCGTCGGAGGGTGATGGTCGCCGGTGGTGGCTCGTCGGTCGGCCACGCGTAGGTCTCCTCGGTTTTTCATTCAATCTTCTCTCTCCCCGATAGTTTTTCAGATTTCCTTTTTTTTTTTCAGATTCTCTTTTATTATTATTATTTATTTAATTTTTACACTATTCATTAAAATACTCCATAAAATCTAAAATATCTACACTTATATTATTTTATTCCAACAATTTAATTTAATTTAATTTAATTTAATTTATTTTGTTTTTAATCATTTTTTTCAGTATAGTTTCTTTGTATTTTCGGGATATTGTCCCGGGTGACTTTTCGGTATTTCTAAAAATTTTGGATCTTGATCAATTGGACTCGAAATTGTATAATTCCTCATTATTGATCAAGATATCCTAAATCCTTATTTTTAATTAAATTTTTCTTATCGAATTTATCCCGAATTTTGATCTTTTGACCGTTTTAGCCCTACACTTGTTCGGGATTAATTCTGTCAAACTTTCCTTCACGAACACTCATTCATTTTATGATTTGAATCCTTATTTTTAGTCCGAATCCCATTCCTTTAAATTTGTGAACATTTTTCTACCTCATAAAATTTATGATTTAATTTCGGGTCTTACAAATCTCCCCCACTTAAGGAATTTGGTCCTCCAAATTAGAACCAAGTCATATGAGTCCAGATACAACTCCGGGTACATCTATCGTATCATATACTGTCATCCTCAAGTGACTTCTCCGGAGTGTATTACTACCAAAGGGCTTTAATTAGGGAGATCCTCTTAAACCTCAATACTTTCTCTTTCCTGTTTAATGCCCGAATCAACTTATCAATATACTTATATTTTCATTAAACTGAACTGTTAGATCTCATATCCTATCACCTATGCTGGATCTGGATAATATTTCTGAAATATCAAAAGATGAGACACATTGTGGGTGCCTGTTAATTCAAGTGATAACACCAACCTACAGGTCTTATCTCCCACTTGTCCAATCTCTCAAAATATTCTATCCAGCGTAACTCAATTTACCTTCTTCCAAAAGTTCGCTATGTCCTTATTCTCTTAGGACAAGTAACTTTCAACCATACCAATTCACTCTCGGTGAATTCCAATACTTTTCCATCTGCTCTGAGGTGTTCTTAATCTCTCATCCTTAACTAAACATCCTCAGAGACTTATTATCCAAAGTCAAAATAATTCTATCTGTCACCCACTTTTTCTTATCCAATTTAGGGAACAAACCCTACAGCCATACACTGCTTCATATCTTGTTATCCCGATACTCAAGTGGCAACTGTCACTATTGACGAATTCGATTTGTAATAATTAATCATCCCAGGAGCATAAAAAAAATCAAGGGCACACGCTTTCATTGGATCCTCCAAAACCTGTACAATCCTCTCTGACTGACCACCTGTCCGAGGATGGAAAGCTGTGCTAATACTCAGTCGGGTTCCCATAGCTTCCTGAAAAATATTCCCTGAAGTAAGAAGTGAAGTGGGAATCCCTATATGATACCATACTCACTGGAACGCTACATCATGTTCCACAATCTTCCTTATACATAAATCCTTATACACACTCTGAGTATCTGGGGATTTCATAACCAGAAGGTGGGTAGACTTAGTCACTCCATCGACTATCATCCAAATAACCTCGTAATTCACCATGGATTCTCTGTAACCCATCACGACTTTCTTGGTGCCTTGCTCTCATTTTCCAAGCCGTGTCGATATAGGTAGGTGCTGCAATAACTCTGCAGACTTTTAATACTCTACCTTATTCTGCTGACATACTAGTCACTTTTCCACAATCTCTACCATGTCTCTTTTCACATCTGACCACCAATACCCTTTTCAAAGATTTCATATATTCTTTACTTTCTGTATGCACTGTATATCCCGAAGAGTGAGCTTTTGACAATATTACTATCTTATCAACTGTGGTCTTGGGGAGCACTTATACTGTCTCTGAACCTCTCTGTAAACCATCAACACACTCCGTGAACTCTGTCACTGTACCCTTCTGAATCTGACCCCAGACTATCGACATCATGCCGATCATCACGCTAAGCCTGTCAAATCCGGGCACTCTCATCCGGTTCTAGTCTCAGGCTAGCTGTCACACAATCACTGTCATCATCAGAAGGGGTCACATCAATACTGAGGCTCACAGCTGCTCTAGCAGCTCACGCTCCCTGACCATCATATGCGGTACCATCTCTAGGCTCTTTCTACTCAAAGCATCAGCCATTACATTAGCCTTCCCTGGGTGGTACAATTTTCACAAATCAAAACCTCTCAGAAGCTCTAACCCACTATGTATTTTCTCATAGTCGCCTCTTTCTGTAAAAACAGATACGTGGGGCTTTATGATCAGTGCATATACACAATTCCTCACCATGTACATAATAGTACCATATCCTCGGTACAAACACTACCATTGCCAACTTAAAATCATGAGTCAGATAGTTTATTTCGTGATCAAGGAGTTGTCTGACTACAAAATTGACTATCTTCCCATTTTACATCAATACACAGCTCATTCATTATTTTGAGGTATCCATACTCACTGAAAACCTCTCGAGCTATTGGGTATGGTGAAATTAATCACGGTGGTCAGTTCATACTTCATTACACCAAAATTCATGTCATATCTATCATCTCACTCAAATACCACGTTTTCATAGTTAGACGTGCCAACAAAGTATACCCTTTTTAGAACTCGCAGCAACCATCTGTAAGCAACAATTTATTTTCCCTAGACTTTAACTACACCCAACATATCATTGATAATGGTGATTACAAATCGGTCCAATCCTTGACTTATTTACGCATAAGCGTATAAGATCCTTCAAAATCGCTTACGTTTTCAGGTACTAACCTGCGTCATTTTCTTTTCTTATCTTAACGACTTTTATTAAATTTTTTACTATGTTAACCTTTATGATTTGTCGAATTTTAATATTTTTATCGTCTTAGTAAAGGTATCATAGTATTTATTACGACGATCGATTTCACGTTATAGATTATATATATATACTTTTAGACGCTGTCAAGTCTTCAGGCGGGGAGGTATTTTGAAATACCTTTATTAACCTTCAGACTTAACCACATATACTTTATATACCAGTCTATGTGGTTACAATTTGTATTCGCTACTAATTGCTTTAATCCTAATGACTTCGCATACGCACTCTTACTCCAATACATCTTGTATGCAGAATCAAGCATCTCTCAAAGATTATCTCCTTCGTATATCAATCATGACAAAACTCTTTCATTATTCATTCCGTGAGTACAATCCTTTACTCCTTTAATTCCAACTGTTGCACCTTTTTTTGTCACTTGTCAACACTTACAATATACTTTTCAGTGATATTTTCACCCCTGTTTTCAACTTAAAATCTCTATATCCATATTCCATTAATTAATCCTCCTCTATTGGGGTACTCATTTATCAGTATTGTGTCCAATGATGTAGGCATTCATGCCTTTTACTCACTTATATGCGAATGAAGGCAGTATGAATAAATGTGTGGCACCAAGATCAATGAACATATGTACTTCATTATTCATAACAAGTGTGGTATCTTACACCACATCCATGAAATATCAATAGTGTCCTAGTCCGAGACATCCTCTCGCCTTCGTCCAACGGCCTACTTTCCTTTTTCTTTTCGGCTATGGCCTCTTTTTTCGTTGCAGCTATACCAACGAAGTTTTTCTCTGTCTCTTTACTTTTCTGTGGGGCGATCTCGCCCAACTCTGTGCAATCAAAATCAATGGTCCGTCTTATCACACTTAACGGCCATTTTCATCAATACAGTGTAGATATAGACCCTCCTTTCGTGGTATCCACCACACATTCCACACTGCTTACAGTGCTTACACTGCTACACTGCTTCATAGCAGGTCGGGGTCCTCCAATCACAATACCCCTAATAAGTGTTAAATTGGATACACTGGGGCCTTACCAATAATCTTACCCCGTGACTCATCAGCTCTAATCCCTTACCAGTTGGTCTCTTTCCCACTCTGACATCTCTGTCATTCTCTATTCTCTTCTGTCTCTATTTTTGACCCTTACTACCTTTCCCAATCTCAGAGGCGTGCAACACATGATATTATTCACGAAACTGTATTCTGCGCACTGCCTCGACATAGGTAGTGAGCCAATCGGACTCTAATCGACAATTTGAGCATTCCATGAACTTTTGGGCTTTCCGACTCTCACTGCCCATAATATCGAGTTCATACTTGCCCAGTGATATAATCTGAGATTCATACTCATCAATCAACCAATACCTCTGGGTCAGTGTAAAAAATTTTACTTGTAATTTTTCTTAAATAGTGTCCGGGATATTCTGTCACCGGAATACATCCATAATTATTCTTCACGTCGACTCTGGACGTCTAACTATTCAGATAGGTCGAGCGGACTTCCACCAATATTTTGCCTCGACTCTTTAACATAAACGTATTTAAAAGTCACTTTCTCGGTCGACATACACCGAAAAATCCATAGCACTTCGCTATCTCATACACCCAGTCCTCAACAACTATAAGTTTCTTTACTTTGCTATATATCGGAGGGGTGTGAAAATCTCTATAGTCTGAGGCATCTGTTTAGGCTTTACCCTGCCTATCCTCAACTACCTGCATAGACTGAGTAAATAATTCTGAAATATTTTTCTACACTCTACTCCATCCTCTCGGAGCGTGTCTCAATATTGTTTGGTCTCTTTATAGGACCCTGTGGAGTATGCTCAGCATCAGCCTCCACCTCACTCTCATCTTGAGTCTCATGTGACAACTCATTCGACTCTCAAGCCTATCTTTACGGCCTCGAGCATGTGTACTCGCCACTCTACCATAGCGGCTATCAGTTATAACAACTATATTCTTGCATTCGAAACTAAGTTCTTAGCTGCACTTCCATCTTGATATACACAATTGTATCTAAACAATGAACAGTACATGGGGATGTAAATTTACTTAACCACTAACACCAACTCATATCAGGCCAACTCTGCTCTGATACCACCTTTTTGTCACGACCCAAATTACCTAAAAATCCCTACAAATTTTTTTTCGCTTTTTTCATTTCCTCACCCGTCGTGAACAGTTACACTACTAAACAGTTGGGCTATGATTCAGTGTTAGTAACCTCTCACCTATTTACCATTCCATTTTCATATTCACATTCACATATCAATTTATTTAAAAAAAATACATCCCCAATATTAAATCCATACACAGTACTGTGCATCTATATGTTCAGATACAAAAATTATATAAATGTGTATACCTGATCTTAATAAGAAGCAGTGAAAATGACTACTGTCATTCTCTTCTACTGAATATACCCTGTGGGGTGGAAAATGAAAGGGTGAGCGAAACGCACTCAGTAAGGCAATAATGTAAGCAGGTAGATAACTATACTATCTACGCGCTGATAATGTCATGATGTAAAAATCGTTTACTTTCGGAGCCTGAGGTAAGATTAAAACAATGCCACATGTATGTATATATCATATACAAGAAATCATGAAATCGACATATCAAGCACACATGGAAAATCATCATGTATGACATCTCATGCTCGTCACATTAAAACTCATTTATTTCATCATAAACTCTTCACTTTAAAACTCATTTGTTTAATCACAAAACTCATCACTTTGAAACTTATTTGTTTCATCATAAATTCATCACATTTAAAAATCATTTGTTTCATTATAAAATAACTTCATCAAGGTCAAACCCATCTCTCGGGAATACCTTGATTCATCAAATCACATCTCTTTTAAAAACACAAATCGGGACTACCCTCCATCGGGTTTGTCTTGGTCTATCTAGACCGTATGATATCATGTGAGGCATGTAGGTTACTGTATGAAAAATCGAGGACTATGGCCATACTATGTCCCTGTGATCCCAGGCTACATGGATCCCGGTGTGCGGGGTATCACAACTGCAACGGGAGGTGGGGTCAAGTCCTACCCGCCAGAATAGCAAGTAACATCAGAGAGTCATCATGACTGCACGGTACAGCGTACTCCGTGTGACATACACGGTACATCGTACTCCGTGGACCCATATCATAGTCTGGGGGTGCCTGCCGTAGGTCTTATCCAACCCAATACTATGTCGATAACCAACCCATGTCTCAAAGTATACGTGCGAGCATCTCAACTCTCTGTGACACACAGTCTACAGGAGGCTTCCGCACGACTATATGCATGTCAACTCGCGTCTAGTGCGAGCGAAGCTCCAGCACCACGCTATGCATATCATGATATCTAAAATCTCGTGCGAGCAAAGCTCCAGCACGGTTTTGTGCACACACAAATTCCTCGTACGAGCAATGCTCCAGTACGGCTTTTCATGAGAAATAAATCAGTAAACTTGAGTGCGAGAAAGACTCTAGCACTCTTTTTATTCATGTAAATACGATAGGTGGCTCAATCTTGATAAAATATCTTTTAAATCATAACCGGTACAAGCCGGTACCCTTTCGTAAAATTCATGAAATCAACAACCAACCTATGTGCATATTTGCTTAAATCAAAGCAATATATTCATATAACACATTAAAAACACGAAATCATGCAATTTACCTGCCTTACTACCCTTTTTGTAAATTTTACTCCTAGGGGTAAAATCGTCTTTTTCCTTTACTCACCTATGCCCCGATTTTCGTAAAATTATGATTATTTCATTACTAGATGCTTTAAGGAATTCTGAACCCTGTAAATACCCTCAAAATACGTATAGGCATCTCTATGCACTTACAAAATTCCCTTACCTTATTTTTCTGTAGAGTCTGACCTTTCCTTTTTCACTGTTATCTCGTCGCGCAGTCCGATATGCTCCCAATCAAATGCCCGAAACTGCGTAATAATATTCCTCAGGTCAGATATTATACAATTTAATTGTATTTAATATTTTCTGGGCTTAATTTAAATCATTGGGCCCGGTTACCCCTATTGGGCCCGATTGCACCTTAATGGGCCTTAAGCCCGTTTTCCACTTAATTTTCACTTTATCGAGGCCTATTGGGCTCATTGGGTCCTCCAACAATTTATTGGGCCTCATTCTAACTCTCGAATAGCTAAATTTAATATTTACGACAATTTATCTAAATTTCCATAATTTAATTCAATTTATGCAGAATTTAAATTCATATCCCGCATTACGATGTAAATTGTCGTAAATAAGGGTCACTTACCCGAAATTCCATGCTAGTACGTAAATCGAGGCTGTCTCGAGCTCTCGATGGATGCCAATCGTCGAGCTACACAATTCCACAATTTTTCGGGTAAGTTTTCAGTCCAAAATTAATTAAATTAAATACTCCGAAATTTAAATCGGGTCAATTTTGACCACTACTGACTTACCCGTAGCTCGATTGCATCGTCGAGATTTTTTTTCCAATTTTTTCCTCTTTTTCTTTTTCCCCTTTTTTTCCTTTTTTCCTCTTCTTTCTTGGCTGAACTGGTTCAGTCCGGTTCAGACCGGTTCAGACCGCCGGTTCAGCTCGGTCCGGTTCGGTTCAGTTTAGCCGGTTCAGTCCGGTTCGGCCGGTTCAATCCCCATTTGCTCATTCCGGCGCCGTTCGGCCGGTTCCCGGTGCCTCACCACCGCCGTTCGACGCGTCTGCACCTGGGCATCCAAGATCGGGCCTCGACTGGAGTCGAAACGCAGCCATCGCCGGCGAATTTTTCCTTCTCCCCCGCGACTGCCACCTCCCGATCCGACAGATTCCGACGATTTCGCCGGCCAATACCGGTCTCAAAAGAACCGGCTCCTCTTCCCGATCACGCCGGTGCCCGCCGTTCGCCCCCAACTGCCGTGGATCACCGGGATTATCTCCGTTTTCCTCGCGGTCTTCTCTTCCTCCGTTCGCCGGACACGGCCATTGTCGGCGCGCGTCACCGGTGCCAATGGCTTCGCCGGCTCTCCTCTTCCTGTTCGGTCCTTCGTCGGAGGGTGATGGTCCCCGGTGGTGGCTCGTCGGTCGGCCACGCGCAGGTCTCCTCGGTTTTTCATTCAATCTTCTCTCTCCCTGATAGTTTTTCAGATTTCCTTTTTTTTTTCAGATTCTCTTTTATTATTATTATTATTATTATTTATTTAATTTTTATACTATTCATTAAAATACTCCATAAAATCTAAAATATCTACACTTATATTATTTTATTCCAATAATTTAATTTAATTTAATTTAATTTAATTTATTTTGTTTTTAATCATTTTTTTCGGTATAATTTCTTCGTATTTTCGGGATATTGTCCCGGGTGACTTTTCGGTATTTCTAAAAATTCTGGATCTTGATCAATTGGACTCGAAATTGTATAATTCCTCATTATTGATCAAGATATCCTAAATCCTTATTTTTAATTAAATTTTTCTTATCGAATTTATCCCGAATTTTGATCTTTTGACCGTTTTCCCCTACACTTGTTTGGGATTAATTCAGTCAAACTTTCCTTCACGAACACTCATTCATTTTATGATTTGAATCCTTATTTTCAGTCCGAATCCCATTCCTTTAAATTTGTGAACATTTTTCTACCTCATAAAATTTATGATTTAATTTCGGGTCTTACATGGAGAACAACATATCTTGAAGCCAACATCCAACTCATTGGATTGAATGAGCAAAGGGGTCTTCCAAATGAGGAAAATCAAGCAAGGTGAGTTTTTAATGCACCAACTCTAAATATGTTTATCCAAATGTTGTTGTGGATAGATTGGTGTATATTTCATTGGATAAAACTACCTAGAATATAATAAATCAACAATGACCTAGAAATGGTTTAATGTGAGAGATGAAGTATGGTGGAGCTAATGATGAATAGGATATCTTAAGGTGATAATGGTGTTGTGAATATGACTTTAAGTTGGTAGTATGGAATGAATTGTGAGATTGGCCAAAATGGCAAAATGAGCATATATGGCATTAGTGAAATGTATGAATGAATGAGAGAATTAAGGGTAGAACATGCACACCCAAGTGGTTAATAAGTAACTAAGTGAGTTACTAACTAAATTAGTTAGAAATGGCATGAAAATGACCAAATACAATATTGGGCCAAAATTGAGTAAATAGGCTCGATGAGTTATACTGACTAATAGGAGTCAGAATATGAGTTAGCGATATTAAATCATGTGATTGGTGAATGATTTTAGCTTCTGAGGGCACAACAGGAGCAAATTGAGCCAAAATCGAGAGAAACGAAAAGGAAGCAAGGATTTCTCCCAAGTGTATCGAGGTAAGGGAATTGTGTGGACTCTTAGAGGTACCTGTACGCATTTTGGGTGCATTATGATTTCTAATATGATTGTGGCAATAGGAAAGAGATGATTATGAAATGGGTGTTTGAAGGGTAAAGAAAAAGGAATTTGAGAAAAGTTCGTGAAAAGCAAGAATATGATGTTTTTGAGTTTTTGTACTCCTTTTAGCATGTGAATTGGTAGGTTGGCTAGCATTTTATATGATTTGCATAAAAATAGCTTGATTTGGTTTTGATAACCATTCTTTGCAAAGAAAGAGCTACCTACATGAGTTTTGTGAGAATGAAAACGTGCTGGAGCATTGCTCGCACGAGATTTGACGTGTTTTACGTGCACTAGTGCTAGAGTGATGCTCGCACTAGAGTTTTATGTACATGAGTGCTGGAGCTTAGCTCGCACTAGTTTTTACATGGATTTCTATGATATTGTGCTGGAGCTTAGCTCGCATTAGTTTTCATACTGATTTAACATGGTGCTGGAGCATTGCTCGCATTAGATATCCACTATGTTTATTTTCGTGCTTGAGATTACTCGCACGTGGTTTTTATGACATACTGATAGTCGTGCTAGGAACTTCGGGTAGACTGGGTGTCGCACTGATTAAATAGGCTCGCACGTGCATACTGAGATGTGGCGTGATATGATGTGATGATATGGGTCCACAGAGTACATGGTACCGTGCATGTAGCATGGAGTACGTTGTACCGTGTTGAGATTGTGATATACCATCTTCGAACGAAGTTTAGATCTGCTATGGATAGGCAGGTTGGACGTGACTCACCTCCCGTGCGGAAGCAAATAGAGGTGATTCCCCGCACACTAGGATCCATGTAGCCTGGGATCACAGAGGATATGGCCATAGCCCTAGAGGAGATTTCCCTATTATATTGCCTATCTCACATGTCTCTTATTTTATGAATAAATCCATGTTTTGAAATGTTTTGTGGGTCAGGATAGTTCGAGGGAGAGGCTGAGTCTTGACAAGTGTTGATTCATATTGAGATGAGAAAGTATGTAAATGCTTTAAAGTACACTTATGCATGATGAGTTTTCCATGCTTTTCTTATAAATTACACATGATATTTTTCCATGCCTTGATTTTGAACTGTGCACTAAATTAAATAGCATGATTTGTTTTACATGTCATTGACACAAGCATGAACTAATTCTTTTGAGGTGTGATGAGAAAATGGTATGGTTTTGAGCATGGCATCACGGTCACGTAGATAGTACAGTTATCTACCTGTTCGCATGATTTCTTTACTGAGCACGTGGATTGCTCACCCCCTTATTTTCCCATCTACAGAGCATTGAGTATAGACTGAGAGCGACTGGAGATTTCTTTTTGGTACCGCTGCATCCCATCACGTAAGGTATACACACTTGTATAATTTTGTGTCTAAACTTGCCATAACACAGTAGCATTTTGAATGTAACCATTGGGGATGTAATGCAATGTAAACACATGTAAACAACTCTGATTTATTTATACAAGTGTTTACTTCAAATTTATAATGCAATCCAAATTGTTATGGTTAGATGAGGTAAACATCGACACACAGCCCAACTGTTGAGAGTGTAGCTGTTCATGATCGAAGTAATGTAAGAATGAATAATAAATAATGCATGAAAAGTGAAAAATTTGTGACGATTTTTGTTATGTTCAGGGTCGTGACAAAAGTTGGTATTAGAGCTGAGTTGGGCTGATGTGTGCCTTTGTTTAAAATACTTAATAAATTGAAAATTTTCATCCCCATGTTACTGTGCTAGTTTAGATACAACTGTGTATATCAGATGGGTTTGACTAAGAAATTGATGTGAATGTACGAAATTGAGCATTATGCAATACCAGTCGCGGTAGAAAGGCGAGAGCACGAGTTAGAGGCCGTAGGGGTAGGCCTGGGGATCATGCTGAGCCAGAACCACACGAGACTCAGGAAGAGGTTGAGGTTGAGCATGCTCCATTGGGTCCGGAACAGAGACCCAAGAGTACCGAAGCACGCTTCGAGAGGATTGAGCAGAGCATAGAGATGATCTTGGAGTTGGTCACTCAGTCGTTACCTGGAGTTAGGGGTAGACAGAGTCCCGCTACATAGGGTTATGCCAAGCAGGCGGCTACTCCTGAGGCACAGGTACAGCCAGCCCAGAGACCTCAGACGACAGGTACACCTACACCTCCACCAGTACAGGATATGCCTACACCTATTGCTACACCACATGGCAGTAGAGGATGGGGCTATGGATGTGATTTGGATAGACTGCGGCAGTTCCAAAAGTTTGGACCGTCGTCTTTCAGTGGAGTTAAGGACCCAGTAGCTGCAGAGAACTGGATAAACGAGATTGAGAAGTTATATGGGTTTTTTGAGTGCACTACCACAGAGATGGTAGCCTTTGTTGCGTTCATGCTGAAGGGTTCGACAGAACATTGGTGGAAGTCCACCAGGCCCATACTGAGAGCCCAACATACAGAGATTAGCTGAGATGCATTTTTGGAGGCCTTTCAGAGACAGTATGTTTTGGATACTGCGTAGCGGAAGCTGCAGATGGCATTTTTGGGACTAACCTAAGGGAACAGGACGATGGATGAGTATGAGACAACGTTTATCTCCTTGGGCAGATATAATCCTGATACGATGGGTAGTGAGGTCAAGAAGGTCCAAAAGTTTATGGATGGACTGAGACCAACCATCAGGTCCAAATTGATTCCCTTAGATATATCGACCTATCAGGAGGCAGTGCGCAGGGCGCAATTGTGTGAACAAGATAGAGTTTGGGAAAGTTGGTAAAGTGAGGGATAGAGAAAAGAAGAGACCAGTACTGGATAGAAGCTTCAGTTATAAAGGGAGCAGAAAGTTGTCTAGGAAGACATCGAAGATTGAGGAAATCCTGGAGATGACAGATAAGCCTCCCATGTATCCGGCCATAGGTCCAACAAAGGGGATTGTTATTGGAGGGCCACAACCTACTACAGAGCAATGCAGTAAGTGTGGTAGGTACCATGGTACTCGACCATGTTATAGACCTCTTGCAGTATGTTTCTGATGTGAGAAACCAGGGTACATAATCACGGATTGCCCAGAGATGACAAAGAGAGCCCCACAGCAGGGCAAAGAGCCGGAGAGAGCTCCTGTTGATACTCCTATTTCGAGGCGAAGAGCGACAGCTGAAGAGAAGGGTAAGCAGGTGATTGGCAGAGGGTGAGTACATGCATTAGACCAGGATATTACAGATCAGTCGACCGAAGTGGTGAAAGGTACCATCTCAATCTTTGATCTTGAAGCTTATGTTTTGATAGATCCTGGTGCCACGCATTCATTTGTATCGCCTTCATTTGCATATAAACTGTTTGAACCTGTAAAGCTTACCCCTTTAAGTAGGAAGATGCTGATAAGCACTCCCATGAATAATAGTCAGCTAGTGGAGTATGAGATTAGAGATTGTAAGTTGAAAGTAGGGGAAAAAGAAATGTCAGCCAACCTTATTTTCGTGTATATGAGTGACTTTGATGTAATCCTAGGGGTGGATTGGTTGCCTGCAAACCGTACTGTAGAAGATTTTTTTTTACACGATAACATTTCCAGGGATAGATAATGTTACCGTATGTTCCCCCGAAAGACAAAATATAAAGTGAACTTTCCTTGAAAGGAAATGAAAATAATAGTTGATTTCAATCGAAACAGATGAATTTTTATGCTGACTAATTAATGGATATTTTGAAGGTTACATTGCTTATGTGGTTGAGATGGATAAGGCATGTCCGAAATTAATAGACATCCTAATGGTTAGGGAATTTCCAGATGTCTTTCCGGATGAATTACCAGGGTTATCGCCAGATAGGGAGATGGAGTTTTGTATAGATTTGACACCTTGTATAGAGCCAATATCCAAGCCACTGTACAAAATGGCTTCGATCGAGTTAGAGGAATTGAGAAAGTAGTTATAAGAGTTATTAGAGAAGGGGTTCATCAGACCGAATGTATCGCCTTGGGGAGCACCGATTTTGTTTGTAAGGAAGAAGGATGGAAGCCTCTGACTGTGTATTGATTACCGATTGCTGAATAAGGCCACCATCAAGACTAAGTACCCCCTTCCACGCATCGACGACTTATTGGATCAGCTTTGGGTAGCACAAGTCTTTTCCAAGATAGATCTGAGATCTGGGTATCATCAGTTGAGAATTTAGGATGGAGATGTACCCAAGACAGCTTTTCGCACCCGGTATGGACATTATGAGTTTATGGTTATGCCATTCGGGTTGATGAATGCTCTCGCAGCTTTTATGTCATTGATGAATGAAGTACTTCACCAGTATTTAGATCGATAAGTTATTGTATTCATTGATGACATCTTGGTGTACTCAAGATTTAGAGAGGAGCATGAGCAGCACTTAAGAGTAGTGCTACAGACCCTCCGAGAGAAAAAGTTATAAGCTAAACTCAGTAAGTGTGACTTTTGGCTAGAGCAATTCTTTTTTTTGGGTCATATTGTATCAAAGGACGATGTGTCAGTGGATCCAACTAAGATCGAGGCAGTAGTTTAGTGGCAGAGACCCCAGATAGTGACAAAGATCAGAAGTTTTCAGGGTTTAGCTGGGTATTATCGACGGTTTGTGGAGGGATTCTAGAGACTAGCTGCTCATTTGACACGTCTCACAAGAAAGAATGTTGAATTGTGGGACGATAAGTGCGAGGAGAGTTTTCAAGAGTTGAAGAAAAGATTAACTACAGCTTTGATTCTCACCATTCCTACTAGCACAGGAGGTTTCTCGGTGTATACGGATGCATCACACCAAGGACTGGGCTTTGTACTTATGCAGGATGGGAAGGTAGTTGCATATGGGTCTAGACAGTTGAAGGATCACGAGAGAAACTACCCAACCAACGATTTAGAGTTGGCGACTGTAGTGTTTGCATTGAAGATATGGCACCACTACCTCTATGGTGAGAAATTTCAAGTATTTACAGATCACAAGAGCCTTAAGTACCTGTTCTCACAGAAAGAGTTAAACATGAGACAGAGAAGATGGCTCGAGCTTTTATAGGATTATGATTGTGAGATCCTATACCATCCAGGTAAAATGAATGTAATTGCTAATGCACTGAATAGGAAGCATCTCGGGTTGGTATCATTCATGATGACTAGGGAACATGAGCTATTGGAACAGTTCATGAACCTCAGTTTGGATGTGACCCCACCTGATTCTGATAGTAGTTGTATGGTAGCTAGCCTGCGATTAGAACCTGATATGGTAGATCATATCCGACAGGCTCAGCGGATTGATCATCATTGTTGTGTTATAGTCAGGCAAATACAAAGGGGAACAGAGACTGATTTTGAGTTGAGTTCAGATGGATTGCTGAGGTTCAGAGGTAGGATATATGTTCTTGAGGATCCAGAGATTAGGAAGTTGATTTTGACAGAGGCTCACTCATCGAGGTATACGATACATCCAAGGAGTAACAAGATGTATCAAAACCTTCGAAAGGTTTATTGGTGGTCTAGGATGAAGAAAGACATTGCTGAATATGTCGCTAGATGTTTCGTCTATCAGTAGGTGAAGGTAGAGCATCAGAAGCCTGCAGGGTTATTGCAGCCTCTACAGATACCAACTTGGAAGTGGGAGCACGTCACCATGAATTTTGTGATGGGATTACTGAGGACCCGTAGAGGTCATGATGTCATCTGGGTTATTGTGGATTGACTGACGAAGTCAGCCCATTTTTTATCTATGAGAGCTACTGATACTCTGAGCCAATTAGCGAACTTATATGTGCGCGAGATAGTGAGGTTACATGGAATTCCAATGAGCGTTGTCTCTGATCGGGATGCCGCTTCACTTCCCATTTCTGAGAACATTTTGAAGAAGCGATGGAGACCCAATTGAGTTTCAGTGCAGCCTTTCATCCTCAGACAGATGGTCAGTCAGAGAGGACTATACAGACTTTGGAGGACATGTTGAGGGCGTGTGCATTGAACTTTGGAGGCTCCTGGGATGACTATTTGCCACTGCAGAGTTCGCCTATAATAATAGTTTTCATGTAAGTATCGGGATGGCACCATATGAGGCATTGTATGGGCGTAGATGTCGTTCCCCTACTAGATGGGAAGAGGTTGGTGATAGACAGATCTTTGCTCCTGACTTTGTTAGCCAAGTCTCTGAGGATGTCTAGTTGATTTGTGAGAGGTTACGGATAACTCAGAGCAGACAAAAGAGTTATACTGCAAGAGACGGAGACCACTAGAATTTATTGTGGGTGAGTCAGTGTTTCTGAAGATTTCTCCCTCGAAGGGGATTATGAGATTCAGGAAGAAGGGAAAGTTGAGCCCTCGCGATATAGTGCCATTTGAGATACTTGATAGAGTGGGAGATAAAGCATATAGGCTAGCATTGCCACTTGAGCTAGCGAGCGTACATAACGTCTTCCACATATCCATGTTACGGAAGTATCACCCAGACCCGATGCATGTGATAAGGTATGAGCCATTGGAGATCAATGAAAGCATGACATATATTGAGAAGCAGGTTTGGATATTGGATAGAAAAGAGAAAGTGTTGAGGTTAAAGACAATTCTCTTAGTGAAAGTCCTTTGGCAACAATCACACTATGGAAGAAGCCACATGGGAGTTGGAGAGTTTGATACGGGAGAAGTATCCTGAGTTATTCACAAATCGATTGGTCCCAATTTGGAGGACTAAATTTGTGAGACCCCATATTTGTATTACTTTGTATATATATATGTAAATGGTATTAGGAGATGGGCGATTTTGGATCAAGTAATTATGAATTCATCAGTATGGTGATGTACTTATAATGTGAAGCATAAATGATGTAAAGTCCATAAATTCAACGTACACACTTGTAATAAGAGTTTGTGATGTACGCATAAGTTTCATTATGTATGAATGTGAAGAAATGGACTTTTGTATGTGATGAGTGTGAGTGGAATGAAAAATGAGTAGTGGGGTAAAATAGAAAGAAGTTTCATGAGATACATAATCTTTGTATTTCCATTTAGTCATGTATTGTGTACCTTTGGTTATACAATGATTTCACACAAGTTTTAATGTGTGTAAAGTATGAACGAATGTCATTTTCAAGTCTTAAAGGTGATCAGATGAGAAAATGACTATGGCAGCAAATTAAGGATTGTTTTTGGTGAGTTACTACAGAAAACTATAGCAAAATCTGAGAAATATGAATGCCAGATCGATCTCATAAGATGAGAGATCGATCTAGAAGAGCCAAAGATGCTCTTATTCGAGCAATGTAACAGGACAGATCGATCTCCAATGGAGCCAGATCGATCTTATAAACATTTTGTAATGAAGAGATCGATTCTTAATGTTAGCAGATCGATTTCCTTAGCTCTCGGGTTGGAGCAGATTGATCTCCTCCCTTAGCCAGATCGATCTCCTTAAGCTGCTACCCAGAACAGATCGATCTCAAACCCTCGACAGATCGATCTCATGACTTCAAGATGTCATGGAAGTGAGGGATTTAAGCAAGGAAGATCGATCTCCACTATAAGCAGATCGATCTCATCAAACTAATTCTATAAATAGGAGCAGTTGGATCTGCAGATTTCGGGAAACAACCTCACTCTACCATTTTCAACCCAAAAACCTAGCTTTCTCACTCCTAAATCCACCTATTTTCAATAAGATTTGAGGGAAAGCTATTAGATACAAAGTTATTCACATCAAAGAACAACATAGCTTGGAGTCATTGCCCCATTTGTTATATTGAAGGAGCTAGGAGCATTGTCATTTGGAGTGAGAAGGAGATCCAAAGAGGTGAGTTTCTAAGGCACAAACCCAAGTACATTTGCTTAGTTATTGATTTGATATGTGTATGAATGGTTGAAATCACCTAGAATTTGAAGGAACAATTATAAGCTAGAAATGGGTTAGTGTGAAAAACTGAAATGTAATAGAGATAATGATAAATGGGATATCTAGAGGTGAAAATGGTGTGGTGGGTATGACTTTAGAATGATGAATGGAATGAATAGTGATAGTTACCATGAAGGGGTAAAATGGGTATTGAGGCATTTGTAAAATGCATAAATGAATAAGGGTAGAGCATTGCTCATCAAGTTCTAAACAAGTAACTGAGTGAGTTACTAGAGAAATTGGTTAGAAAATGGTTTAATGATGGCTAAATGCAAGATGAGCCAAACTTAATGAAATAGGTTCAATGAAATATATTGACTAAGTGAAGTCAAAGTATGAGTTAACAATAGTAACTCAAGTGATTGATGAATGACTTGCAGCTCCCGAGGATACACCGGAGCAAGTTGAGCCAAAAGTGCAAGAAGCGAAGAGGAAGAGAGTCGCACCCAAGTAAATCGAGGTAAGGGAATTGTGTGGACTCTTAGAGATATCTGTGCGCAGTTTGGGTGCATTATGTTTTTCTAGAATGCATGTGGTAATAGGAACTAAAATGGGTGAGTGAAGGGCAAGAGTTGGGTTTTGAGAAAATGTGCATGAAAATAAAAGCATGATGCTTTAAAAATTCGATTTTATTGCTTTTAAGCAAATGATTGGTAGGTTGGCTAATAATTGAAATGTTTTACATAAGAAATGATTTGATTTGGTTTATAACCATGTTTTGCAAAGAATCGAGCCACCTACATGGATTTCTTGAGAATGAATGCGTGCTAGAGTATGACTCGCACGAGATTTGATGTGTTTTATATGCATGAGTGCTAGAGCTTAGCTCGCACTAGTTTTCACATTGATTTTATACTGGTTTTGACATGGTACTGGTGCATAGCTCGCATTAGATGTCCATCATACTTGTTGTTGTGCTTGAGATTATTCGCACGTGGTTTTATGACATGACTGATAGCCGTGCTATGAGCTTTGGGTAGACTGGGTGCCGCACCGATTAAATAGGCTCGCACGTGCACTTGAGATGTGGCATGATATGATGTGTTGATATGGGTCCACGGAGTACGCTGTACCATGCAGGTTGCATGGAGTATGTTGTACCCTGTTGAGATTGTGATATTCCGTCTTCAGACGATGTTCAGATCTGCTATGGACTGGTGGGCTGGACGTGACCCACCTCCCATGTGGAAGCAGATGAGGTGATACCCCGCACACCTGATTAATGTAGCATGGGATCACAGAGGATATGACCATAGTCCTAGAGGTGATTTCCCTATATTGTATTGCCTATCTCACATGTCTGTTGCTTTATGAATAAATCCATGTTTTGAAAGCTGTTTTGTGAGTCGGGATAGTACGAGGAGGGACTGAATCCTGACGAGTGTTGATTTGATTAAGATGAAAAGCATGATAATGGCTTTGAAAGTGAACATACGCATGATGAGTTTTCCATGTCTTATTTATGAGATATGCATGATGTTTTTCCATGCTTTGAAATTAAATTGTGCACTGAATTTTAATAAGCATGACTTGCTTTACATGCCATTAACATAAGCATGTACTAATGCTTTTGAGGTGTGATGAGAACTTGTATGGTTTTGAGCATGGCGTCACGATCACGTAGATAGTGCAGTATCTACATGTTCGCATGATTGCCTTACTGAACGTATGGTTTGCTCACCCCTATTATTTTTCCCTCTATACAGAGCATTAAGTATAGACCGGGGGCGACTGGAGGTTTCCCTTTTTGATAATTGCTGCATCCCATCACTTAAGGTATACACACTTGTATAAATTTTGTATCTAAACTTGCCATAGCACAGTAGCATTTTGTATGAAATCATTGGGGATGTAAAGCAATATAAACACTTGTAAACAACAACTCTGATTTATTTATAAAAGTGTTTACTTCTAAATTATGGTGTGAATTTAATTATTATGGATGGATGAGGTTAGCATCGACACACAGCCCAACTATTGAGAGTGTAGCTGATCACGATCGAGGTAAGGTATGAATGAAAAATAAATAATGTATGAAAAGAGAAATTTGTGATGATTTTTGGTGAGCTGAGGGTCGTGATAGAAGTTGATATCAGAGCTCGATTGGTCTGACGTGTGCCAGTGTCTAAATTACTTAATAAGTTGGAAACTTACATCCCCATGTTACTGTGCTTGTTTAGATACAATTTTGTGTGTGTCGATGGGTTTGACTAAGAAATTGATGTGAATGTAGGGAATTGAATATTATACCTAACACCAGTCACGGTAGAGGGGTGAGAGCGCAAGCTAGAGGCCATAGAGGTAGGCCTGGGGGTAGTGCTGAGCCAGAAACACAAGAGACTCAGGAAAAGGTTGAGGTGGAGGCTGAGGTTGAGCATGCTCCACAGGGTCCAGAGGAGAGACCCGAGAGTACTGAGGCATGTTTCGCGAGGATAAAGCAAAGCATAGAGATGATATTGGAGTTGGTCAGCCAATCTTTACTTGGAGTTGGGGGCAAACAGAGTCCCGCTACACAGGGTGATGCCGAGCAGCCAGCAGCTCCTGAGGCACGGGCACGACCAACCCAAAGGCCTCAAACGACAAATACACCCCTACCCGCACAGGATGTGCCCACGCCTGTTGCTACACCAGGTAGTAGAGGTTGGGGATATGGATGTGATTTGGACAGATTGCGGCAGTTCCAAAAGTTTGGACCGTCGTCTTTCAGTGGAGTTAAGGACCCAGTAGCTGCAGAGGATTGGAAAAATAAAATTGAGAATTTATATGGGTTCTTCGAGTGCACTACTACCGAGATGATAACGTTTGTCGCATTCATACTGAAGGGATCGACATAACATTAGTGGAAGTCAACCAGACCTATTTTGAGAGCCTGACACATAGAGATTAGCTAGGATGTGTTTTTGGAAGCCTTCCGAAGATAATATGTTTCGGATACTGCATAGCAAAAGATGAAGATGGCATTTTTGGGACTGACCCAACGGAGGAGGACGGTGGATGAGTATGAGATGACCTTTATCTCCCTGGGAAGATATGATCCTGAAACGATGGGTAATGAGACCGAGAAGGTTTAGAAGTTTGTGGATGGACTGAGACTAACCATTAGGTATAGATTGGTTCCCTTGGATATACCGACCTACGAAGAGGCAGTACGCAGGGCGTAATTGTGCGAGCAAGATATTGATAGGTTCACCTCAGAGTTTGGGAAAGTCGGTAAAGTCAGGGACAGAGATAAGAAGAGACCAGTGATGGATAGTGTCATACCCCGCTTTTGTGAGCCCTTCTATCCATACATTCTCTACTACGGTTGGGCTGTGAGAAGATGCAATTACTAAAATTCATTTATTTACAGCGGAATATTTAAAACTTTAATTCACACTCCCAGGTGTGTGTGTAGATACACAAAATTAATTGTATAATTACCATGTGCTTACATATCATCCCCATAATACCGTTTACAATTCCAAGATATAACTGTGCGATACAATATATTAGATACAAAATACTCGTGTATACAAATCTTATACCTTTGCGGATTGTGGGAGCTGTTTAACACAAAAGATCTAGAGATCACCGCTCTCTTACTTCTCAGTACCTGGAGGGGGAAAATAGTGGGATGAGCAAACCACAGCTCAGTAAGGAAATGTATGCTAGCAGGTAGATATCGTACTACCTACATAGCCCATGCATGCATAAACCAAAACCATGTTTTCGTTATAAATGGAGATATCATACGAAAAATGCATTTAAACATATATTTCTCAATAGCATTTTCGTGTAAAATGAGTATCAAGCTTCCATTTAAAACATGCTCATAAATAGTACCCTCACGGCACGAATGTAAAATAAGAGATTTATCAAAACACAAAATCTCTTTCATTTCTCAAATCATTCTTTCTGCAATTCTCTTTCTTTTCTGAGATTATCTCTGTTTCTCGAATCTCTGAGACAGGCATGGAATTTTCGGCAATCAAATATCCACGACTTATGGCCACAGTCAGTGATCCCAGGCCTCACTGATCAAGTGTGCATAGGGTATCACTTCGCCTGAAGGGGGTGGGTCAGTCCTACCCTCCGGCTCATCTCAATCCACCTCATCTCCTCATATACTCACGGTGAAGATACGTCGTGTGTCATCTACGTGATACTTGTACTCACGTGCACCCAGCACGGTACATAGTATACCAACGGGTGACTACACTATTCTACGTACAACCGTGGACCCAAGTCCATACTCCAACTCCGATGGACTTTTCATCCTAAACCATGTCTCATATACCAGGCGAGCAAGCAGCGTGACACACAGTCAACGCAAAGCTCCAGCGCGGTACGATCTATCGTTAAGGCCCAGCCCGTTCAAATGGCCGTCGGCTGGTATCCCCTTGGATCCCAGACCCCCAGGTTTACCTTAACTCAATAAAACAGGTGCGAGCAAAGTTCTCGCACTTTCTCAAAACCATCGTGCGAGTTAAACTCCAACACGGTACATCAAGGCATTAAAAACAGGTGTGAGCTAGCGCTTCAACACCAAATCTCATCTCGAAGCTGATAGATGGCTATTTTCTTTTAAAACTCAAAACACGTTTATTCATACAGCATGCCTCTTCATGCTAAAACATGTAAAATTAGCCAACCTATCATCAACATTTCTCAATCATCAATAACAATATAAAATTGAGAATATCATTGAAAACATGCATATCATGCTATTTCCTTACCCTATCCCATTTCTCAATACATATATACATCATAGTACTTTTCATACTTCTATATCATTTCATAGAATTATAATATCGTACTAGTTCTAGCAATATATCTACGAAATTGCTGTAAAATACGTACGAACATCTCTATAGCTAACACACAGTCCCTTACCTCGTTTTACTTGTGTGCAACTATCCGCCTTTATGCTTCTCGCATTTTCATCTCGACTTGCTCCGACGTATCATCCGAAACTGAAATTCATCCATCAACATTTGAGTTAATGTTTCTAACTCTTGCTCAACTAATCATTTATCCAATGCCTTAAATACATATTTTACCCTTTGTGGTAAATCTCACAATTTTATCCCAATATCAACATGTCCAAATCATTCTCACAACATGTTCCTCCACTCAAGATATCTCATTCATCATAAACACTTCCACACTCCACTTTCTCACACTTGACTATTTCTAAGTTATATTCATTTCATACCATTCTAGGTAGTTCTATCCACAATATGCACACCCAAATATCTTTATAATCATTAACTAAACCAATGTACTTGGATTTGTGCATTAGAACTTACCTCATTGGATTTCCTCTTGCTCCAATTAGGATTGCCCTTTATTTCTTCAATCCATCAAATGGGGAAATGCCTCTAGACTATGTTGTTCTTCTTTTTGTTGTGAACAACTTTGTCTCTAATAGACTCTCCTTAAATCTCACTGAAAATGGCTGGATTTAGGAGTGAGAAAGCTAGGTTTTTGTGTTGAAGTGGAAAGGAAATGGTTTGTCCCGAAATCTGATGATCCAACTGCTCCCATTTATAGTTTTGACTTGATGAGATCGATCTCCCTTGGGTGGAGATCGATCTGGTCCTCTAAAATCCCTCTTTTCTAAGACGTTTTAAAGGCAGGAGATTGATCTGTCGAGGCTAGAGATCGATCTGCTGTCAAACAGAAGCTTAAGGAGATCGATCTGGTCTTATGGGAGATCGATCTGCTTCCAACCCGAGAGCTAAAGAGATCGATCTGCTTCCTTTGGAGATCGATCTGTTCCCTTCCATTTCTCACATAAGAGCATTCTGGCTCTCCCAGATCGATCTCTCATCCTATGAGATCGATCTGGCCTTCACAAATTCCAGATTTCTTGCAGTTCCTCTTCAACAACCCTTACCAAACACCCTTAATTTGCTACCATGATCATTTCCTCATTCATTCATCTTTGAGACTTGAAAATGGGATCCATCCTCACTCCATACACATTAAAACTTGTGTAGAATCTTTGTATGACCAAATATATACGATATTACTCGAATGGAAATATACACTTATGTAAATCTTTCCTTCCATTTTACTATACTACTCATATTCCATTTCGATCACATTCTTCTCGTGTTCAAGTTTATTTCCTCCTACTCATGCATAATGAAACTTGTACGTATAATCACAATTTTTATTACAAGTGCGTACATAATCTTATGAACTTACATTGCATATACTTCCCATTACAATACATCATCTTACTTATGATTTTATTTACATTCCCATATTCCTATATACAGCTATACATGTACGGGGTCTCACATTCTCCCCCACTTAGAGAATTTGGTCCTCCAAATTAGAACCAATTTAATCTGTGAAAACTCGGGATACTTTTCCCGCATCAAACTTTCCAGTTCCCATGTGGCCTCTTCCTCAGTGTGATGTTGCGACAAAACCTTAACCAATGATATCGTCTTGTTCAGCAACACCTTCTCTTCCCTGTCCAACACCCTGATCGGTCTCTCGACGTACGACATATCTTTCTTGAGCTCCAACGGCTCATAACTAATTACATGTGTCGGATCCGGGTAGTACTTTCGAAGCATAGAAACGTGGAAGACATTGTGGACTTCTGCTAGCTCAGGTGGTAAGGCTAGCCTATATGCTCCTTCTCCCACTCTATCCAAAATCTCGAAGGGACCAATGTAACGAGGACTTAATTTTCCTTTCTTTCCAAACCTCATTATTCCCTTAGAAGGAGATACTTTCAAAAATACAGACTCGCCAACATCAAACTCAAGTGGTCTCCGTCTCCTGTCAGCATAGTTCTTTTGTCGACTTTGAGCTGTTCGCAGCCTCTCGCATATTATCTGAACATCCTCGGAGGCTTGCTTAACCAAATCGAGAGCGAGCAATTGTCTGTCACCAACTTCTTCCCAACCAATGGGCGATCGGCATCTACGACTATATAGTGCCTCATAAGGGGCCATACCAATACTTGAGTGATGACTGTTATTGTAGGCGAACTCAATCAATGGCAAGTGATCGTCCCATGAGCCTCTAAAATCCAGCACACATGCTCTCAACATATCCTCCAGGGTCTGTATAGTCCTCTCTGACTGACCATCTGTCTGAGGATGAAAACCAGTGCTAAAACTCAATTGGGTCCCCATCGCTTCCTGGAAATGTCCCTAAAAGTGGGAAGTGAAGCGGGCATCCCAATCAGAAACAACACTCACTGGGACTCCATGCAATCTCACTATTTCTCGCACATACAGGTTTGCCAGTGCACTCAATGTATCTGTAGATCTCATGGCTACGAAATGTGCCGATTTCGTTAACCGATCTACTATCACCCATATCGCATCATGGTTCTTACGGGTTCTCGGTAACCCCATCACAAAATCCATGGTGACATGCTCCCACTTCCATGTTGGTATCGATAGAGGTTGTAATAATCCTCATGGTTTCTGATGTTCGACTTTTACTTGCTGACAAATGAGACATCTAGCGACATACTCAGCTATGTCTCTCTTCATTCCAGACCACCAATATGCTTTTCGGAGATTTTGATACATCTTACTACTCCCCGGGTGTATCGTGTATCTCGACGAGTGTGCCTCGGATAAGATCAGCTTTCTCAGCTCTACATCCTTAGGAACACATATTCTATCTCTAAACCTTAGTATTCCATCTGGACTCAATATAAAATCGGCACCCTTCCCTTTCCGAAGTTGGCTAATCATCTCAATACACCATTGATCAATTTGCTGAGCTTGTCGGATTCTCTCAATCAACTCCGGTTCTAATCTCAAGCTAGCAATAATCCCATAGCTGCCAATCTCAAGTAGGGTCATATCCAGACTAAGGTTCGTGAATTGTTCCAACAACTCGTGCTCTCTAACCATCATATGAGATACCAACCCGAGACTCTTTCGACTCAATGCATCGGCAACCACATTTGCCTTCCCCAGGTGGTATAAGATCTCACAATCATAGTCCTTGAGGAGTTCCAACCACCTCCTCTGTCTCATGTTTAACTCCTTTTGTGAGAATAGATATTTCAGACTCTTATGATCCGTAAAGATCTGAAATCTCTCACCATATAAGTAGTGGCGCCATATCTTCAACGCAAACACTACGGCCGCTAACTCCAAATCGTGAGTGGGGTAGTTCTTCTCATGATCTTTCAGCTGTCTAGATCCATAAGCTACTACCCTTCCATCTTGCATCAAAACACAGCCTAGTCCTTGATGCGAAGCATCTGTATACACCGAGTAATTCCCTGAACTGTTAAGGATGACAAGAACTGGCGCGGTAGTTAATCTGCGCTTAAGCTCTTGAAAACTCCTCTCACAAGCTTCATCCCATGAAAACTCCACACTCTTCCTCGTAAGACGTGTCAATGGAGCAGCTAATCTAGAGAAATCTTCTACAAATCTCCTGTAGTAACCAGCCAAACCCAAAAAACTTCTGATCTCTGTGACTGTCCTAGGTTGTTCCCACTGAACAACTGCCTCAATCTTGGATGGATCTACTGACACCCCATCCTTCGATATAACATGGCCTAGAAAAGAAACCTGTTCTAGCCAAAAGTCACATTTGTTAAGCTTGGCATATAACCTTTTCTCTCGGAGGGTCTGCAAAATAATCCTTAAGTGCTGCTCATGCTCTTCTCTGGACCTTGAATACACCAATATATCATCAATGAAGATAATTACGAATTGGTCCAGCTATGGCTTGAATACTTCGTTCATTAGAGCTATAAAAGCTGCCGGCGCATTGGTCAACCCAAAAGGCATCACTAAGAATTCGTAATGGCCATAGCGGGTACAAAATGTTGTCTTGAGCACATCCTCCTTCCGAATCTTCAATTGATGATACCCAGACCTCAGATCTATCTTGGAGAAGATCTGTGCTCCCCGAAGCTGATCCAATAAATCGTCAATGAGTGGCAAGGGGTACTTATTCTTGATGGTAGCCTTGTTTAACATCCGATAGTCAATGCACAACCTGAGGCTCCCATCTCTCTTCTTCACAAACAATACCGGGGCTCCCCATGGTGAGACGCTCGGTCTTATGAACCCCTTCTCTAACAACTCTTGCAGCTGTTTCCTTAATTCCTCTAACTCAACTGGAGCCATCCTATATGGTGACTTCGATATTGGTTCGGTTCCAGGCGTCAAGTCTATACCGAATTCCGTTTCTCTATCAGGTGGCAATCCTTGTAGATCGTCTGGAAAGACATTAGGGAATTCTCTGACCACTGAGATGTCCTCCATATCCGGATGTACTTTGTTCAAATCCACCACATAAGCAACAAAACCTTCAAAACAACACTCACGCCATTTATACAAAAGTACTTTACTTAATACAAAATTTAAGATTTCATTTCTTCTCTTAAAATCTTACAACACACTCTTCAGGTAGAGAAAACTTAATGGTCTTAGAACGACAGTCTATGACAGCATGATTGGCAGCTAACCAATCCATTCCCAAAATTACGTCAATGTCATACATATTCAACAAAATCAAGTTGGCTGTCATGCACTTATCTCCCACCCTCACTTTACAATCTTTATACACTTGTTCAACTAATTAGCTAACTCTCATTGAAGTACTTATTAGTAAAGTCCTACTCAAGTATGTGAGCTCTACAAAACCTTTTAACTTAGATGCACATGCAGGTGATATGAAGGAATGCGTAGCACCAGAATCAAACAAAGCAATAACCTCCAAATTGAAAATCAAGATTGTACCTTTTATCACTTCAGAAGAGGTATCAGCCGATGTCTGGTCTATCGCATACACCCTGCCTTGACCCACAACTTATTTTCCTTTTTCTTCAGCCGAGGCTTTCTTTCTTGCAGGAGGTGCAACTGCAGGAACCCTCTCTGGCTCTTTACCCCTCTGTGGAATTGCCTCAACTATCTCCGGGCACTCTCTGGCATAATGTCCAAATTTACCACATCTGAAGCATCGGGTACCCTGAAGATGACATGGCCTACCACCATGGTATCGACCGCATAACCTACACTGATCTGTAGTCGGTCAGGGTCCACCAATCACTATACCCCTAGCTGGTGTCTAAGTCGGAGGCATAAAAGGTCTAGTAACCTTTTTCTGGAACTCATCTACCTCTCTCCGACGTTTACTCATGAATTTTCGACCAAATTTGGCACTCTTGCCATCTCCCAGCGTCCTCGGACCCTTGTCCTTACCCCAACTAAACTCAGAAATCTGCAAGTCATAATCCTGCTCGCATAACTGGGCCCGTCGCACAGCCTCTCTATATGTAGCGACATCGAATGGGGCCAACTTCGCTCTGATCGAAGGCCTCAGTCCATCTACAAATCTACGGACTCTAATAGCCTCGCTCCTGATCGAGTCCGGATCATATCTACCCAGTGAAGTGAATCGTGACTCGTACTCATCAACTGTTCGATTCCCTTGAGTCAGATTCAAAAATTCCATCTGTAGTCTCCGTCGAGCAGTATCTGGGATGTATTGTTCTCTGAAAACATCCAAGAACATATCCCAAGTGATAACCATTCCTTGAGCTCTTAACATCGGCCTAGTGGACTTCCACCAGTGCTCCGCTTCGCCTCTCAATACAAAGGCCGCAAGCGCTACTCTCTCCGTAGCTGAACATCTGCAGAAGTCGAATAACTTCTCCATTTGACTGATCCAGTCCTCAGCCACTGCCGGATCCTTTACCCCGCTAAACGAAGGAGGCTTAAAGTCCATAAAATGCCTCAATCTTTCCATATCACAATCATATCCATACCCCAAATCATCATCATGCTGATGTGGGGCTACCGGAGGAGGTACCGATCGAATATGAGGTTCCCGTGGCCTAGTCGGTTCAGCTTGCGCAGGTGCAACATTCTCAGGTTCAGGTGCAGCTGCTGGGGGATTCGGTGCAGCCTGTCCCGCTGTACCAGGTGTACCCTCAAACCTAGCCATGATCTGACCCATCATGGTCATCATCGTGCGCATGTCTTCCTCCAATCGAGTTATTCGAGGATCAGAAGCCTCTATCTGTTCCTGGGGCTTATGACTAGAGGATGATCTACTGTGCCTCTCAGTCCTGTCATTTTGCCCTCGAGCTCTTGAGCTCTCTCCCCTCTTGCGGTGTCTCTCAGGCATAACTCACTAGCCTGATAACTTTCCTGCGTTATAACAAACATTTAATTCACTACCAGCTCCGCACACACATTTGTATCTAAATATCGCACAGTAACTTGGGGATGTATGTTTTCTTAGTCCTAAACATCAACTCACATCAGACCAACCATGCTCTGATACCAAACCTGTCATACCCCGCTTTTGTGAACCCTTCTATCCATACATTCTCTACTACGGTTGGGCTGTGAGAAGATGCAATTACTAAAATTCATTTATTTACAGCGGAATATTTAAAACTTTAATTCACACTCCCAGGTGTGTGTGTAGATACACAAAATTAATTGTATAATTACCATGTGCTTACATATCATCCCCATAATACCGTTTATAATTCCAAGATATAACTGTGCGATACAATATATTAGATACAAAATACTCGTGTATACAAATCTTATACCTTTGCGGATTGTGGGAGCTGTTTAACACAAAAGATCTAGAGATCACCGCTCTCTTACTTCTCAGTACTTGGAGGGGGAAAATAGTGGGATGAGCAAACCACAACTCAGTAAGGAAATGTATGCTAGCAGGTAGATATCGTACTACCTACATAGCCCATGCATGCATAAACCAAAACCATGTTTTTGTTATAAATGGAGATATCATACGAAAAATGCATTTAAACATATATTTCTCAATAGCATTTTCGTGTAAAATGAGTATCAAGCTTCCATTTAAAACATGCTCATAAATAGTGCCCTCACGGCACGAATGTAAAATAAGAGATTTATCAAAACACAAAATCTCTTTCATTTCTCAAATCATTCTTTCCGCAATTCTCTTTCTTTTCTGAGATTATCTCTGTTTCTCGAATCTCTGAGACAGGCATGGAATTTTCGACAATCAAATATCCACGACTTATGGCCACAGTCAGTGATCCCAAGCCTCACTGATCAAGTGTGCATAGGGTATCACTTCGCCTGAAGGGGGGTGGGTCAGTCCTACCCTCCGGCTCATCTCAATCCACCTCATCTCCTCATATACTCACGGTGAAGATACGTCGTGTGTCATCTACGTGATACTCGTACTCACGTGCATCCAGCACGGTACATAGTATACCAACGGGTGACTACACTATTCTACGTACAACCGTGGACCCAAGTCCATACTCCAACTCCGATGGACTTTTCATCCTAAACCATGTCTCATATACCAGGCGAGCAAGCAGCGTGACACACAGTCAACGCAAAGCTCCAGCGCGGTACGATCTATCGTTAAGGCCCAGCCCGTTTAAATGGCCGTCGGCTGGTATCCCCTTGGGTCCCAGACCCCCAGGTTTACCTTAACTCAATAAAACAGGTGCGAGCAAAGTTTTCGTACTTTCTCAAAACCATCGTGCGAGTTAAACTCCAACACGGTACATCAAGGCATTAAAAACAGGTGTGAGCTAGCGCTTCAACACCAAATCTCATCTCGAAGCTGATAGATGGCTATTTTCTCTTTTAAAACTCAAAACACATTTATTCATACAGCATGCCTCTTCATGCAAAAACATGTAAAATTAGCCAACCTATCATCAACATTTCTCAATCATCAATAACAATATAAAATTGAGAATATCATTGAAAACATGCATATCATGCTATTTCCTTACCCTATCCCATTTCTCAATACATATATACATCATAGTACTTTTCATACTTCCATATCATTTCATAGAATTATAATATCGTACTAGTTCTAGCAATATATCTACGAAATTGTTGTAAAATACGTACGAACATCTCTATAGCTAACACACAGTCCCTTACCTCGTTTTACTTGTGTGCAACTATCCGCCTTTATGCTTCTCGCGTTTTCATCTCGACTTGCTCCGACGTATCATCCGAAACTGAAATTCATCCATCAACATTTGAGTTAATGTTTCTAACTCTTGCTCAACTAATCATTTATCCAATGCCTTAAATACATATTTTACCCTTTGTGGTAAATCTCACAATTTTATCCCAATATCAACATGTCCAAATCATTCTCACAACATGTTCCTCCACTCAAGATATCTCATTCATCATAAACACTTCCACACTCCACTTTCTCACACTTGACTATTTCTAAGTTATATTCATTTCATACCATTCTAGGTAGTTCTATCCACAATATGCACACCCAAATATCTTTATAATCATTAACTAAACCAATGTACTTGGATTTGTGCATTAGAACTTACCTCATTGGATTTCCTCTTGCTCCAATTAGGATTGCCCTTTATTTCTTCAATCTATCAAATGGGGAAATGCCTCTAGACTATGTTGTTCTTCTTTTTGTTGTGAACAACTTTGTCTCTAATAGACTCTCCTTAAATCTCGCTGAAAATGGCTGGATTTAGGAGTGAGAAAGCTAGGTTTTTGTGTTGAAGTGGAAAGGAAATGGTTTGTCCCGAAATCTGATGATCCAACTGCTCCCATTTATAGTTTTGACTTGATGAGATCGATCTCCCTTGGGTGGAGATCGATCTGGTCCTCTAAAATCCCTCTTTTCTAAGACGTTTTAAAGGCAAGAGATCGATCTGTCGAGGTTAGAGATCGATCTGCTGTCAAACAGAAGCTTAAGGAGATCGATCTGGTCTTATGGGAGATCGATCTGCTTCCAACCCGAGAGCTAAAGAGATCGATCTGCTTCCTTTGGAGATCGATCTGTTCCCTTCCATTTCTCACATAAGAGCATTCTGGCTCTCCCAGATCGATCTCTCATCCTATGAGATCGATCTGGCCTTCACAAATTCCAGATTTCTTGCAGTTCCTCTTCAACAACCCTTACCAAACACCCTTAATTTGCTACCATGATCATTTCCTCATTCATTCATCTTAGAGAATTGAAAATGGGATCCATCCTCACTACATACACATTAAAACTTGTGTAGAATCTTTGTATGACCAAATATATACGATATTACTCGAATGGAAATATACACTTATGTAAATCTTTCCTTCCATTTTACTATACTACTCATATTCCATTTCGATCACATTCTTCTCGTGTTCAAGTTTATTTCCTCCTACTCATGCATAATGAAACTTGGACGTATAATCACAATTTTTATTACAAGTGCGTACATAATCTTATGAACTTACATTGCATATACTTCCCATTACAATACATCATCTTACTTATGATTTTATTTACATTCCCATGTTCCTATATACAGCTATACATGTACGGGGTCTCACAGATAGAGGCTTCCGTTATAAGGGAAGCAAGAGGTTTTCTGGGAAGAGGCCGAGGGTTGAGGAGATCCGAGAGAGGACAGTTAATCCTCCCATGCATCCGGCTATAGCTCCAGCAAACAGAATTATGATTGGAGGGCCACGACTTACTACCAAACAGTGCAGTAAGTGTGGTAGGTACCATGGTACTCGACCATGCTATAGACCTCCTGCAGTATGCTTCAGATGTGGAAAACTAGGGCACATAATCCAAGATTACCTAGAGATGATAGAGAGAACCCCACAGAAGGGCAAGGAGCCAAAGAGAGCTCCAGTTGGGATAGCTGCTCCGAGGAGAAGGGCTACAGCTGAGGAAAAGAGGAAGCAGGCAATGGGTGTGAGCAGAGGGTAAGTGTACGCACTGGACCAGGACACTGCGGATCAGTCTTCGGATGTGGTTAAAGGTACCTTCCAAATCTTTGATTTAGAAGAATTTGTATTGTTTGATCCTAGTGCTACGCATTCTTTTATATCGCCATTCTTTGCGCATAAATTATTGAAGCATGTAAAACCCACACTGTTAGATAAGATGTTGATGATATCTACCTCAATGAATGATAGTCAATTGGCTGAACATGTATATAGGAATTGTGAGTTGAGAATAGAAGGAAAAGAAATGACAGCCGATTTAATTTTGTTAAGCATGAATCATTTTGATGTGATCTTAAGAATGGATTGGTTGGCTGCCAATCATGTTGTTATGGATTGTCATGCTAAAACATTGATGTTTCTAGAGATAGACAATCTTGTTGTAAACTTTCTGAAATGAAATGAAAGAACATGTTATTATGAATAAAAGTGTATGATCTTAATACATGATTTTGAGAGATGAATCTGTTTATCAATTATATATGTTGATGTGATGATTTGTGATTACTAATGGTGGAAAGGATAATGTGAATGGTTCATTGCTTATGTGGTTGAGAAGGATAAGGCACGTTTGGAGTTGATAGACGTCCTAGTGGTTAGGAAATTTCCAAATGTCTTTCCGGATAAATTACTAGGGTTACCTCCAGATAGGGAGATTGAGTTTTGTATAGACATGGCACCTGCTACGGAGCTAATATCCAAGCCACTGTACAGAATGGCTCCAATTGAATTGAAAGAATTAAGAAAGCAGTTGCAAGAGTTGTTGGAGAAGGGGTTCATCAGACCGGGTGTATCGCCTTGGGTAGCACCGGTTCTGTTTGTAAGGAAGAAGGATAGAAACCTCCGACTGTGTATAGATTATCGATTTTTGAATAAGGCCACCATTAAGAACAAGTACCCCTTTCCACGCATCGATGACTTGTTGGATCAACTTAGGGGAGCACAAGTCTTCTCTAAGATAGATCTGATATCTGGTTATCATCAGTTGAGAATTCGGGATGGAGATGTACCCAAGATGACTTTTCGTACCCGATATGGACATTATGAGTTTATGGTTATGCCATTTGGGTTGACTAACACTCCCGTAGCTTTATGTCATTGATGAATGAAGTGTTTCACTAGTATTTGGATCGATTTGTCATCATGTTTATTGATGATATAATGGTGCACTCAAGATCTAGAGAGGAGCGTGAACAACACCTAAGGATAGTGCTATAGACCCTCTAAGAGAAGAAGTTGTATGCTAAACTCAATAAGTGCGATATTTGGTTGGAACAGATCTCTTTTACGGTTCACATAGTATCTAAAGATGGTGTGTCAGTGGACCTTTCAAAGCTTGAGGCAGTGACACAGTGGCAGAGACCCAAGACAGTGACAAAGATCAAAAGTTTCCTGGGTTTAGCTAGGTATTATCGATGGTTTGTGGAGGGATTTTTGAGGTTAGCTGCTCCGTTGACACGTCTCACGAGAAAAAATGTGGAATTTGTGTGGGATGATAGGTGTAAAGAGAGCTTTAAGGAGTTGAAAAAGAGATTAACAATAACTCCGATTCTCACCATTCCTACCAGCTTAGGAGGTTTCTCTGTGTATACAGATGCTTCAATCTAAGGAATGGACTGTGTATTGATGCAGGATGGGAACGTAGTAGCTTATGGATCAAAACAGTTGAAGGATCATTAGAGAAACTACCTGACCCACGATTTGGAGTTGGTGGCCATAGTATTTGCTTTGAAGATATGGCGCCACTACCTCTATGGTGAGAGATTTCAAGTTTATACTGATCATAAGAAC
Source organism: Firmiana major (assembly GCA_033439115.1). NCBI lineage: Eukaryota > Viridiplantae > Streptophyta > Magnoliopsida > Malvales > Malvaceae > Firmiana > Firmiana major. The sequence continues at coordinate 66,386,006 of CM065898.1, read as the reverse complement.
CTTAAGTATCTGTTCTCACAGAAAGAGTTGAACATGAGACAGAGGAGATGGCTAGAGCTCTTAAAGGAGTATGATTGTGAGATCCTATACCACCAGGGTAAAGCAAATGTAGTGGCTGATGCATTGAGTAGAAAGTATCTCGGGTTGGTGTCATTTATGATGATTAGGGAACACGAGCTATTAGAATAGTTCATGAACTCAGTTTGGATGTGACCTCGCCTGATGCTGATACTGGCTTTATGATAGCTAGCCTGTTGTTGGAACTGGATCTGGTAGATAGAATTCGACAGACTCAGCGGATTGATCAGTAGTGTAGTGATATTGTCGGGCAGATACAAAGAGGCACAAAGATTGATTTTGAGTTCAGTTCAGATGGATTGTTGAGGTTCAGAGGTAGGATATGTGTTCCTAAGGATCCAGAGATTCGAAAGTTGATCTTAGCCGAGGCTCACTCATCGAGGTATACGATACATCTATGGAGTACCAAGATGTATCAAAACCATTGGAAAGTTTATTGATGGTCTGGGATGAAGAAAGACATTGCTGAATATGTCGCCAAGTGTCTCGTTTGTCATCAGGTGAAGGTAGAGTATTAGAAGCCTGCAGGGTTACTACAGCCTCTACCGATACCGATATGAAAGTGGGAGCACATCACCATGGATTTTGTGATGGGATTACCGAGGACCCGTAGAGGTCATGATGACATATGGGTGATTGTGGATCAGTTGATGAAGTCAGCCCATTTCTTAGCTATGAGAGCTACCGATACTCTGAGCCAGTTAACGAACTTGTATGTGCACGAGATAGTGAGGCTACATGAAATTTCAGTGAGCCTTATTTCGGATCAGGATGCCCGCTTCACTTCCTATTTTTAGGAACACTTTCAGGAAGCGATGGGGACCCAGTTGAGTTTTAGCACCATGTTTCATCCTCAGACAGATGGTCAGTCAGAGAGGACTATACAGACCCTGAAGGATATGTTAAGAGCATGTGCGTTGGATTTTGGAGGCTCTTGGGATGACCAATGGCCACCTACAGAGTTCACCTATAATAATAGTTTTCATGCAAATATCGGGATGGCACCATTGAGGTATTATACGGGCATAGATACCGTTCCCCTATTGGATGGGAAGAGGTTGGTGACAGATTGATTTTTGCTCTTGACTTTGTTAAACAAGCCTCTGAGGATGTCCAGTTGATTTGTGAGAGGTTACGGACAACTCAGTGTAGACAAAAGAGTTATGCTGACAGGAGACAGAGACCACTAGAGTTTATGGTGGGCGAGTCAGTATTTTTGAAGGTTTCTCCTTCGAAGGGTATTATGAGATATGGTAAGAAGGGCAAGTTAAGCCCTAGGTACATCAGACCCTTCGAGAGTTTGGAGAGAGTGGGAGATAAGGCATACAGGCTAGCATTGCCACCTGAGCTAGCGAATGTACATAACATCTTCCATATATTCATGTTACGGAAGTACCACCCAGACCCGACACATGTGATAAGATATGAGCCCTTGGAGCTCAATGAAAGCATGACATACATTAAGAAGCTGGTTAGGATATTGGATAGAAAAGATAAAATGTTGAGGACAAAGACAATTCAATTGGTAAAGATCCTTTGGCAACATCACACTGTGGAAGAAGTCACATGGAAATTGGAGAGTTTGATGCTGGAGAAGTATCTCGAGTTATTCACGGATTGATTTGGTTCTAATTTGGAGGACCAAATTTTCTAAGTAGGGGAGAATGTGAGACCCCATATATGTATAACTTTGTATATATATGTAAATGGTATTAGGAGATGGACGATTTTGGATCAAGTAATTATGAATTCATCAGTATGGTGATGCACTTGTAATGTGAAGCATAAGTGATGTAAAGTCCATAAATTCAACGTACATACTTGTAATAAGAGTTTGTGATGTACGCATAAGTTTCATTATGTATGAATGTGAAGAAATGGACATTTGTATGTGATGAGTGTGACTGGAATGAAAAATGAGTAGTAGGGTAAAATGGAAAGAAGTTTCATGAGATGCATAATCTTTGTATTTCCATTTAGTCATGTATTGTGTACCTTTGGTTATACAATGATTTCACACAAGTTTTAATGTGTGTAAAGTATGAACGAATGTCATTTTCAAATCTTAAAGGTGATCGGATGAGAAAATGACTATGACAGCAAATTAAAGATTGTTTTGGGTGAGTTACTGCAAAAAACTGTAGCAAAATCTGGGAAATATGAATGCCAGATCGATATCATAGGATGAGAGATCAATCTAGAAGAGCCAAAGATTCTTATTCGAGCAATGGAATAAGACAGATCGATCTCCAATGGAGCCAGATCGATCTTCTAAACATTCTGTAATGAAGATATCGATTCGTAATGTAAGCAGATCGATTTCCTTAGCTCTTGGGTTGGAGCAGATCGATCTCCTCCCTTAGCTAGATCGATCTCCTCAAGCTGTTGCCTAGAATATATCGATCTCAGACCCTAGACAGATTGATCTCATGACTTCAAGATGTCGGGGAAGTGAGGGATTTAAGCAAGGAAGATCGATCTCCACCCTAAGCAGATCGATCTCATCAAACTAATTCTATAAATAGGAGCAGTTGGATCTGTAGATTTCGGGAAACAACCTCACTCTACCATTTTCAACCCAAAAACCTAGCTTTCTCACTCCTAAATCCACCTATTTTCAATAAGATTTGAGGGAAAGCTATTAGATACAAAGTTGTTCACATCAAAGGGCAGAACAACATAGCTTGGAGTCATTACCCCATTTGTTGTATTGAAGGAGCTAGGAGCATTGTCATTTGGAGTGAGAAGGAGATCCAAAGAGGTGAGTTTCTAAGGCACAAATCCAAGTACACTTGCTTAGTTATTGATTTGGTATGTGTATGAATGGTTGAAATCACATAGAATGTGAAGAAACAATTATAAGCTAGAATTGGGTTAGTGTGAGAAAGTGAAATGTAATAGAGATAATGATAAATGGGATATCTAGAGGTGAAAATGGTGTGGTGGGTATGACTTTAGAATTATGAATGGAATGAATAGTGACAGTTACCATGAAAGGGTAAAATGGGTATTGCGGATTTGTAAAATGCATAAATGAATAAGGGTAGAGCATTGCTCATCAAGTTCTAAACAAGTAATTGAGTGAGTTACTAGAGAAATTGGTTAGAAAATGGTTTGATGATGGCTAAATGCAAGATGAGCCGAATTATGTTGAGCCTACATCATTAGAAAAAATGTTATTGATTTCTACACCTATGAATGACAGTCAGTTGATTGAGTATGTATATAGGGATTATAGGCTGAAGATAAGGGGAAAAGATATGACAACCAATCTCATTCTATTGAATATGAGTGATTTTGATGTAATTTTAGGAATGGATTGGTTGGTCGCAAATCATGCTATTTTAGATTGGTATGCTAAGACTGTGATGTTTTCAGGTATAGATAGCCACATTGTAAGCATTATTGGAAAGAAATGAAAGAATATGATTATTATCAATAGAAAAGTATAATTATAATGATGAGTCATGTTACTAACGGTGGAAATGATAATGTGAAGGGTTCATTGCGTACGTGGTTGACATAGATAAGGTCCATCCGAAATTAAGAGACATTCCAGTGGTTGCTGAATTTCCTGATATCTTTTCAGATGATCTACTGGGTTACCACTAGATCGAGAAATGGAGTTTTGTATAGAGGTGATACCTGGTACCGAGCTAATATCTAAACCACCGTATAGAATGGCTCCAATTGAGTTGGAGGAGCTAAAGAAGCAGTTGTAAGAGTTGCTCGAGAAAGGGGTTTATTAGACCGAGCATCTCATCTTGGGGAGCTCCGATTTTATTCGTGAGGAAGAGGGATGGGAGCCTCTGACTGTGCATAGATTACCAGTTGTTGAATAAGACTACCATTAAAAACAAGTATCCCCTTCCACGCATCGATGATTTGTTGGATTAGCTTCGGGGAGCACAGGTCTTTTCTAAGATAGATTTGCGGTCTGGATCAGTTGAAGATACAGAGTGAAGATGTACCTAAGACAGCATTTTGTACCCGTTATGGCCACTACGAGTTTTTGGTTATGCCATTCGGATTGACAAATGTCCCCGCAGCATTTATGGCTTTGATGAACGATGTGTTTAAGCCATACCTAAACCAGTTTGTGATCATGTTTATTGATGATATATTGGTTTATTCCAAGTCCAAGGAAGATCATGAGTTGCACTTAAGGATAGTTTTACAGACCCTCCGACAGAAGGAATTGCATGCCAAGCTCAGTAAGTGTAACTTTTGGTTAGAGCATATCTCATTTATGGGCCATATTATATCGAGGGATTGGGTATCAGTGGATCCATCCAAGATTGAAGCAGTTATACAGTGAGAACAACCCAGGACAGTTATTGAGATCAGAAGTTTTATGGGATTGGCAAGATATTATCGGAGATTTGTAAAGGGTTTCTCTAGACTAGCTGCTCTGTTGACACGTCTCACGAGAAAGAATGTTGAGTTTGTGTGGGACGATAAATATGAAGAGAGTTTTCAGGAGCTTAAACGTCGATTGACCACTGCTCCGATTCTCACCATTCCTACCAGCTCAGGAGGTTTCTCGGTGTATACGGATGCATCATACCAAGTACTGGGCTGTGTACTTATGCAGGATGTGAAGGTAGTTACCTATGGATCTAGACAGTTGAAGGATCACAAGAGGAACTATCCTACTCATGATTTAGAGTTGTCAGCTATAGTGTTTGCATTGAAGATATGGTGGCACTATCTCTCTGGTGAGAAGTTTCAAGTATTTACGGATCACAAGAGCCTGAAGTATCTATTCTCATAGAAGGAGCTGAATATAAGACGAGCTCTTGAAGGATTACGATTGTGAAATCCTGTACCACATGAGTAATGCGAATGTAGTTGTCGATGCCTTGAGCAGGAAAAACCTCGGGTTAGTGTCTTATATGATGGTTCGGGAACACGAGTTGTTGGAGCAGTTCATGAATCTCAGTTTAGATGTGGCCCCGCCTGATACTGATAGTTGTCGTATGGTAGCTAGCCTGCGGCTGGAACTGGATGTAGTAGATCGTATTCGATAGGCTCAGCAGATTGACCAACAGTGCGGTGAGATTATCGGGCAGATACAGAGCAGTACAGAGACTGATATTGAGTTAAAATCTATGGGTTACTAAGGTTCAGGGGCAAGATATGTGTTCCCAATGATCCAGAGATCAGGAGGTTGATCTTGACAGAGGCTCACTCATCGAGGTATACGATACATCCGAGGAGTACTAAGATGTATCAGAACCTTCAAAAAGTTTATTGGTGGTTTGGAATGAAGAGAGGCATTGCTGAGTATGTCGCTAGATGTCTCGTTTGTCAGCAGGTTAAGGTAGAGCATCAGAAACCTGCAAGGTTATTGCAGCCTCTACCGATACCAACATGGAAGTGGGCACGTCACCACGAATTTTGTGATAGTTTTACCGAGGACCCACAGGGGTCATGATGCCATTTGGGTGATTGTGGATCAGTTGACGAAGTCAGCCCATTTCTTAGCTATGAGAGCTACCGATACTCTGAGTCAGTTGGTGAACTTTTATGTTTGAGAGATAGTTCGGTTACAAGGTGTTCCAGTGAGCGTTGTTTCGGATCGGGATGCCCGCTTGACTTCCTATTTTCGAGAACATTTCCAGGAAGCGATGGGGACCCAATTGAGTTTCAGCACCGCTTTTTATCCTCAGACAGATGGTCAGTCAGAGAGGACTAGATAGACTCTAGAGGATATGTTGAGAGTGTGTGTGCTGGATTTTAGAGGCTCCTCGGATGATCACCTACTGTTAGACGAGTTTGCCTATAATAACAGTTATCATGAGAGTATCGGGATGGCACCATATGAGGCACTGTATGGAAGCGGATGTCGATCCCCTATTGGATGGGAGGAGGTTGGTGACAGACAGATTTTTGCTCTCGATTTAGTGCAGCAAGCCTCTGAGAACGTCTAGTTGATTTGTGAGAGGTTACGGACAACTAAGAGCCAGCAAAGAGTTATGCTGATAGGAGACGGAGACCACTAGAGTTTACTGTGGGTGATTCGATATTTTTACGAGTTTCTCCCTCGAAAGGGATTATGAGGTTCGATAAGAAAGGGAAGTTGAGCCCTCGATATATCGAGCAATTTGAGATACTTGATAGTGTGGGAGATAAGGCATACATGCTAGCATTGCCACTTGAGCTAGCGAATGTTCATAACATCTTCCACATATCCATGTTATGGAAGTACCACCCGGACCGACGCATGTGATTAGATATGAACCATTGGAGCTCAATTAGAGCATGTCGTATGTTGAGAAGCTGGTTCGAATATTGGATAGAAAAGAGAAGGTGTTGAGGTCGAAGACGATTCCCTTAGTGAAAGTTCTTTGGCAGTACCACACTCCGGAGGAAGCTACATGAGAGTTGAAAAGTATGATGCAAAAGAAATACTCGGAGTTGTTTTCAGACTAACTTAGTTCTAATTTGGATTACCAAATTTCTTTAGAGGGGGAGATTTGTGAGACCCCATGTATGTATGATATTCCTTATGGTTCACTCGTGTATGACATTGATATATGTTAATTGAATCATAAGAAGAGTTTTGCTTGAATGAGATTATAAAAAAGAAAGAATGAATATTCATGAGCCCATTCGAGTGGTGACGCCTCCTAGTATCTCTCTTAAATCCTTCTACGATTCTCCCACACCGAAATTTGTATTTCTTAGTATCTTATTTATCGAATTAACTACGATCGTCAAAATCGTAACCTTGCTTACCTAGGGAAAATACACTCGAAATTATAAAATACGTACAATTATCCCTAAAACTTGTAAAAATTTATTACATCGGTGTCTGTCCGTAATCCTTGATTTTTTCGACTCAGCGAGTCGACGAGTTCAGTCCACTCGGGTTATTTCTGTCAGAGCCTTTTCACCCGAATTTTCCAAATTTGTACACTTGTCTCTTTTCCTCAATTTTCCTCCATTTCCTATATAATATATATATATATATATATTACTTTTTTCTTCTCCCTTTTTCTTTTCTTTTTTTTCTTTTCTCTCGACTATTGTTCATTTTTCATTTTCTTTTTTTTTGAATTTCCTTCACTTTTCGCGCCAACTTCCTTCTTCTACCTTCTTTTTCTGCACTGTTCACAAATTTCCTCCACCATTCTCGCCACTGCCAATCCTTCCTCCTCCTTTCCTTTCGTCCTCATCTTCATTAGCCTCACTCTGCCATCACCGGCGTCATTTTCCATCCAGCCTCCGCCATTGGCCACTGCTCCCACTCGAAGTCCATATCTTCTTCTCCGTTTCGCCCTCTGTTTCAGTTTCCAGTTGGGTTCTCCTCCTTACCTGTAGCCTTCGATCACGTGGAGACTGGAAGGAGTTGAGAAACACTTTCGCTGCCCTTGCTTCTTCAGTTCATGTCGCACCCTCACGATTTCGGAGAAAACAGACGATGGACGTGCCCGAACTCCCTTGGCCACAGTTCCATCATTCTCAGCAGCTTCAGTTTTGTTCCACTATTTTTGTTGTTGTCTTCTCTCGGCTCTAGCCTTCACCAACAGCCAAAAAAAAAACTCCTTCCTTCCTAGCTCTCGGCTTTACTTCCCTTTTCCCATAGCAGTGCAAACATTTAATCCCCCTTCAATAAGCAGCCCTCGGTTCTAGCTACTTCTCAGTCACAACAACTACTTCTCTCCAGCACCTCTGTTTTCCATTTTGCATTAACATAACATTGCAGGAGCTTCCCTCCTCAAATCTGAAATTTCTCTTCCCTTGCTCTGTCCCCCAACGCCTCGGTTTTAAATCAGTTTTCCAAGCTTCCACCATTATCGTCATTGTTAAATCAATTCTCGGCTCAACATTTTCTGGCCAAGTCGTTTTACTGACTCCTATCCTTGTTTCCTGTCACCCCACAATTGTTGCTCTTCTCTCTTTTCAGCTCCTGCCTTCCTACCCTCTTCCATGTTTTTATGCGGTTCCCGGACTGCTCCCCAGCTCCATTGCTCCGTTGGTTACTATTTATGGTTTTCTCTTCCACTGCAGGTTTTTTTTGGTGCCAGGAAATGGGGTAATGAACGATGAGGCATGGCAGGGTGAAGGTTGATTGTGTGAGTGTTCTGCCTTTTGCAGAGCAGGTGGAGGAAATTGAATAGATTGGATCGATTTTCCTCTATCAGTCTTTCCTCTATTCTGACCTTCTGCAGAACTACACAGTTAACCTCAGTTTGCTTGGGTTTTCAGCCAGTCTACAGACAGTTCTCTGCTGTATTTCAAATCCAGTTGTATAGCATCTTAGATATATTTGCACTTGACCCAATATCATTTCCTCACCGAACGCCATCTCTATTCCTCATTGTTTCCCTTTTTTTTTTTCTTCAGTTTCACTACTCTGTCGCGTTTGATGCTTCTCTCCTCTCTGTCTCTTTCGTTTTGCTTCACATATCGTTTATATTATTATTATTTTTTTCAGTAAAGTAATGCTGCACGACTTGGTTTTGTCTCGGTTGGCTCTCATCCCTGTCAACCTTCAGACTTTCCCACCAAATCTCCCTTTCTTTTCACCGAAATCTTCATTTCTTTTTTTTTTTTTTTGACTTTTACATTCCAAGTCACTATTCATCTTTCATTTTCCTTTATTTATTTATTCCATTGTCCTCGTTTCATCGCATCATCACGTCCTTTCTTTTCTTTGTTTTGGTTTTTTTATTACTTTTTATCATTTCCTTTCATAATCATCACGTTTTTTTTATTATTTTATTTATTATTACAATTTATTATTATTATTTTTGTTTATTTATTGATTTATTTTATTTTATGTAGTTGCTTAATAATTTTTACCATGTATTAATTTCACAATATATTTAGTCTAATATTCATATTCATTTTATTTATTTAATTCACTATGGTATTATGTCAATTTTATACTCATCTATTTCCTATGGTAAAATATTTTATTTAATTAAATTTCTCTAAATTCACGTGTTAAATATAAATTCAATTAATTTTTTATTTATATCGTTTATTATTATTGTAACGCAATATTGAACACTCACATTTCATAATTTCTACCAACACGCACATTTTAAATCCCGTTGTTTACTTTACTGATCATAATTGTATCCGAATATAAGAAAATTCGTACAGTTTACATTCTCCCCACCTTGAAAAATTTGGTCTCCAAATTTTAATCTAAGTTAGTCCTCAAATAAATGTGGGTATTTTTTTTCCTCGCATTAGGCCTTTCAATTCCCAAGTGGCCTGCTTTGAAGTGTGATATTTCCACAGAAACTTGACCAAAGAAATCGTTTTAGACCTCAATGCCTTTTCTTTCCTATCCAGTATCCGAATCGGTTTCTCCACACACGTCATATTCTCTTTCAACTCCAGTGGTTCATACTTTACCACAAGAATTGGATCTGGATGATACTTGCGAAGCATTAAAGCGTGGAAGATGTTGTGGGCACTCAATAATTATGGCGGTAACTCCAATCTATTAGCTCATGTACCACTCGGTTTAAGACCTTAAAATGTCCAATGTATTGAGAACTCAGTTTTCCTTTCTTTCAACTCTTGTTATACCCTATCTTTAAGCTGCTGTCATATAAGGCTTTTAGTCACACTTTCAATTATATCTCTTATTGTCCCTGATTACCAATATATCTTCAGACAATTTGATAAATCCTATTATTCTTCGAATGTAGGGTATGTCTCTGTAAATAAGTTTCTGACGACATCAATTCCTTTAACTATAGATCATTTGGTATACAATTCTGTTTTTAAATCTCAACAAATTATCAGTACCAATACTCAAGCTAATTGCAGCACCCATCTGGGTCTGATTAGCTACATCAATACAGTGTTTATCATTGCACTGAATCTGCCTGATTCATTCAAATCAAGTCCAGTTTCCAACTCTCAGGCTTGCTACTACGATATAAGTATCAGTATTAGAAAGTGTTGGCTCTACCGAGAGGGGGGGTGAATCGGTTTTCTAATACTAATAGCAAATTTTAAATTAATCCTAATTTAATTAGCAAATGATAATGAGCAATATAATGAAATTAAACAAATTAAAGCAAGATAGGGAAGAGAGTAACAAACACAATCGTTTATAGAGGTTCGGCCAATCTCTTGCCTACGTCCTCTCTCCTTGACCTTCTTGTCAAGTGCTTTCTTTCTCACTTTCAACAGAAGTTACAATGTTCCTTTTTCAGGTTAAGGAATAACCTCTCTACCCTTTGCAATACAAAGATGTATTCACCCTTTTACAATTTTTATCTCACTGAGGAACAATCCTCTTCTCTCTTAAGGTATGGATGAATACAAAATCAAGCTTTTAATGTGGGTAGGACAATTACAGCTTTTGCACTTAAGCTTATACACACACTCAATAAATGAGGAATGAAGACAAAAGGAATGAAAGAATTAAACTCTTAAGAATGTAAGAAATGTGCAGCAATGGTGTCTCCTAGCTCATTGTCTTCAATGCTTGGTTAAATACTGAAGGATTGGTAGTTGGAGCATTAAATGTTGTTTTTCCCGTTGAGATTTTTGCAGAACTAGTCGTTGGGTACCTCCAGTAGGATGCCAGATCGATCTGTCATCTTGGCCAGATCGATCTCTTAGTTATAAATCCTGCAAGATCAAAGCAAAATAACACAAGGAGATCGATCTCATATATGAGCAGATCGATCTTACAATTTGAACATGTTAGGGGAGATCGATCTGTCGAATAGGCAGATCGATCTTCCAATCTCTCTGTTTGAGGCAAGATCGATCTAGAGATCGATCTGTCATGTATTCTCGTAGTGGGGAGATCGATCTCTCATTAACCCAGATCGATCTCCTTAGCTCTCTGACTTTGAGGAGATCGATCTCTTCCTATACTAGATCGATCTCATGAGTTCTCTGTTTGAGTATAGATCGATCTTATAGATCGATCTACTGTCTTTACTTTAGAGGAGATCGATCTCATCCTAGATCAGATCGATCTCCTCAACTCTAGTTTTAGGCATATCGATCTCATAACCCTTATAGATCGATCTCAATCTTCCTTAATACCTTTGTACAGGTTCAAGGCTTAGCAGATCGATCTCATGTCTTCATGAGATCGATCTCTCATCCAATAAAACCCAGGAGATCGATCTCTCATAACCCAGATCGATCTCTCATCTACAGAAACTCAAGTTCTGGTACTAATAATCTCTAAACATGTTTTTATATCATCTTTATACTATTGAATTTACTTGTTTTGTCATTTCAAAATATATTATCACAACAATCTCCCCCTTTTTGATATGACAAAACCTATTCAATCAACATGTTTAGTTAATTTGCACAAGCTCCCCCTTTTTATAAGCTCCCCCTTTCTTTTAGCTTTTGACCTCATGACTTTCTTAACTCCCCCTCATTTTAATCATTCCTTTAAACCTTTAGACATGTTTCTTAAAGCCATTTTCACATCTTTTAATTAACCCATATGTTCTCTTTTCTTCTCCCCCTTTTTGTCATATCAATGACGCTAAAGGTTAAGGAAACAGTCCAACTGTAAACACATTGTGCATTTCAAAATAGTAAATCATTTGAGCAGATGGCAACAATAACTAATATTTCATTCAAGCAAATGCAGTTTCAAAAACAACAAGAAGGACACATGAAAACTAACTAATCTTATCCTAATATTCATATGCTACGGTGGAGGAACTCGATCCATAAGATCCTCAATGTGAGTGCGAGCGACCTGAAACTCATCATACATCGCCTCCTGAGTAGCATGAAGATTTGCAAAGCCTTCATCGACTTTGCGGTTTAGTTCCACGAACAGCCGCTGCTGGGTTGCATGAAGGTTTGCAAAACCCTCTTCGATCTTCCGGTTGAGCTCACTCATCATGGTCACTATGGACTCCATGCCAGCAGGTGAGGGAACCGGTGCAGTGGGCCGAGGAGTCGAGGACGATGGACCCGCAGTCAGTGCAGCAGGTGGATCCATAGGCTCATCGGAGGGATCTTTCTCCATAGCTGCTGCAGGCTGCTGTTCCTGCTTCTTCTTCCAATCCCCTCGGAAGTCTTTGTAGTATCCCATGTGGTGAAGTGTTCCGATGTTTAGGACGCTCTTTGGGGAGGGCACTTCACCCGTTTCACAACTGCAGTCCACTCCAAGTCGTTGTAGAAAGTACGCCAACGGTTGCGAAAAAACTATCGTGGTGGCTTGGCCGCGTACGATCTTCAACCAATCTTCATAGATAAAATGGACAATGTTGGGTTTTTGACTAGTGGAGTGGATGTGGTGGATCCAAAAATGATCTAACCTCCTAACGGTGGAATGACGGGTACCGAAAGGACGAAGATTCCATAAGATAATGAGGTGGAGTAACCGTGGGTGCATTGGGAGGTCACTCGCCTTATCCCCGGAAAGGTCAAACTCCAAGGGGACTTCCTCATCTTCATTGGTCAAGCCTTCATTGCTTATGTGGAAAGCTTGGGCTAAGACATCAGGATCTATTGCAATGGACTTACCCATGACATACGTTGAAAACCCGAGAATTTTACAAGTATCGTCAGGATCATATGTGAGTTCGGCATTTGAAAAGAATGCCCTGACGATGTTTGGGGGTACGGGAGTATTGATTTTAAGAAACGGAATCTAACCAAATTCTTCAAATTTAGTTAGATAGGGAAAATCAATGCGGTTTAAGAAAGAGAAATCGATTATTTGCCAATGTTTAATTGGCACGGTGGAGAAATATTCTTCATATCGCTTCCTTTTTGCAGGTGTTTTAAAACACCTGTTAAAGGTAGTGACTGAAGGGGGTGGATTGGTTTGGGAAGAAGACCCTTGATCGACACTAGGTCGAGGAGGTTTTTGGCCTACTCTCTTAAGTTTGGGCATGATTCTAGACACTTGAAGACCTCTAGATAATCTTAAAGCTAGTTCACTAACAACCTAACCAATGGAACAGTAGCTAGATTTGACCTAGTGAGAAATTGAGCACAAAACTTAAGAAATTTTTGAGAAAAAATCAAGAATGTGGGTTACTATACCAGTAAACGAAGGAGAGATGTGACGATGACTGTACCGAGATCGATCTGAGGAGGAATCAAGAGAGGAGGTGCGAGGGAAGTTAGGGATTTGATTTTGGGGATTTGAAATTTGGAAATTTTTCGTCAGTTTTTATAGTCCAAGGCACAGGAGATCGATCTGTTGAGATGACAGATCGATCTATCATTTCCAGAAGCTTGAGGAGATCGATCTGTGGTACCACAAGATCGATCCCCACAATACAGAAGCTTAAGGAGATCGATCTGTCATATGCACAGATCGATCTGCTGTCTGACAGAGGCTTAGGGAGATCGATCTGCCAAATGCATAGATCGATCTTCAAAATACAGAGGCTTGAGGAGATCGATCTGTCGTATGCACAGATCGATCTGTTGTTTAACAGAGGCTTAAGGAGATCGATCTTATGAATAGAAAATCGATCTGCCTAGCTTAACTTTAATGCTTTAGGCTTATTTGGAGTATGGAGATCGATCTATATGGATAGGAGATCGATCTCTCATACTCTTTGCCCAGAAAAATCATTGAAAAACACTTTTAAGACCAATTTGAAATCAAGATTTTGAAGCACAAACATCTTACGGAACATTCATGAGCCCTAATTCACCTCTAAGAACACAAAACCTATCTCTATCAAGGGGTTTGGTGAATATATCAGCTATTTGATGTAAAGTGTCAATATACTCTAGAATTATATCCCCCTTTTGAACGTGGTCTCTAAGAAAATGGTGCCTAATTTCAATGTGCTTAGTTCTAGAGTGTTGAATAGGATTTTTAGAAAGGTTGATAGCACTGGTATTGTCACATTTAATAGAGACTTGTTTCATGTCAATACCATAGTCTTTCATTTGTTGTTTAATCCACAACACTTGAGCACTACAACTACCTGCTGTTATGTATTCAGCTTCAGTTGTGGACTGAGCCACACTATTTTGTTTCTTAAAGAACCAAGATATTAATCTATTCCCTAAGAATTGGCAAGTACCTAAAGTACTTTTCCTATCTATTTTGCATCCCCCAAAATCTGCATCTGAAAATGCATGAAGTGTAAAGGTGGAGTCCTTGGGGTACCAAAGTCCTAGAGAGGGAGTGTCCTTAAGGTATCTAAAGATCCTTTTAGTTGCTAATAAGTGTGATTCCCTAGGAGAGGATTGAAACCTAGCACAAAGGCATACACTAAACAATATATCTGGTCTACTTGCAGTTAAATAGAGCAATGAGCCAATCATAGACCTATAGGTTTAGTGTCTACACACTTACCACTTTCATCTTTATCAAGCTTGATGTTGGTGCCCATTGGAGTTGCTTGAGGTTTGCAATTGTCCATTCCAAATCGCTTGAGCAAGTCCTTAGTATATTTTGCTTGATTGATGAAGGTTTCATCCTTTGTTTGCTTCACTTGAAGTCCCAAGAAGAAAGTGAGCTCTCCCATCATGCTCATTTCAAATTCACCTTGCATGATCTTAGCAAATTCTTGGTATAAAGATTCATTAGTTGATCCAAAAATAATATCATCTACATACGCTTGTACAACTAGTAAATCCTTATTTTTATTTTTGATGAATAAAGTGGTATCCACTTTTCCTCTTGAAAATCCTTTTTCTATTAAGAATTTTGACAATCTTTCATACCATGCTCTAGGAGCTTGTTTCAAACCATAGAGTGCCTTAGATAGTTTGAAAACATGTTCAAGAAATTCATGATTTTCAAAGCCGGGAGGTTGCTCAACATAGACTTCTTCATTAATGAAACCATTTAAGAATGCACTCTTTACATCCATTTGATATAGTTTGAAGTTTTTATAACATGCAAAGGCAAGTAGCATTCTTATTGCCTCTAGTCTAGCTACCGGTGCATATGTTTCATCATAATCTATACCTTCTTCTTGTCTATAGCCTTGTGCAACTAACCTAGCCTTATTCCTTATGATCACACTATTTTCATCCATCTTGTTCTTGAATATCCATTTAGTTCCAATTATAGAGTGATCACTAGGCCTAGGAACTAGTTTATACTTTGCTTCTCTCAAATTGATTTAATTCTTCTTGCATTGCTAGGAACCAATTATTGTCATCTAAGGCTTCATTGACATTTCTAGGTTCTATTTGAGATACAAAGGCTATATATTGACACATATTCCTTAGAGATGATCTAGTTCTAACTCCAAGAGTTGGATCTCCTACTATTTCACAATCTTTTACATATCCTAACTCTCTTGGTGCTCTAGACTCTCTCTCTCTAATATCTCTATTTCTTCTTCATCTTCTTTATTTAAGTCAAGTTTTTCTAATAAATCATCATCCAAATTTGAAGTTTCCTCAAATATTCCAACATCCTCATCATTGGTTGAATCTTTAACTACATCATTTGACTCATCAAATAAAACATGAATAGATTCTTCAACCATCAATGTTCTTTTGTTATATACTCTATAAGCCTTTGAATTCAAGGAGTACCCTAGAAGGATTCCCTCATCACTCTTGGCATCAAATTTTCCTAGATTATCTTTATCATTATTCAAGACAAAACATTTGCAGCCAAAAGGATGGAAGTAACTAATGTTAGGCTTCTTACCTTTGTAAAGCTCATAAGGAGTTTTCTTTAGCATGGGTCTAATCATAGCTCTATTAATTATATAGCAAGATGTGTTTATAGCTTCAGCCCAAAAATACTTTGGTAAATTATTCTCACACAACATGATCTAGCCATTTCTTCCAATGTTCTATTTCTTCTCTCAACTACACCATTTTGTTGTGGTGTCCTAGGGGCTGAAAAATTATGGCTAATTCCTTGATCATTGCAATACTCATCAAATTCTATATTTTCAAATTCCTTGCCATGATCACTTCTAATACTAGTTATTGTGTATCCCTTTTCATTTTGAGTCACTTTTGTATAGGCTATGAATTTTTTTAAGGCTTCATTTTTTACTCTAAAAAAGAACACCCAAGTGAACCTAGTGTAATCATCAACTATTACAAATCCATAGTGTTTTCCACCAAGGCTTGTTGTTCTAGTTGGTCCAAATAAATCTAGGTGGAGTAATTGAAGAGGCCTAGAGGTGGATACACTATTCTTAGGCTTAAATGTTGTCCTTTTATGTTTTCCTTTAACACATGCTTCACATATTTTTTCATAATCAAAGGACATCTTAGGCAATCCTATAACTAGATCCTTTCTAGCTAACTTAGAAAGTACATGCATGCTAGCATGACCTAGTTTTCTATGCCATAACCAAGATTCCTTTTCTTTGTCTACCATTAGGCATATGTTTTCATTCTTAAGTTCATTAAGATAGACAATGTATATATTACCTTGTCTATGCCCTAAGAAAAGAACTCTATTTGACTTAGGATCTATAACATGACATTTCATACAATCAAAAATTACTGTGTAACCTTTGTCGCAAAGTTGACTTATGCTTAGTAAGTTATGCTTTAGACCCCTAACAAGCAATACTTTTTCTAATGAAAAATAGTCATTACCTATAGAGCCACTACCTTCAACTTGGCCTTTGGAGTTGTCCCCAAATGTGACTTCTCCACCAACCTTTGATTTAAATGAATTGAAGTGGCTTCTATCACCCGTCATGTGCCTTGAGCATCCACTATCTAAGTACCAAGCTTCCTTTATCTTAGCTTTATGGCACTGCTCAATCACCTACAAAAAGATTCAAACTCAAGTCTTAGGTACCCAAATTTTCTTGGGTCCTTTGAGGTTAGTGAATGCAATTCTTGATCCCTTTGGGATCCATTTTGCTAATGCATTAACATCCTTTGAGTTAATTACTTCTTTTGGAACCCATATCCTTTTTACTATTTTTCCTTTAAGAGTTGTCATCTTCATATTGCAATTATGTGATGCATGTCCCTTTCTATCACAATATGAGCAAATAATTGAAGGTTTATGCAAACTCTTTCTAGCAATGAAGCTCTTGAGATGAGTCTCTCTACTTTCTCCATTATATCCTAACTCATTTTATCAAAGAATGCCCTTTGGGTTTCTAGCATGTTATCTAGCTTTTGTTGCCCCATATAAAACCTATTAAAGGAATTATGTAAATTACTATTCTTCTCTTTTAGATCACAAATTTCAAGATTAGTAATTTCTAGTTTCTTTTCATATTCTAATTTGTCCTCTAGAATTAACTCATTTTCTTTCTTCAATTTAGATATTATTTTCTTATATTTCATACTCATGCATTCATATTCCAATGCAAGATCATCAAATGCATCTTGCAATTCATCAAAAGAATATTCATTGAGGTTTGAAGTTACCTTTTCATCCTCAATTGCCATGAAGCACAAGTTGACAATGTCCTCATTTGAGTCATCATCGGAGCAGTCACTATCGCTCCATGTTACCACCATTACCTTCTTTTTGTGGAACCTATCATTGGACCTTTTAAGAAGAGGGCAGTTAAATTTTATGTGTCCTGGTTTTTTACATTCATAGCACACAATTGTATCTTTTCTTCCTACCTCTTCTTGATCTCTCTTATTGTTTCTCCTATTACTACCACTAGCTCTCATTCTCATGAACTTGTTAAATCTTTTGGCAAACATTGTCATCTCAAGATCCTCTTCACTACCACTTTCATTCTTAATCTCCTCTTGAGCAGTAGATTTTAGAGTAACTCCCACTTTCTTGGGTGGCTCTTCATTTCTTCTCAACTTCATCTCATAAGTGAGTAGTGATCCTATTAATTCATCTAAAGACAATGTGTGAGGATCCTTAGATTTCTCAATTGCAGTCACTTTAGCTTCCCAAGATTTAGGTAAGCTATTTAATATTTTCTTGACCATTTCAATATTAGAGTATATTTTTCCTAAGGAATTTAATCCATTAATTACATCCGTGAATCTAGTGAACATATCACTAATTGATTCTCCTTCCTTCATCCTAAAAAGCTCATAGTCATGTGTGAGCATTCCTACCTTAGTCTCCTTTACTTGGGTTGTACCCTCATGAGTTATTACCAATTTGTCCCAAATTTGTTTGGCATTGTCACATCCGGAGACTCTATTGTATTCATTTGGCCCTAAAGCACAAAAGAGAGTGTGCATGGCCTTAGCATTTAGTTGGGCACATTTAACATCATTTGAGTCCCATTCTTCTTCTTCCTTAGGTATATCTCTTCCCTCTATTCTTTTTGTGGGGATTTGAGGTCCTTTAGTTATAATTCTCCACACCTCATAATCATTTGCTTGAATGAATAACATCATCCTAGTCTTCCAATAGGCATAATGTTCCCCATTGAACATAGGAGGCCTAACCGTAGAATGCCCCTCTCCTACCAAACTAGTTGCTACATTGTTGTGAGTCATTTGATCGTTTCTAACTCTTAGGAAGTTGTTCATATGTGATTAAAGAGTCCTAGCTCTGATACCAATTGTTGGCTCTACCGAAAGGGGGGTGAATCGGTTTTCTAATACTAATGGCAAATTTTAAATTAATCCTAATTTAATTAGCAAATGATAATGAGCAATATAATGAAATTAAACAAATTAAAGCAAGATAGGGAAGAGAGTAACAAACACAATCGTTTATAGAGGTTCGGCCAATCTCTTGCCTACGTCCTCTCTCCTTGACCTTCTTGTCAAGTGCTTTCTTTCTCACTTTCAACAGAAGTTACAATGTTCCTTTTTCAGGTTAAGGAATAACCTCTCTACCCTTTGCAATACAAAGATGTATTCACCCTTTTACAATTTTTATCTCACTGAGGAACAATCCTCTTCTCTCTTAAGGTATGGATGAATACAAAATCAAGCTTTTAATGTGGGTAGGACAATTACAGCTTTTGCACTTAAGCTTATACACACACTCAATAAATGAGGAATGAAGACAAAAGGAATGAAAGAATTAAACTCTTAAGAATGTAAGAAATGTGCAGCAATGGTGTCTCCTAGCTCATTGTCTTCAATGCTTGGTTAAATACTGAAGGATTGGTAGTTAGAGCATTAAATGTTGTTTTTCCCGTTGAGCTTTTTGCAGAACTAGTCGTTGGGTACCTCCAGTAGGATGCCAAATCAATCTGCCATCTTGGCCAGATCGATCTCTTAGTTATAAATCCTGCAAGATCAAAGCAAAATAACACAAGGAGATCGATCTCATATATGAGCAGATCGATCTTACAATTTGAACATGTTAGGGGAGATCGATCTGTCGAATAGGCAGATCGATCTTCCAATCTCTCTGTTTGAGGCAAGATCGATCTAGAGATCGATCTGTCATGTATTCTCGTAGTGGGGAGTTCGATCTCTCATTAACCCAGATCAATCTCCTTAGCTCTCTGACTTTGAGGAGATCGATCTCTTCCTATACTAGATCGATCTCATGAGTTCTCTGTTTGAGTATAGATCGATCTTATAGATCGATCTACTGTCTTTACTTTAGGGGAGATCGATCTCATCCTAGATCAGATCGATCTCCTCAACTCTAGTTTTAGGCAGATCGATCTCATAACCCTTATAGATCGATCTCAATCTTCCTTAATATCTTTGTACAGGTTCAAGGCTTAGCAGATCGATCTCATGTCTTCATGAGATCGATCTCTCATCTAATAAAACCCAGGAGATCGATCTCTCATAACCCAGATCGATCTCTCATCTACAAAAACGCAAGTTCTGGTACTAATAACCTCTAAACATGTTTTTATATCATCTTTATACTATTGAATTTACTTGTTTTGTCATTTCAAAATATATTATCACAACAGAAAGGAACCACATCCAGTTGAAGTTCGCTAAATATTTCAATAACTAATGTCCTTGAACAATATACATAATGTCATCCAGTGATCACTTCTACTTAAAGCACTAACCTGAGTCATCCACTTTTTTTTTCTTGTATCAGACGGTCTTTGGGTAATTTAACATTTAATCTTTGGTCGCAATTCATTTTCAGTTCATATCACTTAATCCGAATTCATTTCACATACCAAAGATATTCTTACCTTGTATACATCTCTCATTCCAATATAACTTGCATTCAAAATTTATCACACTTCAACGCTTGTCTCATTTCGTTTATCAATTATAACGAAATCATTTTCTTACTTAAATTGAGTCTTGCATTCAAAACGTAAGCATAAACAATTTACAATCCTTAAACTCGATACGTAATCCATATTCCAAAGTCTCCTTATAACCCAAACCTTGAATCATCTTAACAGTTTTGGGTCTTTTCCCACTGATTTATAATCCTTGTCTTGGGAATCCAATTAACACTCGTTCTTAACATATCGTGACGAAGAAGAATCTGGGTCTCTTTAACAATTAATGCTAGTACACATCAAAGTAATTCACCTAATCCGATAATCTCCTTTTCATGTAATCCTTATAATTATTTTCCTCAGGATTTTAATTCAATCCTGTAAGCATACTTTTAGTTATGTGATTCATCTTTTCAATCACAGGGACTTTACTCTCACTCTCATTACTTCCTTAGTACATCACTTTCCGATCATTCTCTATACCTTGTTATTTTCTTATTAATCTCGAGAGTATATATCTCATATTCTTATAGTTGCGCTTTACGCACTGTTCTCTCAAAATAACATTAAGTTGACCTAACTTAGCTCGATTGAGGATCTCCGCACCTCCTATGAGTTTCCTGGATTTTCTCCGTTTCACATCTCTACTTATCCGGATTATTCTTCTAAAATCATCAAGCTTTTTTATCTCTTTCGTCCAACACTCTGAATCACCGAATTCTTAACTTTGTTAAAAATGGAGGCTTAAACTCTTGAAACTGCCCACAGTCTATTAAGCTCACAGTCATACTTTAAGAATCTATCCAAGTTTTTCAATTTAATTTTCCAGTTTTCTATTACAATTGGATTCTTGATTTCAGCATGTAATAGCATACTATCCTCCGAAATCAGCTTGGTCTCTATCCATTAGTGAACTTACAGACATTTCTTGACTTCACTGCCCATAACATTGGGCCATGCATTTTTAGGGATATAATTCATAATTCATACTCATAGACAAATCAATTTCCTTGTGCTAGACCCATAAATTCCATTCGTAATTTTCTTAATCTCATTCGTTCAGTTCTCTATAACTACTGGGTCCTTTATTTCATTTATCAATAGCGGTCTGCAGTTCTTAAACGGTCTCATCTATTGTAGCTCCTACATCCTAACCCAAGTCATCATCGCTCTGCTGTGTAGCTACTGGAGCAGACATATTTGTAATTCTGAAACATCTCTACAAGCTGTGCGGGCGCATCCAAAGTAATCTGTCTATCAATTCTTTCGTCTACCCCATCACCTAACATAGCCTGTGTCCTAATTTTTCATAATATGTTTAATACTCCACATAATCTTAGCAAAGTGTATCTCAATACCATCTGTCCTTTTCACAGGACCTGATAGAGCACGCTCAACATCAGTTTCAATCTCGGTATCATTTATGAGTCTCATATGATGAATCTACATAATTCTCAGGCCTATCTATGCGGCCTCTAGCTCGTGATCTAATTCCTCACGTAAACCAAACATTAAGTCTTAACTTCATTAGGTATACTTACTCTACAACCAGACAAGCACAGACATTTGGGATGTAATCTTATCCTTATTATTGACACTGACAGTACTAGACAGTTTTTGCTCTGATACCACTAAATGTAACGACCATTGACCCTTAAAAATCGGGGGATTTTTTTTTTTAAATTTAATTTACCCACTTATTCCCTTATTCACTTAGGCTGTATTCTTGTTCAGTGTCAATCCTTAAAAATATTTCACTTCATTTATCCGTATACAGATTTCATCCCGACACATTACTTTCAATAGATGTCTGTACATACAAATAGTCTGGTAAAGAGATAAGAATGTATACATCACGCATATACAAAAGGTAGTCTCGGGAAGCTCATATCCACCAGCCTACGTCGTCTACACAGCATTTTATTAACTGTAATTCGTTGCAAAAATCTGAGAGGTATAGGGGTGAGCTTTTAGGGAAAAGCCCAGTAAGGTAATACTCTTAAAGCAGTTCTGATATATATAAAAACATTTGAAGTTGTTCATAGAACGAAACTTAATGCAATACATAAATTGTCATTTCATGCATAATCGTCATAAAGCATGCATGTCTTTAAAACAAATCACATGCTTAACCATTTTACAACTTTTCATAAACCTTTCATGGACATTTCATAAATCATTTCGTAAACATTTCATGAATATTTCATAGTCATTTCGTAAACATCTCATGAATATTTCATAATCATTTTGTAAACATTTCAAGCATATTTCATAATCATTTCGTAAACATTTCATGCATATTTCATAATCATTTCGTGAACATTTCATGAATAATTCATAGTCATTTCGTAAACATTTCATGAATATTTCGTAATCATGAAAACACATTCATTCATCATAGTCGATTTTTCATAATCTAATTGAGGAGACTAGGCTATAACTAAGTCATGCGATACGTGTCATTCTCCGTGGAAAGTCATCATACCTATGGTCATGGTAAGAGGGGGCTGTAGACTGGATCAGGTTCGTACAACAATAATAATTATAAACATGGGTAGTATCTTCTTATTTCTTATCATATACTAGCACATAGTTAGGGCACGGGCGCCTGTGGCACTCACCGTGCGGGGAACATTCGTGCGTGCTGTGCGGGCACGGGATACTACCAAAACATCATCGTAAACCACCAGTAGCACGACATCTTCCACACAGGTTGAGTCAAGTGCTAAAGGGGCCAACGTACCGGCGCCCCAGGTGGTGTAGTCGAAACACCACAAAAAGTAATCATGCATAAAGCCTATAGTCTCAAAACAGAGTTTTCAAAATCTTTCTTGGGTTTTATAACCCATAAACTCGTATGGAGTAATAAAATCGAATTCCTTGTAATCTGAAAACTCTTTCATAAAACCGAAAGACTGTGTGGCACTTTGTTCCCGCAGGACTCAAGAGGTGGCCCCCACAATCCCCTTTCGAAAACAAATTTTTTTTCTTACACACTTTTGAAATTGTCAAAAGTTTCTTTAACGATATAGATATAAAAACATAAATAAATGTAAAACATCCATACGCTTCATACCTTAGGAAATTCATTTCACAATATGGAAAGTACTCGAAAAATATTTCGATAAATTAAAACATGCTTCGCAAGTATCAAAGCATTGATAAATCATTTCAAATCACATGCTCTTTCATAAAATCATTTACCGGTGAAACAAAAATACATTATCAGAACTGAGTTAAATAATACCCCTTACCTCGATTTAACGAAAATCCCGAATTCGAGTGGTGACGCCTCTTAATATCTCCCTTAAATCCTTCTACGATTCTCCTACACCGAAATTTGTATTTCTTAGTATCCTATTTATCAAATTAACTGCGATGCGTCAAAATCGTAACCTTACTTACCTAAGAAAAATACACGCGAAATTATAAAATACGTACAATTATCTCTAAAACTTGTATAAATTTATTACATCGATGTCTGTCCGTAATCCTTGAGTTCTTCAACTTAGGAAGTCAACGAGTTCGATCCACTCGGGTTATTTCTGTCGAAACCTTTTCACCCGAATTTTTCAAATTTGTACACTTGTCTCTTTTCTTCTTCTCCCTTTTTTTTTTCTTCTTTTTCTTTTCTCTCGGCTATTGTTCATTTTTCATTTTTTTTTTTAATTTCCTTCACTTTTCGCGCCAACTTCCTTCTTCTACCTTCTTTTTCTGCACTGTTCACAAATTTCCTCCACCATTCTCGCCACTGCCGATCCTTCCTCCACCTTTCCTTCCGTCCTCATCTTCATTAGCCTCACTCTGCCATCACCGGCGTCATTTTCCATCCAGCCTCCGCCATTGGCCACTGCTCCCACTCGAAGTCCATGTCTTCTTCTCCGTTTCGCCCTCTGTTTCAGTTTCCAGTTTGGGTTCTCCTCCTTACCTGTAGCCTTCGGTCACGTGGAGACCGGGAGGAGTTGAGCAACACTTTCGCTGCCCTTGCTTCTTCAGTTCATGTCGCACCCTCACGATTTTGGTGAAAACAGACGATGGACGTGCCCGAACTCCCTTGGCCACGGTTCCATCATTCTCAGCAGCCTCAGTTTTGTTCCACTATTTTTGTTGTTGTCTTCTCTCGGCTCTAGCTTTCACTAACAGCAAAAAAAAAAAAAACAAAAAAACAAAAAAACTCCTTCCTTCCTAGCTCTCGGCTTTACTTCCCTTTTCCCATAGCAGTGCAAACATTTAATCCCCCTTCAATAAGCAGCCCTCGGTTCTAGCTACTTCTCAGTCACAACAACTACTTCTCTCCAGCACCTCTGTTTTCCATTTTGCATTAACATAACATTGCAGGAGCTTCCCTCCTCAAATCTGAAATTTCTCTTCCCTTGCCGATCCCCCAACGCCTCGGTTTTAAATCATTTTTCCAGCCTTCCACCATTATCGTCATCGTTAAATCAATTCTCGGCTCAACATTTTCTGGCCAAGTCGTTTTACTAACTCCTACCCTTGTTTCCTGTCACCCCACAATTGTTGCTCTTCTCTCTTTTCAGCTCCTGCCTTCCTACCCTCTTCCATGTTTTTATGCGGTTCCCGGACTGCTCCCCTTACTATTTATGGTTCTCTCTTCCACTGCAGGTTTTTTTTGGTGCCAGGAAATGGGGTAGTGAACGATGAGGCATGGCAGGGTGAAGGTTGATAGTGTGAGTGTTCTGCCTTTTGCAGAGCAGGTGGAGGAAATCGAATAGATTGGATCGATTTTCCTCCATCAGTCTTTCCTCTATTCTGACCTTCTGCAGAGCTACACAGTTGACCTTAGTTTGCTTGGGTTTTCAGCCAGTCTACAGACAGTTCTCTGCTGTATTTCAAATCCAGTTGTATAGCATCTTAGATATATTTGCACTTTACCCAATATCATTTCCTCACCGAACGCCATCTCTATTCCTCATTGTTTCCCATTTTTTTTCTTCAGTTTCACTACTCTGTCGCGGTCGATGCTTCTCTCCTCTCTGTCTCTTTCGTTTTGCTTCAGCAAAACCATTTCATTTATATTATTATTATTTTTTTCAGTAAAGTAATGCTGCACGACTTGGTTTTGTCTCGGTTGGCTCTCATCCCTGTCAACCTTCAGACTTTCCCACCAAATCTCCCTTTCTTTTCACCGAAATCATCTTCATTTCTTTTTTTTTTTTTTGACTTTTACATTCCAAGTCACTATTCACCTTTCATTTTCCTTTATTTATTTATTTATTCCGGTGTCATCCTTTCATCCCATCATCACGTCCTTTCTTTTCTTTTCTTTTGTTTTTTTTATTACTTTTTATCATTTCCTTTCATAGTCATCACGTTTTTTTTTCTTTTACTTTTCATCATTTCCTTTCATCATCATTACTTTATTTTTTATTTTTTATTATTTTATTTATTATTACAATTTTTTATTATTATTTTTGTTTATTTATTGATTTATTTTATTTTATATAGTTGCTTAGTAATTTTTATCATGTATTAATTTCACAATATATTTAGTCTAATATTCATATTCATTTTATTTATTTAATTCACTCTGGTATTATGTCAATTTTATACTCGTCTATCTTCTATAGTAAAATATAAAATATTTTATTTAATTAAATTTTTCTAAATTCACGTGTTAAATATAAATTTAATTAATTTTTTATTTATATAGTTCATTATTGTTCTAACGCAGTATTGCACCCAAATTGCAACATTCACATTTCACAATTTCTACCAACACGCACATTTTAAATCTCATTGTTTACTTTACTGATCATAATTGTATCCGAATATAAGAAAATTCGTGGAGTTTACAATCATAAATATTAAATTTAATAACTTTACCATCATATTTCATTGTGAATGTATTATCATGTATATCAATTTTTGCTCTAAATGTTTTTAGGAAAGGTCTTCGTAATAAAATTAAAGATTTAGATTAATCATCCTCTTCCATATTAAGCACATAAAAATCAGCAAGAAAAATCAATCAATTAACTTGCACCAAAATATCCTCTAGAACACCTAAACATTAGATCTATCGGCAAGCTAAAAAATTACACTAGTTTCTTTTAATGGTCCAACATTCAAAAATCTATAAATAGAGAAAGGCATGACATTAATTAAAGCTTCTAGATCTAACATTGCTTTTTCAATTTTAACATTACCTACTATGCAAGAGATAGTAAACATACTTTGGTCCTTGTATTTTGGAGGTAATTTTTTTCGGAGGACAGCTGAAATATTCTCACACATGCTTACAAATTTGTTACCTTTTAATTTCCTTTTGTTGCTGTACAACTCCTTGAAAAATTTGGCATATCGAGGTATCTATTTAATTGCATCAAGCAAAGGGATATTTACCTTAACTTTGTGAAAGGTGTTAAAAATCTCCTTTTTCTCCTCATTTCTCTTGGATTTAGATAATCTATAAGGAAAAGAGGAATTAGTGCCAAAACTTTTTGTTGTGCGTTGTTAGATTCCTTAGGATGATCAAGTTATGGCTGGGGTGCAGTAACTTCCTTTTCAACTTCTTCCTTTGGGATCTATTTTTAGGTTATCTTGCTAGGCTCCTTCAACTCGGTTCCACTCCTCAAGGTTACTGCATTGGCATTCTGTTTATGGTTGATGACTGTCTGTGAGGGTAATTTTCCTTGAGATTCCAATCTACTCATAAAAGTTGCTAGCTGACTCACTTGATCCTCTTGCTTCTTAATGGTTGTCTTGGTCTCTTGTTGAAATTGTTGTGTGTTAGTCATAAGTGATTTAACAATTCTTCAAGAGACATACCTGAACTAGAAGATCGTTGTTGTTGCTTTGGAGCGGGCTGTCTATGTTGGAAGTTCTGAAATTGAGGTATTGCTTCATAGCTTAGGTTGGGATGGTCCCTCCACCCTGAGTTATAAGTATTTGAATATGGATCATAATTCCTTCGTGGTGGACCTTGAAATCCTCCAACTGCATTGACATGCTCATAAGGTTCATCTTGAAGCGTGGGGACACATGTTAATTGGATGACCAGTAGCAGTACAAATTCCACAGGCTTTAACTTGTTGCATATTTCTCATTCCTATAGCTAATTGGTGAACTACAGTGTTAGATTAGTTATTTGATTTTCAAGAGAATGTGTACTTACCTCATTTACTCCCCTCTGAGATATATCTTGTCTGAACCCAAACTATTAGGAGTTAGCGGCCATGGTGGATATCAAATCTCTAGCCTCTCTAGGAGTCTTGTTCATTATAGCACCTCCACTGGTGTGAGACCCAAAATTTTCCCCCACTACTAATCATTTTTAAATTATGATGAGAAGTCTAAGACTTATGTGAATGTTTATGTAGGGCTTAAAATGCTCAAGAAGCCCGGGATAGTGGCACGAGCCTCGAGGTACGTACTTCGAGGTAAGAACTCGAGTTAAAATATTTTTCACAAAGTACAAAATAAAGCATGAATTGATGATTAGAAAGTGAAACTAAGGTGTTAGAGGTGAAAAATCAGTGAAACTCGAGTTTATAATAAACCGAGCAAATAGGCCCAATAAGATAAATAAATCCAGAATAAATGCTAAAAATTCATGAAAATTATTCTGAGGCCATAGGAAATTCACATAAGACATAATTGACATGAAGAATAAAAAAGGAGTGGAAATAATGAGGTTTCAGTATTCAAATGAATTTTTAAAGTAAACCGAAAATATTAAGTTTCATTGATCGGTATGAACCTAATCGCATAAAACAGGCCCAATCGGGAAACGTTTCTTAAACAAGTGGGCCCCAAAGTTTTAGGAAAGATACTAGAGAAATAGTAGAACAATTGAAAAGTGAGAAATTCGAGAAAATTGGACTAGAAATATTTTTTAAGGATTTTTCAAAATAAGCCATGGGCTGTTCTATTTTTAAGAAATTGGACAACCAACAATGTTGGCCCAAGTTGAGGCCCATCCCAAGGGCCAAAAATTCCAGACTTCTCCAGATTAAATCTACACTCCTTAAGCTTTATTTACCCCCTATAATCACCCCGAAAGCCTTATCCAATTGAGAGAACCAGTCCCTCGTTCCTCATATAGGTGTCACTGTGCAGGTTTGCTTGGATTTTTTTTTAGCCTCTTGTAGCCATTTTCTGATCTTGACCAAAAGGATCGATTCTTCCTAATTGACCCCTATACAACATATAAAAATTTCAGCCCCATTTAAGGTCATTTTCTAGGTGAAATCCTAGAGAGAAAGTTAGGGACAGAAACTGTTCTATTCATAAGATGAGAGAAAACTTGATTTTAAATGTTTTTGGTTGGATTTTGTTGTTGTTTTGGATGATTTTAAGATGTAAACTTGATGATTTATAGTTGAGGAACAATTTGGAGAATTAAAAGCTTGGTCAACTTTGGTCAAAGGTAAGAGAAAGTTGATGAATGATGAATATGATGAGATATATTGATATTTGATGATTTTTAAGGATTTTTAGTTTAATGAAATTGATTAAAATAATTTGTATGAGCATTATTGATTTTGGCCAACTTAGGTTTTAATTTAAAAGATGAAATGTGGTTTGATTTAAGGTTATTAGATGTTTAAATGATACCAAAGAAACTCGATTTATAGCTCGGTTAAGCTAAAAATTGAAAAAATTGAAAATTTAGCGATTTGAGTACTTTGAGTGGTTGGATGAAGTCTAAGATAAATGTTTAAGCTATTAAGTTGATAAGCCTTAAATTTGGTTGAAAGAAAACTAATGAAATAGCTTAAACCGAGACTTTATTGGTAAAACCAAGAAGATAGAGAAAGTAACCGAAAAAGGGTCCGAACGACCCCATTTTAGTTTCAAATGAATAGAAATGTGTAGTAGAGATAAAATGGAGCATTTATGGATGGTTTGATGTTATTTTGGGCAGCTTGAGAATCTGGCACATAAATCGAGGCTAATCCGAGACCCGACGATATTGTACTACCCCAAGGTGTAAGAGGTAAGGGATGCAACCTTTTTTTGCATTCGTGTTCTTTACTAACGAAAATGCTTTTGTAGCATGAAAGTATTTTATAAATGAGTATATTTTTCGAGGAAAGTGTTTAACCCGAGATTTTTACTTTGAGTGCATGTTTTGTCGGTTTGAGCTCGATTTCATGATTTTAAAGTTTTACGAAATTTGAATGAGATTTATAAGAAAAACTATTATGAGCTCTACGTTGAAGGTGAAACTATTTTTCAGCATAATAATGGCATGTTTTTAAGACTAAGGGCTCGTCATTATATTTGCACATCGATGCATGACTCCGCTTTGGAGTATGACTCCACTCTAGTAGCGTTATCTATGACTCCACTCTAGTAGTGTTGAGATAATTTTGCTAGGTAGCGTTGAGATGAGTCCGCTTTGGTAGTGTTGAGTATGACTCTGCTTTGGTAGCGATGAGATGACTCTGCTTTGGTAGCGTTGAGATGGCTCCGCTTTGGTAGCAATGAGCCGATGTTGTACAACCCTGATCTAGTCTATAGCCTTGCCAAGGCCATGGGTGATGATGTTTCCTCTTTGGAGGATGCCCTCGTATGAGGATAATGTGACGATATTCCCTCTTCGGAGGATGCCCTCGTTCGAGGATGATGTGATGGTTGCTTTTCATGACATGAATATTGATTGCCTAGTCTTCATAACTATTTTAAGATATGACGTATTGTAAAAATGAGATGATGCCTTGATGATTTATGATTTTACTAATGTGTTTATAACTATGTGAAATTGTGCCATTATTGTATTTATATTTTGATGATGATTTTAATCTTACATGCACTCCTTACTGAGCTAGTTGAAGCTCACCCCCTTTTTCCATTATTCCATATTATCTACAGTGAGTACCCGTACCTGCCGCATACGTGACATAGGCTGGTGAACGAGACTCTCCCCAAGCTATTGCTTGTACACGCTTGAGGTAATATTGATTTTGTATCCAGACAGTATAAGCAGTGCAGACATGTATTTCTGTAACATTGGGATGTAATCACGAATGTATATGTTTACAAATTAGAAAAGTGGGTTGCTTTTGATGCTATATGATATGGTCAATATGAATATGATGTTAAGAGATCCTTGGGTTGTTTGATAATGAAATAAAAGTCTAAAATCAATTGGATTGTGGATATTGAATTGCCTTTGAATTTGCAGGAGGGTAGTGATAAATATAAGGGGAGATGCTACCAGATTTTTGTTGGAAAACGACATAAGTATAATCGAGTATAAGAAGTTTAATAACGAATAGATAAGAGATAAACTGCAATGTACAAGAATGCACCATGAGTAGGAAGCTAAATGACTATAAAAAAAAGCTAGCCCTCAATTCCACATTTTTAGGGCGTTACAGATTTGGTGGTATCAGAGCGAAAGGTGTTTAGTACTGTCAGTGTCGGTTATTTGAAAATAGATTACATCCCAAGTGTCTGTACTTGTGCGGTTATGAATTAAATATATTGATTAAATTATGACTAATATTAATGTATATGCACAAGTACGTTAGAACTACGATATGATGGGGAAACGAGGTCGTCCCCGGAGGCAGGCACTGCCACCTCCACCACCTGCCCCACAGCTTGAGACTCCTAACTCTTGAATTAATCAATTGGAGCAGGATATACGACAGAGGTTTGAGCAGATGGCTACTCTATTTGCACAACACTTCGGGGATAATGCCTCGGGTACCACACTTACCCAGGCTCCTATACCTACACCACCACAGGATCCGCCCCCACCTCCTCTACTGACTGACCCAGTGCCACCCGCCACTCAGCCTTCGACACAGATTAGGCCCGATCATAGAGATATTGGCTAGTTAAGAGACTTTCTTAAGATGAATCCGCTGGCATTTAAAGGGGTTAAAGACCCCATAGAGGCAGAGGAGTGGTTCACAGAGCTGAGGATAATATTTGATTTTTTGGGGTGCATCGATTCAGAGAGGATCAACATGAGTGCTTACATGCTTAAGGGATAAACACGATATTGGTGGAGTACTAGCCAGAGTATATTGACTACCAGCCATCCAGTGATCAGCTGGGAAACTTTTCAATTAGCCTTCAAGACCCAGTATATCCCTCGCACTGCCCAAAGGAAAATGTAAGCAGATTTTTTGAATTTAGTTCAAGGCAATATGATAGTCAACGAATAAGAGAGTTAGTTCACCACTTTACTGAGATATGACCCGGAGACTGTCAAGGATGAGGAGCGGCGTACAGAGCTGTTTGTATATGGGCTGAGACCAGTCATTCGAGATTGATTGATGGGGTTCTGCATTACTGAGTTTAAGGATACTTTGAGGCGGGCACAAGAAGTCGAGAGGGACTAGATTTAATACAGTCCTAGTCTGAATCCCGAGTAGTGGTCAAAGATAAGGGTAAGAGACTCGAAGCTTCCCGAACAGACTTTATGAGGGGTTCATTTAAGAGACGAAAGACTGAGGGGCCTAGGGTGAGGCTTGATAGACCCCGGGTTCCTCTTAGTGCTACGAAGGCCCCTCGAGGTGTCAGACCGAACATTAAGATTTTTAGAGATTGTGGTCGACCACATGAGGGCAATTGTTTCTGTATGATACAAAGATGTTTTAGATATAGGGACATGGGTCACAGGGTGAAAGATTACCTGCAGCCTCAGAGATCGCATCCTCAAGAACCTCATCAACAACAACCTCAGAGAGCGATTCCCCAAAGACGAGCCACCGCTGTCGATAAGGGTAAGAAGCTTGTAACAGAGGGTCGTGTATTCGCTATTGATAAGGTGTGAGACCCCATATATGTATAACTTTGTATATATGTAAATGGAATTATAATATGGATGATTTTGGATCAAGAAAATCTGAATGAAGTTCAAATGAGAATGAATGAGTATCATGGATGCATGTAGAGGTTAAATAAGGCTTGAAGTGGCCACAAACTAAGTAAGTGTAAACCTCAAGCATCCAGAATGAGTATAAGGACGTGAAAACGTATAAATGAGTGTAAAACGAGGGATTAGGCGAACCTTTTTGATTTCCAAGTGATACGCACAAGTTTCATAAGGTGAAAGTCATAGGAAATTAGCCTTGCCAAGCTCTAGATGGTTACGGATTGCAAAATGACTAGTTAAGCAATTAAAGGCAAGTTAACCTTTGAAAATTCTGGAAAAAACTGCAGTGGAAATGTAGAATATGAAGGCCAGATCGATCTCCTATTCAAGGTAGATCGATCTCCTGTGCAAAACCAGACCAATCCCAAGTGAAATTTCTAAGGGAGATTGATCTCCCAAGCAAACAGATCGATCTCCTTAACTCTCGGGTTAGAGTCCGTAACTCTCTATTTGAAACAAATCGATCATGTTCCATTAAAGCAGATCGATCCCATTCATTAAAGCAGATCTATCTCAAGCCCTCGACAGATCAATCTTATACCTTCAAAATGTCATGAAAAAGAGGGATTTAAGAGGACCGGATCAATCTCCACCCAAAGTAGATCGATCTCATCAAGCAATTCTATAAAAAAAGAGCAGTTGAAATCTGCAATTCACAAGAACAATCATTTCCTCTCCATTTTCATTTCAAAACCTAGCTTTCTCACTCCTAAATCCACCCCTTTTCAGTGAGATTTGAGGGAAAGCTATTAGATACAAAGTTGTTCACATCAAAGAGAAGAACAACATAGCTTGGAGCCATTACCCCATTTTTTGGATTGAAGGACCAAAGGTGCATTTCCATTTGGAGCAAGGAGGAAATCAAGCTAAGTGAATTTCTAATGCCATAACCCAAGTACATTTGTTTAGATATTGATTTTGGAGTAGATTGGTATGTGTATTAATGGTAGAAACCACCTAGGATGCAAAGAAACAATTATAACCTAGATATGGGTTGGTGTGAGAAAGTGAAATGTATTGAGGTTAATGATGAATGAGATATCTTAAGGTGATAATGGTGTTGTGAGTATGATTTTAAGATGGTGTCATGGAATGAATTGTGGGATTTACCCAAAAAGGGTAAAATGTGTATTGAAAGTATCAGTAAAATGCATAAATGAATAAGAGAGTAAGGGTAGAGCATTGTACATCAAGTCCTAAACAAGTAACTAAGTGAGTTACTAGATAAATTGGTTACAAATGGCTTGATGATGGCCAAATGCAAAAATTGGCCAAACTTAATGAAATAGGCTCAATGAACATATTGACTAGTTGAAGTCAAAATATGAGTTAGCAACATTAACCCAAGTGATTGGTGAATGATTTGCAACTCCTGAGGATACACCCAGAGCAAATTGTCCAAAAGCGCAAGAAGCGAAGAGGAAGAGAGTCGCTTACAAGTAAATCGAGGTAAGGGAATTGTTTGGACTCTTAGAGATATCTGTGCGCATTTTGGGCGCATTATGTTTTCTAGAATGCATGTGGTAATAGGAAATGAAATGGGTGATTGAAGGGCAAGAGTTGGGTTTTTGAGAAATTTGCATGAAAACAAAAGTATGTTGCTTTGAAAATCCTATTTTATTACTTTTAAGCAAATGATTTGTAGGTTAGCTAACATTTGAAATGATTTGCATAAGAAATGATTTGATTTGGTTTATAACCATGCTTTCCAAAAAATTAAGCCACCTACATGGATTTCATGAGAATGAAAGCGTGCTAGAGTATGACTCGCACGAGATTTGATGTGTTTTATACACATGAGTGCTGGAGCTTAGCTTGCACTAGTTTTCACATGGATTTCTATGATGTTGTGCTGAAGCATAGCTCGCACAGATTTTATATTAGTTTTGACATGGTGCTGGAGCATAGCTCACATTAGATGTCCACCATCCTTGTTACCGTGCTTGAGATTACTCGCACGTGGTTTTATGACATGTTGATAGCCGTGCTAGGAGCTTTGGGTAGAGTCGATGTCACATCGATTAAATAGGCTCGCATGTGCATTTTAAAATGTGGCGTGATATGATGGGTTGATATGGGTCCACGAAGTACGTTGTATCGTGCAGGTAGCATGGAGTACGTTGTACCGTGTTGAGATTGTGATATGCCAACTTCGGACGATGTTCAGATTTGCTATGGACCGGCGGGTTGGACGTGACCCACCTCTCGTGCGGAAGTAGATGAGGTGATACCCTGCACACCTGATGTCCCTATTATATTGCCTTTCTCACATGTCTCTTACTTTATGAATGAATCCATGTTTTGAAAACTGCTTTTTGAGTCAAGATAGTCCGAGGGAGGGACTGAGTCCTGACAAGTATTGGTTGTATTGAGATGAGAAAGTATGTTAATGGTTTTGAAGTGCACTTACACATGATGATTTTTCCATGCCTTATTTATGAGATATGCATGATGGTTTTCCATGCTTTGAATTTAAATTGTGCACTGAATTTTAATAAGCATGATTTGCTTTACATGCCATTAACACAAGCATGAAACTAATACTTTTGAGATGTAATGAGAAATTGTATGGTTTTGAGCATGGCATCACGATCACGTAGATAGTGCAGTATCTACCTATTCGCATGATTGCCTCACTGAGCGTGTTGTTTGCTCACCCCCTTATTTGCCCTCTCTACAGAGATTTGAGTATAGAGTGAGCGTGACTAGAGGTGTTCCCTTTTGGTAATCCACTGCATCTCATCGCGTAAGGTATACACACTATTCTAATTTTGTATCTAAACTTACGGGATGTGGGTCAGTCCATCCTGTTGGTCCTGCCCGATCACTCATATCCGTAGATGCCACTTGCACCCGAAGATGCCACATAATTAATCTCAGCACAGTACAGCGTACTCCATGCTACTTGCATGGTACAACGTACTCCGTGGATCCAAATCTCATATCCATACTCATGCCCTGTCTCAAAATACACGTGTGAGCCTATTTAATCGACGTGACACACAGTCTACCTGACACTCCAAGCACGGTTCATCGCATGTTCTCATAAAATCAGTGCGAGTAATGCTCCAGCACTCTCATAAAATCAAAGAAAATCTCATGCGAGACAAGCTCCAGCACGCGTTTCATAAAATCTCATAAGATTAGTGCGAGCTGAGCTCCAACACTCTATCAAAATCATATAAAACTAGTGCGAGCTAGGCTCCAGCACTCTGTCATAACAATCAAGTGAAAATCTGGTGCGAGTTAAACTCTAGCACCTTGTCATGAAAATCATATGAAAATCTGGTGCGAGTTAGACTCCAGCACCAATGCATGTAAAACTTTAGTGCGAGCTCTTGCTCCAACACTAATGCATGCATCACACAAATAAAAAACTCGTGCGAGCTGAGCTCTAGCACGTCACATGTCTATAAAATCATGTAGGCAGCTCTGTTATCTCAAAACAATTTCCAACCGAATCACATTGTTGAAAATATGCAATGCTGTGCATTTTATTTAAAAGTTAGCCAGCCTACTCATGCACGTGTCAAAACACCTCAAGAACAAGCAGGAACCTCTTGTTCTTGCTCCTCCCAATTTTTCCTAAATTTGGAAATTTTACCCTTAACAAGGGTATTTTGGTAATTTGCCCATCCACGGCACTAAAATTTTTATCTTAAATCTAGACCCTTCATACAATTTAAGAGACTGCAAATGAAGTTGAAATTGCGTAAAGTTACCTCTAGCAGTCCGTAATATTCCCTTACCTGGAATCAGGCACAAGTTTATCCCGTCTCGATGATACCAGGTCTCTCAATCCAAATTCGCTCCAACCAAGTCTACGGAGCTGCATATAACCATGTATTTGGGTCAGTTCTAATATATTTATCATTTTTTCACTTATACTGATCGAATCTAAAACACTGTGCCCGTTTTA
The DNA here is from genome assembly GCA_033439115.1 of Firmiana major. Taxonomy (NCBI): domain Eukaryota; kingdom Viridiplantae; phylum Streptophyta; class Magnoliopsida; order Malvales; family Malvaceae; genus Firmiana; species Firmiana major. Next base: position 66,350,128 of record CM065898.1, on the reverse strand, counting down.
CTTTATTGGGCCCGATTGCATCTTAATGGGCCTCGACCCATTTTCAACCCGTTTTCACTTATTAAATCCCTTCTTCGGGTCTATTGGGCTCTCAATACCCATTGGGCTTCGTTCCAAACTCTTTGGATAGCCCGTATCACATTTACGACAATTAATTCAAAAATCCCAATATAATTCACTAAATGCGGAATTAAATCCGAAATTCGTAAAATAAATATTTAATACGCGAATAATTACATAAATTGTCGTAAATGAGCTTTACTTACCCGAGATTATGCGATGGTGCACAAATCGAAGTTCGATCGGGCTCACGTATACGATTTATAGTCGAGCTGCACAATTTATATTTAATTTCGGGTTAATTTTTGACCAAATATAATTTAAATAAATTTTTCAGAAATCAAATCGGTCACTTTTGACCTCTTATCGACTTACCTGAAGTTCGGTGTATCCTCAAAAATTCTTCCCATTTTTCCTTTTTCTATTTTTCTTCCTTTTTCTCCCTTTTTCCTCTCTTTCTTTGCTGAACAGGTTCGGTTCAGTTCAACCCGGTTCAGATCGGTCCGATTCAGCCGGTTCAGTCAGGTTTGATTTTCTTCTTCGCCGTTCAAAGCTCTGCCGGCAGGTACTTCGTCGGCTTCCGCCTCAAGTAGCTTCGCGGGGTAGTTCGATTCACAAATCTGGTCTCCATTTCACCAACAGTGGACAGAAAGTGGCCGGTTTGGCTCTTCTCCCTTCCGACGTTGGTACCTATTTTCCTTTCTCGCCGTTGCCGGGGCTAGCTGTCGTTTCCCGAGCCATTTTTGCCACCAATCAGATCGGCAGCGCTTGGGGAAGCTTCGGTTGCCAGTGGCTAGGGCCGAATCGGCGTCGGTGGCCGTCGATTTCACTTCTCCTCTCTACGGCTTCTCTCCCTCGATCCGTCGGATTCCAGCGTCGGTGGGCCGTGTTGCTGGTACTAGGGAGGTCGCGCCGACGTCCTCTTCCTTTTTCGGCCCTTCGCCTGGCCGCTGGGTTGCTGGTGGTCGTCCGGTCATCTCCTCGGTTTCGGCTTCTTCGTTTCGTTTTGTTTCTTTCTATCTCTTCGTGAAAATTTCAGTTTCTTCTTTTTTTTCTTTTTATTTATTTATTTATAATTTATTATATTATTATTTTATTCATTACATTATTCATTAAAATATTCAAAAAAATCCAAAAATATCATTAAAAATTATATTTTATTTATATTAATTAATTTAATTTATTTTATTTTAACCCATTTTCGGTGTATTTTCTCCGTATTTTCGGGATATTGTCCCGAGTGAATTTTTGGTAAACCTTAATAATTTTGGATCTTGATCAATTGGACTCGGAATTCGATAATTTCTTCTTCATTGATTAAGATGTCCTAAATCCCTATTTTCAATTAAAATTTTCTTATCGAATTTATATCGAATTTTGATCTTTTGACCGTTTTACCGTTGTACGTGTTCGGGATCAATCCAATCCAACTTCCCTTCACGAACACTCACTCATTTCATATTTTAAATCCTTATCTCTAATCTGAATCCCATTCGTTAAAATTTGAGACCATTTTCAATCCTTTATAAAAAATTACGATATAATTTCGGGTCTTACATAATCTCCCTCACTTAAGAAATTTGGTCTTCCAAATTAGAACCAAGTCAAATGGGTTCATAAACAACTTCGGGTACGTCTATCGCATCTTACTCTTTAATTCTCATGTGAATTTTTCGGAGTGTACTACTACCAAAGGACTTGACTAGGGAGATCGTCTTACACCTCAACACTTTCTCCTTCCGTCTAACACCCGTATCAAGTTTTTCAAGATACGTTATACTTTCATTGAGCTCCAACAGCTCATATCCGATCACATATGCTAGGTCTAGATAGTATTTTCGAAGCATCAATAGATGAGACACATTGTGGATGCCTGCTAATTCAGGTGGTAACGTCAACCTACAAGCCTTATCTCCCACTATGTCTAATCTCTCAAAGGATTCAATCTAACGAAACTCAATTTTCCTTCTTTCTGTATCTCTTTATGTCCTAAGGGCATGTAACTTTCAACAATACTGATTCACCCTCGGTGAATTCCAATGGTTTTCTGTCTTTTGTCAGCATAGCTTTTCTGTCTGCTCTGAGGTGTTCTTAATCTCTCACAATTCAACTGAACATCTTCAGAGGTTTGTCTTACTAATTCAGGAGATATTCACTATCTGTCACCCACTTCTTCTTATCCATGTCGGGGAACAACCCCTACGGTCATACAATATCTCATATAAAGTCATCCCAATACTCAAGTGATAATTGTCGTTATTGACGAATTCAATTAGTAGCAACTGATCATCCGAGGAGCTTATAAAATCAATGGCACACAATCTCATCATATCCTTCAGAACCTATACAGTCCCCTTTGACTGACAATCTATCTGTGGACGAAAAGCTGTGCTAACACTCAATCGAGTTCCCATAGCTTCCTGAAAAATATTCCCAGAAGTGGGAAGTGAAGCGGGAATCCCTATATGATACAATGCTCACTGAAAAATATATAATGTTCCACAATCTTCCATACATATAAATCCGCCTACACACTCAGAGTATTTGGGGATTTCATAGCTAGAAGGTGGGTAGACTTAGTCAATTTAATAACTATCACCTAGATAGCCTCGTGATTCATCCGAGTCCTCTGTAACCCATCATAATATCCATGGTAACTTGCTCCCATTTCCGTGTCGATACAGGTAGAGGCTGCAATAACCTTGCAAACTTCTATTGCTCTACCTTAATATGCTGACATACAAGACACTTTTCCACAATCTCTTCAATGTCTCTTTTCATATCTGACCACCAATACCTTTTTCTGAAATTTCGATATATTATTACTTCTCGAATGCACTATATATCCCAAAGAGTGAGCTTCTGACAATAATACTATCTCATCAACTGTGGTCTTGGGGAGCACTTATACTGTCTCTAAACCTCAGTAAGCCATCATCACTCTCTGTGAACTCTGTCACTGTACCCATCTGAATCTGACCCACACTATCAACACCATGCCGATCAGCACGCTAAGCCTGTCAAATCCAGTCACTCAAATCTGGTTCTAATCTCAGGCTAGCTGTCACACAATCACTGTCATCATCAGAAGGGATCACATCACGACTGAGGCTCACAACTGCTCTAGCAGTTCACGCTCACTGACCATCATATGTGATACCATCCCGAGGCTCTTTCTGCTCGAGGCATTAGCCATTATATTAGCCTTTCTCGGGTGGTACAATTTCTACGATCATAATCCCTCAGAAGCTCTAACCCTCTTTGTTATCATATTATACTCTTTCTGTGAAAATAGATACTCGGGGCTTTTATGATCAGTGCATACGCAAAATTTCTCACCGTATAAATGGTGGCATCATACCTTCAGTATAAACGCTATGGCTGCCAATCGTTAAATCATAGGTCAGATAGTTTCTTTCACGATCCTTGAGTTGTTTGGATCCAAAATCGACTATCTTTCCAGTTTGCATCAATACATAGCCCATTCATTATTTTGAGGTATCCATATACACTGCGAAACCTCTTGAGCTGTTGGGTATGGTGAAAATAATTATGGTGGTCAGTTCATACTTCAATGCATCAAAACTTCTATCACATTTATCATCCCATTCAAATACCACTTTTTTCTTAGTTAAACGTGTCAACAAAGTAGTCCATTTCGAGAACTCTCAACAAACCATCTGTAAAAAAAATTTTCAATTATTGCTTATAATTTTTCCTGGACTTTAAATACACCCAAAATATCCTCAATGAGGATGATAACAAATCGGTCCAGGTAAAGTTTAAATACCTCATCGTAGTTGAGTTCCACTAAATAATTCAATCACCCATATCCTTAACTTATGTATGCATAAAAGTATAATGTCATTTCAAAATCGCTCCCGTTCAAGATACTAACCCGCGTCATTTCATTTTTCTTATATTAACGGCTTTTATGTAATTTTAATTTTTTTAAACCTTCATGATTAATCGAATTCTATATTTCTTTATCGTACCAGTAAAGGTACCCTAATTTGTAAATGTATATATTACGACTGTTGATTTCAATTTATAGATTATGTGTATTTCTAGACACTGTCAAGTCTTCAGGCGGGGAGGTATTTTGAAATACCTTTATTAACCCTCAGACTTGACCATATGGACTGGTTATGGATATATCCATCCCTTATTCTTGGTCGCAATTCATATTCACTACTTATCGTTTAATCCAAATTACTTCACATATAAAAGATATTACCTCTTCCAATATATCTTATATTCAGGATCTATCACATCTCAAAGCTTATCTTCTTTAATTTCAATCGCTACACCCCTTTTATTACTTGTCAAAACTTACAGTATACTTTTTAGGGGTAAAACATCACTATCTTAGGATAGAAATCTGAACAGCATAGTTTGCAACCAACCAATTTATTCTCAAATATTACTTCAAATTATTCATATTCCATTGAATAAAATCGACTGACTTATACTTCTTCCCCCGTTTTCGACTTATAATCTCTTCATAATTATTCTGTTAGTTAACTCTCCTTCATTAGGATGCTAACTATCAGCATTGTGCCCAAGAGTGTAGGCATTCACGTCTTTTACTAACTTATATGCAAATGAAGGCGGTATGACTAAATGCATGGCACCAGGATCAATTAAAATAATTGCTTCATTATTCATAACTAGTGTGGTATCTTTCACCACACCATATGAAACATCAATAGTGTCCTGGTCTAAGGCATACACTCGCCTTCGTCCAACAGCCTACTTTCACCTTTCTCTCCGGTTGTGGCCTCCCTTTTTTGGTGCAGAGATATTAACAGGGTTTTCTCTGTCTCTTTGCCCTTTTATGGGGTAGTCTCACCTAACTCTAAGCAATCATTAAATAAATAGCCCATCTTACCACACTTATTACCTATTTTAGTCAATAAAGTGTAGGTGTAGGCCTTACTTTCGTGGTATCTACCACACATCCTACGCTGCTTACACTGCTATGGAGCAGGTCGGGGTCTTCTAATCACAATATCCCTTAAAAGTGATGAAATTGGATATACTAGGGCCTTACCAATCATCTTATCCCGTGACTCATCAACTCTAATCTCTTACCAAACTACCTTTTTCCCGTTCTGACATCTCTTTCATTCTCTATTCTCTTTCTGTCTCTATTTCGGCCCTTACTACCATTCCCAATCTCAGAGGCGTGCAACACATGATCTTATTCACACAACTGTGGTATGCGTACTGCCTCGGCATAGGTAGTGATATCTAACAGGGCTAATTGGACTCTAGTCAACAATTTGAGCCTTTCAATGAACTTTTAGGCTTTTCGACTCTCACTGCCCATAGTGTCAGGGTAATACCTGTCCAGGGATATAAATTAAGTTTCATACTCGTCAATCAACTAGTGCCTCTGGGTTAGTGTAAGAAATTTTACCTATAATTTCCTTTAAGCAGTGTAAGAGATATTCTGTCATCGGAATACATCCAGAAATATTTCTCATGTTAACTCTGGATATCTAACTCTTAAGATGGGTCGAGCGAACTTCCACCAATGCTCCGACTCGCCCTCATATCCCATGCATACTCTGAGCAATTAGCTCCCAAAATATTCTCCACACTCTGATCTAACCTCGCGAAGCGTGTCTCAATACTGTCCGATCTCTCTGTCGAACTCTGTGGGGCATGCTCAACATTAGCCTCCATTTCAATCTCCCCCTGGTTCTCATAAGTCAACTCAGCACGACTAGCAGACTCAAGCCTATCTACGACCTCTGCCTCGTGCTCTACCTCCTCTACCGCGACTAATATTAGGCATAATGCCTATATTCCTGCATTCTCAACCATTTCTTAGTTAAAACTCATCTCGATATACACTATTGTATCTAACCAAGCACAGTAACATGAGGATGTAATTTTTTAATTACTAACACTAACACACATCAGACCAATTTTACTTTGATACCACCATTTGTCATGACCCAAAAATCAGAGTAAATTTTTCATTTTTCTTTCATACTTACCTATCCTCTGATCGTGACTACACTCCACTAACAATTGGGCTGTACGTCAATGCCAGTCCCACCATTCAATCATCATATAACTTAATTTCTTATTAAATGAAAGGTAAACACATGCATTTTTCACTAATTCTTTCTCATTCATTTACGAGTGTTTATAGTGTCTATACATTCCCGAAAGTTATTTACCAACATGTTACTGTGCTATTCTTATTTAGATATAATATGTACAAGTGTATGTACCTCAATTGATGGGCAGCAGCGGATATCAAGAATGCAGTACTCAGTCGCCTCAAAGTCTACTAGAGGGAATCTGTGTAGAAAAATGAAAGGGGTGAGCACATCAAGCTCAGTAAGGCAATCCTACAAACAAGTAGGCAACCATACTACCTACATGAACGTGGTGCCGTGCATAAACCACCATTTCTCCACACATTTCAAAATCGATGCTACAATTCATGATGTCATGATGTCATGTAAAACAAGTTCACATATGGATTTCAAAAGCATGGAAAACTTGACATGCAAATGTATTTAAAACATTTCATTCTCGTTAAAATTTCATAACACAGTCAGGACTCAACCCCTCCCTCGGGTGTTCCTCACTCACACAAAACCATGAAATTAAATGCTTTTCAAAGCAATAGTACCATGCAATACAATGAATATCATGTACAACCAGTTTACATCATTCATGGGTTTAAATAGCATGGAAATAACATCATGCAAGTTTCTGTTTAAAACCCAGTTTCATTCTCATCAAAATCACATCTCAGTCAAGATCCAAGCACTCCCTCGGGTGATCCAGACTAACATAAAAATCCATAAAATGTGTTTTTCAAATTCATCAACCTGCAAGACTAGGTAATATATGTATATCTCAGGCAAATAACTAAGACTATGGCCATATGTCCTCGTGATCCCATTGCTACACGGATCCTAGTGTGCGAGGTCTCACCACTATCGGGAACCGCCCCGGGAGGTGGGTCAATCCATCCCGTTGGTCCTATCGATCACTCGCATCCGAAGATGCCACTCACATCCGAAGATGCCACGCATCCGAAGATGCCACATAATCAATCCCAGCACGGTACAACGTACTCCAAGCTACTTGCACGGTACAACGTACTCTGTGGACACATATCTCATATCCATACTCATGCCTTATCTCAAAACGCATGTGCGAGCCTATTTAATCGGCGTGACACAAAGTCTACCCGACGCTTCAAGCACGGCTCATCGCATGTTCTCATAAAATCAGTGCGAGCGATGCTCCAGTACTCTCATAAAATCAAGAAAAATCTCATGCGAGCCAAGCTTCAGCACGCGTTTCATAAAATCTCATAAGATTAGTGCGAGCTGAGCTCCAGCACTCTGTCAAAATCATATAAAACTAGTGTGAGCTAGGCTCCAGCACTCTGTCATAACAATCAAGTGAAAATCTGGTGCGAGTTAGACTCTAGCACATTGTCATGAAAATCATATGAAAATCTAGTGCGAGTTAGACTCTAGCACCAATGCATGTAAAACTCTAGTGCGAGCTCTCGCTCCAGCACTAATGCATGCATCACACAAATCAAAAACTCGTTCGAGTTGAGCTCTAGCACGTCACATGTCTATAAAATCATTTAGGCGGCTCTGTTATCTCAAAACAATTTCCAACTGAATCACATTGTTGAAAATATGCAATGCTTTGCATTTTTATTTAAAAGTTAGCCAGCCTACTCATGCACGTGTCAAAACACCTCAAGAACAAGCAGGAACCTCTTGTTCTTACTCCTCTCAATTTTTTCTAAATTTGAAAATTTTACCCTTAACAAAGGTATTTTGGTAATTTACCCATCCAGGGCACTAAAATTTTTATCTTAAATCTGGACCCTTCAGGCAATTTAAGAGATTGCAAATGAAGTTGAAATTGCGTAAAGTTACCTCTAGCAGTCCGTAAAATTCCCTTACCTGGAATTACGTGCAGGTTTATCCCGTCTCGATGATACCAGGTCTGTCAATCCAAATTCGCTCCAACCAAGTCTACGGAGCTGCATATAACTACGTATTTGGGTTAGTTCTAATATACTTATCAGTATTTCACTTATACTGATCGAATCTAAAACACTGGGCCCACTTTACTTTATTGGGCACGATTGCATCTTAATGGGCCTCGACCCATTTCCAGCCCATTTCCACTTATTTGTCAGACCCGAATTTTGTAGCTTATTTCCTTATGATTCCTATGTGTATGAACACTATGTAATTATGGTTGAATCATAAGAAGAGTATTTATTAGACTTAAAGTGTTATTGAAATGAATTAACACGCTAAAGCTACATAAAATGCCTAATGTGAGCAATGAGTATCACAGGCTAAACCGAGTCATTCTAAATCATTCTGACTGAAAATAAGAACTTAAAATAAGAGAGCGTAGAGAGCTCATGAAGGAAAGTCAGCTTGATTTAGACCCGAACATACAAAACGAGAATAAAAGCTAAAAAGGGTAAAATGGACCTTTTCGGCAAGAAAAGGAGTTTCGGGTGAAATTATCCACCGGGAGCGGTTGGAATATAAAGACGAGAGTGTAAGACATGATATAAAACACTTTCAAAAATTTAAGAAAAAGTCAACTTAGTTAATGGTTAAGGAAAAAGTCAACTATAGTTAAGAAAGTGGACTTTTACCATAGTTGACTAATCAAGGTTTGAAATTAACCTAAGTGTGCAGAAAAATTTGGGAAAAAATATTCTTGGCCAAGATAATCATCCCTGGAAGTAAGGAAAATTTATTCGGAAGGATTCCGGAATAAATTTAATGGTTAAAAACGTAATGGGCCTAAGGTGAAAATTTTAAAGCCCATTAAGGTATACTAAATGTATATCGAAAATGTTAGGTCCTTTAGACGGAATTGTTGGACCAATTGATCGGCCAAATTTTGAGACAATAAAAGGCCCGAGGTATAGTAAAAATTTCAGCCCGAAAGCCCATTAGGAAAGCCCAAACCGAGAAGCCCAATTGGAAAAGCCCATGAGATAAATATCTAACTATAGTTAAAGTTAACTATGACTCATAAGGTGACTCATAAGGTGACTCATGGTTCAGATTTGGAAAGTCAAGCATAGTGGCTGAAAAGTAAGGCTTAATGGCTAAGTAAGTGGCTTATAAATGCAGCCACACCATTGTCTTCTTCATCACACATTTCCGGCTAGAGAAGAACACCATTGAAACATAACCATTCAAGCTTTCTCTCACTAGAAATCACTAGGAATTAGTCATATTTGGAACTTGCATTCTTCATGGAAGTTGTTCCAAATTGAAAGGAGATTAACATATGTTGGAATTGGCTATCAAGGAGCCATAGAGAGCAAACCGAGAGCCTCCAAAGATTCGGCCAAAAGGAGAACACTACAATTGGTATATTTTCTAATTTCCAATTTCATATATGTTAATGTATGAATGATTTCAAGTATGTTGATATATGTTTTAAGCATTGAAACATATTAAATCACCATGAAGAGGGTTAGGCCGAGAGTGATCAATGGGATATTGAAATATGTCAATTTGATTTTAAGACATAAATGGATTAGTACACATGTATTAATGTTAATGGTATAATTAGAATTAATCAAATTGATTAATTAATACATGTAAATTGTTGGCAACCAAGGTGTTTGATAAAATGCCTAAATGAACTATAGGATGATTGGTAATGTTGCCTACCAAGTGTTTGTGAAAATGCCTAAGTGGAAATGGCTAGAAAATAGGCATGTATGGCATGCCATGGTGGAAACCGAGAATGGCTAAGCTCTCGGCCAAGGCATGTGGCCGAGAGGCTCAATGGGCCAAGCCCAATATTTTTAGGCCCAATAGGGTGTAATGGGCCTAAGACAAGCCCAATAAGAGTTGGTGGGCCCCACAAGCCCAATAGGCCCAACAAAAGTGAATAGTAAAATGAAAATGGACTTAAGGCCTAGTTAAGCCCATTAAGGATTTTTAAGGCCCATTAAGGGAAATTAAACTGTATTAATGTGTAATACAGTAGGTAAATGATAATTAACCTGAGGAATGGTTATTTACAGCTCTGGAGTTTACATCGAGAGCTGATCGGACTGCGGGATTTAGCAGCACCGAGGAAGCGAGGTCACTTGACGTGATCCGAGGTAAGGGACTTTTTCGAGTAGTTAGAGATACCTGCACGTATTTTCAACTGCTTCTGCATTCACTTAAAAACTCTGAGGGTCAGAGAAAGTGAATAATAATTATTGCGACCCGATAGTGGCAAATTACGTTTTTGCCCCTAGTTAGTCAAAAAGTCAACTTTTGTGAGAAGTTACAAAAAGCATGGAAAATGCTATTGTGAGTGTTAAATTGTTATTAGCATGAAAATAAATAGATGGGCTAATGATTTTAAGGTTGATATGACTTAAGCACACTTTGAGTGCTGATTTGATGTTTTATAAACAATCCCTTTTAAAATAGCCATCTATCATATTATGTGAGAATGAATCGTGCTAGAGCACAGCTCGCACTGGGATTCATATGTTTTCCACATAATATTAGTGCTGGATTTGATACGCACTAGATTTTCATGACATGCATGATAGAGTACTGGAGTTTTACTCGTACTCAGCTTTAAATGATATATGCATGACAGAGTGCTAGAGCGTGGCTCGTACTCGATTCTTCATGGTTTATACATGACATAGTACTGGGAGCTATTGCTCGTACTTGATTTTGATATTGTGCATAGCATAGTACTGGGAGCGATTGCTCGTACTTGATTTAATACATAAACTATGCATTGACCTAGTTGCTAGAGAGTGCTCGCACTAGAGTCGAGTTTTATGATGTAAAACAGTGTTTGAGCGGAGTAACGACTGTGAGTCGCACTCAAAACGCACACTGTATGTGATATGTAATACATGTTGAAACCCATGCCTGAGACCTTGCGTGACTGTGTGTCATAGCTAGAGAGGATATCCGCATGAGGTTGGTATAGACGTGGTATGATATTTCCACAGGCGCGAGGGCTAAGACCTCTGTTAGGCACCCTGACTGTGATGTTGATATGTTCCACGGGAGTGAGAGCTAAGTCCTATGGTAGGCACTCTGGCCGTGAGAACGGGTCCACGGGTGTACTTTGTACCGTGTCTGAGTGGCACGAGGTGTACGCTGTACCGTGTGTTGTTATGGAGTTGAGGAGGATATAGCTGGCGGTTGTGATGGACTGACCCCCCTCCCGTTACAGCGGTGATGCCCCGCACACCTAGTACTGTGTTGCTTGGGATCACATCGGATATGATCATAATCCAGGATACTATTTACATGTACCACAGAGTCTTACATGATATATCACCTTGATTGATTTACTGATTTAAACTACGGACAGACCTGAGGGATGGGTCGAACTCCGATTTGTGTTGTGAATCATTTGATGCCATATTTATATGTGATTTAAATATACATGGCATGATTTACATAAAGGCATGATTTATATATAAATGCATCGTGTTGCACTACATGCCTACTTTTGAGAAATAAGCATGATTTCTGTACATGGGATTTATTCTGTACAAGTACATATATATTATATTTCAAGACATGCTTTTAAAGTGAGTTAAGGAAATAATGTTTTCAAGGCATAGCACTATTTTGAGTAGATAGTGTGGATATCTACTTGCTTGCCTGATTTCCTTACTGAGCGCGTTATGCTCACCCCTTTTTTCTTTACATCTCTCTACAGAGCGTCAGTAGATCGAGAGTTATCGTGGGAGAGTGTCCCAGAGTCCACTGCTAGTTCCTATCGATTCATCAGGTATACTTATTATGTACAGTTGTATATCTAAACATAGAAACAGCACAGTGATGTATACGTTATATATTATGGGGAATGTAATCGTATAATAAAAGCAACTACAGTCAGAATTAATATATTGACATGTATGTATGAGAATGGATATTATGGTAAGTGAAGACTCTGACATCGAATCACAGCCCAACCAGTGAAGAGAGGAAAGGTAAGTTAAAAATGCGAAAAATTTATTGTGGTTTTTGGATAAAGTCGAGGATTGAAAATGGGGTCCTGACATTATTAAACCCTTTCTTCGAGTCTATTGGGTTCTCAATACCCATTGGGCTTCGTTCCAAACTCTTTGGATAGCCCGTATAGCATTTACGACAATTAATTCAAAAATCCCAATATAATTCACTAAATGCGGAATTGAATCCGAAATTCGTAAAATAAATCTTCAATACGTGAATAATTACATAAATTGTCGTAAATGAGCTTTACATACCCGAGATTATGCGATGGTGCGTAAATCGAAGTTCGATCGGGCTCATGTATACGATTTATCGTCGAACTGCACAATTAATATTTAATTCTGGGTTAATTTTCGATCAAATATAATTTAAATAAATTTCTCAAAAATCAAATCGGTCACTTTTGACCTCTTACCGACTTACCCGAAGTCCGGTGTATCCCCAAAAATTCTTCCCCTTTTTCCTTTTTCTCTTTTTCTTCCTTTTTCTCCCTTTTTCCTCTCTTTCTTTGCTGAACCGGTTCGGCCCGGTTCAACCAGGTTCAAACCGGTCCGGTTCAGTTGGTTCAGTCCAGTTTGATTTTCTTCTTCGCCATTCGGAGCTCTGCCGACCGGTTCTTTACTGGTTTCTGCCTCCAGCAGCTCCGCGGGGTAGTCTGATTCACGAATCTGGCCTAGGTTTCGCCAACAGTGGCCAAAAAGTGGTTCGTTCGGCTCTTCTTCCTTCCGGCGCCGATACCTATTTTTCTTTCTCGCCGTTGCCAACGTTGGCCGTTGGTTCCCGGGCCATTTTCGCCACTAATCAGCTCGGCACCGCATGGGAAAGCTTCGGTTGGCGGTGGCTAGGGCCGAATCGACGCTGGTGGCTGCCGATTTCGCTTCTCCTCTCTGCGGCTTCTCTCCCTCGATCCGTCAGATTCTGACATCGGTGGGCAGCGTTGTCGGTACCAGGGAGGTCGGGTCGAAGTCCTCTTCCTTTTTCGGCCCTTCGTCTGGTCGCTGGGTCGCCGATGGTCGTTTGGTCATCTCCTCGGTTTTGGCTTCTTCGTTTCATTTTTTTTTCTATCTCTCTCTTCGCGAAAATTTCAGTTTCTTCTTTTATTTATTTATTTATTTATTTATAATGTATTTTATTATTATTTTATTCATTACATTATTCATTAAAATATTTAAAAAAATCCAAAAATATCATTAAAAATTATATTTTATTTAGATTAATTAATTTAATTAATTTATTTTTAACCCTTTTTCGGTGTATTTTCTCCGTATTTTCAGGATATTGTCCCTAGTGAATTTTCGTAAACCTTAATAATTCTGGATTTTTATCAATTGGACTCGAAATTCGATAATTTCTCCTTCATTGATTAAGATGTCCTCAATCCCTATTTTTAATTAAAATTTTTTTATCGAATTTATATCGGATTTCGATCTTTTGACCGTTTTACCCTTGTACGTGTTCGGGATCAATCCAATCTAACTTCCCTTCATGAACACTCACTCATTTCGTATTTTAAATCCTTATCTCCAGTCCGAATCCCATTCATTTAAATTTGTGACCATTTTCAATCCTTTATAAGAAATTACAATATAATTTCAGGTCTTACAGGTGGAGATCGATCTGGTTTTCTTAAAATCCCTCTTTTCCAAGACATTTTGACGTAGGAGATCGATCTGCTTCCAACTCGAGAGCTAAGGAGATCGATCTGTTCCATTAAGGATCGATCTTCTCTATTCCATTGCTCAAATAAGAGCTTTCTGGCTCTTCCAGATCGATCTCTCATCTTATGAGATCGATCTGGCCTTCATATTTTGAGATTTTCAGCAGTTTTTCTGCAACAACTCACACCAAAACAACTTAAATTTGCTGCCATAGTCTTTTTCTCATCCAATCATCTTTGAGACGTGAATATGGCATCCATTCATACATTATACCTATTGAAACTTGTGTGGAATCTTTGTAATACCAAAGTATATGGTATACACCAAATGAAAGTGCACAACTCATGCACATTTTCCTTCTCTTTTACCACACTACCAATTTTTCATTTTACTCCCACTCTTCACATGTTTAAGTTCATATCTTCATATTCATATGTAATGTAACTTGTATGTACAATCACAACTCTTATTGCAAGTGTGTATATTAACTTATGGACTTACATCACATATACTTCACTTATGAATTCATAGGATAACTCCATTTACATTTCTATGTACATATTACAATTATACATATACGGGGTCTCACATAAGGTATACCCAGTATAGACATCTGTTTTTGTATCTAAATTTTGTAAGTATAGTAATATATAGAGAAATGTGTTTGGGAAAAGTGAACATGAATATTTATGGAAGATCAATTATGATGATTAATCGAAAGTTACCTCTATTGGATTTTAGTTAAAATTTGTGATAAAGAAATTAATTTACTAGTTGGATTTATTGTTTGATCTGCTATTGACTCGTAGCCCAATCAAAATGTGTGCAAATCGGTCGTTACAATATTTATATATATATTGACAATTTTGTCTAACTTAACTTACATTGAATATTGCTCATTTGTACAAGAAACAAGTATGTGTATATGTGTGTGTATGTATAGTTTTCTGGAATTAAGAAACTTTTTTCATTTGATTTTATGAATTGTAAGAACATTTTTATTTTATTATATTTATTCTGGACATTGTACTTGTATAGTTGTATCGTTTGATTTATTTATTTAACTTTTCTTTTAAATTTAAAAACAATATATTTTAAAATCTAAGATTACATTTTTTTTCAAGTAAATTTAATATTTTCATATATTTGAAACTCTAAGAAAATATAATTTAAATTTAATTCTGTTATTAATGTTCTTAATTTTTTGCACAAAATATCAAATTCAAACAAATGCTACAATTACATAATAATTTATATATATTTGATTTATTATTATATTAAAATTAAAATTTTTATATGAAATGAATATAATAAAATAGAATAATAATTGTTTTTATAATAAAATCAGATGTTATATTTAATAATATATTTATTATTTATTATGATAAATAAAATAAGTATGATATTAAAAATTATTTCATATTCATATGTATATATATATATAGTGTTTTTAAAATAATTTTATTTAATAATTGAATTTAAATATTCAATACTCATTTTGTTGATAATACCTTATTGATACAATTGTGTAATAAATAATTTTATTTTTCAAATTTTATAAATTTTAATTAGAAAAAGCTTATTATTATTTATTTTATTTTTTTAATAAAATAATCATATAATTATAATTCGGGTTTTGTGGGTAATAAATGTAACGCCCTAGAAGCGCAAAAAAAGGGCTAACTTTTTCTTTTAAATCTTATTTTCCTATTTAGGTTGTATTCATGTACAGTGTAGGTTATTTCGTTTCTTTCTTTACTTATCCTTTTAGCCATTTAATTTTTGCTAAAAATTTCGGCAGTATAACCTCTTATATTTTAGCATATCCTCTTGCATATAAACGTAGTTTATATTTACAAAGCAGTTGATTTTATTTTTTAAATTTATTACTTTCAACTATACATTTTTACAACTACAACATCCATATCTGTACTCAGTATCATCAGCACTTCATTCACTTCTCAAATCATGTACATACTAATCCATAAAATAATTGATTACATCACAAAAGTATTTATATACAGTCCAGTATCTATACCATATACATGCCTGAAAATAAACATCCGATGATATACCTGAGCGAGTACTGTAAGTAGTTTGGAAATCACTGAATCCACCAGCTGTGAGGACCTGGAGTGCATTAAGGTGTATTACCCCTGGCTAGCCACTGCCCCAATCACCGCTCCGCGTCACTCAACCGTACTGTCCTTTTTGGCTGTGCAGCGGAAGCCTCAAGGTTTTATTATGGAGGGTGTCCAAGGGGCCACCGTTCCACAATTCACGTCCCACATGGTTTGAACCCAAGACCTTAAGTCCTTAATCCTTACACACATGATACCAATTGTGACAATTGGTATCATGTGTGTAAGGATTAGGGACTTAAGGTCCTGGGTTTGAACCATGTGGCACGCGAATTGGGGTGATAATCCCGACAAAATCATGAGGGGCTTGTGGTGCTTCCAAAGCGGACAGTACGTTGAGTGAGACTGTGGGGGCTACCTCTTGAATCCTGTGGGAACAAAGTGTCACACGATAGTTACAATAAAACAAGCATTTTTTTGTAACGATCGTGTGATACTTTGTTCCTACAGGATTCAAGAGGTGGCCCCTACAGTCTCACTCATCCGTACTGTCCGCTTTGGAAGCTCCACAGGCCCCTCACATTTTTATCAGGGATTATCATCCCAATTCGAGTACCACATGGTTCGAACCTAGTACCTTAAGTCCTTAATCGTTACACGCATGATACCAATTGATCCAGGGGAACAATTGCTATCATGTGTGCAAGGATTAAGGACTTAAGGTCCTGGGTTCGAACCAAGTGGGACGCGAATTAGGGTGATAATCCCCGACAAAATCGTGATGGGCCTGTGGGGCTTTCAAAGTGAATAGTATGGATGAGTGAGACTGTAGGGACCACCTCTTGAATCTTGCGGGAAGAAAGTGCCACACAGTTGTTACACCAGCTACTCAAGTACTTCGTAGATAGCTGAGTAATTCTCACTGCAGGTACTCTAAAATGAGAGAAAAGAAGGGGTGAGCTTCTGGGAAAAGCTCAGTAAGGTATGCATTTAAAACAATTCTAACCATAAAAAAACAAGTGGAAAATCAAGTAAACATACTTTTGTACATACATACTTATGAAACTGATTTACATGCTTACTTTAGAATACATCATACTTCATTAAAACATTGTACGTACTTTCATATATTAAAACTTCATACATACTTCCTTTGTTAAAACATCTTAAATCAAAACATGGAGACTAGGCTATTTCAATATAGTTATTATGCTACATATCACATCCTCCTTAGAGGGAATAATACCTATGGCCACGGTAAAGGCTGTAGACTGGATCAGTGTAAGACCCACTTTGTATGTATCTGTTGCTATATTCCTTATGATTCATGCGATGTACACTTATATATATTCATTGAATCATAAGAAGAGCATTGACTAAATTAAATTTGTAAAGAAGAATAAAATGGAATATCGGTGAACGTCGGAAGTAATTAAATACGAGTTGTAATGGCCACAGGTCAAACGAAAATGATCAAAATGAAGTTAACCGAAGATACGAAATTTAAATAAGAAAAGATGGGGGATGTATGAAGGAAAGTCAGGTTAAATTGATTCCGAAACAAGAGCAGGGGTAAAATGGTCAAAATACCAAAATCCGGTATTAGGGCGATAAGAAAATTTTTAATTAAAAATAAAGATGTAAGATATCTTGATCGATAATGAGGAAATTATACAATTTTGAGTTCAATTGATTAAGATTCAAAATTTTAAAAAAATACCGAAAAGTTACCCGGAACAACATCTCGAAAAATACGAAAGAATAATATCGAAAAATGGAGAAAAATGAATTTGATAAATTAAATTAAATTAAATTAGAATAAATGATGTAAGTTGTAGATATTTTGGAATATTGTAGATTATTTTAATGAATAGTATAATAATTAAATAAATAATAATAATAATAATAATAAAAAAGGGAATCTGAAAACAAAAAAAAAGAGAAAAAGATCGGGATAAACCCGAAAACAGAGAAACCGAAAGAGACGAGAAACCGAAACCACTGAGGGAGCATCGGCGATCCTTAACCGCCGACGAAGCCACGAGGAGGAAGAGGAGAGGCCGGCGATCACGTGGACACCGGAATCACGCCGTCAGGTGACCGGAGGAAGCCGATCGGAGCGAAGGAAGACCGAGGGAGAAACGGGCCGATTCCCAACGAACCACCGCGACTGGGCTGGAACGGAGGCCACCGACGCATTCAAGGGGAGGAGCCGGTTCTTTTGAGACCGGTCTTGGCCGGGGAGACCGTTGGAAACGCTGATGACAGCAAGTGGCAGAAACGACACCGTTTGGCCGAAAGGAAAGGGAAGGAAAAGGAGGGAAAAGGAAGGAAAGAGGAAAAGAAAAGAAAGGAAAAGGAAAGAAAAGAAAGGAAAAATGGGAAAAGGAAAGAAATTTACCGAGGACGACTCGAGATTCGGGTAAGTTGACCGAGGGTCGAGATTGACCTACGGGTAAATTTCTAAAATTTAATTTAATATTATTTTAATGAAAAATAATTCGGATTTACCTAATTGTGCAGCTTTATGACAGAGAACGAACTAGAGCCGATTGAGCTCTGATTTTTGTACCCTGCATCGTATCAGGTAAGTACAGTTTAATTTCGGCAATATGAGTCCTTTAAATGCAGAGTTTTAAATTATTTTACGAAATTATGGATTAATTTCGCATAGAAAGGAATATTTTTCAGAATTGTAATGTAATTGCCATAAATGGTATACGGGCTATCCAATGAGTTTGGATACGAAGCCCAATAATTATTGGTAAGCTGCATAAGCCCGGTATACCCGAAGAAGGGAATTAATAAATATAAAAGGGCTGAAAATGGGCCGAGACCCAATAAGGTAGATAGGGCTCAACACTTTAAATTTGGTCAGTAAATGCGACATACTGATCAAGACAATTGAATTGACCTCAACTGTGTGGTTATATGCAGTTACGTACATTTGGTTGGCGCGCATTGGGTTGAGAGATTCAGCATCATCAAGACAGGCTAAGTCTACGCGCGATTTCAGGTAAGGGAATTTTACGAACTGCTAGAGATAGCTTTACGAATTTTCGACGCCATTTACATACCTTTAAATTGTCCGAAGGGTCTAGATTTGAGATAAAAATTTTAGGGCCCCGAATGGGCAAATTACCAAAATACCCTCGTCAAGGGTAAAAAAAATTTCAAAGTTTAGGAAAGAGTGTAAGAAGTAAGAACTAAGGGTTCCTGCTAGTTTTTGAAGTATTTTGGTACATGCATGAGTAGGCCGGCTAACTTTTAAATGAAATTGCACAGCATTTCATATTTTCAACAAATGTTGATTTTCGTTGAAATCGATTTGAGAACTGTAGCTGCCTACGTGATTTTTCAGATATGTGACGTGCTAGAGCTTAGCTCGCACGAGTTTTGAATTGTGCAATGATTTCATTAGTGCTGGAGCGAGAGCTCGCACTAGAGTTTTACATGATTTTCATGACACGGTGCCGGAGTCTAACTCGCACCATATTTTTATATATGATTTTTCGTGACAGAGTGCTAGAGCTTAGCTCGCACTAGTTTTACTTGATTTACTAAGAGTGTCGGAGTACCGCTCGCACTATTTTTCTGAGATCATACGATAAGCCGTGCTTGGAGCAGCGGGTAGATTGTGTGTCACCGATTAAATAGGCTCGCACGTGCGCTTTGAGACATGGCATGAGTATAGAGACATGATATGGGTTCACAGAGTACGATGTACCGTGCAAGTAGCATGGAGTACGATGTACCGTGTGGTATCTTCGGATACGTGGTATCTTCGGATACGACATCTCCGGATGCGGCATCTTCGGATGCATGGGATCGGATAAGACCGACGAGATGGATTGACCCACCTCCCGAGCGGTTCTCGATCATGGTGAGAACCCGCACACTAGGATCCGTGTAGCAGAGGAACTCCCGAGGACACATGGTCATAGTCCTGGTTATTACCGATATACAGATATTGCCTAGTCTCGTATCTCGTAGATTTATGTTTTCGGATATTGATGTTTTCGAGAAACACAATTTCATGGATTTTGTGTGAGTCAGGGCGACCTGAGGGAAGGGTTGAGTCCTGACCTTATATGAAATTTTAGCGAGAAATAAATGATTTAAAAGATATGCATGTTAAGTTTTCATGCTTTTTGGGATTACATATGAGTTATTTTACATGACATCATAACATAGCATCTGTTTTGGAAATGTGTGAAGAATGGGTGGTTTATGCATGGCACTACGTTCATGTAGGTTGTAATGTTATCTACTTGTTCGTAGAATTGCCTTACTGAGCTAATTGTGCTCACCCCTTTCACTTTCTCACACAGATTTCTTCCAGTAGATTGGGAGGCGACTGGGTACGGCATTCTAGTTGTCCACTGCTGCCTATCTTTTTGAGGTATATACACGTCATATATATGGTTCTTGTATCTAAATAACATGAGCACAATATTATATCTTGTATGACACTGGGATGTATAGAGTGGGTATAAATATGTAATGAAATCGAAGAAATGTAGTGCAGAATATATGAATTTATATTTAAATTAAATTGTGCACTAATTGTAAATGTATGGAGAAGATATGGGCACTGACATACAGCCCAATTATTGGTTATGGTTGGTCACGATCAGAGGTAAGCATTAAATAATAAAACGCGAAAAATTTACTCTGATTTTCGGGTAGTTTTGGGTCGTGACAATAAAGGTGGTATTGGAGCGGAATTGGTCTGATGTATGTCAGTGTCAATAATTAGGAAATTACATCCCTGTGTTACTGTGCTTGGTTAGATACAATCGTGTATATTGAGATGGGTTTTAATTAAGAAAAGGTTGTGAATGTAGGACTATAAGCAAGATGCCTGTTACTCGTCGCGGTAGAAGAGGTCGGGCACGAGGCAGAGGCCTTAAAGGTAGGCCTACGACTGATAGACGTGCCGAGTTACCTCATGAGACTCAGAAGGAGGTTGAGGTAGAGACCGGGGTGGAGCATGCCCCACAGGGTCCTACAGAGAGAGATACTACAGAGCAGGGTACTGCAGAGAGGGATACTGCAGAGAGATCTACTGAGGCGATTGAGGTACGTTTCGCTAGGATAGAACGGAGCCTCGAGATGCTTATGGAGTTGGTTTCGCAGTCAGTACAGGGAGTTAGAAGGGGACAGGGTGATGCTGGACAGGCAGCTACTCCTGATGCGCCTGCTCAGCCAGTTCAGGATACAGAGACTCCTACACCCTCACCGGTCCAGGCATGGATTCTCCTGTCGCCCCACACCAGAGTATTAGAGATTGGGGTTACGGTTGTGATATGAATAGATTGCGGCAGTTCCAGAAGTTTAGACCGCCGACATTTAGCAGGGCGAAGGACCCAGTGGTAGCTGAGGATTGGTTGAGCGAGATGGAGAAGCTATACGGGTTCTTCGAGTATACCCCTACGGAGATGGTAGCATTCGTAGTTTTTATGTTTAGGGGATCGACGGAACATTGATGGAAGTCCACCAGACAGATTCTCAGAGCTAGACATATTGTGATTAGCTGGGAGATATTTTTAGAGGCCTTTCGGAGGCAGTATGTCCCAGATACAGCGCAGCGAAAGCTGCAGTCTGAGTTTTTGAACTTGACCCAGGGGAGTCGATCGGTAGACGAGTACGAGACTAGGTTCATCTCCTTGGGCAGGTATGACTCGGACACCATGAGTAGTGAGACTAAGAAGGTCCAGAGATTTATAGATGGATTGAGGCCAGCGATCAGATCTAGATTGGTCCCTTTGGCTATCCCGACTTATGAGGAGGCAGTGAGTAGAGCGCAGCTGATTGAGCAGGATTTTGAGAGGACTGCCTCAGAGTTTGGGAAGACTGGCAGCAGACATAGAGAGAGGAAGAGATCAGTGGGAGATAGAGGGTCTGGTTATAGAGGGGGCAGACAGTTGATTGGGAAGAGGCCGAGGATAGAGGAGATTCGAGAGAGGCCAGCTAGACCTCCAGTTCATCCGGCCATTTCATCTGCTCCTCAGAAGGGCATTGTGATAGGTGGGCCATGACCTACGACTGAGAGATGCGGTAGGTGTGGTAGATATCATGGTGATAGACCCTGCTTTATTCCTACAGTAGTATGCTTTAGATGCAGGAAGCTCGGGCATGTGAGCAGAGATTATCCCGAGATAGTGGAGAGTGCCCCTCAGAAGGGCGAGGGTTCAGAGAGGGCTTCTGGTGATACATCTGCGCCGCGGAGGAAACCGACAGCGGTAGAGAAGGGAAAGCAAGCGGTTGGTACAGGGCGAGTGCATGCTCTTGACCAGGATACAGCGGATCAGTCATCAGATGTGGTGAAAGGTACTATTTTGATCCATAATTTAGGAGCATATGTGTTAATAGATCCTGGTTCTACGCATTCATTTGTATCACCCTTGTTTGCATTTAAATTGTGTAATTATGTGAAACCTACCCCTCTGAGTAGAAAGTTATCTATAATGACACCCATGAATACTAGTCAATTAGTGGAGTATGTATTGAGGGATTGTGAGCTGAAATTAGGTGGTAGAGTAATGACAGCCAATCTAATCTTGATGCATATGAGAGATTTTGATGTAATCCTAGGAATGGATTGGTTGGCTACTCATCGAGCTGTTTTAGATTGTTTTGCCAGGACAGTCACGTTTCATACTCCAGAAAAATGTATTGTGCAATTTCCTTGAAGTAAATGAAAATGAGAATTTTATGAGAGTATGAATGAATCACGTACTAATTTGGTGGATAATGTTGTGAAGGTTATATTGCGTACGTGGTAGATACGGCTGTGGCACGTCCGAAATTGACAGACATTCCAGTAGTCAGAGAATTTTCAAATGTCTTTTCGGATGAGTTATTAGGGTTACCGCCAGTGAGGGAGACCGAGTTCAGTATTGATATGACACCCGGTACAGAGCCGATATCTAGACCACCATACAGGATGGCTCCAGTTGAGTTAGAGGAGCTGAGGAAACAGTTACAGGAACTGTTAGAGAAGGGGTTCATCAGATCGAGCGTGTCACCGTGGGGAGCATCGGTCCTGTTTGTTAGGAAGAAGGATGGAAGCTTTCGGTTGTGTATCGACTATCGATTATTGAACAAGGCTACCATCAAGAATAAGTACCCCCTTCCGAGGATTGATGATTTACTGGATCAGTTGCGGGGAGCACAGGTCTTTTCCAAGATTGATCTGAGATCTGGGTACCATCAGTTGAGAGTTCGGGATGGAGATGTACCCAAGACAGCTTTTCACACCCGTTATGGTCACTTTGAGTTTATGGTTATGCCATTCGGGTTGACGAACGCTCCCGCAGCTTTTATGTCATTAATGAATGAGGTGTTTCGGCCTTATTTGGATCAATTCGTGATTATCTTCATCGATGACATACTGGTTTATTCGAGGTCTAGAGAGGAGCATGAGCAGCACCTGAGGATTGTATTGCAGACCCTCCGTGAGAAGCGATTGTATGCTAAGCTCAGTAAGTGTGACTTTTGGCTTGAGCAGATCTCCTTCTTGGGACATATTGTGTCGAGGGATGGTGTGTCAGTAGACCCATCCAAGGTTGAGGCAGTAGTACAGTGGCAGAGGCCTCAGACAGTTACGGAGATCAAAAGTTTTTTGGGTTTAGCTGGATATTATAGACGATTTGTGGAGGGGTTTTCGAGATTGGCTACTCCGTTGACACGTCTCACTCGGAAGAGTGTTGCATTTGAGTGGGACGACAGATGCGAGGAAAGTTTTCAGGAGCTGAAGCATCGATTGACCTTTGCTCCGATTCTCACCATTCCTACCAGCTCAGGAGGTTTTTCTGTTTATACAGATGCTTCTTACTAAGGACTGGGCTGTGTATTGATGCAGGACGGAAAGGTAGTCGCTTATGGATCCAGACAACTGAAGGATCATGAGAGGAACTACCCGACCCACGACTTAGAGTTGGCGGCCGTAGTGTTTGCATTGAAGATATGGCGCCACTATTTATATGGTGAGAAATTTCAGGTATTTACCGATCACAAAAGCCTAAAGTATCTATTCTTACAAAAAAAAATTGAACATGAGACAGAGAAGGTGGCTTGAGCTTCTGAAGGATTACGACTGTGAGATCTTATACCACCCGGGTAAGGCGAATGTAGTGGCTGACGCATTGAGTAGGAAGTATCTCAGGTTGGTTGCTTATATGATGGTACGAGAGCACGAGTTATTAGAGCAGTTTGCGAGCCTCAGTTTGGATGTAACCCCGCCTGATGCTGATAGTGGTTATATGATTGCTAGCCTGCGATTGGAGCCGAATTTGATGGATCGGATTCGACAGGTTCAGCGTGATGATCAGCAGTGTATTGAGGTAGTCAGGCAGATGCAGAGGGGTATTGAGACTGAGTTTGAGTTGAGTTCAGATGGATTACTAAGGTTTCGAGACAGGATATGTGTTCTCGAGGATCCTGAGATCAGGAGGTTGATCTTGACAGAGGCTCATACGTCGAGGTATACCTTGCATCCGGGTAGTATAAAGATGTATCAGAATCTCCAGAAGGTATACTGGTGGTCGGGGATGAAGAGAGATATAGCAGAGTTTGTTGCGAGATGTCTCGTCTGTCAGCAGGTGTAGGTAGAGCATCAGAAGCCTGCAGGGTTATTGCAGCCTCTACCTATACCGACTTGGAAATGGGAGCATGTCACCATGGACTTTGTGATGGGCTTACCAAGGACTCCTAGAGGGAATGATGCCATATGGGTGATAGTCGACAGATTGACGAAGTCGGCACATTTCCTAGCGATGAGAGTCACCGATACTCTGAGTAGATTGGCGGAGCTTTATGTGCGCGAGATTGTGAGACTGCATGGTGTCCCAGTGAGTATTGTGTCGGATAGGGATTCCCGTTTCACTTCCCATTTCTGGGAACACTTTCAAGAAGCTATGGGGACCCAGTTGAGATTCAGTACAGCTTTCCATCCTCAGACAGATGGGCAGTCAGAGAGGACTATACAAACCCTCGAGGATATGTTGAGAGCTTGTGTACTTGATTTTAGAGGCTCCTGGGATGATCACCTACCACTCGCGGAGTTCGCCTACAATAATAGTTATCATTCGAGTATCGGGATGGCACCATATGAGGCCTTGTATGGCCGTAGATGTCGATCTCCTGTAGGATGGGAGGAGGTTGGTGACAGGCAGATATTCGCTCTCGATTTGATACGTAAGGCCTCTGAGGATGTCCAGTTGATTTGTGAGAGGTTGAGGACAGCTCAGAGTGACAGAAAAGTTATGCTGACAGGAGACGTAGGCCGTTGGAGTTTACAGCAGGGGAGTCTGTATTTTTGAAAGTTTCTCCTTCCAAGGCTATTACGAGATTCGGGAAGAGAGGGAAGCTGAGCCCTCGCTTCATAGGATCTTTTGAGATACTCGAGAGAGTGGGAGATCGAGCTTACAGGCTGGCGTTGCCACCAGAGCTAGCGAATGTCCATAATGTCTTCCACGTCTCCATGCTTCGGAAGTATCAGCCGGATCCGTCGCATGTGATCAGATACGAGCCACTGGAGCTCAGTGAGGGTATGTCCTATGTTGAGAGATCGATTCGGATTGTGGATAGGAAGGAGAAGGTATTGAGATCGAAGACGATACTTCTGGTGAAAGTACTGTGGCAGCATCACACTCCGGAGGAAGCGACTTGGGAGTTAGAGAGTCGGATGAAAGAGAATTACCCGGAGTTGTTCAGAGACTGATTTGGTCCCAATTTGGAGGACCAAATTCTTTTAGTGGGGGAGATTATGTAAGACCCACTTTGTATGTATCTGTTGCTATATTCCTTATGATTCATGCGATGTACACTTATATATATTCATTGAATCATAAGAAGAGCATTGACTAAATTAAATTTGTAAAGAAGAATAAAATGGAATATCGGTGAACGTCGGAAGTAATTAAATACGCGCTGTAATGGCCACAGGTCAAACGAAAATGATCAAAATGAAGTTAACCGAAGATACGAAATTTAAATAAGAAAAGATGGGGGATGTATGAAGGAAAGTCAGGTTAAATTGATTCCGAAACAAGAGCAGGGGTAAAATGGTCAAAATACCAAAATCCGGTATTAGGGCGATAAGAAAATTTTTAATTAAAAATAAAGATGTAAGATATCTTGATCGATAATGAGGAAATTATACAATTTTGAGTTCAATTGATTAAGATTCGAAATTTTAAAAAAATACCGAAAAGTTACCCGGAACAACATCTCGAAAAATACGAAAGAATAATATCGAAAAATGGAGAAAAATGAATTTGATAAATTAAATTAAATTAAATAAATTAAATTAGAATAAATGATGTAAGTTGTAGATATTTTGGAATATTGTAGATTATTTTAATGAATAGTATAATAATTAAATAAATAATAATAATAATAATAAAAAAGGGAATCTGAAAACAAAAAAAAAGGAGAGAAAAGGATCGGGATAAACTCGAAAACAGAGAAACCGAAAGAGACGAGAAACCGAAACCATCGAGGGAGCACCGGCGATCCTTGACCGCCGACGAAGCCACGAGGAGGAAGAGGAGAGGCCGGCGATCACATGGACACTGGAATCGCGCCGTCAGGTGACCGGAGGAAGCCGATCGGAGCGAAGGAAGACCGAGGGAGAAACGGGCTGATTCCCGGTGAACCACCGCGACTGGGCTAGAACGGAGGCCATCGACGCATTCAGGAGGAGGAGCTAGTTCTTTTGAGACCGGTCTTGGCCAGCGAGACCACCGAAAACGCCGACGACGGCAAGTGGCAGAAACGGCACCGTTTGGCCGAAAGGAAAG
Organism: Firmiana major; assembly: GCA_033439115.1. Taxonomy (NCBI): domain Eukaryota; kingdom Viridiplantae; phylum Streptophyta; class Magnoliopsida; order Malvales; family Malvaceae; genus Firmiana; species Firmiana major. The sequence continues at coordinate 66,323,486 of CM065898.1, read as the reverse complement.
GGAAGGAAAAGGAGGGAAAAGGAAGGAAAGAGGAAAAGAAAAGAAAGGAAAAGGAAAGAAAAGAAAGGAAAAAGGGGAAAAGGATAGAAATTTACCGGGGACAACTCGAGATTCGGGTAAGTTGACCGAGGGTCGAGATTGACCTACGGGTAAATTCTAGAAATTTAATTTAATATTATTTTAATGGAAAATAATTCGGATTTACCTAATTGTGCAGCTTACGACAGAGACCGAACGAGAGCCGATTGAGCTCTGATTTTCGTACCCCGCATCGTATCGGGTAAGTACAGTTTAATTTCGACAATATGAGTCCTTTAAAGGTAGAGTTTTAAATTATTTTACGAAATTATGGATTAATTTTGCATAGAAAGGAATATTTTTCGGAATTGTAATGTAATTGCCATAAATGGTATACGGGCTATCCAATGAGTTTGGATACGAAGCCCAATAATTATTGGTAAGCTGCATAAGCCCGGTATACCCGAAGAAGGGAATTAATAAATATAAAAGGGCTGAAAATGGGTAGAGACCCAATAAGGTAGATAGGGCTCAACACTTTAAAGTTGGTCAGTAAATGCGACCTACTGATCAAGATAATTGAATTGACCTCAACTATGTGGTTATATGCAGTTACGTACATTTGGTTGGCGCGCATTGGGTTGAGAGATTCAGCATCATCAAGACAGGCTAAGTCTGCGCGCGATTCCAGGTAAGAGAATTTTACGAACTGCTAGAGATAGCTTTACGAATTTTCGACGCCATTTACATACCTTTAAATTGTCCGAAGGGTCTAGATTTGAGATAAAAATTTTAGGGCCCCGAATGGACAAATTACCAAAATACCCTCGTCAAGGGTAAAAAATTTCAAAGTTTAGGAAAGAGTGTAAGGAGCAAGAACTAAGGGTTCCTGCTAGTTTTTGAAGTATTTTGGTACATGCATGAGTAGGCCGGCTAACTTTTAAATCAAATTGCACAGCATTTCATATTTTCAACAAATGTTGATTTTCGTTGAAATTGATTTGAGAAATGTAGCCGCCTACGTGATTTTTCAGATATGTGACGTGCTAGAGCTCAGCTCGCACGAGTTTTGAATTGTGCAATGATTTCATTAGTGCTGGAGCGAGAGCTCGCACTAGAGTTTTACATGATTTTCATGACACGGTGTCGGAGCCTAACTCGTACCATATTTTTATATATGATTTTTCGTGACAGAGTGCTAGAGCTTAGCTCTCACTAGTTTTACTTGATTTACTGAGAGTGTCGGAGTACCTCTCGCACTATTTTTCTGAGATCATACGATAAGCCGTGCTTGGAGCAGCGGGTAGACTGTGTGTCACCGATTAAATAGGCTCGCACGTGCGCTTTGAGACATGGCATGAGTATAGAGACATGATATGGGTTCATGGAGTACGATGTACCGTGCAAGTAGCATGGAGTACGATGTACCGTGTGGTATCTTCGGATACGTGGTATCTTCAGATACGTGGTATCTTTGGATACGGCATCTCGTGATGCGGCATCTTCGGATGCATGGGATCGGATAAGACTAACGAGATGGATTGACCCACCTCCCGGGCGGTTCCCGATCATGGTGAGAACCCGCATGCTAGGATCCGTGTAGCAGAGGAACTCCCAAGGACACATGGCCATAGTCCTGGTTATTACTGATATACAGATATTGCCTAGTCTCGTATCTCGTAGATTTATGTTTTGGAATATTGATGTTTTCGAAAAACATAATTTCACGGATTTTGTGTGAGTCAGGGCGACCGGAGGGAAGGGTTGAGTCCTGACCTTATATGAAATTTTAACGAGAAATAAATGATTTAAAAGATATGCATGTTAAGTTTTGATGCTTTTTGGGATTACATATGAGTTATTTTACATGACATCATAACATAGCATCTGTTTTGGAAATGTGTGGAGAAGGGGTGGTTTATGCATGGCACTACGTTCATGTAGGTTGTATTGTTATCTACTTGTTCGTAGAATTGCCTTACTGAGCTTGATGTGCTCACCCCTTTCACTTTCTCACACAGATTTCTTCCAGTAGATTGGGAGGCGACTGGGTACGGCATTCTAGTTGTCCGCTGCTGCCTATCTTTTTGAGGTATATACACGTCATATATATGGTTCTTGTATCTAAATAACATGAGCACAGTATTATATCTTGTGTGACACTGGGATGTATAGAGTGGGTATAAATATGTAATGAAATCGAAGAAATGTAGTGCAGAATATATGAATTTATATTTAAATTAAATTGTGCACTAATTGTAAATGTATGGAGAAGATATGGGCACTGACATACAGCCCAATTATTGGTTATGGTTGGTCACGATCAGAGGTAAGCATAAAATAATAAAACACGAAAAATTTACTCTGATTTTCGGGTAGTTTTGGGTCGTGACAATTAGGGTCGTACAACGATTGTCACATAGTATCTAAATCAAACAAGCACACAGCTAGGGCACGAGCACCAGTGGTACACATCGTGCAGGTACGAGATACTACGAAAAAAGACACCACGTGTAGTGGAAAACAAACACCATTAAGGTGGAATAGGCACTATACAAGTGAATCTAAATTGTCACTACTGGTGGCAGATACTGGACACCATAAGTCGCGGGTATGATTATGCACTCAGCATACACTAATAGTAGCATGTCGTCTCAAAATCCTTACTTCCTTACTTTCATACTTACTTTTATATTGAAACTTTAATCATAAAATCATGTCATTTTCAATAAAAAATTTGTATATCTATTTTATTTATACATAATAAACGAAAACCACTAGTTTTAGTATTTAAAAATAGGTTACTATTCCTTTCGATTTAAACCGAGAAAGCTTAGTTTTCTAACGGAAGTAATTTCTACAATTTTCAAGTCATTTTATGAATAATAAATAGATATTGGGTGTTGGTATTATTTTAAATTGCATCCCTTACCTCAACGAAGTTAAAGCAACGTTAAATCGTCGGGTCTTGGGATTGCCTCAATTTACGTGCCGAATTCCTGAGCTACCAAAAACAATGTTAATTCATCAAATATCATTCAAGTTCATCTCAACATATCCAAATATGTATTTATCTGCTTAAAGGTTGACCAATTTTGACCTTTTTGTCAACCTTCCTATTTTCTCAGTTTTAAAGATTTAAGTGCCGGTTTAAGCTATTTTAGCCAATTTAATTATTTTAACTTTATATTCACAATCTTAATGACCTAAATACTCATTCACATCCATAATTCATACTTGTCATCAATCTAATTTTACCAATTCTCACACCTTTCAGTTTTTCACTAAACTAAACTATAAACCAGACTCTTATGGTATAAATTTAACTGTTAACAACCTTGAATTCATCCAGACTTCATCATTCCATCAACTTAAGCATGCGTATCAGAACTATAAACTTCCATAAAAATTATTTCTTTAAATTATACTTAACAAAAAATCCTTCAAAAACATCAAATAAGAATATATCTCATGTTCATCATCATTCATCAAGTTTACCTCAACTTTGACCAAGGTTGACCACATTTTTGATCCTCCAAATTGATCATCAACTGTAATTCAACATATATATAGCTTATAATCATAAAAAACTACCCAAAAATCCAACCAAAAATTTTCAAAAATTGAACTTTCTCTCACCTCGAAAAAGGGCAGATTCTGGCCATGTTCTTCTTTCTAGTTTTTCACCTAGCAAATGGACTCCTTTGTAGCTGAATTTTTTATATGTTGTAGAGGACTTGAAGGGGAAGATTTTATGACCGTCGCCTTAAAGTGGCCAGAAGGCCGCCGAAAAATTCATGTAATCTGCCCCTAGCAATGACGCGTACAACAACTTCAAAGGAGGATTTCTCTCTTGTTTAAGAAGCTTTCGGGGTGTTCTTTGGCATTTTGGAAAGCTTAATAACTCAAATTTTAATTTGGAAAATATCAGGGTTAACAAATTTCTAGAAGGTCTCCAAATTTAAAGATTTATACTAGCTGGTCAGTTTTAGAAAATTCATAAAAATTATTTCTAGTCCAATTTCTTCCAAATTCTCACCTCCCAAGTATTATACTATGTCCCTAGTATGTCTCTTAAAATTTTAGGGGCCACTTGTTTAAGAAAAGTTCCCCAATTGAGCAAATTTCGTGTGATTTGGTCATTACTAAGCAAAATGGCTTAAGGTTTTTGGTTTACTTTTTCGATCCCTGAAACCTCCATCTTTCCATCCAATTTTCATTCCCCATGTTAAAATGCCTTATACTAATTTCCTATGATCTTAGAATAATTTTTCGTAAATTTCTAGAATTTATTCCGAATTTATTTTTATTTCTAGGCTCATTTGCTCGGTTCAATGTAAACCCGAGTTTTGATAGCTTTTCCACTTCTAATGTCTTAGTTTCACTTCCTAATCATCATAACATACTTAAAATCATACTTTCTTAAAAAGTATTTCAATTTGAGATCTTACCTCGGAACGCGTGCCTTGGGCTTCGTGCCACTATCCTGGACGTCTTGATCTTTCTAGGCCCTGTATAATCATTTACATGAGTCTTAAACTTCTCGTTTTATCTTAAAATGATCAATAGCATGAAAATTCAGGTCTCACACTAAATTTGGGTTCGAGTCGATCTTGAGTTTAGGTCATATCAGGCTCTAAAAACGTTGGGTTCGAGTCAAATTGGTTCAAGTTTTTTCGGGTTCGATCTTTATTTTGAGTTTGTGTTTTTCGAGCCAGGTTTTTCAAGTTCAAGCCTTTTATTTTTTTGTCGATTTGGTTTGGTCTCGGGTTCGATCTCGGGTGAGTTTTTGAGCTCGGGCTAGCTTTTACCAACTTTAATGACTGGGTAACAAATGATCATTACCTAGCCTGCAATATAAAATCAAACTGTTGATATGCTAAGGCCGTTGATTTTACTTTTACTAATTCTGATAGTTCTTATAATTTAGAATTCACTTAGTTCTTGCAAATCAATCAATCATATTTATTGAAATCATTCTTAAAACATTATTCGATTTTATACGAAATCAATCTCGTAGCTTAAGTGATTAACTTACCTAAGCTTCACAGGCAATCAACTTGCAACAGCTTCAGTCTGCTAGGATCCACACAGCCCGATTCACTCCACAAGCCTACAATATTTGTACAATTTGCTCAATGAGCTATTCTTAGTATCTTAAAACCAATTAATGGTTACTTTTAGTCTGATTTAGCTTATGTCACATTATGATACAAAGCCAAAAAAGGCTATCAACTTACATTTTTTGATCATTCTAATTTCACATACAGCTTATGTAAGACCCACTTTTGGTGATGTATTCCTTATGATACATATGATGTACACATTCCATATGTTAAATTGAATCATAAGAAGAGCTTTTGGCTTGAATGAAATTTGCAAAGAGAATGAATGAATATTCATGAATATACGTAATGGCTAAATAAGGGCTGAAGTGGCCAAAGACTAATGAATGGAATTTAAACTAGTTCGACTAAAGATAAGGACTAAAACACAGAAATAAGTAAAAACAGGGAATTATGTGTACCCTTTATGATTCCAAGTGGTACACACAAGTTACATAACCTGAGAATCATAAGAAATGAACCCCGTCATACTCTAAGTGTGAATAGATTGCAAAATGACTAGTGAAGCAATCAAAAGCAAGTTGTTCTTCAAAATTTTGAGAAAAACTGCAATTGGAATACAGCAAACAAAGGCCAGATCGATCTCCCATTCAAGGAAGATCGATCCTTCATTCAATGCAGATCGATCCCCTAAGCAAGAAGATCGATCTCAGTTTGGCTCTGGCTGGAAAGGATCGATCTCTCCCTATGAGTAGATCGGTCTCCATTTGCCTCTTCCTAGCACAGATCGATCCCTCCCCATGAGCAGATCGATCTCCACTTGATTCTGCCAAGAAAGGATCAATCTCTTCCTAAAGAGCAGATCGATCCCAACCTTTCATGCTTGAACATTTCGATAGTTTAAAACCAAAGGAAGATCGATCTCTACCCTAGCAGATTGATCTCAACACCCCTATCCTATATAAACCCGACGGCCAAACCTCATTCTTTAGGAACTTAAAACATCTCTCCATTTTTTTACCTTAAAAGATCAAGCTTTCTCTTTCTATATTATCACCCCCTTCCAAAAAGATTTGAAGAAAAAGCTATTTGAGCAAAGTTGTTCATTGTGACGAGGAGAACAACATACTTTGGAATTAGCATTTAATTTGTTAGATTGAAGGAGCAAAAAGACCTTCCAATTTCGGACAAGAGAAAAGTCAAGCTAGGTGAGTTTTCAATACCCCAACTCTAATTATGTTCATCTAGATGTTGTTATGATTGGTGTATGTATCATTGGTTGAAACTACCTAGAATTTGATGAACTAGCCATGACCTAAAATAGGATAGTGTGAGAAAATGAGATATGGTGGATTCAATGATGAATAGGTTATATTAAGGTGTTAGTAATGTGATATACATGATTTTGAGATGGCTGTGTGAAATCAACTTATGGAATTGATCAAATTTAGGAAATGTGCACATAAGGTGCTTATGGAAATGCATGAATGAATGGAAGAACTAAGGGTAGAGCATGCAAGGCATGTGCTTGATTTGATAACCAGTGAGTTGTTAAACCAAATTGAACTAGGAATGGCGTGACGGGTGTTTGACCACTTTGCCATAGCCTAATGTGATTGTAGGCTAAACTTAATGAAATAGGCTCAATAAGGCATATCGACTAAGATAAAGTCAGAATATGAGTTATTGGTATTGACTCATGTGATCTATGAATGTTTACAGCTCCCAAGGATATATCCGGAGCAAATTGAGCCCAATCATGAAAAGCGGGAAAGGAGAAAGGAGTTGCTTCCGAGTGAATTGAGGTAATGGAATCTTGTTAGCTCTTAGAGATACCTATGCGTGTTTTCGGGCGCATTTGAAATCTTTGGAAATGTTTGAGGGTCAATAGAAATGAAATGAATGTTTGAATAGCAAAGAAAATGGGATTTTAGAAAAGTTCATGAAAAGCAAGAACATGACGTTCTTGAGTCTTTTACTGCTTTTCAGCATGTGAATGGGTGGGTTGGCTAGCATTTTAAATGGTTTGCAAGGAAATAGTTTGATTTGGTTTTAATAACCATTCTTTACATGATAATTAGCCACCTACATGGATTTTATGGAAATAAAGCATGCTTAAGCGTTGCTCGCACGAGATTTGACATGTTCATACATGTATAGTGTTGAAGCCTAGCTCGCACTAGTTTTCACATGGATTTTTATGCATAGTGTTGGAGCGTAGTTCGAACTAGAGTTTTACATGCATGAGTGCTGGAGCGTAGCTCGCACTAGAGTTTTACATGCATGAGTGCTAGAGCCTAGCTCGCACTAGTTTTTGTATGGATTTTGTGTCATAATGCTGGAGCGTAGCTTGCACTAGAATTTTCATGAGATAAATATAGTCATGCTAGAGATTACTCGCATGTGATTTTTGACATATTTGGAGCCGTGCTAGGAGCTTCAGGTAGACTGTGTGTCACGCCGATTAAATAGGCTCGCACGTGCGTATTGAGATGTAGCTTGATATTGATGTGATGATATAGGTCCACGGAGTACGTTGTACCGTGCATGTAGCATGGAGTACGTTATGCCATGTTCAGATTATATATATATACTGTATTCGGACTAAGGTTAAATCTGTTATGGATCGACGGGTTGGACGTGACCCACCTCCCATACGGAATCAAATAGAGGTGATACCCCGCACACTAGGATCCGTGTAGCCTGGGATCACAGAGGATATGGTCATAGTCCTAGAGGATATTTCCCTTATTATATTGCCTATCTCACCTGTCACATGCTTTATGATGAATCCATGCTTTTAAATTGTTTTGTGGGTCAAGACAGTCCGAGGAGGGGCTAGTCCTGACAAATGGTGTTTGGATGATGATTTGTGTTGTGTATGAATTGCTTTTAAGTGTACCTTACATGATGTTTTTCCATGCCTTATTTACAACTTGTGCACTGATTTAAATAGCATGAATTGCTTTATATATCATGAACACATGCATGAACTGACATTTTGAGTATGACGATAACTGCGTGGTTTTACGCATGGCATCACGTTCACTTAGATAGTACATTTATCTACTTGCTCGCATGATTGCCTTATTAAGCGTATGGTTTGCTCACCCCCTTTATTTTTCCCCCTCTATAGGGCACCTTCAATAGATGGAGAGAGACTGAGGATTTGAGTTTTGGTGTCCGTTGCATCCCATCGCATAGAGGTATACACATTTGTACAGTTTTGTATCTAGACATGCAATAGCACAGTAACATTTTGAATCTAACATTTGGGGATGTAAAGAATTATGAACACATGTAAAAACACAACTCTAATTATGAAATGCACGTGTTTACGTTTAATTATAATGTGAATTTAAATGGTATGATTGGATGTGATTTAACACCGATACACAACTTAATTATTGGTGGTCCAGCTGTTCACGATCAGAGTAAGGTAAGAAATGGATTAAATAAAAATCTAAAAAAAAGAGAAAAATTTGTGGTGATTTTTTGTAAGTTGGGGGTCATGACAGCGTATACTCATGCTTGACACTAACCTAGGACCGAAGTTACAATGCAAGAGTAAAACTACCAAAATACCCCTACCTTGGCTGACATTTGAGTAATATGGTAGACATCTTAGGGACAACAAATCAGATTCAACCATTTTTTTCCTTCATATTTTATTCTCTATTTTTATGGTGTCAGAGCAGAAAATAAAATCCTAGGGTTTGAATCTAATTTTTTGTCCCTAAGATGTCTACCGTCACGTCTGAAACATCTCAGTCCTCTCAGTCTTTGCTTCAAATTGTCAGGAATCCATCTGACAGTCACCCCATTCAGATTACGACAATCCGCCTAAATGGTGATAATTTCCTTCGATGGTCACAATCTGTTCGCATGTACATCAGTGGGATAGGCAAGATTGGATATCTCACAGGAGATATAAAGAAGCCCGACGTGAAGGATCTAACCTATGCCATTTGGGACGCTGAGAACTCAATGGTGATGACATGGTTGGTCAATTCCATGGCTGAAGAGATAAGTGTTAACTACCTCTGTTACTCTACAGCCAAGGAATTATAGGACAACGTTTCACAGATGTTTTCCGATCTAGGGAATTAATCCTAAGTATACGAGTTAACCCTACGACTTGGGGAAATTTGCCAGGGTGAGGACTCTGTGACAAAGTATTTTAATTCTCTTAAAAGGATTTGGCAGGACTTGGACTTATTCAATGATTACGAGTGGAAATCACCTGAGGACTGCAATCAATACAAGAAGATGGTCGATATTAGCTGAATCTTTAAATTTCTTGCAGGTTTGAATGTTGAATATGATGAGGTCCGTGGCCGAACAGTTGGAAGAAACCATATGGCTCCAATTGGGGAAGTATTTGCAGAGGTTAGGAGAGAAGAAAGCTGAAGACATGTGATGCTGGGAAAGAAGGCTGTAGGTACAACCGAGTCTGTGGAAGGGTCAGCCTTGGCTATTCCTGAAACTCAAGTCAGCCGTAGAATGTCCCAAAACCAGCGTGCAGGAGACAGAAATAACCAGCGCTGTGACTACTGTGGAAAACAGCGCCATACTCGAGAGAATTGTTACAAGTTGCATGGTAGACCATCTAATTGCAGGGAAAACAAATATGGTGAACAGAGCACACCTGCAGCAAATGAGGCTGAGTCATCTCTGTTCAGTAAAGAGCAATTAGATCACCTTCTTAAACTACTAAAATCCTATCCGTCACCTAATGCTCCTATTGGTTCCATGGCACAAACAGGTAGCAATCCTTTGGCACTTTCTGTTCTTGGAAAAATCGGTCCTTGGATCATAGATTCAGGGGCCTCCAATCACATGACAAGTTGTTCTCAATTGTTTAGCTCATATTATCCGTGTTCTGGTATAGAAAAAGTAAAAATAGCTGATGGCAGTTTTTCACCCATTGCAGGCAAAGTGCACATTAAAATTTCAGAAAAAATCACTCTAAAATCAGTTTTACATGTTCCAAAACTTGCTTGTAAACTTCTTTCTGTTAGCAAACTGTCTAAAGACTCTAACTGTTCCATTCTTTTCTTTTCTTCCACTTGTGTTTTTCAAAATCGAAACTCGGGGAAGACGATTAGAACTGCTAGAGAAATAAATGGGTTGTACTACTTTGATGAAACTGCTTTCAGATATAAAAAAGCTCATGGATTAGGTAGTACTAGTTCAAACTTTGTCTATGATCAAGTCATGTTATGGCATAGGAGATTAGGGCATCCTAGTTTTCCATATCTCAAATATTTATTTCATGAATTGTTTAAAGGAATTGATTGCTCAAAATTTCATTGTGAAGCTTGTCATTTGGCTAAAGACTTTCGTGCTTCATTTCCAATAAAACCATATTCTGGTTCAAAACCATTTTATTTGTTTCATAGTGATGTTTGGGGCCCATCTAAAGTTAACACACTTTCTGGCAAAAAATGGTTTGTAACCTTTATTGATGACCACACAAGAGTATGTTGGGTTTATTTATTAGAAAAGAAGTCAGAAGTTGAACAACGGTTTAAAGATCTTTTTCTTATGATTGAAAATCGATTTCAAACAAAAATTGGCATTCTAAGAACAGATAATGGAACTGAATATTTTAACAAATGTTTGAGAACTATTTTTTTGGAAAAAGGTATTATCCATCAATCAACTTGTCGTGACACACCACAACAAAATGGTATTGCTGAAAGAAAAAATAGACATTTACTTGAAGTAGCTAGGGCCATTATGTTTTCAATGAATGTTCCTAAATATCATTAGGGAAATGCACTCTTGACTGCTGGCTACTTAATAAATAGAATGTCATCTCGAGTTTTGAAATTTGAAACACCTTTACAGGTTTTAAAAAGCTTTTTTCCCATATCTCGGATATCTGCAGATCTTCCCTTAAAAGTGTCTGGTTGCATTTGTTATGTGTATATACCAAATATTCTTCGATCAAAATTAGACCTAAAAGCTGAAAAATGTGTCTTCATTGTTTATGCATCCAATAAAAGGGGATACAAATGTTTTAATCTAGTCACGAAGAAATTTTTTGAAAGTATGGATGTAAGCTTTGTTGAGGACCAGCCTTTCTTTCAAAAAAATTTTCTTCAGGGGGAGAACATAGTAGAAGAAAATAATTTTTGGGAAATTTTACCTATTCTGGAGGTGTCTATACCTTTGATTAATTCTGATAAGCATTTTTTGGAAACACCTATTGGGAATATGGAAACTAGTGGTAGTACTCTTAATCCTACTTTTCCAGATGTGACTTTATCAGAGACAGGGGGAGAAGTACTTCCAACGGATTACAATCCTCAATCTGAGCTTCAGGTTTATACTAGAAAAAAGTTTCCCAAGCATACTACCGTTCCGGTTATTTCTCCAGCAGATGTTCAATCTAATTTGCCGAGTGATGGTCCTACAACTCAGAGTAACCTTCCTTCTACTTCCTCTTTATCTCTTGATTTACCGAATATATCTTCTTCTGATCTTGATCTTCCAATTGCATTAAGAAAAGGAACTCGAACATGCACTAAACACCTTATTGCCAAATACTTGTCATATGAAAAATTGTCAAACACTCATAGAGCATTTGTGTCTAGGATTTCTAATCTGTCTGTGCCAAGAACTGTTCAGGAAGCAATGGGTGATCCGAATTGGAGATTAGCAATGATGAAAGAGATGAATGCTCTTAGAAAGAATGGCACTTGGAGTGTTGTTAATCTACCCGAAGTCAAGATTCTATGATCATTTTTTAAGCCACATTAGGGTTCATTTCATGCTTAATTAAATGATTCACATTCCAATTTAAGAATATCAAGGAAATTCCATATAATTTTCATTTTCTCTCCTTAAAACTCTAGGGATTTACACTACAACACTATCATACATGCTTTCTTTCATGAAGCTAACTTCATTTATTATCTAACTTCATAATTTAACTAACATATCTTAAAATTAAGTATTGAAACCAACTTTAGGTAAAAATCCCACTTTGGCCGAATCAGTACCCAAGCGCCAAGGATGGTTTTTATCCAATCTAACAACATAAAAATACACCTTGTTAGTCCTTAACATATATTCAACTTGTCAATTGAAACAAATGAAAACTCCTTGTATCACCACGTTGCCAAACATGGTGGAGGTTTAATAAGTTAGGCTAGATCCCATTAAATCAAAAGAATTAACTTATCCATTTGAGCTATGTTGTAGAGGATAGGAAGATGAAAAACTTTGTAGAAGGAATTCAAAAATGGCTAGAAGAGGGAGAAAGAGTGCCGACAAAAGCTTAAGGCATATGAAAATGGAGTTTCTCTCTCTCTATTTTCTGTTTTTTTTGACTTTTCATGAATTTAGCCATTTGATTTTGGTGCGGCCGACTCCTTCTAAAAACCATAAAATACCATTTATAATATTAATTTAGCCATTTAACATAATTAGAACAAAATTACAAAGCTTATATCTTAAGTTTTCATTAAAATATTTAATTAACATTTAAATTCCACTAAACTTTCACCTACTTGGTCCATTTGTTTTTGTTATGGAACTTTATAGTATTTTCATTTATATTGCATGAATTTAATATATCATAAGTGAAATTGACCAACGAAGATAGGTTATGGTACAATTCTGGATGAAATTTACCTGGTTTCTCCTATTTCAGTCTTTTTTAGTATTTTCATTTGACATTTCAGAAAAAGGTTGGACACACAGAATTAGGGGCTTAACACGACTTATTTTATATCCTTAATTCTTTTCACAGTTTCCATTCAGTCAAAATTGAAATCGACCCATGGACAAAATTATTATTTTGGCAATTGTTGCACTTTTACAGAGATATGCTCAAAATAACTTTCAAAAGTGATAATTTATCTTACCTTCATTCATATATTATGAATGCACAATGTTTTGACGATCCTGGATGGGTGTACAATCTTTTGGAACCCACGAACCTATTCGTTTAGCCCAAGAATGAGCTTGTGTTAAAATTCGAAAAAAATTGACTTTAGTTCATTTTCACTGTTTACTTATGCTTATCACATTTCTATAACATATATAATTAAAATAAGTAGAAATTAGTGTTTTTGCACCTCCCTACCTTAAGGAATTCGGTCCTCCAAATTTGTATCGGTGTACTAGACTATATGTGGGTATTTCTCTCGCATCAAGCTCTCTAACTCCTACATGGCTTCTTCTGATATGTGGTGGTGCCAAAGAACTTTCACTAACGAGATAGATTTCATCTGAAGGATCTTCTCTTTCCTATCTAGAATTCGGATCAGTTATTCGTAGCTCAATTCCTCCCAAATATTTAATGGCTCATACTAAATGATATGGGAGGGATTCAACTGATACTTTTAAAACATAGACACATAAAAGACATTGTGCACACTTAATAGCTATAGTGTAAGTGCCAAATAGTATGTTATATCTCTAACTCTCTCTAATATCTCAAACAGATCGATATAACGGGGACTGAGCTCTCTCTTTTTATGGACCTTATTATGCCCTTAGAAGGAGAGACTATGAGGAAAACTTTATCTTCAATCTAAAACTCATGTGGTCGTATCTTGATGTCAGTATAACTCTTGTGATGGCTCTGTGTTGTCCTCTGTTTGTCTTAAATCAGTTTTACCCGTCTCAAAAGCTCTCTCAACCAACTTGGAAGGGAAAATCCTACGCTCGATTACTTATTCCCAAGCAATTCCTAAGCAATTAGAGATATACATTTCCATCCGTATAAGCCCTCATTTAAGATCTATTTCTAGAGGACATTATCTTAAGGAATATAAATCCTATCTCTAAATCTGAGAACACAATCTTCACTGTCCCTGAACTCTGATGTCTAAACCTACTATGTATGATCAGCCCGCTAAACCAATATTGAATCTTCTCTTTGAGACCATCTGATCTGATCAATAAGTGATTGTTCAATCCAAAAGCTTGATGTTTGACAATCTTTTGGGGGTATATATTTATATCTGACTTTGTGAACCTCTCTAGTAGACCCTACTTATGAACCATTATGTATAAAACCTCACCAATGCTCTTTCTGCTCAAAGTATCGGCAACTACATTTGCCTTTTCAAGATGGTACAGGATCTTGCAATCATAGTCGTTCAAAAGTTTAATCTATCATCGCTATCTCATAATCAACTCTTTCAATGAAAACAAATACTTAAGACTTTTATGATTAGTGAAGATCTAAAGCTTCTTGCCATAAAAGTAGTGGTGCCATATTTTTAGTACAAAGATTACTGCAGCAAGCTTGAGATCATGGGGTAATTCTTCTCATGATCCTTAAACTGTCTCGATTTGTAGGCTACTACTTTCTTATGTAGCATCAACACACAACTCTCTAACGCCCCGGAAGCGCTAAACAAAATATGCTAATTTAAACTTTTCTAAGCTTATACTTATGTTGCATTCCTATCAGTGTCACCTACTTAACCAATTTATTTTATAACATTTCAGCAGCATAATGGCTACAATTGGACTTAACCCATCTGTAAAGTGTAAACGCTGTTTGTATCCACAATCCAGTTGATTTTAATCTCTTATCTTAGCCATCAACACATCTCATCGTCTTGGCAATACTCAATAATACCAAGATTACATACATATCATAAAACAGCATAATTACAACTCTGTATATCAACATTCATTCCTAACTTACATCCCAAAAACATCCTTTACAATAGTAGTCTATGCCTTATATAATGTCTAGAAAGTAAGTGTAGTATACCTTGTTATACAAAAGCAATCTAAAAGAGGGTTGGGATTCACTCGTCCACAATCACTGCTCGGCAGATATAAGTGCGATCATTGGAAATAGTCTGGACGAGGGGAAAAAAGGGGGGGATGAGCTCTTCAAGCTCAGTAAGTAATGCATTCAAAGTAATGAGAAGTATAATACTGAAAAATAATAGGCTTTACGCCATACATAGTCAAATGATCAATATATTCACATACTTTCTCAAAAATGCATTCTTACTTTCAAGACTAATTCAAATCAAACATAGCCTGAAGCTTATCATTTCTTCAAAATCAAAACAAAACATATATCAGAACTCAGCTTCCAAAGCTAATTCAAAATCAAACGAATACAAAGCTTATCATTCAAATCGGAACAGATACAAAACTTATTCTTTCGAAGTCAAAACGAATACGAAACTTGTCACTTTTGATTAAATCAGACATATAAGTCATAGAGACTAGGCATTTGCTTGTGTTAATCAAAAGTCATGTTCACTTAACATATAAAGTACTGATGGCCATTGTAAGGGGACTGCAGACTAGATCAGGATCGTGCAGCGCCCTACGCCACTAAACAAACATATTCAAAACAGAAGGTGGCGAATCAGAAATGCTCCGTGTGGCCCAAATATCCAACATGCAATCACAAGGGACTAATCGTACCCAAGTGCCCAAAAGCAATGCACGTGGTTTGGCATGCAACCACAAGGGACTAAACATAGCAAAGTGTCTAAAAGTAATGCACCACGGTGGTCTAAACTCCACACGGGCTCCGAGTGGCACAAATAACCAACGTGGGACTGACATGCAATCACGAGGGACTAAACGTACCCAAGTGCCCAAAAGTAATGCACCACGATGGCCTAAACTCCAACTCGGACTAATCATGATAAATGTCCAAATTTATATATTGCCTTAGTCCCAAAAACAAAACTTTTGAAATTCTTTCATAAAATGTGACTTTTATGTGGTACTTTGGTCCTGTAGGATTCAAGAAGTGGCCCCCATAATAAGATTTAAAATCACTTTGACAGAACATAAATCTTTCTTCACAAATATCAAAACACATATGATACTTTTCCAAATACATATACGTATATCGAAAATCAAACTTTCATAACATAATCATTTTAAAACCATCAGAAAACATGCTAAAAACATGCTCAAAGTGTTTAGAAAAAGGGTTTCTTCTTTGATTTATACAGAAAGGTAGCTTTACAGATTTCGAATAGGCTTTCTTTCAAACGTTTGGCATACTAACAAATTTTACAAGCCAAGTAGAGTATTTGAAAACTAACACTACTCAGAACACATCCCTTACCTCTTTCGCCTTGGTGTAGCGCAATATTATCGGGTTTTGAAATCATCTCGATTAGCGTGTTGAATACCCAAGCTACCCAAAATAACATCAAATCATCAATATAGGTCAATCTTACTTTAACATATTCAAATATGTATTTACTTTCTTAAAATTGACCAAATCTTGACTTTTTCGCCAACTTAGTTCATTTTCTCTGTTTTACCGATTTAAGCTCCGGTTTAAGCTATCCTTACAAATTTTATTATCTTAACTTCATCTTCATCATCATAATGGCATAAATACTCATTCACACACACCATTCATGCTTACCATCAAACCCATTTTGTCAAATTTCACACTTTTTCAGTTTTTCGTTAAACTAAGCTTTAAACTGGACTTTTCGGTATAATCTTTAACAATTATCAGCCTTAAAACAACCCACATTACACCATATACTAATAAATTCAAGGCTGGCTGAATCCCTAAAGAGTCTTAAAATTCTTTTCATCCATTTCATTCAACAACAAAATTCCTAAAAATCACCAATCAAGAACATTGTTCATCATCTTCATCATTCATAAATTTTCTCTTACCTTTGACCAAAGCTTATCACTCTAATGATTCTCCAAATCAGCCTTCAAATGTAAATCATCAACTTTTTGTAACTTATATTCTCTCAAAAACATAAGAAATATCAACTAGATTCATCAAAGATTACATTTTTCACTTACCCATGAACAGGGCAGTTCTGCCCTCCGAATATCACTATAAGATTTCTATTAGTAAATGACTTCTTTTTTTGCTGGATTTTTGATATGTTAGGAGGACTCATAGGGAAAGTTTTTTCCCCTTTGAACATTCCATGAATCTGGCTGGAAGGTCACCGCAAAAATCTCTCAATGCTGGCTGTATAGTTCAGCCTAAGACAGGGAAGGAGGAAGGATTTCTCTCAATTGGTAAGGGCTATCAGGGTGATTCCAAAGGATGAAGAAAGCTTAAAGAGTTAGGATTAAATCTGGAAAAGGCTTGAATTTTTGGGCCATTGGATGGGCTCCAAATTGGGCTCAATTTGCTGAGTGTACATACTGCATGCAACAAGATAACCCATTAACCAATTTTGTAAAATCCTTAAAAATTATTTCTAGTCCAATTTCTTCCAAATTCTTACTTCTCCAATATTCTATTATGTCTCTAGGATCTCTCATAAAAATTTGGGGGTCACTTGTATAAGAAAGTTTCCCCGATTAAGCTCATTTTACTTGATTGGGTTAGTACCGAGCAAAATGGCTTTAAGCTTTTGGTTCACTTTAAAAATTCTTTTGTACACCAAAACCTCCATCTTTCCACTTGATTTTAATTTCCCAAGTAAATATTACCTTATACTAACTTCCCTTGGTCTCAAAATAATTTTCTTGAATTTCTATAATTTATTTCAAATTTATTTCCTAACTAGGCCCATTTTCTCATTTTATCGTAAACTCGAGTTTTATTAACTTTTTTTCACTTCCATTACTTTAGTTTTCACTTCCCAACATCATTTCATGAACATATGCATAATCGTAAGTGAATTCTTGGGTTCAAAACCATACCTTGGCTTTCGTACCACTAGGCACCGTTCCCCAGTCCCGAGCGCTTTGATCACTTTGGGCATGCCTAACATTATTCCGAGTACTTAGTTATTCCATAACTTTCAATTACTTACTAATGTGAAAATTTTGGGTTTTACATTTCTCCCCACCTTTAAAGAATTCGATCCTCTGAATTCAGGTTGGTCCATCGAATAGCCGTGGGTACTTCTCTCTCATATGGCTCTCTAGCTCCCACGTAGCATCTTCTGTCGAATGATGTTACCAGAGAACCTTTACCAATGGAATTGTCTTAAATCGAAGTACTTTCTCTTTTCTATTGAGAATTCAGATCATTTACTCAACATAACTCATGTCGTTACGAATCTCCAATGGTTCATATTCAATAACATGAGAAGGGTCCGGATAATACTTCCTCAACATGGAAACGTGAAAGATATCATGTATTCCTGACAAATGTGGGGGTAGTGCAAGTCAGAAGGCAACGTCTCCCACTTTTCCTAATATTTTGAATAGACCAATAAATCGAGGACTTAGCTTTCCTCTCTTTTCGAAGCACATGACACCCTTCATCGGAGACACCTTTATGAATACAGAGTCCCCAACTTGAAATTCCAGAGGATGTCTCGCACATCTGCATAACTCTTTTGTCTACTTTGTGCCATCCTCGATCGATCACAGATTAGCTGAACACCTCTCACTTCTTGTTCAACCAATTTCGGAGCAAGTATCTTCCTGTCACCCACTTCTTCCCATGCAATCAGGGACCTATATCACCTACCATACAAAGCTTTATACAGAGCCATTTCGATGCTAGCATGATAGCTATTATTATAAACAAATTTCGCAAGAGGCAAATGATCATCCCATGAGCCCTTAAAGTCCAATGCACATGCCCTCAACATGTCCTCTAATGTCTGAATGGTCCGCTCGGACTGATCGTTGGTTTGAGGATGGTAGGTAGTGCTAAAATTGAATCGAGATCCCATGGCTTCCTTGAAATGGGTCCAAAACCTCGATGTGAACCGGGGATCTCTATCAAAAGTGATGCTCAGAGGTGCTCCATGCAAAGGTGCTACTTCTTTGATATACAAACTTGCTAGCTTGTCTAGTGAATCAATGCTCATGATGGCAAGGAAATTGGCGCTCTTAGTCAGTCGATCTATGATCACCCAGACCGGATCATGATGCTTTTGGGTCCTTGGTAACCCCATAATAAAGTCCATAGTAATGTGCTCCCATTTCCAAGTAGGTATAGGCAATGACTTAAGCAAACTTGCTGGCTTCTGGTGCTTAGCCTTGATTTGTTGGCAGACTAAACATCTAACCACAAAATCTGCCACTTTTTCTCTTCATTCATATCCACCAATACACCTTATGAAGATCATGGTACATCTTAGTACTACCGGGTGGATGGTGAATCGAGTACAATAGGACTCTTTCAAAATATTTTACCTTAGAGTGTCATCATGAGGTATACAAATATGGCCTTGGAACCTCAATAATCCATCATCACTAACTGAGAAGTCTGACTGCGATCTTTCCTCAGCTTGGCTAACCTTTGGTCGTTCCTCTGAACTCCCTAATCTGATCCAAAATACTGGGCTCAATCTGTAGGCTAGCTACAAATCCATCCTCAATCTCATCCACACTGATCTTGAGTTTGGCAATCTGTCCCAACAAATCCCATTCTCTAATCATCATGTAGGACATCGTGCCCTTTTTACTGAGGGTGTCAGCTACCACATTCGTATTACCTAGATGGTATAAAATCTCGTAGTCATAATCCTTCAGGAGCTCTATCCATATCAGCTGTCTCATTTAAGCTCCTCCTGATCAAAGATGTACTTAAGACTCTTATGGTCAGTGTAAATCTGAAATCTTTCGCCATATAAGTAGTGTCATCATATCTTTAGTATAAAACTCACTGTGGCCAACTCCAATTCATGAGTGGGATAATTACGCTCATGGTCCTTTAGCTGACGGGAACCATAAGCGACCACTCGACCATTCTACATCAACACGTAGCCCAAACATTAGTAGGAGGCATCACTATACACTGCGAATCCTCCTGAACCACTTGGAATGATCAAAACTGGGGTTGTGGTCAATCAGTGCTAGAGCTCTTGAAAGCTCTACTCACATTGCTCAGACCATTCAAATGGGACATCCTTACGAGTCAACTTAGTCATTGGAGCTACAATCCAATCTTTTAATAAACCTCTGATAGTACCCTACCAATCATAGGAAACTTCAAATCTCCATCACTGTCCTCGGTCTTTCCCATTTTAGCAATGCATCCACCTTAGACGGATCCACAGATACCCCGTCTTTAGATACAATGTGTTCGAGGAAGGCAATCTGTTCCACCCAGAAAGCACACTTATCCAAACGGGGAGTCTGGAGCACTATCCTCAAATGCTGCTCGTGATCCTCCCAGGACTTAGAATAAATCAAAATATCATTAATGAATACAATCACAAACTTATCCAAAAACTCCTGAAAGACATCATTCATTAAGTTCATAAAAGCTGTAGGGGTGTTAGTTAATCCAAGGGGCATCACCAAGAACTCATAGTGCCTGTATCGGGTTCGGAAAGCTTTCTTCGGTACATCAGTTTCCTTAATCCTCAACTGATGGTAACTCGATCTTAAGTCTATCTTAGAGAAAACTGAAGCCCCTCTTAGCTGATCAAACAAATCATCCACTGTTGGTATGGGGTATTTATTCTTTATCGTTGCCTTATTCAGTAACCTATAATCAATACATAGGCGGAGATGCCATCTTTCTTTCTGAAAAACAGTACCGGAGCACCCTATGGAGACACACTCGGTCTTACAAACCCCTTATCAAGCAACTCTTGCAACTGCTTCTTCAATTCTTCCAGTTCTACTAGTGTCATTCGATAAGGTGGCTTGGAAATGGGTTGAGTGTCGGGTACCAAATCAATGGCAAATTCAACTTCCCTCTCTGGTGGTAACCCCGACAATTTATCCAAAAATACATCGGGAAACTCACACACAATTGGAACATCTTGGATACTTGGTGGTTTCGGACTAATATCAGAAATCAAAGCAACATAACCTTCACAAGAATTATACAATCAGGAATTTTCAAACACTTTTAACACTTATAATCACATAGAACTTTATACCATGCACTTTATTTCTCATTAATAAGACATACTTTAAACATTTCAGGTAAAGAGAAGGTTACGATTGTAACGACCCTTGACCCTTGAAAATTGGGGGATTTTTTTTTAAACTTAATTTATCCACTTATTCCCTTATTCACTTAGGTTGTATTCCTGTGCAGTGTCAAAACACTTTTCCTAATTCCTTATGTAAGACCCCGTATATGTATAAGGGTAATGTGTGTACTTGGATCAAATAATATGAATGGACTTGTAATGTAAAGTATGATTGATGTAAGTCTATGGATTCAATGTATGTATGTGTAATATAAATTGTAACGTACATACAAGTTTCATTGAGCATGAATACGAAGAAATGAGTTCTAGCAAGTGATGGATGTGATTGAGACTCAAGATGAGTAGTGTGGTAAAATGGAATGGAGTTATGCTTCCATTTGGTTTTATGTGGCATGCCTTTGAACATACAATGAATGCACATAAGTTTCAATGTGCATAAGGTATGAATGGATGCCATTTTCAAGTTATAAAGGTGGATGGATGAGAAAATGGCCATGGCAATAGATTAAGGATGTGTTGGTATGAGTTGCAGCAAAGAAACTGCAGGAAATCTGGAAAACATGTGGTCCAGATCGATCTCATAGGATGAGAGATCGATCTGGAAGGGCCAGAATGCTCTTATTTGGGCGAAAGAATAGAGCAGATCGATCTCCAATGGAGCCAGATCGATCTGCCAAGCATTCTGTAAGTGAAAAGATCGATCCTCAAGCACCCAGATCGATCTCCTTAGCTCTCTGTTTGGGACCAGATCGATCTCATGCTTCGACAGATCGATCTCATGCTTCAACAGATCGATCTCATTGCTTCAACAGATCGATCTCAGGCTTAAAAATGCCGTGAAAAAGAGGGATTTTAAGGGACCAGATCGATCTCCTCAAGCCATTTCTATATAAGGAGAGCTGAAAATCTGGAAATCTCGAAAAAACATATTAACCTCCCATTTTCAACCCAAAAACCTAACTTTCCCTCTCTAAAATCAGTAATTTTCAGTGAGATTTGGAGAGAGATCATTAGAAGCAAAGTTGTTCCTATCAAGGAGAAGAACAACATAGTGAGAGGGCATTTTCCCATTCTTGGAATTGAAGGAGTTAAGGGCATTACCAATTGGAGCAAGAAGAGAAATCATATTGGTAAGATTCTAACACTCCAATCCAAATGCATTAGCTATTTAATTGATTTTGGAGTTGATTGATATGAGTATTGATGTATAAACTACCTAGGAATGTAGTGGAATTGGTGTGACCTCGAAATCTAAAATGGGTATAATGTGAGGATATGTGGGATTGAATGAGCTTATGGTTTATGGCATGCTAAAGTTGTTATTGGGGTAATGTTATGATTTTAGAGGGTTAGATGGAATTACTTGGTGAGTAGGAGGAATTGTGAAAATGGGTATGTATATGATTGATAAATGCCATAGTGAGGGAATTCATGGAATATGAACACTATGAGCTTAATGTCGATTTAACATCGATTTTGAATAAGTTAATAGGCCTAAGAAGATCCATAGACTCGAGTTATGGGTAAAGTAATGAAACGAGGCCATATAAGCGTTAATAGAGGCTATAGGTTAAATTGACTATAGCAAGCGCAAGGGTTGCATTGTATGGATCGAATATAATGCGGGATACGATTTTGTGCAGTCCCCGAAGAGTTTGTTGAAGGCGAACCGAACCGTACGAGTAAGCAGCTTAAGGAAGTGGAATCACGCATCGCGATTCTAGGTAAGGGAATTTTGTGAGTATATAGAGGTAGCTGCTCGTACTTTGAACTTGTGGGTGAATATTGGGTGTTGTATAAAATGCATGAATTGCTCAAATAAATGATGGATGGTATTCATGAATGATGACGAGTATATGCGTGGTTTTGGATCTGAAGTGGATTTTATGAAATGGGATAGTAAGGCTAATAATTGCATAAATCTAATGTTTTGATGTTTTTCCAAAACGAATTGCTTGGTTTTAAGCAAGCTCGTAGATAGGACGGCTAGTATTGTATTGTTGTTGTAGAAAAGCATTTGTGAGTGCTAAACCCGAATTACCGGGATTGATGAATTGTATATGAGCCGCCTATCACACTTGTATGACATAAATCGCGCTAGAGCCTCGCTCGCACTGGATTTCTATGTTTTCATTTGTATGAAACGTGCTGGAGCCTAGCTCGCACCTTGATTTGGAATCTATAATGATATTTATAAATCGTACTGGAGCTTCTGCTCGTACGTGGATTTTGAGTGGTTGTCTTATGAGTATAACCGTACTAGAGCTATGCTCGTACGCGCCTCTTTATGAGAAGATGCATGATGCATGAGTCGTGCTAGAGCTTTGCTCGCACAAGCTTGTACAATGGGATTCGTATAGGGTTGTGAAAGTGGGTAAGATCCTTAAGCCTTACATCCTTAAGCTAACATCCTTAAGCCCGAGGAGGCAAAGAGGCTCTGTTAGGCGGGGAGGCTCTACTTGGCAGGGAGGCTCTCTTACGGTGGGACCCTTAAGCCAACATCCTTAAGCCCAAAGAGGCGGGGAGGCTCTGTTAGGCGGGGAGGCTCTCCTACATGGGTACGGTAAGATCCTTAAGCCCTACATCCTTAAGCTAACATCCTTAAGCCCGAGGAGGCAGGGAGGCTCTGTTAGGCGGGGAGGCTCTATTCGGTGGGGAGGCTCTCTTACGGAAAGGATCCTTAAGCCCTACATCCTTAAGCTAACATCCTTAAGCCCGAGGAGGCAGGGAGGCTCTGTTAGGCGGGGAGGCTCTGTTCGGCAGGGAGGCTCTCCTTCACGGAATATGGAAAACTCTTGGTATGGGGTAGATAAGACCTAGGAATGGCACCCCCGATCACGATATGAGTTGCGGAGTACGCTATACCGTGTATATCACATGGAGTACGATGTACCGCATGATGGTTATGTGATGAGAAAGTCTGGCGAGGGATAATCCATCTTCGTGCCAGCATGATACCCCGCACATCTGGATGCGTGTGGTCTGGGATGATTTATGATGTAATGATTCACATAGGCACTTTTGATATAGTGACCTAGATTTATACACATGCGTGAATTGTGGAATGTAAACATGGTTGTGGTTTGTGAGTTGATTTGGTGGTGTTATGGTGTTGGTTTAAAAAGGAAGTTTCTTAAAGAATTGCCCTTTAATGAATTTAAATGAGATTGAGCATGAGATGATTTATACATGATGTCTCTACCATGTTTTATATGCCAATGCACATGATTTTGATACAGGATATATATGTATATTCACATGGCATCGTTTTATTCCTCATGCTCCTACTATAAACGATTTATGCATAACACTATCAGCATGTAGATAGAGTAGTTATCTACCATGCTTGCATTATTGCCTTACTGAGCGTGTGGTTGCTCATCCCACTCTATTTCCCCCCCTACAGAGCGTGCATAGTAGCCTAGTGAGGACTGAGGCGTATTATTTTGGACTGCGCTGCATCTCCACCGCTAAGAGGTATATACACAGTGATTCTTTTTTTGTATCTAAACAATGTAAAAGCACAGTATTCTTTTGAGTTGTACTTATGGGGGATGTAGATGTCAGTAAAACATGTATTCGTATAAGTACACGATTAAATGCACATGTATGACATCATTTTAATTAATTGAGAATGAATGAGATGTGGTGTTTATTATTGGCTCACAGCCCAACAGTGTGTGGTGAGTTTAGTTCACGACCGGGTAAGGTAACAGTAAAACGCGAAAAATTTTCAGTGATTTTCGGTTAAAGAGAATGGAATTGGGTCGTGACAGAGATTGGTATCAGAGCTGTGTTGGCCTGATGTGAGTCATTAATAAAATGTAGGAAAGTACATCCCCATAGTACTGTGCTTTTGTTTAGATATAACTGTGTATACCGTGATGGATTGAGCTTAATGAATTATTATAATACAGGGAGTTAGGCACTATGCCAGTTACACGCAAAGGTAGAGGGGTGAGAGCACGTGCTAGAGGCCGGAGAGGTAGGCCTGAGAGCCGTGCGGAGCCACAGACTGAGCAGGCTCCACAGAACCCTGCTGAGAGAGCAGGTGATACTGAGGCTCGTTTCGCTAGATTAGAGCGGAGTATTGAGAGTCTGGTGGAGATAGTCACGCAGGCCTTGGGCGCCGGTGACAGACGAGGTCCCGCAGCACAGCCTACTACGGAACAGGCAGCTGCAGAGGCGGAGAGACCTCAGACTACTGAGACAGTTACCGTTACACCACCTCCAGCCCAGGATACAGATTCTCCTATCGCTCCACAGCAGAGCAGTAGTGATGTGGGTTATGACTGCGACTTGAGCAGGTTGCGAGAGTTTCAAGCGCTGAAACCCCCAGTGTTTAGAGGGGTGAAGGACCCAGTGATTACGGAGGATTGGGTGTATGAGATGGAGAAACTGTATAGGTTTTTCCGATGCACTTCAAGTGAGAAGGTTGCCTTTGCCGTGTTTATGCTGAAAGGCGAGGCCGAGCATTGGTGGAGGTCCACCGAGGTTATTTTGAGGGCCAGACACTCTGAGATCTCGTGGGAGATATTTCTAGAGGCCTTCAGGAGACAGTATATTCCAGCTACCGCACAGAGGAAATTGCGGATGGAATTTATGAATTTGGTTCAGGGGAACCGTACTGTGGATGAGTATGAGTCCAAGTTTATGTCCTTGGGGAGATATGACCCGGACACGATGGGTAGTGAGACCCGAAAGATTCAGAAGTTCATGGATGGATTGAGATTGGCCATCCGAACTAAGCTAGCTCCTTTCGACATTGTGACCTATGAGGAGGCTGTACATAAGGCTCAGTTATGTGAGCAAGACTTTGAGCGAAATGCCTCCGAGCTTGGGAGGGTCAGTGTCAGAAAGGACAGGGACCGGAAGAGATCCGGGATTGGAAGAGTGGCCAAGAGAGATGGCCAAAGATTTTTCGAGAAGAGGCCAAAGATTGAGGAGGTGCGGGAGAGAGCTGCTAGACCTCCCGTATACCCAGCCTTGACTGCGCCAAGGGGCATGACTATTGGAGGACCACGGCCTACTACTGATCAGTGTAGGAGATGTGGGAGATTCCATGGGAATAGGCCCTGTCCGATGACCCCTATGGTGTGTTTTAGATGCGAGAGACCAGGACATATGGCTAAGTATTGTCCCGAGAAGATGGAGATTGCCCCACAGAAGGGCAAGGAGCCTGAGGGAACTCCAGTTGAGACAGCAGCCCTGAGGAGGAGGGCTACAGCTGAGGAGAAAGGGAAACGGCTGCGGGTGTGAGCAGAGGAAGGGTGCACGCACTGGACCAGGACACTGCAGACGTATCGACGGATGTGATTAAAGGTACCATCTGAATCTTTGATTTAGAAGCATTGGTATTATTTGATCCTGGTGCCACGCATTCTTTCATATCACCTTCCTTTGCACATAAATTATTGAAATATGTGAAACCAACATTGTTGGATAAAATGTTGATGATTTCCACACCCATGAATGATAGTCAATTGACTGAGCATGTATGTAGGGATTGTAAATTAAAGATAGAGGGGAAGGAAATGATAGCCAATCTGATTTTATTGAATATGAATGATTTTGACGTAATTTTGGGAATGGATTGGTTGGCTACCAATCGTGTTGTGATGGATTGTTATGCCAAAACATTGATGTTTTCAGGATTAGACAATCTTATTGTAAACTTTGATGAAAAGAAATGATATGAAAATAGCATGTTTGTTGTAAATAAAGGAGTATGATTTTAAATTCATATTGCTTGAGAGATAAATTTATTGTTTATGATAAATGTTGAATGTGGAGTGATGGTTTATGTTACTAACGATGGAGAGGACAATGTGAAGGGTTCATTGCCTATGTGGTCGATATAGATGAGGCACACCCGGAATTGAAGGACATACCCGTAATTACGGACTACCCTGATGTCTTTCCGGATGAATTACCAGGACTACCACCTGAAAAGGAAATGGAATTTTGCATTGAGTTAGTGCCTGGTACAGAGCCGATATCGAAGCCACCCTATAGAATGGCTCCGATAGAGTTGGAAGAGCTGAAGAAACAGCTGCAAGAGTTGTTGGAGAAGGGGTTTATTAGACCGAGTGTCTCACCTTGGGGAGCACCGGTTCTATTTGTAAGGAAGAAGGATGGAAGCCTCCGACTGTGTATAGATTACCGGTTGTTGAATAAGGCCACCATTAAGAACAAGTACCCCCTTCCAAGAATCGATGATTTGTTGGATCAGCTCCAGGGAGCCGAAGTATTTTCTAAGATAGATCTGCGGTCAGGGTACCATCAGTTGAGGATCAGGAGTGGAGATGTACCCAAGACAGCATTTCGTACCCGTTATGGCCACTACGAGTTTTTGGTGATGCCATTCGGATTGACAAATGCTCCCGCAGCATTTATGGCATTGATGAATGATGTATTCAAGCCATACCTGGACAAGTTTGTGATTGTTTTCATAGATGACATTTTGGTGTATTTCAAGTCCAGGGAAGATCATGAGGAGCACTTGAGGATAGTTCTGCAGACCCTCTGAGAGAGAGAATTGTATGCCAAACTCAGCAAGTGTAACTTTTGGTTGGAACAGATCTCATTTCTGGGGCATGTTGTGTCAAAGGATGGGGTATCAGTGGATCCATCCAAGATAGAGGCAGTTGTGCAGTGGGAATAGCCCAAGACAGTAACTGAGATTAGGAGTTTCCTGGGATTGGCAGGATATTATCAGAGATTTGTAGAGGGTTTCTCCAGACTAGCTGCTCCGTTGACACGCCTCACGCGTAAAGATGTTAAGTTTACATGGGATGAGGCATGTGAGAGGAGTTTTGAGGAGCTCAAGCGTCGATTGACGACTGCTCCAGTTCTCACCATTCCTACCAGCTCAGGAGGATTCTCGGTGTATATGGATGCATCACACCAGGGACTGGGCTGTGTGCTTATGCAGGATGGGAAGGTAGTTGCCTATGGATCTAGACAGTTGAAAGATCATGAAAGGAACTACCCGACACATGATTTAGAGTTGGCGGCCGTAGTATTTGCTTTGAAAATATGGCGCCACTATCTCTATGGTGAGAAATTTCAGGTGTTCACAGATCATAAGAGCCTTAAGTACCTGTTCTCGCAGAAAGAGCTGAATATGAGACAGAGGAGATGGCTCGAACTCTTGAAGGACTATGATTGTGAAATCATGTACCACCCGGGTAAGGTAAATGTAGTTGCCGATGCTTTGAGTAGAAAGAACCTTGGGTTGGTGTCATATATGATGGTACGGGAACACGAATTGTTAGAACACTTTGCGAACCTCAGTTTAGATGTAACCCCACCTGGATCTGAGAGACTTGAGATCATGGCTAGTTTGAGACTAGAGCCAGAGTTGATTGGCCGTATTCAGCAAGCCCAGCAGAGCGATCGACGGTGTATCGATTGGCTGAGGCAGATACAGACAGGTGTGGGTATTGATTTTGAGCAGAGTGCTGATGGCTTATTGAGGTTCAGAGGCAGAGTATGCGTTCCCAAGGATCCTGAGATCAGGAGAACGATTTTATCAGAGGCTCACTCATCGAAGTATATGATACATCCGGGAAGTACCAAGATGTATCAAAACCTTCGAAAGGTTTATTGGTGGTCTGGAATGAAAAGAGACATTGCGGAATATGTCGCTAAGTGTCTCGTTTGTCAGCAAGTGAAGGTAGAGCATCAGAAGCCTGCAGGATTATTGCAGCCTCTACCGATACCGACCTGGAAGTGGGAGCATGTCACCATGGATTTTGTGATGGGGTTGCCGAGGACCCTCAGAGGTCATGATGCCATATGGGTTATTGTGGACCGGTTGACTAAGTCCGCCCATTTCTTGGCTATGAGAGCTACCGATACACTGAGTCAGTTGGCGAACTTGTATATTCGAGAGATAGTACGGCTACATGGTGTACCAGTGAGCGTTGTTTCTGATAGGGATGCCCGCTTCACTTCCCATTTCTGGGAACATTTTCAGGAAGCGCTGGGGACCCGATTAAGTTTTAGCACCGCTTTTCATCCTCAGACAGATGGGTAGTCAGAGAGAACTATACAGACCCTCGAGGATATGTTGAGAGCGTGTGTGCTAGATTATAGAGGCTCCTGGGATGACCACCTGCAGTTAGCCGAGTTCGCTTATAATAATAGCTATCATGCTAGTATCGGGATAGCACCCTATGAGGCATTATACGGGCGTAGATGCCGTTCCCCCATTGGATGGGAAGAGGTTGGTGATAGACAGATTTTCGCTCTGAACTTAGTGCAGCAGGCATCTGAGGACGTCCAGTTGATATGTGAGAGATTACGGACAGCTCAGAGCCGGCAAAAGAGTTATGCTGATAAGAGACAAAGACCACTGGAGTTTGATGAGGGTGAGTCGGTGTTTCTGAGGATATCACCATCGAAGGGTATTATGAGATTTGGTAAGAAGGGCAAACTGAGCCCTAGATATATCGGACCCTTCGAGATTTTGGAGAGAGTGGGAGATAAGGCGTATAGGTTGGCATTGCCATCGGACTTGGCGAATGTCCACAACGTCTTCCACGTCTCGATGCTTCGAAAGTATCACCCGGACCCGGCACACGTGATAAAATATGAGCCGTTGGAGCTCCATGAGAGTATGACGTATGTTGAGAAGCCGGTTCGGATATTGGACAGAAAAGAGAAAGTGTTGTGGAATAAGACAATTCCCTTGGTGAAAGTTCTTTGGCAACACCACACAGCGGAAGAGGCCACGTGGGAATTGGAGAACTTGATACGGGAGAAGTACCCCCAACTGTTTGAAGAGTGACTTGGTTCTAATTTGGAGGACCAAATTCCTTGAAGGAGGGGAGAATGTAAGACCCCGTATATGTATAAGGGTAATGTGTGTACTTGGATCAAATAATATGAATGGACTTGTAATGTAAAGTATGATTGATGTAAGTCCATGGATTCAATGTATGTATGTGTAATATAAATTGTAACGTACATACAAGTTTCATTGAGCATGAATACGAAGAAATGAGTTCTAGCAAGTGATGGATGTGATTGAGACTCAAGATGAGTAGTGTGGTAAAATGGAATGGAGTTATGCTTCCATTTGGTTTTATGTGGCATGCCTTTGAACATACAATGAATGCACACAAGTTTCAATGTGCATAAGGTATGAATGGATGCCATTTTCAAGTTATAAAGGTGGATGGATGAGAAAATGGCCATGGCAATAGATTAAGGATGTGTTGGTATGAGTTGCAGCAAAGAAACTGCAGGAAATCTGGAAAACATGTGGTCCAGATCGATCTTATAAGATGAGAGATCGATCTGGAAGATCCAGAATGCTCTTATTTGGGCGAAAGAATAGAGCAGATTGATCTCCAATGGAGCCAGATCGATCTGCCAAGCATTCTGTAAGTGAAAAGATCGATCCTCAAGCACCCAGATCGATCTCCTTAGCTCTCTGTTTGGGACCAGATCGATCTCATGCTTCGACAGATCGATCTCATGCTTCAACAGATCGATCTCATTGCTTCAACAGATCGATCTCAGGCTTAAAAATGTCGTGAAAAAGAGGGATTTTAAGGGACCAAATCGATCTCCTCTTGGACCAGATCGATCTCCTCAAGCCATTTCTATATAAGGAGAGCTGAAAATCTAGAAATCTCGGAAAAACATATTAACCTCCCATTTTCAACCCAAAAACCTAACTTTCCCTCTCTAAAATCAGCCATTTTCAGTGAGATTTGGAGAGAGATCATTAGAAGCAAAGTTGTTCCTATCAAGGAGAAGAACAACATAGTGAGAGGGCATTTTCCCATTCTTGGAATTGAAGGAGTTAAGGGCATTACCAATTGGAGCAAGAAGAGAAATCATATTGGTAAGATTCTAACACTCCAATCCAAATGCATTAGCTATTTAATTGATTTTGGAGTTGATTGATATGAGTATTGATGTATAAACTACCTAGGAATGTAGTGGAATTGGTGTGACCTAGAAATCTAAAATGGGTATAATGTGAGGATATGTGGGATTGAATGAGCTTATGGTTTATGGCATGCTAAAGTTGTTATTGGGGTAATGTTATGATTTTAGAGGGTTAGATGGAATTACTTGGTGAGTAGGAGGAATTGTGAAAATGGGTATGTATATGATTGATAAATGCCATAGTGAGGGAATTCATGGAATATGAACACTATGAGCTTAATGTCGATTTAACATCGATTTTGAATAAGTTAATAGGCCTAAGAAGATCCATAGACTCGAGTTATGGGTAAAGTAATGAAACGAGGCCATATAAGCGTTAATAGAGGCTATAGGTTAAATTGACTATAGCAAGCGCAAGGGTTGCATTGTATGGATCAAATATAATGCGGGATACGATTTTGTGCAGTCCCCGAAGAGTTCGTTGAAGGCAAACCGAACCGTACGAGTAAGCAGCTTAAGGAAGTGGAATCTCGCATCGCGATTCCAGTTAAGGGAATTTTGTGAGTATATAGAGGTAGCTGCTCGTACTTTGAACTTGTGGGTGAATATTGGGTGTTGTATGAAATGCATGAATTACTCAAATAAATGATGGATGGTATTCGTGAATGATGACGAGTATATGCGTGGTTTTGGATCTGAAGTGGATTTTATGAAATGGGATAGTAAGGCTAATAATTGTATAAATCTAATGTTTTGATGTTTTTCCAAAACGAATTGCTTGGTTTTAAGCAAGCTCGTAGATAGGACGGCTAGTATTGTATTGTTGTTGTAGAAAAGCATTTGTGAGTGCTAAACCCGAATTGCCGGGATTGATGAATTGTATATGAGCCGCCTATCACACTTGTATGACATAAATCGCGCTAGAGCCTCGCTCGCGCTGGATTTCTATGTTTTCATTTGTATGAAACGTGCTGGAGCCTAGCTCGCACCTTGATTTGGAATCTATAATGATATTTATAAACCGTACTGGAGCTTCTGCTCGTACGTGGATTTTGAGTGGTTGTCTTATGAGTATAATCGTACTAGAGCTATGCTCGTACGCGCCTCTTTATGAGAAGATGCATGATGCATGAGTCATGCTAGAGCTTTGCTCGCACAAGCTTGTACAATGGGATTCGTATAGGGTTGTGAAAGTGGGTAAGATCCTTAAGCCTTACATCCTTAAGCTAACATCCTTAAGCCCGAGGAGGCAGGGAGGCTCTGTTAGGCGGGGAGGCTCTGTTTGGCAGGGAGGCTCTCTTACGGTGGGACCCTTAAGCCAACATCCTTAAGCCCAAAGAGGCGGGGAGGCTCTGTTAGGCGGGGAGGCTCTCCTACATGGGTACGGTAAGATCCTTAAGCCCTTCATCCTTAAGCTAACATCCTTAAGCCCGAGGAGGCAGGGAGGCTCTGTTAGGCGGGGAGGCTCTGTTCGGTGGGGAGGCTCTTTTACGGAAAGGATCCTTAAGCCCTACATCCTTAAGCTAACATCCTTAAGCCCGAGGAGGCAGGGAGGCTCTGTTAGGCGGGGAGGCTCTGTTCGGCAGGGAGGCTCTCCTTCACGGAATATGGAAAACTCTTGGTATGGGGTAGATAAGACCTAGGAATGGCACCCCCGATCACGATATGAGTTGCGGAGTACGCTGTACCGTGTATATCACATGGAGTACGATGTACCGCATGATGGTTATGTGATGAGAAAGTCTGGCGAGGGATAATCCATCTTCGTGCCAGCATGATACCCCGCACATCTGGATGCGTGTGGTCTGGGATGATTTATGATGTAATGATTCACATAGGCACTTTTGATATAGTGACCTAGATTTATACACATGCGTGAATTGTGGAATGTAAACGTGGTTGTGGTTTGTGAGTTGATTTGGTGGTGTTATGGTGTTGGTTTAAAAAGGAAGTTTCTTAAAGAATTGCCCTTTAATGAATTTAAATGAGATTGAGCATGAGATGATTTATACATGATGTCTCTACCATGTTTTATATGCCAATGCACATGATTTTGATACAGGATATATATGTATATTCACATGGCATCGTTTTATTCCTCATGCTCCTACTATAAACGATTTATGCATAACACTATCAGCATGTAGATAGAGTAGTTATCTACCATGCTTGCATTATTGCCTTACTGAGCGTGTGGTTGCTCATCCCACTCTATTTTTCCCCTACAGAGCGTGCATAGTAGCCTAATGAGGACTGAGGCATATTATTTTGGACTCCGCTGCATCTCCACCGCTAAGAGGTATATACACAGTGATTCTTTTTTTGTATCTAAACAATGTAAAAGCACAGTATTCTTTTGAGTTGTACTTATGGGGGATGTAGATGTCAGTAAAACATGTATTCGTATAAGTACACGATTAAATGCACATGTATGACATCGTTTTAATTAATTGAGAATGAATGAGATGTGGTGTTTATTATTGGCTCACAGCCCAACAGTGTATGGTGAGTTTAGTTCACGACCGGGTAAGGTAACAGTAAAACGCAAAAAATTTTCAGTGATTTTCGGTTAAAGAGAATGGAATTGGGTCGTGACACCTTATCCATAATTATATTTAATTTCCATACTTTAAATTATATGACCGATAGAAATTTCGGCAGCATAACGGCTTATATATGAGCCTACCCACCTGTAAATCAGTTGTTTTCGACAATCCTAGATATCCACAACTACCAAGCATACTTTCCAAATCCACCTTTACCACTCAATACATCTATTTCGATTTAATACTTGTCATCTCAAAATATAATCCCAAAATAATATTGTTTACATCGTTTTCCTTACAAATTACATCCCAACAAAAATATTCCCAACATACGTGTCTGTGCGTACAGATATGTCTGATACAGGAATGTAAATGTATACCTTTCTGCGTGTACAAAAAGTAGCCTAGGGTAGCCCTTCCCACCAGCCTACGTCATGTACGCGGCAGGTAGCGCCCACAGATCACTGCAAATGGTTTGAGAGGTAGAGGGGTGAGCTTTCGAGAAAAAGCTCAGTAAGAAGATGTATTTAAAAACGGTCCTAGTAATTCAAATATGTAGAAAACATAATAGAACGTAAAATGATTACTTTCTGAAATTAACATAAAGGACATTCAAGGATTAAGGAAAATCGGAAACATCGAGATTCAAAACGTAATTGTTTAAGTACGTGAAATTAACAGATATTACGTAAACTTTTTGTATAATCAGAATTCCAAAACAGGAATATATGTTAATTCACATAATATAAAATCATATTCTAAAAACAGAGTTTAATTCAAATAGAGACTGCATCGGCCCATATAATTATCATGCGGAAATATCCAAGTCATCCTCCTTAGAGGGAATTCAGAACTTATGGCCATGGTAAGGCTGTAGATAGAATCAAGGTCGTACAACGTTCAGACACTCGAAGGTGAAGTTCAGGCGCCATGAGGGCAAAGTACAGGCGCCACGAGGGCGAAATACAGGCGCCACGATGACGAAATACAGGCGTGTAAGACCCGATTTTAGTTAAAAAACAAAAATTAAAAATACAAAAGGACTGAAATGGAATCTTCGAACACGTGCAAGGGTAAGATGGTCAAAAGACTGAAAAGTTGAAATAAATTCGAGAAGAAAAATTTAATTAAAAATAATGGATTGAGAAATCTTGGTCA
This sequence comes from Firmiana major, assembly GCA_033439115.1. Lineage (NCBI taxonomy): Eukaryota > Viridiplantae > Streptophyta > Magnoliopsida > Malvales > Malvaceae > Firmiana > Firmiana major. Next base: position 66,288,938 of record CM065898.1, on the reverse strand, counting down.
ATAAAGGTGAAATAAATTTATTTCGGGTTAAATTGATCAAGATATTAAGTTATTGGAATTAATCGGGATTAATTGGAATTTTTAAATCAAAAAATAATCTCGAAAATAATCAAAAAATATACCGAAAAGTCATTCGGGATAATATCCTGAAAATACAGAGAAACTATACCCGAAAAATGGTCAAAATATAATAAATATATTAAATAAAATTAAATTAATGAATTTAGAATTAAATAATAATTTTAAGTATATTTTAAGAGATATTTGAGTATTTTTAATATATTTTAATGATTAAAATATAATATAAATAAATAAATAAAAATAAATAAAAAAATAAATTAATTAATAAGTTAAAAAAAAAGAGAAAGAAGATTGAAATGTCAGGGAGAGAGAAAGAGAAGCAGAGAACGGAAAAAAAAATGAAGCAGCCGACCGATCAGCTCGACGGCCACCGGTGAGCGACGGGACCAAACGGGGACCAGAGAAGAGAGAAGGCGGGCCGACGAATCCATTGGCGCCGACGACGCGCGTCGACGACCGCTGAATCTGGCGAAATGGCGGACGAAAAATCGAGAAGGAAATCGAGTCGGTCCCGACGATCCACGGCGGCTAGGCGTGAATGGAGGCCACCGGCGTGACCGTGAGGAGGAGGCAATCCTTTTGAGACCGGTAGCTGTCGACGAGACGGCGAGAATCGTCGACGACGGCGAAGAGAAAGAAATGGGTACCGGCAGCGGAGAGAAGAGGTCGAACCGATGACCTTCCGGCGACCTCGATCGAAACCGACCCCAGATTCGTGCTGCGGACGACCCAACGGAGCCACTGGCGGTGGAAGCCGGTGGAGAACCGGTCGGCAAGGCGGTGAACCGGAGTGAACCGGGGTGAATCGGCGGTCCGAACCGGGTTGAACCGGACCGAACCGATTCAGCCAAGAAAGAAGGGAAAAATGAGAAAAAGGAAAAAAGAAAAAGAGGAAAAAAATTGGGAAAAATTCCAGTGATGCAATCGAGCTTCGGGTAAGTCGATAAGCGGTCGAAATTGACCGATTTGAATTTTAAAATATTTTATTTAATTATTATTTGACTGAAAATTTACCCGAAAAATTATGAAATTGTGTAGCTCGACAATTGGCATCCAACGAGAGCTCGAGATAGCCTCGATTTGCATGCTAGCATGGAATCTCAGGTAAGTAACCCTTATTTATGATAATTTACATCGTTATGCGTGATATGAATTTAAATTTCGCATAAATTGAATTAAATTTTAGAAATTTAGATAAATTATCGTAAATAATAAATTTAGCTGTTCGAGAGTTAGAATGAGGCCCAAGGAATTGTTAGTGGGCCCAATGAGCCCAATAGGCCTCGATAATGTGAAAAATTAAGTGGAAAACGGGCTTAAGGCCGATTAAGACCCATTAAGGTGCAATCGGGCCCAATAGGGGTAAATGGGCCCAATGATTTAAATTAAGCCCAGAAAATAGGAAATACAATTAAGTTGTATAATATCTGACCTGAGAAATATTTATACGCAGTTCCGGGCATCGGATTGGGAGCAGATCGGACTACGCGACGTGACATCAGAGGAAAGGTTAGACTCGACAAGAAAATAAGGTAAGGGAATTCTACGGACTGCTAGAGGTAACTTTACGAAATTTTAAGTTCATTTGTAGTCCTTTAAAAATTATCTGAAGGGTCTAGAGGTCAAATAATAATTTTAGTGCCCCGAATGGGTAAATTACCAAAATACCCTTGTTAAGGGTAAAATTTACAAATTTAGGAAAAATTGGGAGGAGCAAGAACAAGAGGTTTCTACTCGTTCTGGAGACATTTTAATGCATGCATGAGTAGGCTGGCTAACCTTGAAAGAAAATGCACAGCATTGCATACTTTCAACGATATTATTGTTTTGAAAACTGTTTTGAGGAAACAGAGCCGCCTACGTGTTTTTATTCACATGTGACGTGCTGGAGCTCAGCCGGCACGATGTTTTGATTTGGGTGATGCATGCATTAGTGCTGGAGCGAGAGCTCGCACTAGAGTTTTACATGCATAGGTGCTAGAGTATAACTAGCACCAGATTTCACATGCTTTTTCGTGACACGGTGTTAGAGTCTAGCTCGCACCAGGTTTTCATATGATTTTTGTGAAACGGTGCTGGAGTCTAACTCGCACCATATTTTTATATGATTTTCGAGACAGGGTGCTGGAGTTTAACTCGCACCAGATTTTATAAGATTTTCATGTGATTCATATATAGAGTGCTAGAGCCTAGCTCGCACTAGTTTTACTTGATTTAATGAGAGTGTTGAGCATCGCTCGCACTGATTTTTACGAGAACATGCGATGAGCCGTGCTTGGAGCATCGGGTAGACTGTGTGTCACCGATTAAATAGGCTCGCACGTGCGTTTTGAGACATGGCATGAGTATTGAGATATGATATAAGAAACAAAATCTCTCTGTGGGAAGCAGGCCATTTGGGCTGGAGTACCTAGAGCGATATGGGTCCACGGAGTACGATGTACCGTGCAAGTAGTATAGAGTACGATGTACCGTGTGGTATCTTCGGATACGGCATCTTCGGATGCGGCATCTTCGGATGCATGGGATCGGATAAGACTGACGAGATGGATTGACCCACCTCCCGGGCGATTCTCGATCATGGTGAGAACCCGCACACTAGGATCCGTGTAGCAGAGGAACTCCCGAGGACACATGGCCATAGCCCTGGTTATTACGATATACAGATGTTACCTAGTCTCGCATGTTGACGATTTTGATGAGATCAAAACTGGGTTTTAAACTATATTTGCATGATATTATTTCCATGCTTTTTAAACCCATGTGTGATGTAAACGGATTTTTATGGTTTTATGTGAGTCAGGACCACCCGTGGGATGGGTTGAGTCCTGGCCTTGTTGTGAAGTTTTAAACGAGAAAGAAATGATTTGAAATAATTGCATTTTGAATTTTGCCATGCGAATGGATTTACAGAACATCATAACTCATATCATCTGTTTTAAAATGTGTGGAGAAAAGGGTGATTTATGCATGGCACCACGTTCATGTAGGTAGTATGGTTACCTACTTGTTCGTAGGATTGCCTTACTGAGCTTGATGTGCTCACCCCTTTCATTTTCTCCCACAGATAATCTCCAGTAGACGTTGAGGTGACTGAGTACTGCATTTCGGATATCCGCTGCTGCTCATCATTTAAGGTATATACACTTGTACATATTGTATCTAAATAAGCATAGCACAGTAACATGTTTGTAAGTGACTCTAGGGGATGTATAAATATTGTAAATACTTATAAATGACTGAGAAAGAATTAAGTTATATGGTAAATAAATGGTGGGACTGGCATTGATGCACAGCCCAATTAGTTAGTGGAATGTGGTCACGATCAGAGGACAGGTAAGCATGAGAGAAAATAACAAAACGCGAAAAATTTACTCTGATTTTTGGGTGATTTTGGGTCGTGACATATAAAAGTGGTATCAGAGCAGCAATTGGTCTGATGTGTGTCAGTGTCAGTAATTAGGAAATTACATCCCCGTGTTACTGTGCTTGGTTAGATACAATAGTGTATATCGAGATGGGTTTTGACTAAGAAATAGTTACGAATGTAGGAATGCCTAATATGAGTCGCGTTAGATGAGATAGTGCACGAGGCAGAGGTCGTAGAGGTAGACCTAAGTCTGCTAGTCGTTCTGAGTTGACCTGTGAGAATCAGGATGAAATTGAAATGGAGGCTAATGTTGAGTATGCCCACTGAGTCCGACAGAGAGGTCGGACAGTATTGAGACACGCTTCGCGAGGTTGGAGCGGAGTGTGGAGATTATTTTGAGGAGCTAATTGCTCGGATTATGAATGAGATTCGAGGGCGCAGCGGAGCATTGGTGAAAACCCGCTCAACCCATCTTAAGTGTTAAACATCTAGAGCTAAGATGAGAAATGTTTATGGATGTATTCTGGTGACAGGATATCCTGGACATTGTTTAAAAGAAATGATACATAAAAGTCCTTACTCTTACCCAGAGGATTTGATTTATTGATGAGTATGCTTATGAGTATGAAACTCGGTTATATTCTTGGGCAGATATTACCTCGACACTATGAACAAGTGACAGTCGAGATGTCTAAAAGTTCATGAAATGGCTCAACTTTTCGATTAGAGTCCGATTGGCCCGTGAGATATTACCTATACCGAGGCAGTGCGCAGATTTACAGTTGGGTAAATAAGAACATGAATTGCACGCCTCTGAGATTAGGAAAGGTAGTGAGGGCTGAAATAGAGATAGAAAAGAGAATCGAGAAATGACAGAGATGTTAAAATGGAAAAATGGTAATTGGTAAAAGATTTAATTTGATGAGTCATGGAGTAAGATAATTGGTAAGGCCCCAGTGCATCCAATTTCGGCACTCTTGAGGGGCATTGTGATTGGAGGACCCTGACCTGTTACGAAGCAGTGTAGCAGTGTAAGCACTGTAATCTGTGTGGGATGTGTGGTAGATACCACGGAAGGAGGGTTTATACCTACACTGTATTGATGAAAATGGCCGTTAAGTGTGGTAAGACGGACCATTCATTTTGATTGCACAGAGTTGGGCGAGATCGCCCCACAGAAAAGTAAAGAGATAGAGAAAAACTTCGTTGGTATAGCTGCAACGAAAAGGGAGGCCATAGCCGAAGAGAAAAGGAAAGTAGGCTGTTGGACGAAGGCGAGAGGATGTCTTGGACCAGGACACTATTGATGTTTCATGGATGTGGTGTAAGATACCACACTTGTTATGAATAATGAAGTACATATGTTCATTGATCCTGGTGCCACACATTTATTCATACCGCCTTTATTCGTATATAAGTGAGTAAAAGGCATGCATGCCTACATCATTGGGCACAATACTGATAAATGAGTACCCCAATAGAGGAGGATTAATTAACGAAATATGGATATAGAGATTTTAAGTTGAAAACAGGGGTGAAAACATCACTGAAAAGTATACTGTAAGTGTTGACAAGTGATAAAAAAGGGGTGTAACAGTTGAAATTAAATGAGTAAAGGATTGTACTCACAGAATGAATAACGAAAGAGTTTTGTCATGAGGGATATACGAAAGGAGATAATCTTTAAGATAAGATAGATCCTAAATACCAGATCTATTGGAGTAAGAGACATATTCTAGGTAAGGAATACCCTTAATATGCGAAGTAATTGGGATTAAGTGATAAGTAGGGAATATAAATTATAACCAAGGATAAAGATGGATATAACCATAACCAGTCTATGTGGTTAAGTCTGAAGGTTAATAAAGGTATTTCAAAATACCTCCCCGCCTGAAGACTTGACAGCGTCTAAAAGTATATATATATATATATATATATATATATATATATAACCTATATCGTGAAATCGATCGTCGTAATAAATACCTTCAGCATTTGGATACCTTTACTAAGACGATGAGAATATTAAAATTTGACAAATCATAAAGGTTAACATAGTAAAATTTAATAAGAGCCGTTAAGATAAGAAAAGGAAATGACGCAGGTTAGAACCTGAAAACGTAAGCGATTTTGAAGGATCTTATACCCTTATGCGTAAATAAGTCAAGGATATGGACGATTGAAATAAGTAGTGGAGCTCGACTACGATGAAGTATTTAAATTTTACCTGGACCGATTGGTAATCATCATTATTGATGATATGATGGGTGTAGTTAAAGCCCAGGGCAAAATTGTAAGCAATAATTGGAAATGGCTTTTACAAATGCGTTGTTACGAGTTCTCAATATGGTCTACTTGGTTGACACGTTTAACTAAGAAAGCGTGGTATTTGAATGAGATGATAGACGTGACAGGAGTTTTGGGGTAATGAAGTGTGGACTGACTACCGTGATTAATTTCACCATACCCAACAGCTCAAGAGGTTCTCTGTGTGTATGAATGAGCTGTGTATTGATGTAAAATGAGAAGATAGTTGATTATGGATCCAGATAACTCAAGGATCATGAAATAAACTATCTGACCCATGATTAAAAGTTGGCAACGATAGTACTTGTACTGAGGATGTGGTACTACTAGGTACACGATGAGGAATTGTGGATATGCACTGATCATAAAAGCCCCGAGTATCTGTTTTTCACAGAAAAAGGTGAATATGAGAATACATAGTGGGTTAGAGCTTCTGAGAGATTTTGATTGTGAAAAAATGTACCACCCAGGAAAGGCTAATGTAATGGCTGATGCCTCGAGTAGAAAGAGCCTCGGAATGGTACCTCATATGATGGTCAGGAAGCGTGAGCTGCTTGAGCAGTTGTGAGCCTCAGTAGTGATGTGATCCCTTCTGATGATGACAGTGATTGTGTGACAGCTAGCCTGAGATTAGAACCGGATGAGAGTGCCCGGATTTGACAGGCTTAGCATGATGATCGGCATGATGTCGATAGTTTGGGTCAGATTCAGAAGGGTACAGTGACAGAGTTCACAGTGTGTTGATGATTTACAGAGAGGTTCAGAGACAGTATAAGTGCTCCCCAGGACCACAGTTGATGAGATAGTAATATTGTCAGAAGCTTACTCTTCGGGATATACAGTGCATACGGAAAGTAACGAACATATTTATATAAAAATCTCTGAAAAGGGTATTGGTGGTCAGATGTGGAAAGAGATATGGTAGAGATTGTGAAAAAGTGCCTAGTATGTCAGCAGAATAAGGTAGAGTATTAAAAGTCTGCAGGGTTATTGCAGCCTCTACCTATATCGACACGGCACGAAAATGGGAGCAAGTCTCCATGAATATCGTGATGGGTTACAGAGAACCCAGGTGAATTACGAGGCTATTTAGATGATAGTAGCTAAATTGACTAAGTCTACCCACCTTCTGATTATGAAATCCCCAAATACTCAGAGTGTATATGAGGATTTATGTGTAAAGAAGATTGTGGAACATTAAGTAGCGTTCCAGTGAGCATGGTATCATATAGGGATTCCCGCTTCACTTCCCACCTCTGAGGAATAATTTTTAGGAAGCTATGGGAACCCGGCTGAGTATTAGCACAGCTTTCCATCCTCAGACAGATGGTCAGTCAGAGAGGACTGTACAGGTTCTGGAGGATCCGATGAAAGCATGTGCCCTTGATTTTTTATGCTCCTGGGATGATCAGTTATTACAAATCGAATTCGCCAATAGTGACAGTTGCCACTTGAGTATCGGGATAACAAGATATGAGGCAGTGTATGGCTGTAGGGGTTGTTCCCCAAATTGGATAAGAAAAAGTGGGTGACAGATAGAATTATTTTCGACCTTGGATAATAAGTCTCTGAGGATGTTTAGTTAAGGATGAGAGATTAAGAACACCTCAGAGCAGATAGAAAAGTATTGGAATTCACCGAGGGTGAATTAGTATGGTTGAAATGTTTCTTTTCCTAAGAGAATAAGGACATAGCGAACTTTTGGAAGAAGGTAAATTGAGTTTCGCTGGATTGAATCTTTTGAGAGATTGGACAAGTGGAAGATAAGACCTGTAGGTGGCATTTCCACTTGAATAAGCAGGCACCCACAATGTGTCCCATCTTTAGATGCTTCGGAAATACTATCCAGATCTAGCATAGGTGATAGGATATGAGATCCAACAGTTCAGCTTAATGCAAATACAAGTATATTGAAGAAGTTGATTCGGGCATTAAACAGGAAAGAGAAAGTATTGAGGTTTAAGACGATCTCCCTAATTAAAGTCCTTTGATAGTGTTACACTCCGGAAAAAGGTCACATGAGAATTAAAGAAGTATGATACGATTGATGAACCCGGAGTAGTCTATGGACTCATATGAATTAGTTCTAATTTGGAGGACCAAATTCCTTAAGTGGGGGAGAGTTGTAAGACCCGATTTTAGTTAAAAAACAAAAATTAAAAATACAAAAGGACTAAAATGGAATCTTCGAACATGTGCAAGGGCAAGATGGTCAAAAGACCGAAAAGTCGAAATAAATTCGAGAAGAAAAATTTAATTAAAAATAATGGATTGAGAAATCTTGGTCAATAAAGGTGAAATAAATTTATTTCGGGTTAAATTGATCAAGATATGAAGTTATGGGAATTAATCGGGATTAATTGGAACTTTTAAATCGAAAAATAATCTCAAAAATAATTGAAAAATATACCGAAAAGTCATTCGGGATAATATCCTAAAAATACAGAGAAATTATACCCGAAAAATGGTCAAAATATAATAAATAAATTAAATAAAATAAAATTAATGAATTTAGAATTAAATAATAATTTTAAGGATATTTTAAGAGATATTTGAGTATTTTTAATATATGTTAATGATTAAAATATAATATAAATAAATAAATAAAAATAAATTAATTAATTAATTAATTAATAAGTTAAAAAAAAAAGAGAAAGAAGATTGAAATGTCGGGGAGAGAGAAAGAGAAGCAGAGAACGAAAAAAAAACGAAGCAGCCGACCGATCAGCTCGACGGCCACCGGTGAGCGACGGGACCAAACGGGGACCAGAGAAGAGAGAAGGCGGGCCGACGAATCCATTGGCGCCGATGACACGCGCCGACGACCGCTGAATCCGACGAAATGGCGGACGAAAAATCGAGAAGGAAATCGAGTCGGTCCCGACGATCCACGGCGGCTAGGCGTGAATGGAGGCCACCGGCATGACCGTGAGGAGGAGGCGGTCCTTTTGAGACGGTAGCTGCCGACGAGACGGCGGGAATCGCCGGCGACGACGAAGAGAAAGAAATGGGTACCGACAGCGGAGAGAAGAGGTCGAACCGACGACCTTCCGGCGACCTCGACCGAAATCGACCCTAGATTCGTGCTGCGGACTACCCAACGGAGCCACTGGCGGTGGAAGCCGGCGGAGAATCGGCCAGCAAGGCGATGAACCGGAGTGAACCGAGGTGAACCGACGGTTCGAACCGGGTTGAACCAGACCGAACCGGTTCAGCCAAGAAAGAAGGGAAAAAGGAGAAAAAGGAAAAAAGAAAAAGAGGAAAAAAATTGGGGAAAATTCCAGTGATGCAATCGAGCTTCGGGTAAGTCGATAAGCGGTCAAAATTGACCGATTTGAATTTTGGAATATTTTATTTAATTATTATTCGACTGAAAATTTACCCGAAAAATTATGAAATTATGTAGCTCGACAATTGGCATCCAATGAGAGCTTGAGATAGCCTCGATTTGCATGCTAGCATGGAATCTCGGGTAAGTAACCCTTATTTATGACAATTTACATTGTTATGCGTGATATGAATTTAAATTTCGCATAAATTGAATTAAATTTTGGAAATTTAGATAAATTATCGTAAATAATAAATTTAGCTATTCGAGAGTTAGAATGAGGCCCAAGGAATTGTTAGTGGGCCCAATGAGCCCAATAGGCCTCGATAATGTGAAAAATTAAGTGAAAAACTGGTTTAAGGCCGACTAAGACCCATTAAGGTGCAATCGGGCCCAATAGGGGTAAATGGGCCCAATGATTTAAATTAAGCCCAGAAAATAGGAAATACAATTAAGTTGTATAATATCTGACCTGAGGAATATTTATACGCAGTTCCGGACATCAGATTGGGAGCAGATCGGACTGCGCGACATGACATCAGAGGAAAGGTCAGACTCGACAGGAAAATAAGGTAAGGGAATTCTGCGGACTGCTAGAGGTAACTTTACGAAATTTTAAGTTCATTTGCAGTCCTTTAAAAATTATCTGAAGGGTCTAGAAGTCAAATAATAATTTTAGTACCCCAAATGGGTAAATTACCAAAATACCCTTGTTAAGGGTAAAATTTACAAATTTAGGAAAAATTGGGAGGAGCAAGAACAAGAGGTTTCTGCTCGTTCTGGAGACATTTTAATGCATGCATGAGTAGGCTGGCTAACCTTGAAAGAAAATGCACAGCATTGCATACTTTCAACGATATTATTGTTTTGAAAACTGTTTTGAGGAAACAGAGCCGCCTACGTGTTTTTATTCACATGTGACGTGCTGGAGCTCAGCCCGTACGATGTTTTGATTTGGGTGATGCATGCATTAGTGCTGGAGCGAGAGCTCGCACTAGAGTTTTACATGCATAGGTGCTAGAGTATAACTCGCACCAGATTTCACATGCTTTTTCGTGACATGGTGTTAGAGTCTAGCTCGCACCAGGTTTTCATATGATTTTCGAGACAGGGTGCTGGAGTTTAACTCGCACCATATTTTTATATGATTTTCGAGACAGGGTGCTGGAGTTTAACTCGCACCAGATTTTATAAGATTTTCATGTGATTCATATATATAGTGCTAGAGCCTAGCTCGCACTAGTTTTACTTGATTTGATGAGAGTGCTGAGCATCGCTCGCACTGATTTTTACGAGAACATGCGATGAACCGTGCTTGGAGCATCGGGTAGACTGTGTGTCACAGATTAAATAGGCTCGCACGTGCGTTTTAAGACATGGCATGAGTATTGAGATATGATATAAGAAACAAAATCTCTCTGTGGGAAGCAGGCCATTTGGGCTGGAGTACCTAGAGCGATATGGGTCCACAGAGTACGATGTACCGTGTGGCATCTTCGGATGCGGCATCTTTGGATGCATGGGATCGGATAAGACTGACGAGATGAATTGACCCACCTCCCGGGCGGTTCCCGATCATGGTGAGAACCCGCACACTAGGATCCGTGTAGCAGAGGAACTCCCGAGGACACATGGCCATAGTCCTGGTTATTACCGATATACAGATGTTGCCTAGTCTCTCATGTTGACGATTTTGATGAGATCAAAATCGGGTTTTAAACTATATTTGCATGATGTTATTTTCATGCTTTTTAAACCCATGTGTGATGTAAACGGATTTTTATGGTTTTATGTGAGTCAGGACCACCCGAGGGATGGGTTGAGTCCTGGCCTTGTTGTGAAGTTTTAAATGAGAAAGAAATGATTTGAAATAATTGCATGTTGAATTTTGCCATGCGAATGGATTTACATAACATCATAACTCATATCATACGTTTTAAAATGTGTGGAGAAAAGGGTGGTTTATGCATGGCACCACATTCATGTAGGTAGTATGGTTACCTACTTGTTCGTAGGATTGCCTTACTGAGCTTGATGTGCTCACCCCTTTTTTTTTCTCCCACAGATAATCTCCAGTAGACGTTGAGGCGACTGAGTACTGCATTCCGGATATCCGCTGCTGCCCATCATTTAAGGTATATACACTTGTACATATTGTATCTAAATAAGCATAGCACAGTAACATGTTTGTAAGTGACTCTAGGGGATGTATAAATATTGTAAATACTTATAAATGACTGAGAAAGAATTAAGTTATATGGTAAATAAATGGTGGGACTGGCATTGATGCACAGCCCAATTAGTTAGTGGAATGTGGTCACGATCAGAGGACAGGTAAGCATGAAAGAAAATAACAAAACGCGAAAAATTTACTCTGATTTTTGGGTGGTTTTGGGTCGTGACAAGGCGCCACGAGGGGTGGAATACAGGCGCCACAAGGGCGGAATACAGGCGCCACGAGGACGAAATATAGGCGCCACGAAGGCGAAATACAGGTCCTACGAGGGTGAAATACAAGCGCCACGAGGGCAAAATACAGGTGCTTTAGCACACAACATAAATGGCCTTTAGTCTCAAAACATACTATAGTTTTCATATGCGAAAACATCGAAATAAAATCATCTTGTTCGAAAGATCATTTCAGAAGACATGCTCTTATTTAGAAGTCAAATTCAAAAATATGCAATTATTCAAAAACACAAATACAGAGAGCATATTCTTGATCAAAAGTATAAATTTAGAAACATGCATGAAAATCATACTTCATGTCTTCGTAAACTTTCCTTAAATCATGGTTCAGAAAGTAACTATTACCGTTTTAAATTATTCCCTATTACCTCGATCTATCGAAATTTTTAAGCTCGAGTGGTGACGCCTTCGAATACCTCCTTTAATTCCTCCTACAATCACCTACACCAAAATTGTATACTTAGCACCCTATTCATGCGAATTGTCCGAATTGCGTTAAAATCGTAACTTATTCGTTACTACTGCGTGTGTACGTATTATTGTACATACCTAGGCCAACATGTACGTTTATATATTTTCTTTACTATTTATATATTTTGTACATACAAATATTAACATGTACCTTTATTATATACATCTACATGTATATGCACATAAATATATATATATATATATATATACATATATACACTCCTATATATATATATATATATATTTTATTTGTTTTCCATTTTTTCCTTACCACATGTATATATTCTTTGTATGTACATATACTAATATACACATTTATCTTATATACACCCACATGTATATACTCCAATACATATATATATATTATTAGTTTCCATTATTCAATATCACAAATATATATATTTGCCTACCCCTCATCATTCCCATTTTTGTCTAATTAAATCTACACTAACAAGTCTATATCTCAAACATATAAATATATATACATGTACATTAAATACACATATATACATATATTTACATTTTACCTTTTCTCTTTTCCTTTTTTTTTTATTTGCTTTCTCTCTTTCCCGCCTACTCCTTTCTTTCTTTCATTCATTCCCCACGACTTCACATTTATCTTCTTTCTCTTCTCTTTTTTTTTCTAAGGGCTCGGTGTTTGTTCATCTCTCCATCTTTCCGGCACCCCCATCAGTAGCCTTGGGTCTCGGCCATCATCACCATCGCCATCACCCCTCTTCCTCTCGTCCCCTACTGGTTTCCTTCCTCTGTTCGACCCCCTGTTCCTAGCTTCAATCTCGGTTTCACCTCTTCGCTTCTCCCCTGCCTCTCGGTTCCAGCCTTCTCCCTTTGGTCAGCTGCTGTTTGTTCCAAGCCTCAGTTCTGTTTTGCTTGCTTCCAGCCTCTCAGTTTCTCCTTCTTCCTCTACCTCCCCTGCACATTCTCGGTTCCAGCAGCTCTTCCTTTCTTTTTCTTTTCCTCTTTTCTCTCCTTTCCTTTCTCTTTTCTCCCCTGGCCGATAGCCTTCCTTCTCTTCTTTTATTCTTTCCTCTTTTCTTTCCTTCTTCCTCGGCCAGAACCGACTCTCCCCTTCTTTCTTCTCTTTTTCCTCTTCTCCCTTCCCTTTCCTTTCCTTTCCCGCTCATCGCTCCTCTCTGTTTTTTTTTCTCAATTCGAAATGAGAGCAGACGGAATTGGCTTTTCTAAGCCAATTTCGTACATGCTATATATTTATATATATTATTTTAATATATATATATATATATTATATTAATATATATTATTTGTTTATTTTTTTGTATTGATATTTTTGTTTGTTGTTTTATTTGATTATTTGTTGTTTCCCGTTTCATTTTTTTGTCTCATGCTTTATTTATTATTTATTAATACTTATATATTAAATACTACACACTAAATAATATATATGCTATATATATTATTATTCTTTTATTTAAATGTCTAGTATATATGTATATATATATACACCTATGTATATATCTACATATATACATTTTCTTGTATAATTTATCCAAAGACATCATATCCATGCCTTCCATGAAATTTTCATTATTCCGAAAATAAAATAGTATCAGGATTTCATCATTCTTCATAAATTCCCGATACAAGTTTTTTTACATCAACAAATTTTCAACTAACAAATTAAAATTTTCCAAATTCCTTCGTGCTTGCATTTGCTTTATCACTTCTTGTATCTTCGGGTTCCCGGTCATTCACGGGCTTCTCGGCTCCTATATTCCTCGAGCCCTACAACGAATATTCACACTTCCATTAATATTTATTATTTCCATTTTTATATAATCTAATTAAATGTAGGAAATTTGTGGGGTTTACAACGATCTTATTGTAGTAGTCTAGACTTACACAGTTGGTAGGTAACCAATCCATGCCTAACATTACATCAAAACCCGACATATTTAACAAAATTAGATATGCTAACAACTTTCTACCTGCTACCTTAATCTCACAATCTTTACACACCATATTTGTCAACTATGATTCGTGCATGGGTGTACTGATATGTAACATATAATCCAAAGGTTTAGGTTCTAAGTGTAGTTCGTGTGCAATCTGTGGGGAGATAAAAGAGTGTGCGGCTCTTGAATCAAACAATACATGTGCGTAGCAATTACAGATCATAAGTGTACCATTAATAGCATCCGAGGAGGTGTCAGCTGTCTCCCGATCTATAGTTCGCACATGTCTCTGTGAGACAGGTCTCTTACCCTTTTCGAAAGCTATAGCTCTTCTCCGTGGAGTTGGTCTTAGAGGGATCTGTATCTATCTCCGAGCTTGCCTTAGTAATTCTCGAGGCGTGTGTGTTCTCATCTACGGGCAGTCCTTAATCTGATGCCCAATTTTGCCACATCCAAAACAAGCGCCAACCCAATGGCAAGGTTCAGGATGTGGTCTACCAAAATTCTTACACTTAAGTACCTCGGTGCCAGAACCACGAGCAGCTTCAATACTGACTACAAGGATCTTGGGCTTCCCAACCCCTGACTGAATTCCCTCTATTCTTTGTCTCTTCAGCTGACCCCGACTGAATTCAAATCGAGACATCTGAGGTCCCTTTCTCTTATCTCGGTTCTTATCTCTGTGCCCATGCTCAGCTTGTGTCACCTCCAAGCCCTTTTCAATTTCTTGAGCTCGACCCAAAGCATCCTTGAAATCAGTGATTCGAAATCCCAATAACCTGTCCCAGATCCCGAACCTCAATCCTACCAAAAATCTTTCTGCCCAACGTGCAGGGTTCCGTACTATATCTGGGTCATGCCTCATCAGGGTAGTGAATCTATTCTCGTACTCATCTATCGTCAAACTACCCTGAACTAGATTCAAAAATTCTATTTGCATCCTCTTTTGTGCTATAGGTAGGATGTATTGGCTCGAAATGCGTCGAGAAATGCATCCCATGTGACATCTGATGGGTTGTCAGCCACAACCGTCTGAGTCGTCCTCCACCAATACTTTTCCTGACCTCTCAACATATAGATGGCCATTATTACCCTCTCTGATTCTGAGCATCCCAGATACTGAAACATAGGCTCAAGGTCCAATAACCATTCCTCAACCTTTATCGGATCCTTTACCTCTATAAACTCCTAGGGATTCATTCTCAAAAAGTCTTTTAGCCTCCGGGTGTCTCTTTCATCCCTAGGCTGT
The DNA here is from genome assembly GCA_033439115.1 of Firmiana major. Lineage (NCBI taxonomy): Eukaryota > Viridiplantae > Streptophyta > Magnoliopsida > Malvales > Malvaceae > Firmiana > Firmiana major. The sequence continues at coordinate 66,273,729 of CM065898.1, read as the reverse complement.
GGGACAATAGGCTGAGGTACTAGGGCTGCCGGAGGGTCTTGTGGTGGAGGAGGAGGAATTAGTGTTGGTGCAGGAGTCGCATCAGTGCCAGATGCGTTTGCCCCAAACTATTGGGCAATCATGGCAGTCAAAGCATCTATATCTTCCCTCATACCCTGAACGGTTTCCTCAAGCCTCCTTATTCTATTAGTAGGGCTCTCAGGCTGAGGGGGAGGTGGCGAAAGAGGTTGTGCCTGTTTCTGTGGACGGCCTCTCCTACCACTCATAGTTTCAGTGATCGATTTATCTGCACGTATACTAAAACTTTAGTCATAGCTTTACCGGTATACTTACTTTATAATCAAACAAGCATAGACAATTTGGGATGTAATCTAACTATACTAGACGACACTGACAGTACTAGACAACTCCTGCTCTGATAACATGAAAACTGTAACGCCCCAGAAGCGCAAAAAAAAAAAGGGCTAATTTAAACTTTTCTAAACTTATACTTATGTTGCATTCCTATCAGTGTCACCTACTTAACCAATTTATTTTATAAAAATTTCAGCAGCATAACAGCTGCAATTGGACTTAACCCACCTGCAAAGTGTAAACGCAGTTTATATCCACAATCCAGTTGATTTTAATCTCTCATCTTAGCCATCAACACATCTCATCGTCATGGCAATACTCAATAATACCAAGATTACATACATATCTCTAAACTACATAATTACAACTCTGTTTATTAACATTCATTCCTAACTTACATCCCAAAAACATCCTCTACAATAGTAGTCTATGCTCTACATAATGTCTGGATAGTAAGTGTAGTATGCCTCGTTATAAAAAAGCAGTCCAAAAGAGGGTTGGGATTTACTTGTCCACAACCACTGCTCGAAAGATATAAGTACGATAACTGGAAATAGTTTGAAAGAGGGGAAACAAAGGGGGATGACCTCTTCAATCTCAATAAGTAATGCATTCCAAGCAATGAGAAGAATAATATCGAAAAATAGTAGGCTTTACGCCATACATAGTGAAATAATCAATATATTCGCATACTTTCTCAAAAATGCATTCTTACTTTCAAGAGTAAATCAAATCAAACATACGATGACGCTTATCATTTCTTCAAAATCAAAACAAAACATATATCAGAACTTAGCTTCCGAAGCTGATTCAAAATCAAACGGATACAAAACTTACCATTCAAATCGGAACGGATACAAAACTTATTCTTTCGAAGTCAAAACGAATACGAAACTTATCACTTTTCATTAAATCAGACATATAAGTCATAGAGACTAGGCATTTGCATGTGTTAATCAGAAGTCATGTTCACTTAACATATAAAGTACCGATGGCCATGGTAAGGGGATTGCAGTCTGGACCAGGTCGTGTAGCATCTTGCGCCACTAAACAAACATATTCAAAATAGAGGGTGGCGAATCAGAAATGCTCCGTGTGGCCCAAATATCCAGCATGCAATCACAAGGGACTAATCATACCCAAGTGTCCAAAAGTAATGCACGTGGTTTGGCATGCAACCGCAAGGGACTAAACATACCCAAGTGTCCAAAGGTAATACACCATGGTGGTCTAAACTCCACACGGGCTCCGAGTGGCACAAATATCCAACGTGGGACTGGCTTGCAATCATGAGGGACTAAACATACCCAAGTGCCCAAAGGCAATGCACCACGATGGCCCAAACTCCAACTCGGACTAATCATGACAAATGTCCAGATTTATATATTGCCTTAATCCCAAAAACAAAACTTTCGAAATTCTTCATAAAATGTGACTTTTATGTGGTACTTTGGTCCCGTAGGATTCAAAAGGTGGCCCTTACAATTCGATTTAAAATCACTTTGACAGAACATAAATCGTTCTTTACAAATATCAAAACACATAAGATACTTTTCCACATACCTATACACATATCAGAAATCAAACTTTCATAAGATAATCATTTTTAAAACCATAAGAAAACATGCTAAAAACATGCTCGGAGTGTTCGAAAAAAAAGGCTTTTTCTTTGGTTTATACAGAAAGGTAGCTTTACAGATTTCGAATAGGCTTTTTTCTAACGTTTGGCATACTAACAAATATTTCAAACCAAGTAAAGTATTTGAAAACTAACACTACTCAAAACACATCCCTGACCTCTTTCGCCTTAGTGTAGCGTAATATTATCGGGCTTCAGAATCGTCTTGATTAGCGTGTTGGATACCCGAGTTGCCCAAAATAACATCAAATAATCAATATATTCAAATATGTATTTACTTTCTTAAAATTGACCAAATCTTGACTTTTTCGCCAACTTTGTTTATTTTCTCGGTTTTACCAATTTAAGCTCCGGTTTAAGCTATCCTTACAAATTTTATTATCCTAACTTCATATTCATCATCATAATGGCATAAATACACATTCACATACACCATTCATGCTTACCATCAAACCCATTTTGTCAAATTTCACACTTTTCGATTTTTCGTTCATCTAAGCTTTAAACTGGACTTTTCGGTATAATCTTTAACAATTATCAACCTTTAAACAACCCACATTACACCATAGACTCATAAATTCAAGGCTGGTCGAATCCCTAAAGTGTCTTAAAATTATTTTAATCCATTTTATTCAACAACAAAATTCCTAAAAATCACCAATCAAGAACATTATTCATCATCTTCATCATTCATAAATTTTCTCTTACCTTTGACCAAAGCTATTCACTCCAATGATTCTCCAAATCAGCCTCCAACTATAAATCATCAAGTTTGTAACTTAGATTCACTAAAAAACATAAGAAAAATCAACTAGATTTATCAAAGATTACATTTTTCACTTACCCATGAACATGGTAGTTTTGCCCTCTGAAATTCTCTCTAAGATTTCTCCTAGTAAAGGACTTCTTTTTTGCTGGCTTTTTATATTTTAGAGAGGACTCACAGGGGAAGATTTTTTCCTTCTTGGACATTCCCTAAATCGGGCTGGAAGGTTGCCAAAAAAATCCCTCAATTTTGGCTGTACAGTACCGCCTGCAGCCTGGAAGGAGGAAGGATTTCTCTCAATTGGTAAGGGCTATCAGGGTGATTTCAAAGGCTGAAGAAAGATTAAAGGGTTAGGATTAAATCTGGAAAAGGCCTTAATTTTTGGACCATTGGATGGGATCCAAATTGGGCTCAATTTTCTGAGTGTACATGCTGCTAGAATCAGGATAACCCATTAACCAATTTTGTAAAATCCTTAAAATTTTTTTCTAGTCCAATTTCTTCCAAATTCTCACTTCTCCAATATTCTATTATGTCTCTAGTATCTCTCATAACAATTTAGGGGTCACTTGGTTAAGAAACTTTCCCCGATTGAGCTCATTTTACTCGATTGGGTAAATACCGAGCAAAATGGCTTTAAGCTTTCGATTCACTTTAAAAATTCTTTTGAACACCAAAACCTCCATCTTTTCGCTTGATTTTAATTCGGGATTCGACCAAAAATAGACATTTTAAAGGAGATAGAAAGCCAGGGATTTGACAAAAAATGGGGGTTTTCGATTTCTAGAGAGAGAAAAGATGAATTCTAGCAAAAACACAGGGGTCCTTATATAGGCAGAGGGCAGGAGATCGATCTGCTCTTGGGTAGAGATCAATCTGCCTTTGAATTGGGAACGTTTTAGGCAATTTTTATGCCTACCAGATCGATCTGGCGTGGGGGCAAGATCGATCTCATAATCTTAAGGAGATCTATCTGCTCCTTGTGAGGAGATCGATCTGATTTTGGACATCGATCCGCTCCTGTAAGAGATTGATCCCTTTAAGGCAGAATCACAAGGAGATTGATCTGCTTCCATTGGAGATCGATTTGTTCGTTTAAAGTTTCCATTCCTTGTCACTTTGGCCTACCAGATCGATCCCCTCTTCTCCAAGATCGATCTGGCCTCATAGTTTCACACTATGGTTACACACTTGGCATAAAATCTCCATATATAATTACCATAATTTACTCCATTGATTATTTCTCATTCAATACTCATTCATCACTTAAAAATTTCAGTCCTTACCACCTCAATTTATGAGTACATCACATTTAGCTAAATCAATTATACTTCAAGTTCACATTACATAATTAGAAGTGTATAGAATTCTCAGGTCTCACATAAAAGTCGTTAAACATAAACCTAACCCTAAAATGCTTTAAAATGTAACCTTAAAATATAACTAACCCTAAATGACTACTAAACTAATGAAATACGTAATAACCTAATAATGACTAACCTAAATAACGCATGAGAATTAAAATATTTTTGGATTTTTGAAAATTGAAATGAAAACTAACCTAAAAATGCATAAAATGAACTCTAACCCTAAACTAACCCTAAATGCATGACTCAAACCCTAAACTAATACTAACCTAACACTAAAACATTAATTAAAATACTACTAAATCAGTAAATAAAAAGCCTAAAATACTAATGTAACTATTTCTAAATTAATGCGTGGGAATAATAGAAAAATGGAATGAAACCCTATTCTACCTTACCCCTAAATATAACCCTAAATGAAAATAGCCTAAAGGAACAATCTTAACCCCAAAATAGCCCTTAATCATGCCAAAACAATAAACAAAAGTGGGGTGGAAGATTTGAAATTAATACAAAAATCTAATCTAAAATGCTAACTAAACTAACATAAATGCATCCTAGCTACCAACCATTAATTACCTAACTTCTAAAATGATTTAACCACTATTAAATGCACCTAAATGATCCCAAACTATGCTAAAACATTAGCCAAGCCTGATCCTAAATAATATGCAAAAACAATGATGAAAAATGCAATAAAATGCAACTAAAATGCCATGAAATCCTAATTTACAAGCCTTAAAAATTACCTAATGTTAATATAACTCTGAAATGATTTAACTAACTAACTAACTAATCCCTAAAAATAACCTAAATTAGTAGTTACATCAAGATTGAATAGTATGCCTAAAGCATTAAATTGTAAGATGTAATATTCACGTAAAAAGCTATAATCCTGAGCTAACCATGAATAAAAAATATATCTAATAATAACATGATCCTAATATGATATTAAGCTAGCTAAAATGATCCTAAAATTTGCATCAAACAGTGGCTTAAAAGGAACTAAAATGACCCCTACATAGCAGTAAATGAAAGAAGAAAAGAAGACAAATTATTACCAAATGAAAGACAACTTGCACGAAATGTAAATCACATCAACAACCAACTTAACCATCCATATTTTATAAATTAAAGTCATTCCTTGAAACTAATTAAAAGCACCAATTACACAATAAAGATATGTTGATCAATAAAGCACCAAATGAAAAGAAATTATGTAAGTGACACTACTTCAGAACCGAATACATCTACTAGAAATTAACATCTTTCATGCTAGAAACATTTCCATAAATCACATAACTTCCACTCCTACATCACCGAATATTACCTTAAAATCCTATATTTATCTATAACACCTTAAGTTGTAACACTGAAGCAAAAGAAAGATTGCAAATTACATGAAATTTAGCTGATGCCAACAAATTATAACCCATGTTACATCATGGAAGAATGAAGCTAATTGCAACCCTAAACCATTTTTTAAAAACAACATTAAAAATGAAGATATAACATTAATATAGGCTTTTAAAATAGTAGATATAAATTGATAAACAATAAAAATAAAGTTGGAAAAAACTAAAATAAATTAAGAAAAGGAAAATGTGGGCTAAGCTCAAGAATAAAAGCTATGGAGGTGATTTTGCAACCTTTCAAGCTTCCATTATCATAGAACTCAATCAAAAACAAACAAATAAAATAGTAATGGAGTAGAAGAAGAGACTAAAAGCAGTAAATGAAAGAACATAATTGAAATGCAAGAATAAAATAAAGATTAAGCTTGAAATGTAAAAAAAAAAAAAAACCAATTTAATTTACAAGAGAAGTGTAAACGGTGGTTGTAAAATAAATTGGTGGCTTTACTACACTAAAAGTAAGCCTAGAAATACCTAAGTAGCCGACTCCCCTACTAAGTTCCCATCTTTTTTCTTTATATAGTCATTAAAATTAGGGGTATTAAGGGAAATTCTTATCCTAGATGAGTTGGCAATGCTTGGCTACTTGTCTCCATGTCATTGGCTCCTTGGAGAAGATATTTTGATGTCATCCAAGACTTCAACCAGCCTTGGACACCTTTCTCTCTTCTAGAACATTCCTTTGTCTTCTTATCAACCTAACCATGCAATGTGGCATTGGCATGTATCCTTCATGTGTTAGCCAAGGTGTCCCTTATTCTTATCCATCAAGGATGAATAAGAGATGGATACTTGGCATCTTAAGTGTCAAGGAGAGAGAACATTGGTGACTCATGCCATATGATGAAAGTGTAGTGGATGTCAGTCTCCCATGGTATGGGCCTAGAATTGTGTATTGACACTGTACAGGAATGGGCCTAGAATTGTGTATTGTGTATTGTGTATTAGTGCAGGAATGTATTGAAATTGAAAATGGGTGGACGACGAGGTCGTTTGAGGAGGCAGGCAGAGCCACCTCTGCCACCTGCCCAATAATCGAAGAGTCCTAACTCTCGATTTAACCTGATTAAGCAAGATGTGCAACAGGGTTTTGAGCAGATGGCAGCGCTATTCGTGTAACATTTTGGGGTTAATACCTCGGGTACTACTCCTACACCACAAGGACCTCCCACGCCCCCAGTACAGATGGACTTGATGCCCCCTGCCACTCAGCCTGATGACAAAAGTATGGTCCAACTGAGGGACTTTTTAAAAATGAATCCACCTGCATTCAAGGGGGAAAATGATCCCAGAGAGGCTGAGGAGTGGCTGACTGAGTTGAGAGTCATATTTGAATATTTGGGATGCACTGATGCTGAGAGGGTCAGTATGGGTGCTTATATGTTGAAAGGGAGAGCTCGAGATTGGTGGGGTACTGCCCCAGGTATTCTGATGTCCAACCAGGATGTGATTAGCTAGGAAGAGTTTCAGACAGCTTTTAGAGCCCAATATGTACCACGAGCTGCCCAGAGAAGGATGCAGGTTGAGTTTTCGAGTTTGGTATAGGGCGATATGTCCGTGGATGATTACGAGAGCCGATTTACCACTCTATTGAGATATAACCCAGAGATCTTTAAAGATGAAGAGCTCCACACCGAGAAATTTGTATATGGACTAAAGCCCATCATCAGAGATCGATTGATAGGGCTGTGTATTACTGAGTTTGGAGATGCTCTAAGGCGAGTACAAGAGATTGAGAGGGGCATCAAAATTATACAATCCCATAATGAGTTCAGACCAGTGACTAGGGATAAGGGCAAGAGGCCAGCGATTTCCCAGATAGATATTCAGAGAGGTTCCTTTAGAAGAGGAAGGGTTGAGGCAGATTTGAGAAACCCAGAGCTTATCCCATCATTAGGGAGACCCCTCAAGATGTTAGACCTGAGTAAGGGTTTGTAGAGACTGTGGTCGACCACATGAGGGAAGTTGTACTGGGTTGATCTGTGGATGTTTTAAATGTGGAGACATGGGTCATAGAGTAAAAGACTGTCCCCAACCTCAGGGACCACATGCTCCGGAGCCTACCAGACAACAGTGTCAGAGAGTGAATCCCCCGAGACAGGCCATTGCTACAGAGAAAGGAAAGAAGCCAGTCACAGTGGGATGTGTGTTTGCTCTGGATAAGGAAACAATAAACACTTCTGCAGAAACTATAAGAGGTACACTCTCTTTCTGTAATCATAACGCTCATGTGTTGATTGATCCGGGGTCCACACATTCATTTATTTCTGAGCATTTTGCATGTAAGTTAAATTTGAAGTTTGAACCTCTAGATTATATCCTACATGTAAATACCCCTATGCATGAGTCCCAGAGAATGAATATGATCTGTAGAGGATGTGAAATAAAGGTGGGAGATAGAGTAATCTTAGCAGATCTAATGATGTTAAATATTCAAGGGTTTGATGTAATAGAGTAATCTTAGCAGATCTAATGATGTTAAATATTCAAGGGTTTGATGTAATAGAGTAATCTTAGCAGATCTAATGATGTTAAATATTCAAGGGTTTGATGTAATTTTACGAATGGATTGGCTAGCAACCAATCGAGTAAGTTTAGATTGCTACACTAAGATTATAAGTTTCTCCCTACTTGAACCTTACAGTGTACGTTTGAAATATTGAGAAATTAAATGTGTGGAATTTTTGTAAGCAATTTGAAATTTATGATATTACCTTTTGAGGGTACTAAATTTAATTATTAATGTGAAGGTTATGAAGCACTCATCTCAGATGATAACCGGGAACATCTAAGGATTGAGGATATACCTGTGGTGTGTGAATTCCCAAATGTTTTCCCAGATGAGTTGCTGGGTTTACCACTAGAGAGAGAGAGCTAGAGTTTACCATTGTTTTGGTACCAGATACTTAGCCTATCTCTAGACCTCCATATAGGATGGCATTAGTGGAACTAGAGGAATTGAGGAAACAACTATAGGAGTTATTGAATCAAGGATTTATTAGACCCAGTGTCTCACCGTGGGGAGCACCAGTGTTATTCGTAAAGAAGAAGGATAGTAGTCTCAGATTATTCATAGACCACCGACTATTGAATAAAGCCACGGTGAAGAATAAATACCCATTGCCAAGGATTGACGATTTGCTTGATCAACTGAGAGGGGCTTCAGTCTTCTCTAAGATTAATTTAAGATTGGGCTATCACCAATTGAGGGTTAAGGAGGAAGATATTCCGAAGACGGCCTTCAGGACAAGGTATGGCCATTATGAATTTCTAGTGATGCCCTTTAGATTAACGAACGGCCCTGCAGCCTTTATGAGATTAATGAATGAGGTGTTCAGAGACTATCTAGATAATTTTGTGATAGTCTTTATTGTTGATATCTTGGTGTATTCTCGGTCTTATGAGGAACACGCACAACAATTGTGGTTAGTACTTCAGATACTTCGGGATAAGCAATTATATGGAAAGCTTAGTAAGTGTGAGTTTTGGCTGGATCAGATAGCTTTCCTTGGTCATATAGTTTCAGAAGAAGGAGTATCAGTTGACCCAATTAAAGTGGAGGCTGTGCTTAATTGGGAAAGACCGAGGACAGTTACAGAGGTACGAAGTTTCTTTGGTTTGGCAGGTTATTACAGAAGATTTGTTGAGAGATTTTCTAAGATTGCCGCTCCTTTGACCAAGCTCACACGCAAGGAGACTTCGTTCATATGGACTGATTAATGTGAACTCAATTTTTAGGAATTAAAGAGGAGATTAACAGCGGTACCTATGTTGACTATCCCTGAGGTATCCGGAGGGTTTTCAGTGTATAGTGATGCTTCTCATCAAGGATTGAGGTGTGTGGTCATGTAGTATGGAAGAGTGGTCGCCTATGGATCGCGACAATTGAAAGATCATGAGCGAAATTACCCTACACATGATTTGGAGTTAGCCGCTATGGTATTTGAGATCTGGTGGCACTACTTATATTAGGAAAGATTTCAGATCTTCGCTGACCACAATAGTTTGAGGTATCTGTTTGATCAGAAAGAGTTAAATATGAGACAAAGGAGATTGATGGAACTCCTTAAGGATTATGATTGCGAGATTCTGTACCATCCAGGGAAGTCGAACGTAGTTGCTATTGCCCTGAGCAGGAAGAGTATGATATCTGCTATGATGGCTAGGGAATGGGATTTATTGGAGCAGTTCACCGAACTCTGGATCAGTGTTAAAGAGTTCAAGACTAGGTTTTTGGCTAGCCTACGAATAGAGCCCAGGATTATGGATCGGATTAGAACTGGGCAGCCTGATGATCAGAGGTTGATTGATATGGTTAGCCAAGCTAAACAACTTCACAGTCGGATCTCATAGTCAGTGAGGATGGATTGTTGAGATTCAGAGGATGAATTTGTGTACCATACGATGATACCTTGAAGAGACAGATACTGAGAGAATCCCACTGCTCACGATACACCATGCACCTAGGGAGTACTAAGATGTACCGAGATTTGAGAAAGGTATATTGGTGGAGTGGTATGAAACGAGACGTGGCAGATTATGTGGCCAGATGTTTAGTGTGCTAGCAAGTGAAAGCTGAGCGCTGAGCATCAAAAGCCCAGAGGATTATTGCAGCCTTTACCTATGCCTACATGGAAATGGGAGAATGTCACCATGGACTTTATTATGGGTTTATCGAGGACCCAAAGGGGTCGTGACGCTATATGGGTCCTAGTGGATAGACTGACAAAAAGTGCCCACTTCTTTGCCATCAAGAGCACAGATACTGTGGATGCTTTAGCTGAGTTATATGTCAACGAGATAGCTAGGTTACATGGGGCTCCAGTGAGTATTATTTGTGACAAAGATTCCTGATTTACCTCCAGATTTTGGACCCATTTTCAGGAGTCAATGGGATCTCGATTGAGTTTTAATATCGCCTATTATCCTTAGACAGATGATCAGTCAGAGAGGACTATTTAGACCTTGGAGGATATGTTTAGGGCATGTATAATGGATTTTAAGGGATCATGGGTTGATCACTTGCCCCTAGCAGAGTTTGTATACAATAATAGCTATCATGCGAGTATTGGAATGGCACCTTTCGAGGCTCTATATAGTAGGAGGTGTAGATCCCCTGTAGCGTGGGAAGAAGTAGGTGACAGAAAGATAAATGCTCCCGAGCTTGTTGAACAGGCTGTACAAAGTGTGAAACTTATATGTGAGAGATTATAGGTTGCATAGAGTAGACAGAAAAGCTACGCGGATGTGCGTAGACAGCCACTCGAGTTTGATGTTGGTGATACAGTATTTCTAAAGATATCACCGAGTAAGGGTATCATGAGATTTGGAAAGAAAGAGAAATTGAGTCCTCGATACATTGGACGATTTGAGATTCTTGAGAGAGTGGTAGAGGTAGCCTACAGGTTGGCATTACCCCTACAGATGTCCGAAATACAGAACATCTTTCATGTATTTATGTTGGGAAAGTACCACCCGGACCCTTCTCATGTCATAGAGTATGAAGAGATAAACATACAAGAGGACATGAGCTACACTAAAGAACCTGTCTGAATCCTTGATAGGAAAGAGAAGGTACTTCGAACTAAAAGTATCCCAGTAGTGAAAATTTTATGGAAGTATCCTTCAATGGAAGAGGCAACTTCGGAATTGGAAAACCTCATGAAGGAAAAGTACCCCCATCTGTTTTAACGAGTCGAGTTGAATTTGGAGGACCAAATTCTTTAAAGGTGGGGAGGATGTGAGACCTGAGAATTCTATACACATCTAATTATGTAATGTGAACATGAAGTATAATTGATTTAGCTAAATGTGATGTACTCATAAATTGAGGTGGTAAGGAATGAAATTTCTAAGTGATGAATGAGTATTGAATGAGAAATAATCAATGGAGTAAATTATGGTAATTATATAAGGAGATTTTATGCCAAGTGTGCAACCATAGTGTGAAACTATGAGGCCAGATTGATCTTGGAGAAGAGGGGATCGATCTGGTAGGCCAAAGTGACAAGGAATGGAAAATTTAAACGAACAAATCGATCTCCAATGGAAGCAGATCAATCTATTTGTGATTCTGCCTTAAAGGGATCGATCTCCTACAGGAGCGGATCGATCTCCAAATGTTTCTGTAAAAATCAGATCGATCTCCTCACAAGGAGCAGATCGATCTCCTTAAGATTATGAGATCGATCTTACCCCTACGCCAGATCGATCTGGTAGGCATAAAAATTGCCTAAAACGTTCCCAATTCAAAGACAGATTGATCTCTACCCAAGAGCAGATCGATCTCCTGCCCTCCGCCTATATAAGGACCCCTGTGTTTTTGCTAGAATTCATCTTTTCTCTCTCTAAAAATCAAAAACCCCCATTTTTTGTCAAATCCCTAGCTTTCTCTCTCCTTTAGAATGCCCATTTTTGGTCGAATCCCAAATTAAAATCAAGCGAAAAGATGGAGGTTTTGGTGTTCAAAAGAATTTTTAAAGTGAAGGCAAAATGGCTTTATATGATAATGGTTGTTATTGAGACTTAGGCGTGTCATGTGATAGCACATCGAGCCTTGCTTTGGTAGCATGTAAGTTCGGACCTTGCTTTGGTAGCATATAAGTCTGATATTCCTCCGCTTTGGTAGCAAGAGATGCCTCCGTTCTGGTAACGTGAGATGACCCTCGCTCTGGTAGCGATGGGTGGCCTTGCTTTGGTAGCATGTAAGTCCGGGCCTTGCTTTAGTAGCATGTAAGACCGATCGTGTGCATGAGGAGAGGCCTTGCTCTAGTATCATGTAAGTCCGGGCCTTGTTCTGGTAACACGTAAGACCAATATACCATGTACACGACCATATTGTTGATGTTCCCTCTTTTAAGGATGCCTGGGATGCGCACCCAGAAGAGATTATTTTTACGTGCCATGACGGATGTTTTTATCTGAGTTTTATTTGCCTATTCTCCATTTTACACATGAGATTGTGTTTTGTGGCTTTGCCACATGCATTACTACTGAGTTGATTTCTATCACGTTTTTACGAGAAAAGCCATTATCACATCCTGATTTCCACATGCTTGTAGCGATGGTTTTTTGGCACTGAGCCATTCACTTTCATGTTTCTGCATGATCTTAGAGAAATGAGATGACGATGATGTTTTAATGATTTCATGCTACATTTTCTAATGAGCTTATTAAGTTTCGCTTACAAAACAAAATGATTGTGCAGTGAAATTGATGATTTTGTTACTGAGTCCCTTACCCCTCCCCCCCCCCCCGGATTACTGAGCGATTTAGAAGCTCACCCTATTTTTATATTCCCCCAAATTTCTTCAAGTGAAAAGAGTTTTCTGCGACGTATGGAGTAATGGCTAGTGGAGGACTTGAGCTCTAAGCCGTATATTGTATTTTGAGGTATACTTTAACATTTCATGTACCCAAAACTAAAGTTGTATTTACAGACAATTGATGAACAATGATGTATGGGATGTATTAGGATTAATTAACTCTGAATTGAGGAATGTATATAGTGTGATATATAAATATTTAATGATGAGATCTTGAGGTGAAAGTTTTATAATGTATGTATGATGATGCACGACACTGCACAGGAATGCGCCTAGAATTGTGTATTGATGTAAATAAGTTTTAAATTAGCTCTATTTTTCGTACTTCCGGGGCGTCACAATTTAGGGTTTTCTTTAGGATTTCAGTTCATCATGCGTTAGTCAAGGATATTTTGCATGTTCATTTCATTTAATTAGATTAGACACATGCATTTTTATTTTCATACTAGGATTTATAGTTTTATTTTCTCTATTTATATTTTAGACCCATATTTTCTTATATTTGCATTTTTAGCCCATTTTATTTTTTAATTTTAATTTTGCTAATTTTCTTTTGTAGTTGCATTTTATTTTCTTATTTTCTTTTATTATTTTATTTGTTTATTTTATGTAATTAACCTTAGTAGATCACATTATAAATATACTTTAGGTTGTAAGTAACTAGTAATCAATGGAGCTAACAAAATCATTATGGGATAATATTCTATGACTTCAATTCCTATATTACTTGTACGACTTGTGCGCCTATGATGTAGACGTCTAGGACGCATTAAGTTTTTTGCGTCGTTGTTGGGGATTCGGTTAGCCTTAGTTGATATCGGAGAATGCATGCCTAGGTTTATTTTTAGCTTGTACATACTTAAAGCCTTTATGTTAGATTATGATTATTTTCTTTTAATATGTACATAAAAAATAAAAAAAAATTTTATGGTTTTGGATGTCTGTATGCGTAGAGCTAAGAGCTTTGATCGTCTTTCTTTAAATCCTGAGATTGAGCATAGACATAGAAAAATTAGAAAAGATTTTAGAAAGATAGTTGCTCTACTACTAGACAAACCCATAACTGATCGTAGAGAGCTGAGAACTATAAGTAATTACGATGTCTTTACTGTAGAAGGTTATTACATTGGCATTATGCCACCAGCAGTTCCAGCCAACAGTTTCGAAATCAAGCCCGCGAACATCCAGATGATCCAGACATCTCTTCAGTTCAATGGACTACCTCATGATGACCCACATGCTCACATAGGTAACTTCCTAGAGCTTTGCAATACCTTTAAGCATATTGGGCTTTCTAATAACGCAATTAGGCTTAGGCTATTCCCTTTCTCACCTAGGGATAGAACCAATTATTGGTTGACTTCTTTACCTCTAGGATCTACTTCCATATGGGTGATACGAACTATGCCGACTATAAGTGACCTAGACGTGTATCCGCAAGTGCACAGGTCGTACAAGTAATAATGAGATTTGAGTCCCGAATTATCGTCCCACAGAGAAGTTGATTAGCCTAATTAACTACCGGTTAATTTTACCCTAAGTATATTCTAGCAAATTATGAATTGAAGATGGGTGATCTACTAAGTCTGAAATTAAAAGTACTGAAAATCATAAAAGCTATAAACTAAAGAAAATAAAACCGAGCTAAAAATTACTTACAGATCTCCGAGCAACTAAAAGCAAATACCTACAAAAGATAATTAAAGTAATTAAAATTAATTAACACAATTAAACTAAAATGCAAATATGAAAATAAGAAACAAAATTAATTAAACTAAAATTAAACCATCCTAAAAAATAAAATATGCATGTAATTAAACTAATTAACAAAAATTGCAAATTAAACTAACCTAAAATCTAATGAAATAAAATCCTAGAAAAATTATGAAAATAACTACAAGTCTAAATGTCTAAAATACTAATTCTAAATTAATCCTAATTATATCTAATTACTAACTTAATAATAAAATCTGACTAATGCATGAGAAATATTTTTGGATTTTTCAAATGAAAATTTAACAATGCATAAAATGATTTTAATCTAAGTGAATCCTAAATGCAACTCATACAATACTAAACTAAAATTAAGTCCTAAAACATATAATATAAAATTAACTATTAATTAAATAAAACTAACAATTAAATTAACAAACAAACACTATAACTAACCTATTTAACAATTAACCTAACTTAACAACTAATGCAAGGAATGGAAATACTAATAAAAATGCATTAAACTATAAAATGGCAAAAGTGAAATATGGCCAAACATGGCCTTAAATAAATGTCCAGCCGAGTGATCCCGATACTGGCACTACTCTTGTATCTTCTCCATTTCTAGATTTGCTCGGTGTTGTCCGTGTACTGCTCCAGGCGAGGTCCTTTGCTACTGCGTCTCGCAATTCTGTCTGCTGCAGGCTCATGCCGTCTGTTTCATGTCTGGGTAACCTCATCACCAGCTGTTGCCACCTTTCTATGCACAGTAGCTTAGTGCATTCGTTGCACTCAGCTTCACGTAACTGCTCTTGTTCCAGGCGATATCTGCTGCTCCATCATGTTCTGTCATAGTGCAACTGCTTCGGTTTACAACCATCTTTCAGGACCAGTCCTTTGCTCCACACGTACAGCAGCAAGTCACCCAACATTCTCCTTCATGCAGTGGCCAAAACTGATATTCATGTAGCAGAGTGGAGTGCACTAGGCATGGTCCAGCAACTGGAAGTAGTGCCAATCCAGTATCCACGCCACTCTCCCCTGCTCTGTACCACCTTTCAATGGATTAAAGTATATGCTGCAAAGAAAAAGAAAACTCTACTCTAACTCTATAGACTAAGGCTTTCCAAAAGCAAAATGTAATCTCTGAAAACGCTTTTATAAACTGCTTGAAATCGAGGAACGCCGTTTTGCACTATTACACGCCACCACTTGCTAGTCTACGGCTTACCAGCACCCGAGCTTAATCACTCATCACTGGAAACTTGTAGTTACTGATTACTATGTTAGTGCAAAATGAAAGAATGCAAGAAGAATGAACAGTACAACGCTCATGAAACAGAGGAGAACAGAGCTTAGTTTTGGTTTGCTAGTCTACTTCCTCATTGCCGTCCAACTGCCACCCAAACAACACTCTCAGTATCACAGCAACAAGCTTCTCTTTAAGTCTAAAAATAAATTGAAGCAATTAAAGAAACCCGAGAATTAAAAGAAACCAGTGTACTTTGAATAGTAGCTGGTCCCGAAAAACAGAGATAGAAAAATGTCCAAATGAAAACCGATTAATACAGGAAAATGAAACATTCAAACTGAAAAGAAAAATGCAGAAAATGGATAGTTTCTATTTATCAAAATAAAAGAGAATCAACGTGCACAAATAAATACACAAGCAACGAACAAAATAATAACTAACATCAAACTAACAGTAGCAATGGATGCAACCGAGACAGGAGAGGATGCTTAGCCACTGTCACCAGCTGTGCATCACCTCTCACATTACTCGGCTGCCCCATGAATCCTTGAACCCGAATGGACAGTAGAAAACAAAGAAATCAAACCAACCTAGTGAGCAAAACCAAGAGCAACAAAAAACAAAAAAATTTCCTTAAGTAATGAAGCTTGAACAAACTGAGAAGAAGAATAATGGAAAATAGTTGCTATTAACATGAACTTCCGAATACTAGAAAAGAAATGAAATTTCTCTAAAAATAAAAGTAGCAATTTCTATGAACAGTAGCTAAACAAGAATGGTGGCTAACAACATTACTTAGAAAATAAAGCAAACGAGAAAGTTGTAAAATTAAAAACAAACTTACAAACTAAACGACCCTAGAATTACAACTACTCCTAATTTACTTTTAAAAACTACTCCTAAATTACTCTACACTACTCCTAACCTAGGCTACTTCTATTCTACCTACAATACTTGATTTTTTCAATTGCCATCATGTTCTATTTATACACACACTTAGGGGTACAATGGTAATTTTTCCATCCTAGATGAGTTGGCATTGTTTGGCCACTTGTCTTCATTTGATTTACTGCAGAGTAGATATTTCCACATCACCCGTCTTTTTATCCAATTGGCTATGCGATGTGGCCCGACGTGTGTCTTCCAAAAGGTTGGCACGGTGTCCGTCAATGTTATCGTTTCAGAGCGAATAAAATACGGACACCTGGCATCACGTGTGTCCAGACGACTGATGACTCGATCTGCAAATTGGAAGTGGTTCAGTCTCCTTTAGCCCATTTTCAGCCCAATTTCGACTGAAACAACTGAGTTTCATCCGAATTTAATTTACCTGCACATTAGAGAATTTTAATTAAATAAAGGGGATAATTAATAAAATAAATTGGAGATTTAAATAATTAATTAGAAAATTAAGCACAAATAATTCTATTAAAAATAGAATTATCAATGGGACGAGCTAGCTCAACAGTTCCTAGTTAAATCTTTCCCTCCATCTAAAATGGTCAATCTTCGTAATGATATCTCCTCCTTTATCCAGGTTGATTCTAAATCTTTATATGAGGCATGGGATAGATATAAAGGCCTACTTAGGAAGTGTCCACACCATGTCCTACCCTTATAGCTTCAGGTCTAGACCTTTTATAATAGTCTTACTAGTCAGAATAGGACGATCATTGATGCTGCGGTAGGAGGAGCACTTATGTGCAAGATGGAGGTAGCTTATGCAATACTGGATGAGATGACTGCTAATAATTATCAATGGTCAGTTGAGAGATACACACTTTGGAAGGCTACTAGAGTATACAAGTGAGATGCTTTATCTATCTTGACCTCACAATTGCAACCTTAACTAAGAAGGTAGAGTCTTTAAGTACCCAGTCTAGCCATTATCCTGTCATAGCCATTCAGAGCCCGTTTTCTTCGCTTGATCCTTGTGGTGGTACTTATTCGATGGATAGGTGTCACATTAAGGTAAAGATTGCTTAGTATATTGCCTCACCTCCTCAAAAGCAACAAAACAACCTTTACTTTAACACCTACAATCTAGGGTGGAGGAATCACCTCAACTTTTTATGGAGCCAAAATCAAGGGTAGTCTTCTACTTTCAAACCTATAGGACCCCTAGTTTTCAAGCTTTACCTTTTCATATTCATCCACCCACTCAAGTACCCACCACATCGGCATTTTCAACAACAATAGATCTATCAGCCATCTTACCCATCACCATACCAAGCACTACACCAGCACCTTTAGTCCTAACCACCACTACCTATTTGACTCCCACCTGTCTAGTTTCAGACTATACTTGTAAATGAAAAGAAACCCTCGCTTGAAGACATGTTCACTCAGATTCTACAAAATCAAGCGATCTTCATTAAAAATTTAGAGACACAAGTGGGTCAGATAGCTAGTGCCTTAGTCAATGCCTATAAAGTGCCCTACCTGGCAACATAGAGCTGAATCCTATTAGAAGACCGGCTAAGGGGAAATGTAATGAATTAGATGGGGGGTTGTTAACTAAAGATGAGTCAAATATAGGCCATGAGGATGAGCTTATTTCTTCTTATATTATTATGAGTACAGTAGAACCCAACTCATGCTCACATTCTCTTTTTGATGGAGTGAGTTCAATTGAGCCCAGCTCTAACTCAGCTTCATCTTCTACTTATTGGGCTTAGACCCCAAGCATATTCATATTGATACCACCCTTGTTGCATATGTTCATATGGAGACCATTCCTTTAAAGCCTATATCTTTATTGCCATGTAAGACAGTTGAGCCCAGCTTCTGTCAACCTATAATTTACAAGCTTGATGTTCCATTTCATAAAAGCTTGTTAAGCCCAGTTCTTCTTTCCCCATTTTAAAACCCATAGCGCTTACTGAGAAGTGAAAAGCCATCATCAAAAGACAAATGATACCTAAGCTTAGTGATCTAGGTAGCTTTTCTATTTCCATAAAGGCTTGCTAAGCCCAGTTCTTCTTTCCCCATTTTAAAACCCATAACACTTACTGAGAATTGAAAAGCCATCATCGAGAGACAAATTATACCTAAGCATAGTGATTTAGGAAGCTTTTTTATTCCCTGCACCATCATTGACCAATCCTTTCCTAATGCCTTTCTTAACATAGGATCTAGTGTTAACCTTATGCTTTTTACGGTATTTAAGAGGGCAGGCTTAAGCTAATGTAAGCCTAGCACAACTACCTTGCTGATAGTTGATAGATCTGTTACATACCCTCAAGAAGTGGCAAAGGATGTGCCTATCCAGGTTGATGAGTTCACTATTCTAGCATATTTTTTAATAATAGATATACAAGAGAGCAAGAGCACACCAATCATATTAGGTAGACCTTTTTAGTTCCAAGGAGAGCTTTAATAGATGTGAACTGAAGAAAGTTGATTTTTAGGCTCAATGGCAAGGAAGTTAAGTATAAAATGTAAGGCAAAGAGAAGAATGATATCAGTGGTCAACCTAAAAGGGTGAAGAAAGCATCTGAGAATGATGTTAATGAGACTTTTAAGGATAAAGATGCTAAGTCCTATGGAGTGATCTCTACATCTAGGATTTTAGAGGATGGATTTGGAGGATCTTATATGTTGATGGAGAGGAGATCAGTTTTATCCTAGATGTCTTTGAGGAGAAAGATGTGAATAGGAGATTTTGTAGAGACTATTCGAGGACAACCACTTCACCCACCGGAGCATTAATTTTTAGGACACCATCCACTATGAAGAGTAATTTACAAAAAGAGTTGTTGATCCCATGCCTCTAAAGCCTGACTGATTCATGCTATATAGCTTCATGATAGTCTGCTGAGACTATAAACTTAGCCCAACTTCAGTTTACATGCTTTATTTTATTTTATTTTCTTTTCTTATTTTTCACTTTTGTATAATTCTTTTTCTAGTTCGATACTTGTTTTGTTTTGTTTTCTTTTGCAGGTACCCTTGGTAGCCATACCTAATATTGAGCTTCATGGTATTCATCCGGATGATGGGGGAGTTTTTTGTTCTAAGCTTTATTTCCTTATGTTTATCTGCACACTGAAGACACTGTGCACCTTAAGTTTAGGGGAAGAGATAAGCTTGAGCAATTTTGAAAAACATTTTAGCTAAAATTGAAAAATCTTTCAAAATTTTTAAAAAATTGAGCTTAAATTTTTTATTTAAGGTAATTTTGTGCTTTACATGTTTTGTTTTCTCATGATCCTATTGATTTTGTATGATTCTGATTGATGAGAGGCATGATTGTTGTGAAAGCACAAAGTTAATTCCTTGAATTTTCTTTACACTAATCGTGAGTTTCTCTTTTTATGCACATGTCATTTCTTGGATTTGTATGCTCATTCAAAGAAAGCTTATGTGAACATAAAATTGCATTTGTTCATTTGATCTTGTGCATCATATTCTAGAATTTTTTTGACCTTATCTCAAGGTGAAATATTAAATCACACTTGATTAGGAAAGTGATCTAGGCCATCTTTGGATCGTTTGAGCCTTTTTAGCCATACTTGTAAATATTTTATCCCTAGTCACCCCTTTGGACCAAATAAGTTTTTCCCCATATATATATACCCTTATGATTTTCCTTAACTTAAACACATTTTCATTTCCCTCACCCCGAAAGCATGTGATTTCACTAAGATATATTCAGAGCTGTGTAAATGGGTTATGAGTGATAGTAAAAAAAGAAAAAGAGAAAGAGAGAGAGAAAAAGGAAAAAAAAGAAAAGAAAAGAAAATAGAAAAAAGAGAAAAATGCGAAAATAGAAGAAACCGCATAGGAAAAAAATAAGTTTAAGGGAATAATTAAGAGCTCTAACATCATTGATCCTAGTAGGTAGTGCCTGTCTAAGGGTATTTGAACTTAAACTGACTTTATCATACCATAGCCCTAACCTTACATTACATGCTTAATAAAGTCATATTGATCTTTAATTAAGTTTGACTACATTATTGGAGAGAGAAGTGAAGCAAACTTATGGGAGTCATCACTTGTCATTGACTTCGCATCCTTTTGTTTGCATAATCTGATTCGGGTAATGTACTTTGAAATGGCATTAACATTTTGATACATACAAAGGCTTCAATTTGGGTTTGACTTATGCTTGGTTGAAACCTAGTACTTGAATTAACTTTCTAATTTTGGGATCTATACCTTGTCTTTGTGGATATGTTGGGAGAATAAGCATGTTGGGTATTTTATCACTTCTACCAAGATTTTGACTATTCTTGTTTTACTTGAAGACAATCAATAGTTCAAGTTTGGGGGTGTGATAACTATATGCAAATAGAGTTATTTTGTACTTAATTTCTTAATTAGTTAATCAAATCCCCTTATTATTTTATTAATTATCCTCTTATATTAATTAAATTTCTCATGTTTTGCAGATAAATAAATTTTTGATGATTTTCAGTCATTTTGGCAGAAAATGGACTAAATATAGGCTGAGAAAGAGACTGGGCTATGACACTTTCGTCTTATCGCATGAGTCACCAATGCTCTTCCTCCTTTACACTTAAGATGCCAAGTGTCCATCTCTTATTCATCTTTGATGGTGATAATTCTACTTTTAATAGAATTATTTGTGCTTAATTTCTTAATTAATTATTTAAATCCCCAATTTATTTTATTATTTATCCCCTTTATTTAATTAAAATTCTTTAATGTGCAGATAAATTAAATCTGGATGAAACTCAGTCGTTTCAGTCAAAAATGGGCTGAAAATGGGCTAAAGGAGACTGGACCACTTCCAATTTGCAGGCTGAGTCACCAGTCATCTAGACACGCGTGATGCCAGGTGTCTGCATTTTATTCGCTCTGAAACGATAAGATCGACGGACACCGTGCCAACCTTCTGGAAGACACACGCCAGGCCACATCGCACAACCAATTGGACAAAAAGACAAGTGACGTGAAAATATCTACTCTGCAGCAAATAAAATGAAGATAAGTGACCAAATAATGCCAACTCATCTAGGATGGAAAAATTACAATTGTACCCCTAAGTGTGTATATAAATAGAAAATGATGGCAATTGAAAATGTCATGTAATCTAGAGTAGAATAGTTTTAGAGTGAATTTTAGGATTTACTTTCCTGGTTTTCTTTTAGTTTTCTGTTAGCCACCTTCTTTATTTTTACTGTTCATTCCATTTTTATTTTATAGAAAGTTCTTTATTTTCTAATCTTGGATAATTTTTTCATGGCAATCAATATCATTTCATGCTTCTCGGTTATGTTAAAATCAGTTCTTTTATTTTTCAAGTTTTAATACATAGCTTATATTTCCTAGTGGTAGCTCTTGGTTTTCCTAAAATTGCTTATGTTTTTGTTTGAAAAAAAAACCTTTATTTTTCCTTGCTCTCGGTTTGTTCATCTACTATCCATTCAGGTTCAAGGATTCATGGGGCAACCGAGTAATGTGAGAGGTGATGCACAGCTGGTGACAGTGGTTAAGCATCCTCTCCAGGCGCAGTTGCATCTATTGCCACTGTTGGTTTGATGTTAGCTGCTATTTTGTCAGTTGCTTGTGCATTTATCTGTGCACGTTGATTCTCTTTTATTTTGATAAATAGAAACTATCCATTTTCTGCATTTTTCTTTTTGGTTTGAATGTTTCATTTTCATGCATTAATCGATTTTCATTTGGACATTTTTCTATCTATGTTTTTCGAGACCAGCTATTGTTCAAAGTGAACTGGTTTCTTTTAATTCTCGGGTTTCTTTAACTGCTTCAATTTATTTCTAGACCTGAAGAGAAGCTAGTTGCTATGACACTGAGAGTGTTGTTCGTATGGCAGTTGGACGGCAACGAGGAAGCAGACCAACAAACCAAAACTATGCTCTGTTCTACTCTGTTCCTCATCATTTTCTACTGTTTATCTTCTCCATACTCTTATTTCTTAGATTTAGACATTCTGTCCTCTTGGTGCCTTATCTATTAGTGTTTCTTTACATGTTAGCAGCTTTTTCTTAAGTCATATTTACCTTCAAGTTTGCGTTGCTGCAGGTCTCATTTCTATTTCTTCATTCATGAGCTGTGTTGAAGATAGTCGCATGGCATAAACTATGGCCTAGTGTTACGTCCAACTGATAAGCAAAACTCGATAGGAGCTGGGCAGGACTTCATTTGGAGAAATCGTGCATTCTTTGGACAGGTCTGGACAGGAAGCAACTGGGCACGGAATGAGCTCGGGCAGGTGTATGGTGCTGGTGCCAACAACGCAGGACAATAGAACTAGAATGCAGAACACGCGAGTAGTAGAGCACATGACAAGACCAAGAACAGGAGTTGTTGTTGTAAGCTTGCGGGATTCTTCTCTGCATTGAGAATATCTTATGCGTGTGAGGCTGGAGTTGTGCAGGGAATGGAGCTAAACAGGAACCGAGAGCAGGAGCTGAACTTGTAGACACTAGAAATGAAGGAAACGTGCACACTACCATCGCACAGGAAGAACTAGTATCGGGGGCAGTTGGTAGATTGGATAATTGATTAAGGCTTTGTTTGGTATTTGGGAATCATCAATAATCCATTTTTCATGCATTTTAGAATAGCCTAACTTCAATTTAATTTGTTAGCTTAAGGAGTAAAATTCTAAACTTAGTTGCATGATTAGTTATAGTCAATTGCTTGATTAGTTCATGAATTAGATTTAATTATGTCCTTAGTTCATTTCTATTTTATCATGCATTAGTTAAGTTATCTTGCATTAGGATTAATTTAGAATTTCTCATGCAAGAGATATTTATCATGCTTTAGTTAAACTTTATTGTTAAATTAGTAATTAGATATAATTAGGAGTAATTTAGAATTAATATTTTAGACATTTAGGCTTGTAGTTATTTTCTTAATTTTTCTGGGATTTTATTTCTTTAATTTTTAAGTTAGTTTAATTTGCATTTTTACTAAGTAGTTTAATTACATGCATATCTTATTTTAGGTTTGTTTTATTTTAGTTTAATTAATCTTGTTTCTTTATTTTTATATTTGCATTTTATTTTAATTTTGTTAATGATTTTTTAATTGTTTTGATTATTTTTATAGGTTATTGCTTTAATTGCGTAGAGCACTGTAAGTAATATTAGCTCGATTTTATTGTTATTGTTTTCAGTAGTTTTAATTTCAGCTTTGTAGATCAACCCTTGACATTTCATAATTTGATAGAATATACTTAGGGTAAGATTAACCGGTACTTAATCAAGCAATTCAACTTCTCTATGGGACGATAACTCGGGACTCGAATCCCATTATTACTTGTACGACCCGTGCACTTGCGGAAATACATTTAGCTCATATCAGATGGATAAGAATAAGGGACACATTGACCAACACATGGAGGACACATGCCTTGGCCACCTTGCATAATTAAGTGGACAAGAAGACAAAGGAAGGTCCTAGAAGAAAGAGAGGCATCCATGACTAGTTGAAGGCTTGGATGACATGGAAATATCTTCTCTAAGGAGCCAATGACATGAAGACAAGTAGCCCAACATTGCCAACTCATCTAGGATAAGAATTTCCCTTTATACCCCTAATTTTAATGATTATATAAAGAAAAAATATGGGAACTTTGTAGGAGAGTTGGCCATATAGGAATTTCGAGATTTTCTGTGAGACCCCGTATATGTATAATTGAGTATAAGTACATAGAAATGTAAATGAAATCATAAGTATGATGATGTACTTGTAACGTGGAGTATATGTAAGGTAAGTCCATAAGATTATGTACACACATGTAATAAGAGTTGTGATTGTACATACAAGTTACATTATGTATGAATAAGAGGAAATGGACTTAAACATGTGAGGAATGTGAGTAGAATGGATTATGAGTAGTGTGGTAAAATGGAAGTAGAATTGCATAAGTTGTGCACTTCCATTTGGTTTATATCGTATACTTTTGGTTATACAAGGATTCCACACAAGTTTCAATAGGTATAAGGTATGAATGGATACCATTTTCAAGTCTCAAGGATGATTGGATGAGACAATAACCATGGCACCAAATTAAGGATGTTTTGGTATAAGTTTCTACAGAAAACTGCAGTGAAATCTGGGAATTATGCAGGTCAGATCGATCTCATAGGATGAGAGATCAATCTGGAAGAGCCAGAATGCTCTTATTTGGGCAATGGAATAGAGCAGATCGATCTCCAATGGAGCCAGATCGATCTCCTAAGCATTTTGTAATGAAAAGATCGATCCTCAAGCACCCAGATCGATCTCCTTAGCTCTCTATTTGGGGGCAGATCGATCTCAAGCTTCGACAGATCGATCTCATGCTTAAAATGTCGTGAAAAAGAGGGATTTAAGGGGACCAGATCGATCTCCTCTTGGTGCAGATCGATCTCCTCAAGTGATTTCTATAAAAGGAGTGCTGAAAATCTAAAAATTTCGAGAAAAACACTATCCTTTCGTTTTCAACCCAAAAACCTAACTTTCTCTCTCTAAAATCAGTCATTTTCAGTAAGATTTGAGGGGAGGCCATTAGACACTAAGTTGTTCATCTTGAGGAAGAGAACAACATAGTTGGAACCCAAAATCCCAATCTTGGTATTGAAGGAGCTAAGGGCATTGCCATTTGGAGCAAGAAGAGAAATCAGATTTGGTAAGATTCTAACACTCCAACTATGGTACATTGTCTATTTAATTGATTTTGGAGTTGTTTGGCATGAGTATGGATGGTTAGAAACTATCTAAAATGCATTAGAATAATTATGACCTAGAAATGGTCTAGTGTAAGAAAGTGGAATGTATGGAGATTAATGAGAAATGGGATGTCTAGAGATGACAATAGTGTTATGGGTATGATTTTAAGATGTTGTTGGTGAATAAATTGTAAGATTTACCTAAAAGGGGTAAAATGTGGATTAAGGCATTGGTAAAATGCATAAGTGAATTATATTGAATAGTGAGGTCAAATATGGGTTAAAAACATTAACTCAATTGATTTGGATGAATGAATCGCAGCTTCGGAGGATACGTCAGAGCGAGTCGAACCAAAAGCATGAGAAGCTAAGAGGAAAAGAGTCACACCAAGTAAATCGAGGTAAGGGAATTGCGTGGACTCTTAGAGATATTTGTGCGCAATTTGAGCGCTTAAACGCTTTGCTAGAATGCATGAGATATTAGGAAATGGCGTTGGGTGATCGAAGGGTGAAAGTTGGGAGTTTGATAAATTTGCATGAAAACAAAGGCATAATGTTTTGAAAATCATGTTTTATTGCTTTTTAGCAAGTGATTGGTAGGTTGGCTAGCATTTGAAATGAATTGCAAAAAAAATGAGTTGTTTTTGGTTTGTTAACCACACTTTGCAAAGAAATGAGCCACCTACATTGTTTTCGTGAGAATGAAAGTGTGCTAGAGTACGACTCGCACGAGATTTGACGTGTTTTAGCCACATAAGTGCTAGAGGCACTAGTTTTCACATGGATTTCATATTTGTTTTGGCATTGTGTTGGAGTTTGTCTTGCACTAGATGCCCACCTTGCTTGTTGTCGTGCTTGGAGTTTCGAGTAGACTGGGTGTCATATCGATTAAATAGGCTCGCACGTGCATTGTTGTGACATGATTTATTAGCCGTGATAGGAGCTTCGGGTAGACAAGAGGTCGTACCGGTTAAATAGGCTCACACGTGCGTTTTGAGATGTGGCTTGATATGATGTATTGATTAGGTCCACGGAGTACGTTGTACCGTGCATGTAGCATAAAGTACGTTGTACCATGTTGAGATGTGATGTGCCGTCTTCGGACGAGATCTGCTATGGACCGGCGGGTAGGATTTGACCCACCTCCCGTGTGGAAGCAGATAGTGGTGATATCTGACATGCCTTAAGGGTATATGTCCGCAAGTGCATGGGTCGTACAAGTAATAATGAGATTTGAGTCCCGAGTTATCGTCCCACAGAGAAGTTGACTGGCCTAATTAAGTACCGGTTAATCTTATCCTAAGTATATTCCAGTAAATTATGAAATTAAGGTGGGTGATCTACATAGCTAGAATTAAAAAATACTGAAAGCAATAAAATAATAAAGGCTATAAAATGAAGAAATTAAAATCGAGCTGAAAATTACTTACCGAGCTCCAGGTAATTAAAAGCAAATACCTACGAAAATAATTAAAACAGTTAAAATTGATTAACGCAATTAAAATAAAATGCAATTATAAAAATAACAAAACAAGATTAATAAACTAATATTAAACTAACGTAAAATGTAATTTAAACTAAACTAAAACTTAATAAAAATAAAGACTAAATTAAAAATGCATAAAACACATTTTATCTAAACTAACTCTAAATGCATCTAAACTAAAATAAAAGCCTAAAACATTTAATATAAAATTAATTACTATAAAACTTAAGACTAAAAATTAAATTAACAAATAAAACACTAGAACTAATCTAAATTGACAACTAACAACTATCCTAAACTAACAACTAATCAAACTATACTAAAAATGCAAGAAAAATGGATTATTGTGCATATGGTAAATGTCAAACAAAGCTTTAACAATTTTAAACCAACAAATTATCCATCCATTTACTATTCATCCGTCATTTTTCATTTCCATTTCCAGGTGGTATCGGTTTTTGCCCTCTGGTCCAGGCTTTTGCCTGCTGTTCGACTGAGTGTCTCGGTTCCAGATGCTCACGGGTTCCTGCTGCCTAGTCTGTTCTCGGTTCAGGGCTACACTCGGTTTGCCAGCTCAGGCTCTGCCCCAGCATTGCTCCAGGCTTTCACGGTTTTGGCAATCTGCCATGCTTTCTCTCGGTTCTGCAGTGCCCTCGGGTTGTGTCTGGTGTGTCTCGGTTCTAGGCTGTGCTCACTTTGCTTGCTCTCGGTTCTGACTCTCACCAACCCTGCTCGGTTTCCATCCCCTGCTTCCTTCTCTGCCTATGCTTCTGGCAGCACTTGCTGCTTCTTTCCTGCTCCATTTTTCTACACGGGTTCTGCACACTCGGTCTGCTACAGTACCTGCCGTGCCTCAGCTAAGACTTCCCAGGAGCAAGTTGCAAGCACTGCAAACGCATACTAGAACTGAAGAACACAGTTCGGATCTATTATACACCATCGTCCCTGGTTCCTGCATATCAACATAACAGGGCAGAACAGAGGAAGCTCTAGGTCTGTCCAGCTGTGGTCTCGATGTGCTCTGTCCTGCACTACTGCATTCAACTAGGCACTGGTTACTGGAGTCAAATGCTCACACAGCAGCTGCTGTTTAGGTGTAAAACAAAGAAAGAAAATGAATAGTAGAAGTTGTAAACAAAGGAGAACAGAGGGGAGCTCTCGAATGTTTGCTACTGCATTTGCTGCTCTCGGTTTCCTGGTCTGTTGCCTTGCTCTCGGCTCATGGTCTGCTGCCAAGATCTTGGGTTTCTTTCATGGTTCATCAGATCAAACAAGCTCCCCACATTCTCTAGTAACAATCACAACTAACGGAAAGAAAAATAAAACTAACAACGGAAGCAACCGAGAATCATTGAACCAAAAACAAAACAAAAATAAAAGTACAAATGGTAAGTAAAAATCGAGAACTATACTAGGAATTGAATGCTATGCATTAAAGCTTGAAAAATACAAGACTGGATTATAACCAAACCAAGAAGAAGGATGAGTAAATGAGACTGCAAATCAACATGAAAAACTTTTCATAAATGAAAACAAAATGAAGATGAACAGTAACGTAGAACATGGTTTTCGGAAAAAAACTTCTAACAATAATATCAACTAAACTAATCTAATTAAACTACTCTAACTACTTCGACACTAACACTACTCCTACTCCTAAAATTACATCACATTTTCAATTGTCATCTTTTCCTATTTATAAACACACTAGGGGTAAAATGGTAATTTCCACATCCTTGATGACTTGGCCTTTTTTTGGCCACTTGTCTTCACACCATTGGCTCCTTGAAAAGATATTTCCATGTCATCGGTCTTCTTGTCCAATTGGATGTGCTAGGTGGCATGACTCGTGTTGTCTGCGAGGCTCAATCTCGATTTTAGCCCAATTTCGGTCCATTATCTACTGAAATATTCAAAATTCATCCGAATTTAATTTATCTGCAAACATGAGAATTTTAATTAAATAAAGGGGATAATTAACAAAATAAATTGAGGATTTAAATAATTAATTAGGAAATTAAGCACAAATAATTCTAAAAATATAGAATTATCACACCCCCAAACTTGAGATTTTGCTTGTCCTCAAGCAAAACAAAATGATTGTAGGAATGACAAGTACAAAACACAATAATTTGCCCAATATCATCCTCAAAGAAAAAGTACAGATTATGAAATCAAAGATTCACAATTACAAGTCCAGCACTTAGAATTATTCAATCATAAGTCCTAACCCAAATTGGACTCCTCGTGAGTGTGTGAAAAATGTCTAAGTCACTTCACATTACATTATCCAGATCAGATTATGCAACACAGTGAATGCAAAGTCAATGACATGTGATCATTCCCATAAGTTTGCTTTTCACTTCTCTCTCCACTAATGTAGTCACACTTAACCAAAGATTAATAGGACTTCATTAAGCTTATAATGTAAGGCTGGGGCTAAGGTATGATAAAGTCGATTTAGGTTTAATTACCCCTTAACATGCATTACTTCTAGGATCTATAATGTAAGAGATCTAATTATTTCCCCCAAACTTATTTCTTTTGCTAAACATTTTTTTTGAATTTTTCTTCTTTCTTCTTTTCTTTTTCTTTTTCTTTCTTTTTCATCATTTTTTTTACATACTCTTTCACTATCACTTAATACCCATATAGCTCACAATATATCCCAATGACTTTTCATGCTTTCGGGGTAAGGGATAGGAAAAAGAATTTAAGCTAAGGAAACAAAAATAAGTAGGTGTATTTACAGAGAAAAGCTTATTTGGCCCAGATGGGTGACTAGGGGTAGCATATGTACAAGGAAGGCTAGAAAGGCTCAAGCGATCCAAAGATGGCCTAAATCATCTCCCTAATTAAGTGTGATCTAATATTTCGCCTCAAGATCAGATCAAACAAATTCTAGAATATGATGCACCAAATCAATTGAACAAATGCAATCCTATGTACACATAAGCTTTCTCTAAATAAATATACCGATTCATGACATGGCATGTGCATAAGATGAGGCAATCGCAACCAGAATCAAGACAAATTCAAGAATTCTACTTCATACTTTTCCTATAATCATGCTTCTCATTTAATCAAAGTCAGACTAAATCATGGGGTCATATCATCGGAATGTGGGAAAACTATATGCTAAGCACTAAATCATCCCAAAATCAAACAATTTAAGTTCATATTATCGAAAAAATTTTGAAAATTCTTTCTCAAATTTTCGAAAAAATTTTAAAATTTTTTCCAATTTTTTCACAAAATGGCTCAAGTGATATCCCTTCCCCCAAACTTAAGGTGCACAGTGTCCTCAATGTGCAGATAATATAAGAATTTAAGCTCGAGAACAAAGTACTCCCCTTTTCTGATGCTGATGAACAACTGAAGCTTGATTGAAAAGGTAATTCTAGAAAAGCAATCTGTAAAATAAATAAAGAAAGAAACAACAGAAAAGAAAAGAATAGTACAAAAAGTAAAAAAGAAAAATGAAGCTAAGTAGCAGGATCAGAAGTAGGAGGGTCAGCTAAAGTGGTCACAAAATGCTGACGATCAAACCCTCCCCCAAAATAGTGTTTCAGTCTTCCCCCATTAACCTTAAAGGGTTGATTCAAGGTCTCATCCATAATTTCAATGGCTCCATGAGGGAATACTTGTGTAATGGTAAAGGGACCTGACCACCTAGACTTAAGCTTTCCTGGAAACAACTTCAAGCGTGAATTAAACAACAAAACTTGCTGGCTTGGCTCGAAGTGTCTCTCCTTAATTTTCTTATCTTGCCATCGCTTAGTCTTTTCCTTGTAGAGCTTGGCATTCTTATATGCCTGCAGCCTGAATTCGTCTAACTGATTGAGCTGTAGCAGCCTCTTCTCCCCTACTGCCTTTAAGTTGAAATTCAGGTTCTTAAGGGCCCAGTAGGCCTTGTGCTCTAGCTCTACTGGTAGATGATAGGATTTACCATAAACAAGTTGATAAGGGGACATTCCTAAAGGTGTTTTAAAGGCTGTCCTATAGGCTCAAAGTGCATCCTCTAAACTAATGGACCAATCCTTCCTACTTGGGTTCACTGTTTCTCCAATATCCCCTTAATTTCCCTATTGGACAACTCTACTTGGCCACTCGTCTGTGGGTGATAAGCAGTGGCTACCTTATGTTTGACCCCATATTTGTTTAACAGCCCATCAAAACTTCGATTGCAAAAGTGGGATCCTCCATCACTAATGATAGCCATAGGTGTGCCAAATCGTGTGAAAATATTCTTCTTTAAAAACCTTACTACTACCTTGGTATCATTAGTTGGTAAAGCCATCGCTTCAACCCATTTCAACACATAGTCCACAGCCACTAAAATATAGAGATTGCCATATGAAGGAATAAATGGTCCCATGAAATCAATACCCCAGACATCAAAGAGTTCTACTTCTAAAATATTAGTCAGAGGCATCTCATTTCTTTTGGAAATATTATCTACCCTCTGACATCTATCACATTTCAGCACAAAGTAGTGGGCATCCTTAAATAACGTGGACCAGTAATATCCAGATTGCAAAACCTTGGCCGCTGTCCTCTCTCCTCCAAAGTGCCCTCCATAATCAGAAGAATGACAATGTCTAAGTATATCCTCTACTTCTTCCATGGGAACACACCTTCTCAAAATCTGATCTTTATATTGCTTGTACAGGAAGGGTTCATCCCAAACATAATACTTGACATCACTCGCTGGGCAGTCAAATCAGGTGGCATCACGTTGCTCACCAGATAATTTACAAAATCAGCGTACCAAGGTAATCTGGAGTGCCCGAAAGTAAATAGCTGCTCATCAGGAAAGGACTTATTAATAGTTATACCATCTTCTTTAAGTCCACTCTTAAATCTAGATAAATGGTCAGCAACTTGATTCTTCGTACCTTTCCTGTCCCTAATCTCCAAGTCAAACTCCTGTAGTAGGAGAATCCATCTAATCAGCCTCGGCTTTGCATCCTTCTTGGAGACTAAGTACTTAATGGCAGCATGATCAGTAAAAACTATTACCTTAGTACCAATGAGATAGGAGCGAAACTTATCAAAAGCAAATACTACGGCTAACAACTCCTTCTCAATAGTAGCATAGTTTAACTGGGCCTCATTCAGAGTTTTGCTTGCATAGTAGATAGCATAAAGGACTCTTCCTTTTCTTTGTCCTATTACAGCCCCAACAGCATAATCACTTGCATCACACATAAGCTCAAAGGGTAAACTCCAATCTGGAGCTATGATTACAGGGGCTGTAACTAATTTCTCCTTCAAAGTCTTAAATGCTCCTAAGCATTGTTCATCAAAGCAAAATGTAGTGTCTTTTTCCAGGAGATTACATAAAGTCTTAGATATCTGAGAAAAATCCTTAATGAACCTTCTGTAAAATCCTGCATGGCCCAGGAAACTTCTGATTCCTTTAATAGATGTAGGGGGAGGTAACTTCTCAATGATTTCCACCTTAGCTTTATCCACTTCTATCCCCCCAACAGAAATTTTGTGCCCAAGCACTATACCTTCTTTCACCATAAAGTGGCATTTCTCCTAATTAAGCACTAAATTTGTTTCTTCACACCTTCTCAATACTAGTGCCAAATTATGCAGACATAAATCAAAGCTATCCCCAAATACTGAGAAATCATCCATGAAAACCTCAAGAAAATCCTCCACCATATCATGAAATATGGCCATTATGCAACGCTGGAATGTAGCAGGTGCATTGCATAGGCCAAAAGGCATTCTTCTAAAAGTAAAAGTCCCATAGGGACAGGTGAAGGTAGTCTTTTCTTGGTCTTCTGGGGCTATAGCTATCTGATTGTACCCAGAATATCCGTCCAACAGACAATAAAATTCGTGACCAGCTAATCGATCTAACATTTGGTCAATGAATGGCAAGGGAAAGTGGTATTTCCTGGTGGCCTTGTTGAGTTTCCTATAGTCCATACATACTCGCCAACCAGTGATAGTCCTAGTTGGGATGAGCTCATTATTTTCATTCTCGATCACTGTCATCCCTCCCTTCTTAGGGACACATTGTACTGGGCTCACCCAGGCACTGTCAGAAATGGGATAGATAATCCCTGCATCTAACCACTTAATGATCTCCTTCTTGACAACTTCTTTCATTATAGGGTTCAATCGACGTTGGTGCTCTATGGATGACCTATACCCCTCCTCTAATAGTATCTTATGCATACAAATAGAGGGACTAATACCCTTAAGGTCAGAGATAGACCAGCCTATAGCCTTCTGATGCTCTCTTAGCACTTGTAGTAATTTTCCTTCTTAATCACTGGAGGGAGCAGCAGATACTATTACCGGTCATGTGGAGGATTCACCTAAGTGAGCATACCTAAGGTGTGAGGGTAAAGGTTTGAGTTCTAATGCTGGAGGATCATTGGTAAATGGAAAGATATTTGAAGCTGGAATAGATGAAGAGTCTAGTGTCTCAAATTGGGCAATTTCCTCAAAAGGAGTGAACTCTAATAACTGTAAAGTCTCGTAGACCTCATCATCATCTTCACTGTATTCTCTAAGATCAACAGATTTTACTAAGGAGGCTTCTAAAGGGTTTAAAGGGTGTGTCTTGGAAAACTCCTCAGTAATGTCCTTATCCACTACATCCATCCTAAAACAATCATGAGAGTCATCAGGAAACCTTAGAGATTTGAACACATTAAACTTGACTTCCTGATCTTGAACTCTCATTGTTAACTCCCTCTTCTGTACATCTATTAAAGTTCTACCAGTTGCTAGGAATGGTCTGCCTAGTATGATTGGGACTTCCCTGTCTTCCTCCAAGTCCAATATGATAAAATCTGCAGGGAAAATAAACTTGTCCACTTTCACTAAGACATCCTCAATGACCCCCTTCGGATATTTAATTGATCGATCAGCTAATTGGAGGGTCACTGTGGTGGGCTTGGCATCCCCTATTCCTAACTTCTGATAAATAGATAATGGCATCAAATTTATACTAGCTCCTAAATCTCACAGGGCTCTACCAAAGAATAAATTACCAATAGTGTATGGTATGGTAAAATTCTCGGGATGCTTGAGCTTGGGGGTAACCTTCTCTGGATAATGGCACTACACTCCTCAGTTAAGGCCACCATTTCGTAATCTTCCAATCTTCTTTTCCTAGAGAGGATGTCCTTTCATAAACTTCACATAGCTTGGCATTTGCTCTAAGGCATTTGCGAATGAAATGTTGATGTGAAGTTTCTTAAAAACCTCAAGAAATTTTACAAATTGTTGGTCCAGTTTTTGATTTTGAAATCTCTGAGGAAAAAGGACTGGTGGTCTAACAGGAGGAGATGTAGTGGAAACTTTTGTAGCACCTGAGGGTAAAGAAGGTTGTGACAAAGAAATTGGTAAAGGTGGAGAAATGCCTGGCTTTGTTTCCTTTGCAGCTTGATCTTTTGATTCTTACTCCTTCTGAGCTGCTTCACTAGAACCAATAGGTTTTGTAACTGTGGGCTGGTCAGGTCTGGACTTAACAGGGGGAGTTACTAGCTCTCTGCCACTCCTAAGGGTGATAGCGTTCACATGTTCCTTCCCTTCCCTTTGCCTAATAGGATTGGCTTCAGTGTTACTAGGAAGGGTCCCTGAGGACGTTGACTAAGAGCGTTTGCTATTTGTCCTACCTGAACCTCTAGGTTCTTAATTGAAGCTGCTTGATTTTGCAAGATTGTTGTGAACATTTCCTCAAGAGAGGGTTTCTAATCCGCTGCAGTTAAATGTTGGGGTTGTGGTGGTGGTGGTTGATGGAAGTGGGATGGATAGGAATGATTAGGTGGATGATGTGGATATGAAGGTGGTGGGTGGTGAGGAAATTGATGTTGTGGTGGTACCTGAACCTGTGGAGCTTAAAAACCTGGGGGTCCTACTGGTCTAGAATTAGAAGCTTGCCCTTGGTTTTGGCTCCAAGAAAAGTTAGGATGGTTCCTCCACCCTGGATTATAGGTGTTCGAATAAGGGTTGTTCTGTTTCTTAGGGGTAACGTACTGAACCGAATCTAGGTTAAGTGGACACCTATCCACAGCGTGGGTACCACTACACAGATCACATGAGAGAAAAAGACTTTGGACAGAAAACACAGGGTTAGGATTGTTGGAAGGATTAGGTTGGGTACTGAGCGACTCCACCTTCTTTGTAAGATTGGCGATTTGAGAGGTCAAGGTAGACAGCGTGTCGAGCTCATATATACCCGTGGATTTCTTTACCAATTGCCTTTCAGAGGACCATTGATAGTTGTTAGCCGCCATCTTGTCTAGCAGCTCATAAGCCTCCTCCTCTGTTTTGCACATCAAGGCTCCTCCTGAAGTAGCATCCACTATGGTCCTATTTTGGCTTGTAAGTCCATTATAGAAGGTCTGGACTTGCAGCCATAGAGGTAGGCCATGGTGAGGGCACTTCCTAAGAAGCTCCTTATATCGTTCCCATGCCTCATAAAGAGATTCAGAGTCGTACTGGGCAAATGAGGATATATCGCCACGGAGTCTAGCCATTTTTTAGGGAGGAAAAACTTGGCTAGAAATTTGTGGGCTAACGCGTCCCATGTAGAAATGAATCTTGGAGGCAGGGAGGTCAACCAGTGTCTCGCCCTATCCCTAAGTGAGAAGGGGAATAGTCTAAGTCTAAGCGCATCATCCGATAATCCATTGTGTTTGAACGTGTTGCACAAGTCCAGGAATTGCCCAAGGTGAGCATGTAGGTCATCGTGCGGAAGCCCACTGAACTGTACAGAGGTCTGGATCATCTAGAGGATGGAAGGCTTAATTTCGAAATTGTTAGCAGGGACAGCTGGTGGCCAAATGCCTGTATAATATCCTTCAACCGTCGGCACCGCATAATCTCCAACGGTCCTACTTTCCCTATTCTCTGCCATCGTGTTTTGCTGCGGAGCTGTAAATTTCCTAGAATCCTTTCAAATTTTCCTAAGAGTTCGTTTGATTTCAGGATCTAGAGGAAAGCAATCAAAACTCCTTGCTCTACGCATGCAAACATCATAAAGTCCTTAGAAATTTTTTTTTTGACTTTTTTTTTAATTTTTCAATTTTTTTGATTTTAATTAATTATGAGAAACTTAACTAAACTAAACTAAGGATCTAAATATTTACAACCTAAATATTTACAGGCTAGAATTACACCCAAGTATAATTTCACCGATATTAATTAATGACTAATTAAAACGTCCCCGGCAACGGCGCCAAAAACATGACACGCCATAAGGGTATATGTCCGCAAGTGCACGGGTAGTATAAGTAATAATATGATTTGAGTCCCGAGTTATCGTCCCACAGAGAAGTTGACTGGCCTAATTAAGTACTGGTTAATCTTACCCTAAGTATATTCTAGCAAATTATGAAATTAAGGTGGGTGATCTACATAGCTAGAATTAAAAAGTACTAAAAGCAATAAAATAATAAACGCTATAAAATGAAGAAATTAAAACCGAGCTGAAAATTACTTACCGAGATCCACGCAATTAAAAGCAATTACCTACGAAAATAATTAAAACAGTTAAAATTGATTAACACAATTAAAATAAAATGCAATAATAAAAATAACAAAACAAGATTAATTAAACTAATATTAAACTAACCTAAAATGCTATTTAAACTAAACCAAAACTTAATGAAAATAAAGACTAAATTAAAAATGCATAAAAGACATTTTATCTAAATTAACTCTAAATCCATCTAAACTAAAATAAAAGCCTAAAACATTTAATATAAAATTAATTACTATAAAACTTAAGACTAAAAATTAAATTAACAAATTAAAACACTAGAACTAATCTAAATTGACAACTAACAACTATCCTAAACTAACAACTAATCAAACTATACTAAAAATGCAAGAAAAATGGATTATTGTGCATATGGTAAATGCCAAACAAAGCTTTAACAATTTTAAACCAACAAATTATCCCTCCATTTACTATTCATCCGACATTTTTCATTTCCATTTCCAGGTGGTATCGGTTTTTGCCCACTGGTCCAGGCTTTTGCCTGCTGTTCGGCTGAGTGTCTCGGTTCCAGATGCTCACGGGTTCCTGCTGCCTAGTCTGTTCTCGGTTCAGGGCTACCCTTGGTTTGCCAGCTCAGGCTCTGTCCCAGCATTGCTCCAGGCTTTCACAGTTTTAGCAATCTGCCATGCTTTCTCTCGGTTCTGTAGTGCCCTCGAGTTGTGTCTGGTGTGTCTCGGTTCCAGGCTGTGCTCACTTTGCTTGCTCTCGGTTCTGACTCTCACCAACCCTTCTCGATTTCCATGCCCTGCTTCCTTCTCTGCCCATGCTTCTGGCAGCACTTGCTGCTTCTTTCCTGCTCCATTTTTCTACACGGGTTCTGCACTCTCGGTCTGCTGCAGTACCTGCCGTGCCTCAGCTAAGACTTCCCAGGAGCAAGTTGCAAGCACTGCAAACGAATACTAGAACTGAAGAACACAGTTTGGATCTATTATACACCACCGTCCCTGGTTCCTGCATATCAACATAACAGGGCAGAACAGAGGAAGCTCTCGGTCTATCCAGCTGTGGTCTCGGTGTGCTGTGTCCTGCACTACTGCATTCAACTAGGCACTGGTTACTGGAGTCAAATGCTCACACAGCAGCTGCTGTTTAGGTGTAAAACAAAGAAAGAAAATGAATAGTAGAAGAAGTTGTAAACAGAGGAGAACAAAGGGGAGCTCTCGGATGCTTGCTACTGCATTTGCTGCTCTCGGTTTCCTGGTCTGTTGCCTTGCTCTCTACTCATGGTCTGCTGCCAGGATCTCAGGTTTCTTTCATAGTTCATCAGATCAAACAAGCTTCCCACATTCTCTAGTAGCAATCACAACTAACGGAAAGAAAAATAAAACTAACAAGGGAAGCAACCGAGAATCATTGAACCAAAAACAAAACAAAAATAAAACTACAAATGGTAAGTAAAAACCGAGAACTATATTAGGAAATGAATGTTGTGCATTAAAGCTTGAAAAATAAAAGACTAGATTATAACCAAACCAAGAAGAAGGATGAGTAAATGAGACGGCAAATCAACATGAAAAACTTTTCATAAATGAAAACAAAATGAAGATGAACAGCAACGTAGAACATGGTTTTCAGGAAAAAAAAAACTTCTAACAATAATATCAACTAAACTAATCTAATTAAACTACTCTAACTACTTCTACACTAACACTACTCCTACTCCTAAAATTACATCACATTTTCAATTGTCATCCTTTCCTATTTATAAACACACTAGGGGTAAAATGGTAATTTTCACATCCTTGATGAGTTGGCATTTTTTTTGCCACTTGTCTTCACACCATTGGCTCCTTGAAAGGATATTTCCATGTCATCGGTCTTCTTGTCCAATTGGATGTGCTAGGTGGCATGACTCGTGTTGTCCGCGTGGCTCAATCTCGATTTTAGCCCAATTTCGATCCATTTTCTACCGAAATATTCAAAATTCATCCGGATTTAATTTATCTGCAAACATGAGAATTTTAATTAAATAAAGGGGATAATTAACAAAATAAATTGGAGATTTAAATAATTAATTAGGAAATTAAGCACAAATAATTCTAAAAATATAGAATTATCAATATCCCGCACACCTGATCCATGTAGCCGATATCACAGGTTATGACCATAGACCTTGAGGTTATTACCTATTATAGAATTGCATATCTCACATGTCTATTGTTTTGAGGATAAATCCATGTTTAAAATGATTTGTGGGTTAGGACAGTCCGAGGGATGGGCTGGGACCTGACAAGTGTTGAATTGTTTTGAGATATTGATTGTTAATGGTTTTTAAAGTGCACGGATGCATGATGTTTAATTCCATGCTTATTTGAGAAAATGCATGATGGTTAATGCCATGCTTTATTGTGAATTATGCATGATGATTTATACCATGCTTTGAGTTGAAATGTGCACTGGATTTTAATAGCATGAATGCTTTACATACGATTAACACAGTCATACACTCATGTTTTTGAGATATATGATGAATTAAATGCTTTTGAGCATGGCATCACGATCACGTAGATAGTGCAGTATCTACCTGTTTGCATGATTGTCTTACTGAGCGTGTGGTTTGCTCACCCCCTTATTATCCCCCTCTCTACAGAGTGTTAAGTATAGATTGAGCGTGACTGGAGGCGTTTCCCTTTTGGTAATCCGCTGCATCCCATCGTGTAAGGTATACACACTGTTGAAATTTTGTATCTAAACTTACGATAGCACAGTAGCATTTTGTATGTAACTATTGGGGATATAAAACAATGTAAACACATGTAACAACTCTGACATAAACATTTATACAAGTGTTTACTTATGAATAATATGCAAATTGAATTGGTATGGTGGAGGGAGTTAGACGTCGACACACAGCCCAACTATTGAGGAGAGTTGCTGTCCACGATCGAGGTAAGGACGAATGATAAATGATGCACGAAAATGCAAAAAAAATTATACGTATTTTGGTAAGTTAAGGGTCGTGACAGAAGTTGGTATCAGAGCTCGAGTTGGTCTTACGTGTGTCGTGTCTAAAATACTTAATAAGTTGGAAAATTACATCCCCATGTTACTGTACTTGTTTAGATACAATTGTGTGTGTCGATGGGCTGACTAAGTAATTGGTTGTGAATGTAGAGAATTGAGTAAATATGCCTAATACCAGTCGCGGTAGAGGGATGAGAGCACAGGCTCGAGGCCGTAGAGGTAGGCCTGGGGGTCATGTTGAGCCGAAAACACACGAGGCTCAGGATGATGTTGAGGTGGAGGCTGATGTTGAGCACACTCCACAGGGTCCAGAGGAGAGGCCCGAGAGTACTGAGGCTCACTTCGCGAGGATTGAACAGAGCATTGAGATGATTGTGGAGTTGCTCCCCCAATCTTTATCTGGAGTTGGCGGTAGATAGAGTCCCACTACATAGGGTGATGCCGAGCAGGCAGCAGTTCCTGAGACACGGGCAAGGGAAGCCCAGAGACCTGAGATGACAGATACCCCACCTGCACAAGATATGCCTACACCTGTTGCTACACCACAGGCTAGTAGAGGCTGGGGTTACAGTTGTGATTTGGATAGACTGCGACAATTCCAAAAGTTTGGACCGTCGTCTTTTAGCGGAGTTAAGGACCCAGTAGCTGCTGAGGATTGGATATGTGAAATCGAGAAGTTGTATGGGTTCTTTGAGTGCACTACCATCGAGATGGTAGCGATTGCCGCTTTTATGGTGAAGGGATCAGCAGAACATTGGTGGAAGTCCACCAGGCCTATTTTGAGAGCCCGACATACTGAGATCAGGTGGGATATATATTTTGGAGGCCTTCCGGAGACAGTACGTTCCGGATGCCACACAGCGGAAGATGAAAATAGCATTTTTGGGACTGACCCAATGGAGCAGGACTGTGGATGAGTATGAGACCGCTTTTATCTCCCTGGGCAGATATGATCCCAACACGATGAGTAATGAGGTCGAAAAGATCCAAAAATTTGTAGATGGATTGAGACCGACCATCAGGTCCAAATTGGTTCCTCTGGATATACCGACCTATGAGGAGGCAGTGCGCAGGGCGCAATTATGTGAACAAGATGTTGATAGAATCGCCTCAGAGTTTGGAAAGGTTGGTATGATGAGGGATAGAGATAAGAAGAGACCAATGATGGATAGAGGCTTCAGCTATAAAGGAAGCAAGAGGTTTGCTGAAAAGAGGCAGAGGATTGATGAGATTAGGGAGAGGACAGTTAATACTCCTATGTATCCGGCCATTGCTCCAGCTAAGGGAATTGTGATTGGAGGACCATGGCTTACTATGGAATAGTGTGGCAAGTGTGGTAGATACCATGGTACTCGACCATGCTATGGACCTCAGGTAGTATGCTTCTGATATGGGAAGCTAGGGCACATAATCAGGGATTGCCCAGAGATGATAGAGAGAGCCCCACAGAAGGGCAAGGAGCCAGAGAGAGTTCCAGTTGGTACAGCTGCTCCGAGAAGGAGGGCTATACATGAGGAAAAGGGGAAGCAAGCAGTGGGTGTGAGCAGAGGATGAGTGCACGCACTGGACCAGGACACTGCGGATCAGTAATCAGATGTGGTAAAAGGTACCATCCAAATCTTTGATTTAGAAGCTTATGTACTGTTTGATCCTGGTGCCACGCATTCTTTTGTATCACCATCCTTTACATGTAAATTGTTGAAGCATGTAAAACCCACACTACTTGATAAGTTGTTGTTGATATCTACCCCTATGAATGATAGTCAATTGACTGAGCATGTATATAGGGATTGTAAGATGAAGATAGGAGGTAAAGAGATGGCAGCCGATTTAATTTTATTAAATATGAGTGATTTTGATGTGATCCTAGGGATGGATTGGTTGGCTGCCAATCATGTTGTTATGGATTGTCATGCAAAAACTTTGATGTTTCCAAAGATAGACAACCTTATAGTAAATTTTGTGAAATGAAGTTAAAGAACATGATTATTATAAGTGTGATGAGTACAATCTTGATACATGATGTATGAAAGATAAATTTGTTTATCAATCTTGTGTGTGAATATGATGATTTATGATTACTAATGGTGGAAAGAATAATGTGAAGGGTTCATCGCTTATGTGATTGAGACTGATAAGGCACGTCCGGAATTGGGAGACATTCCAGTGGTTAGAAAATTTCTAGATATCTTTCCGGATGAGTTACCAGGGTTACCTCAAGATAGGGAGATGGAGTTTGGTATAGACTTGGCACCTGGTACAGAACCGATATCTAAGCCACCGTATAGAATGGCTCAAGTTGAGTTGGAAGAACTAAGGAAACAGCTGCAAGAGTTGCTAGAGAAGGGGTTCATCAGACCGAGTATCTCACCTTGGGGAGCAGCGGTTCTGTTTGTAAGGAAGAAGGATGGAAGCCTCCGACTGTGTATAGATTATCGATTGTTGAATAAGTCCACCATCAAGAATAAGTATCCCCTTCCACGCATCGATGACTTGTTGGATCAGCTTAAGGGAGCACAAGTCTTTTCCAAGATAGATCTGAGATCAGGGTACCATCAGTTAAAGATACGAGGTGAAGATGTACCCAAGACAGCTTTTCGCACCCGGTATGGACATTATGAGTTTATGGTTATGCCATTCGGGTTGACAAATGCTCTCGCAGCTTTTATGTCGTTGATGAATGAGCTATTCCACCAGTATTTAGATCGATTTATGATTGTGTTTATTGATAATATACTGGTGTACTTAAGGTCGAGTGAGGAGCATGAAAGGCATTTAAAGATAGTGCTACAGACCCTCCGAGAGAAGTTGTACGCTAAACTCAGTAAGTGCGACTTTTGGTTGGGACAGATCTCTTTCCTAGGTCATATAGTATCAAAAGATAGAGTGTCAGTGGATCCATCTAAGATTGAGGCCGTAGTTCAGTGGCAGAGACCCCAGGCAGTGACAGAGATCAGAGTTTCTTGGGGTTAGCTGGGTATTATCGAAGGTTTGTAGAGGGATTTTCGAGGTTAGCTACTCCTTTGACACGTCTCACAAGGAAGAATGTGGAGTATGTGTGGGACAATAAGTGTGAGGAAAGCTTTGAGGAGTTGAAAAGGAGATTAACCACAGCTCCGATCCTCACCATTCCTACCAGCTCAAGAGATTTCTCGGTATATACGGATGCTTCACACCTAGGACTGGTTGCATATTGATGCAGGATGGGAAGGTAGTTGCATATGGATCAAGACAGTTGAAGGATCATGAGAGGAACTACCCTACCCATGACTTGGAGTTGGTAGTGGTGGTGTTTGCACTGAAGATATGGCGCCACTACCTCTATGGTGAGAGATTTCAGATTTATACAGATCATAAGAGCCTTAAATACCTGTTCTCACAGAAAGAGTTGAACATGAGACAGAGGAGATAGCTCGAGCTGTTAAAGGATTATGATTGTGAGATCCTATACCACCCGGGTAAAGCAAATGTGGTTGTTGATGCATTGAGTAGAAAGCATCTCGGGATGGTATCATTCATGATGGTCAGGGAACACGAGCTATTGGAACAGTTCACGAACCTCAATTTGGATATGACCCCACCTGACGCTGATAGTGGATTTATGATAGCTAGCCTGCAGTTGGAACTGGATCTGGTAGATCAAATCCGACAGGCTCAGCGAGTTGATCAGCAGTGTAGTAATATTGTCGGGCAGATACAGAGGGGTACAGACACAGACTATGGATTGAGTTTGAATGGATTGTTGAGGTTCAGAGGTAGGATATATGTTCCTGATGATGCAGAGATCAGAAAGATGATCTTGACAGAGGCTCACTTATCGAAGTATACGATACATCCAGGGGGTACTAAGATGTATCAAAACCTTCGAAAGGTTTATTGGTGGTCTGGAATGAAAAAGCACATTACTGAATATGTTGCTAAGTGTCTCGTTTGTCAGCAGGTGAAGGTAGAGCATCAGAAGCCTAAAAGGTTATTGCAGCCTCTACCAATACTGACTTGGAAGTGGGAGCACGTCAACATGGATTTTATGATGGGATTACCGAGGACCCGGAGAGGTCATAATGCCATATGGGTGATTATGGATCGATTGACGAAATCAGCCTATTTTCTAGCTATGAGAGCTACCGATACTCTAAGCTAGTTAATGAACCTATATGTGCGCGAGATAGTGAGGCTACATGAAATTTCAGTGAGCGTTGTTTCTGATAGGGATGCCCGCTTCACTTCTCACTTTTGGGAACATTTTCAGGAAGCAATAGGGACCTAGTTGAGTTTTAGCACCGCGTTTCATCTTTAGACAGATGGTCAGTCAGAGAGGACTATATAGACCCTGAAGGATATGTTGAGAGCGTGTGCATTGGATTTTGGAGGCTCCTGGGATGACCATTTGCCACTTACAGAGTTCACGTATAATAACAGTTTTCATGCGAGTATCGGGATGGCACCATATGAGGCATTGTAATGGCATAGATACCGTTCCCCTATTGGATAGGAAGAGGTTGGTGACAGACAGATCTTTGCTCCTGACTTAGTTAGACAAGCCTCTGAGGACGTCCAATTGATATGTGAGAGGTTACGGACAGCTCAGAGCAGGCAAAAGAGTTATGCTGACAGGAGACGGAGACCACTAGAGTTTGATGTGGGTAAGTCAGTGTTCTTGAAAGTTTCTCCTTCGAAGGGTATTATGAGGTT
This sequence comes from Firmiana major, assembly GCA_033439115.1. NCBI lineage: Eukaryota > Viridiplantae > Streptophyta > Magnoliopsida > Malvales > Malvaceae > Firmiana > Firmiana major. Next base: position 66,229,565 of record CM065898.1, on the reverse strand, counting down.
TAGTAAGAAGGGCAAGCTGAGCCCTAGATATATTGGACCCTTCGAGATTTTGGAGAGAGTGGGAGACAAAGCTTATAGGATGGAATTACCACTAGAGTTGGCAAGTGTGCACAACATCTTCCACGTATCTATGTTGAGGAAGTATCACCCGAACCCGACACATGTGATAAGATATGAGCCATTGGAGCTCAATGAGGGTATGACATATATTGAGAAGCCAGTTCGGGTATTGAACAGAAAAGAAAAAGTGTTGAGGATAAAGACAATTCCTTTAGTGAAGGTTCTTTGGCAACATCACATTGTGGAAGAGGCCACATGGGAGTTGGAGAGTTTGATGCGGGAGAAGTATCCTGAGTTGTTCATAGAATGATTGGTTCCAATTTGGAGGACCAAATTTTCTAAGTGGGAGAGAATGTGAGACCCTGTATATGCATAATTGAGTATATGTACATAGAAATGTAAATGAAATCATAAGTATGATGATGTACTTGTAACGTGGAGTATATGTAAGGTAAGTCCATAAGATTATGTACACACATGTAATAAGAGTTGTGATTGTACATACAAGTTACATTATGTATGAATAAGAGGAAATTGACTTAAACATGTGAGGAATGTGAGTAGAATGGATTATGAGTAGTGTGGTAAAATAGAAGTAGAATTGCATAAGTTGTGCACTTCCATTTGGTTTATATCATATACTTTTGGTTATACAAGGATTCCACACAAGTTTCAATAGGTATAAGGTATGAATAGATGCCATTTTCAAGTCTCAAGGATGATTGGATGAGACAATGACCATGGCACCAAATTAAGGATGTTTTGGTATAAGTTTCTGCAGAAAACTGCAGTAAAATATGGGAATTATGCAGGTCAGATCGATCTCATAGGATGAGAGATCGATCTGGAAGAGCCAGAATGCTTTTATTTGGGCAATGGAATAGAGCATATCGATCTCCAATTAAGCCAGATCGATCTCCTAAGCATTCTGTAATGAAAAGATCGATCCTCAAGCACCCAGATCGATCTCCTTAGCTCTCTGTTTAGGGGCAGATCGATCTCAAGCTTCGACAGATCGATCTCATGCTTAAAATGTCATGAAAAATAGGGATTTAAGGGGACCAGATCGATCTCCTCTTGGTGCAGATCGATCTCCTCAAGTGATTTCTATAAAAGGAGTGCTGAAAATCTGAAAATTTCAAGAAAAACACTATCCTTCCGTTTTCAACCCAAAAACCTAACTTTCTCTCTCTAAAATCAGTCATTTCCAGTAAGATTTGAGAGGAGACCATTAGACACTAAGTTGTTCATCTTGAGGAAGAGAACAATATAGTTGGAACCTAAAATCCCATTGTTGGTATTGAAGGAGCTAAGGGCATTATCATTTGGAGCAAGAAGAGAAATCAGATTTGGTAAGATTCTAACACTCCAACTATGGTACATTGTCTATTTAATTGATTTTTGAGTTGTTTGGCATGAGTATGGATGGTTAGAAACTATCTAAAATGCATTGGAATGATTATGACCTAGAAATGGTCTAGTGTGAGAAAGTAGAATGTATGGAGATTAATGAGAAATGAGATGTCTAGAGATGACAATAGTGTTATGGGTATGATTTTAAGATGTTGTTGGTGAATAAACTGTAAGATTTACCTAAAAGGGGTAAAATGTGGATTAAGGCATTGGTAAAATGCATAAGTGAATTATATTGAATAGTGAGGTCAAATATGGGTTAAAAACATTAACTTAATTGATTTGGATGAATGAATCGCAGCTTCCGAGGATACGTCGGAGCGAGTCGAACCAAGAGCATGAGAAGCTAAGAGGAAAAGAGTCACACCAAGTAAATCGAGGTAAGGGAATTGCGTGGACTCTTAGAGATATTTGTGCGCAATTTGAGAGCTTAAACGCTTTGCTAGAATGCATGAGATATTAGGAAATGGCGTTGGGTGATCGAAGGGTGAAAGTTTGGAGTTTGATAAATTTGCATGAAAACAAAGGCATAATGTTTTGAAAATCATGTTTTATTGCTTTTTAGCAAGTGATTGGTAGGTTGGCTAGCATTTGAAATGAATTGCAAAAGAAATGAGTTGTTTTTGGTTTGTTAACCACACTTTGCAAAGAAATGAGCCACCTACATTGTTTTCGTGAGAATGAAAGCGTGCTAGAGTATGAATCGCACGAGATTTGACGTGTTTTATACACATGAGTGCTAAAGGCACTAGTTTTCACATGGATTTCATATTTGTTTTGGCATTGTGCTTGGAGTTTGTCTCGCACTAGATGCCCACCTTGCTTGTTGTCGTGCTTGGAGCTTCGAGTAGACTGAGTGTTATATCGATTAAATAGGCTCGCACGTGCATTGTTTTGACATATTTATTAGCCGTGTTAGGAGCTTCGGGTAGACAAGAGGTCGTACCGATTAAATAGGCTCACATGTGCGTTTTGAGATGTGGCTTGATATGATGTGTTGATTGGGTCCACGTAGTATGTTGTACCGTGCATGTAGCATAGAGTACGTTGTACCGTGTTGAGATGTGATGTGCCGTCTTCGGACGAGATTTGCTATGGACTAAAGGGTAGGATTTGACCCACCTCCCGTGTGGAAGAAGATAGTGGTGATATCTCGCACACCTGATCCGTGTAGCCGGTATCACAGGTTATGGCCTTAGACCTTGAGGTTATTACCTATTATAGAATTGCCTATCTCACATGTCTATTGTTTTGAGGATAAATCCATGTTTAACAAGTGTTGAATTGTTTTGAGATATTGATTGTTAATGATTTTTAGAGTGCACAGATGCATGATGCTTAATGCCATGCTTATATGAGAAAATGCATGATGGTTAATGCCATGCTTATTTGAGAAAACGCATGATGGTTAATGCCATGCTTTATTGTGAATTATGCATGATGATTTATACCATGCTTTGAATTTAAATGTGCAGTGGATTTTAATAGCATGAATGCTATACATACCATTAACACAATCATACACTCATGTTTTTGAGATAAATGATGAATTAAATGCTTTTGAGCATGGCATCACGATTACGTAGATAGTGCAGTATCTACATATTCGCATGATTGCCTTACTGACCGTGTGGTTTGCTCACCCCCCTTATTTTTCCCCTCTCTAGAAAGTGTTGAGTATAGATTGAGCGTGACTAGAGGCGTTTCTCTTTTGGTAATCCGTTGTATCCCATCGCGTAAGGTATACACACTGTTGAAATTTTGTATCTAAACTTACAATAGCACAGTAGCATTTTGTATGTAACTATTGGGGATATAAAACAATGTAAACACATGTAACAACTCTGACATATACATTTATACAAGTGTTTACTTATGAATAATATGCAAATTGAATTGGTATGGTGGAGGGAGTTAGACGTCGACACACAGCCCAACTATTGAGGAGAGTTGCTGTCCATGATCGAGGTAAGGACAAATGATAAACGATGCACGAAAATGCAAAAAAAAATTGTACGTATTTTGGTAAGTTAAGGGTCGTGACAGAATTTAGTATCAGAGCTCGAGTTGGTCTTACGTGTGTCGTGTCTAAAATACTTAATAAGTTGAAAAATTACATCCCCATGTTACTGTGCTTGTTTAGATACAATTGTGTGTGTCGATGGGCTGACTAAGTAATTGGTTGTAAATGTAGAGAATTGAGTAAATATGCCTAATACCAGTCGCGGTAGAGGGATGAGAGCACAAGCTCGAGGCTGTAGAGGTAGGCCTGGGGGTCATGTTGAGCCAAAAACACACAAGGCTCAAGATGATATTGAGGTGGAGGGAGTTAGACGTCGACACACAGCCCAACTATTGAGAATAGTTGCTGTTCACGATTGAGGTAAGGACGAATGATAAACGATGCACGAAAATGCAAAAAAATTTGTACGTATTTTGGTAAGTTGAGGGTCGTGACATTTTCAATCTCTTCTTCTACTCCATTACTATTTTATTTGTTGCTCTTGATTGAGTTCTATGAGAATAGGAGCTTGAGAGGTTGCAAAATCATCTTCATAGCTCTTATTCTTAAGCTTAATCCACATTTTCCTTTTCTTGATTTATTTTACTATTTTCCAACTTAATTTTTCTTGTTTATCAATTTATATCTACTATTCTCTGTCTCCTGTCAGTATAACTCTTCTGTCTATTCTAAGCTATCCTCAATTTCTCAACAATCAACCGGACATCCTCAAAGGCTTGCGTAACCAAATCAGGAGCAAAAATCTTACAGTCACCCACTTCTTCCCAACCAATAGGGGAACGACATCTACGACCACATAAAGCCTCGTACGGTACCATCCCAATACTCAAATGATAACTGTTGTCGTAGGCGAATACGGCTAGTGGCAAATGATCATCCCAGGAGACTCTAAAATCTAGCAAACACGTTCTCAGCATATCCTCTAGAGTCTGTATAGTCCTCTCTGATTGACCATCTGTAAAAGGATGGAAAGCGGTGCTCAAACTCAATTGGGTTCCCATGGTTTCCTGAAAATGTTCCCAACAGTGGGAAGTGAAGCGGGAATCCCTATCCGAGACAATGCTCACTAGAACACCATGTAACCTCACTACCTCGCATACATACAACCTGCTAATGTACTAGAGTATCAGTAGCTCTCATAGATAGGAAGTGGGCTGACTTCGTCAATCTATCAACGATCACCCAAATAGCATTGTGATTCCTTCGGGTCCTTAGTAAATCCATCACGAAATCCATTGTGATATGTTCCCATTTCCATGTTGGTATAGGTAGAGGTTGCAATAACCTTGCAGGTTTCTGATGCTCTACCTTCACCTGCTAACATACAAGACATCTTGCCACAAAATACGCCACATCCTTCTTCATACCTGACCACCAGTACACATCCGGAGGTTCTGATACATCTTATTACTCCCTGGATTTAACGTGCACCTTCACGAATGAGCTTCCGAAAAACTTAATCTCCTAAGCTCTGGGTCCTCAGGAACACACAATCTGCCTTTGAACCTCAGTAGTCCATCAAAACTCTTCTCAAAATCATTCACTGTGCCCTTCTGTATCTGACTACTCACATTAATGCAATACGGATCAGTCTGCTGAGCCTATCTGATCCTAACCAACAGATCTGGCTCTAAGCGTAGACTAGCAATCACACAGTCTGTATCCATGTCAGATGGCACAACTCCCAAACTGAGGCTAGCAAACTGTTCTAGCAACTCATACTCCCTGACCATCATATACGATACCATCCCAAGGCTCTTCCTGCTCAAAGCATCAGCTACAACGTTAGCTTTACCCAGGTGATAAAGTATCTCACAATCATAATACTTCAGAAGCTCTAGCCATCTTCTCTGTCGCATGTTCAACTCTTTCTGCGAGAATAGATACTTGAGGCTCTTATAGTCTGTAATCTCACAATACAAGTAGTTGCGCTATACCTTTAACGCAAACACTACTGCTGCTAACTCCAAATCGTGGGTTAGACAGTTCTTCTCATGGTCCTTTAACTGTCTGGATCCATAAGTAACTACCCTCCCATCCTACATCAAAACACAGCCCAGTCCTTGATGCGAAGCATCGGTATACACTGAAAATCCTCCTTAGCTGGTAGGGATAGTGAGAATCGAAGCGGTGGTCAACTGACGCTTCAACTCCTGAAAACTCCTCTGACAATCCTCATTCCACACAAATGCTACACTCTTCCAAGTGAGACATGTCAACGGAGCAGCTAACTTCAAGAATCCCTTAATGAATCTCCGATAACCAGGAAACTCCTGATCTCGGTGACTGTCCTCGACTGTTCCCATTGAACTACAACCTCAATCTTGGATGGATCCACTGATACACCATCCCTCGACACAACATGTCCCAAAAATGAGATCTGTGACAACCAAAAGTCACACTCACTGAGTTTAGCATACAACTTCTACTCTCGTAACATCTGCAACACAATCCCGAGGTGTTCCCCATGCTCTTTTTCGGATCTCGAGTACACCAAAATGTCATCGATGAAGACGATAACAAACTGATCTAAATATGGCTTTAACACATCGTTCATCAAGACATGAAAGCTACAGGAGCATTCGTCAATCCGAATGGCATAACCAAAAATTCATAATGGTCATATCGGGCCCTAAATGCTGTCTTTAGCACATCTCCACTCCGAACTCTCAACTGATGATACCCAGACCTCAGATCAATCTTAGAAAAGACCTGCGCTCCCCGGAGCTGATCCAACAAATCATCAATTTGTGGAAGGGGATACCTATTCTTGATGGTTGCCTTATTCAACAATCTGTAATCTATACACAATCGGAGACTTCCATCATTCTTTCTCATAAACAAAATGGGTGCACCCCAAGGCGAAACACTTGGTCTGATGAACCCCCTATCTAACAATTCTTGTAACTGTCTCTTGAGCTCCTTCAGCTCAACTAAGGCTATGCGATACAATGGTCTTGAAATAGGCTCAGTACCAGGCACCAAATCTATACAGAACTTCATCTCTCTGTCCGGAGGTAACCCTGACAACTCATCCGGAAAGACATCTGAAAAATCATTGACCAAAGGAATATCTTCCAACTTCGAATGTGCCTTATCCGTATCTACCACATATCTACCACATATGCAATGAAACCTTCAACATATTAATTCCTCAGTCAGTATAGCACATTGTTTATTTTGACCATAACTACTACTTTCATTTCTTTTCATTAAACTTTACAACAGATTTCGTAGGGTTAGGAAATGTAACTGTCTTAGCATAAAAATCTAAAAAAAAACATGGTTTGCAGATAACCTATCCATTCCTAAGATTGCAGCAAAGTCACTCATGCTTAACAATATTAGATTAGCTGTCATATCCTTTTCCCCTACTCTTAACTTGAAATCATTAAATACATACTCTACTAGCTGACTATTATCCATAGGCATACGAATCAACATCATCATACTTAAAGGAGTACGCTCTACTTGTTTTGCTAACTTACATGCAAATGAAGGCGATACAAATGAATGTGTGGCACTAGGATCAATTAAAACATATCCTTCCAAATCATAAATCAGGATGTTACCTTTAATCACATCTACTAAAGCATCAGCCATGTCCTGGTCCAAGGTATGTACTCGTCCTTGTCTCATGACTTGCTTCCCATTCTCCTCTGTCGTCTCTCTCCTCCTCTAAGTAGACATGTCAACCGAAGCTCTCTCTGGCTCCTTGCCCTTCTGTGGGGCAATATCAAAAATCTCTGGGCAAACTCTCGCCATAAGCCCTGGCTTCCTACATCTGAAGCACAATCCACTAGAAACAGGACAAGGTCTACCTCCATGGAATCTACCACATCGACTACATTGCTCAGTGGTAGGCCTCTGTCCTCCAATAACAACCCCTCTAGTTGGAGCTATGGCCAGATATGCAAGAGATCTAACAGTCTTCTCATGTACCTCTTCGATCCTTGGTCTCTTATCAAAGAGTCTCCTCCCTCCTCAATATCCGAAACCTCAGGCACTGTCACTTGTCGGCCTCTTCCTATCTTAGTCTCTACCTTTGCTAACTGTTTTGAACTCGGAGGCATTCCTCTTATAATACTGCTCATAGAGTTATGCCCTGCGCACTGCCTCATCATAAGTAGAGATGTTCAGTAGGACCAATCTAGATTGTAATACTGGTCTCAGTCAATCTATAAATCTACGGACCTTCCTGGTCTCGCTACTCACAATGTCGAGGTCATACCTCCCCAGGGATAAAAATCTAGTCTTGTACTCATCCACTGAAAGACTCTCATGGCTCAACCCCAAAAACTTGACCTGCAGCCCCCGTTGTGCCTATCTGGAACGAACTGCATCCTAAAGGCATCCAGAAATATCTCTCAACTGATCTTTGTATGTCGAGCTCTCAATATGGGTCGGGTGGACTTCCACCAATGCTTTGAATTCCCCTTTAGTAGGAACGCAACAAATACGACCATCTCTGAAGTCATACACTCAAAGAATCCGTATAACTTCTCCATCTCTCCTATCCACTCCTCAGCCAAAACTGGATCCTTGACCCCACGAAAAGATGGAGGTCCAAGCTTCTGGAACTGTCGCAATCTATCCAACTCACATCCATACCCTAATCCACTACTACCCGAAACTGGTGGGGGTGTAGGAGTATCAGGTGCAACTGTCTCTCCAGGCACAGTCTTTACATCCTGTCCCTGTCTACCTGGCATAGTCTGTGTCAATAACTCCACTATAGTCTCAAGGCGATGATTTAATCTCGTGAAGTGTGCCTCGATACTCTCTGGTACCTCAGTGTGATCTGTCATCTCATCTTGGGTCTCAGGCCTACCTCTACGACCTCGAGCCCTACCTCTACCCCCTGTACCACGACTGGTATTAGCCATAAAGGCTAAATTCCTCATTATAACCATTAATTAGGCTTATTCCTATCTCGTACACATAATTGTAACTGAACAAAGTACAGTACTATAGGGATACACATTTTCCTAATTACTAATACCAACTCACATCAGACAAACATGCTCTGATACCATCTTTGTCACGACCTCCACTCGTGACTTACCAAAAACCACTACATTTTTTCCTTCCTTTTACTTACCTTTTGCCTTACCGACTGTTAGGCTGTGATTCGATATTAGTCACCGAATTCACATTCATTCCATATCATACATACAGTTCAATCAAATTATCTCTTGACAGTAATTATTCTTTTACATATAAGTGAGCTTACATAAAACTTAATACATTTTCATTCCACATAATACATCATTTACATAACTATGCTTTTACATTGTTCAGTACAAAAGGTTTCAAAGGTGTATACCTTTCGTGTGATGGATATGCAGCGGATCCAGGAATACTAGTTCTCAGCTGTGTCCAACTACTGCGAACGCTCTGTAGAGAGGAGAAAAATAAGGGGGTGAGCAACAACTCAGTAAGGAAATCAGGCAAGCAAGTAGATAACCGCACTATCTACAAAATATCATGCCCATGCCTTGAAATCATTTCTTTATCGATTCATATCTAAAGCATGCAACTTCTCGAAATATTTAAACAATATATGTACATAGATACAAATCATCAGTTATGACACTGAAACCATGCTGGTTTACAAATTTCAGTAGTTTATGCAAAACATTACATTTCTCATGTGATTTCATAAAATTCACCCACCTCATGCCATTGAAGTAAATTAAAATACTATGGGATATGATCATGTTTAAAAATATGGAAATCTGGGCCTCACCCCTCCCTCGGGTTACCCTTTATTATACACAAATTCACATGTTCAAATTATAAAACCATGTGATAAGTCATTCAAGAAGCTCAATTTAAACGAAAGGAGATAGGCGACTACTTGTTCTGAGATTATGATCATAACTCATTTTTCGTGATTCCCAGGCTACACAGATCTCGATGTGTGAGGTCTCACATATGCTGTAACGGGAGGTGGGTCAAATCCTAGCCGTCAGCCACAACTCACAACATCATCGTGTACTCACAGTACATCATACTTCATGTGACATACACGGTCTAAAGTACTTCATGGACCCAATCTGCATGGTCAGGGTGCTTGCCATAAGTCTTAGCCCTCATACCATGGATATACCTCATAGTCGAGGTGTTTGCCATAAGTCTTAGCCCTCATACTATGAATAATAATTTCGATAGCCCTCGACCATATCTCAAAATATTGCACGTGTGAGCATATAATTGGTGTGACACACAGTCTGCACAGGGTCCCAACACGGGTGGTTCATGCTTTCTCTTTTAAAATTGGTACGTGTGAGTAAACTTCCAGCATGACCATATCACAAATGATATAAATCTAGTGCGAGCAATGCTCCCAGCACTATGTCATGTAAAAACCCCGAGTATGAGTTATGCTCTCAATACTCTATAATGCATCAATCAATGAAAACGTAGTACGAGCAATACTCCCAGTACTCTATCATGTAAAACTGAGTATGAGTTATACTCCCAATACTCCTTAATGCATAAAACACATTTAAAATTTAGTACGAGAAGTGCATATCTCATAAAATATAGTGCGAGTACTCTCTAGCACTAGTGGTTTACACATAAACCCCGATAGATTGCTTATTTCAAATAGCAATTCACCCAAGTAAGTCAAATAGGCACTCAAATGTGCTATTTTCGTATATACCATGAAAATATTAGTCATTCTATCAATGCACAGTCAAAACATGTTGAATTTAATCACACCCATGCTTCTTAAGCTTTTTAACTCATCGGTTCCTACCGAATGTTTCTAAACACGGAATTTCATTTAGAATATAATTATCAAAATTCTATTCAATTTACGTGTAGATACCTCTAGCTATTCACGAAATTCCCTTACCTCGGATCACGTCACGTGACCTCACTTCCTCAGTGTTGCTCACTCTCGTAGTCTGATCAGTTTCTAATGTCAACTTCGAAACTATTAATAATTATACATGTCAGTATACTTTAATATACTTGTTTTCACTTACATGACTCTAAATCAATGCATTTAACTCTTCTCAATACCTCAAGCTCATCATTTCTCAATTTCTCACCAATAGCTAGGTCATGGTGATTTTTCATTTTCAAGGTGTTTTCAACCGATCAAACATACACCTATCAACTCTCCTAGATATCCATATCAACATAATTAAATTTGGTGTATTGAATGTTACCTAGTTTGAACTTTTCCTCTTTTCACCATATTTGGCAAAATCCACTTTGCTTCCTCAATATTTGATTCCAACTTCTAGTTTCCAAGTATGTAGTTCTCCTTTTCATTAAGAAAAACTTTGATGTAATGATTCTCACTTAAAATTGATTGAAAGATAAAGCTTTTTGGTGTAGGAAAGTTAGGTTAAACTTTATTTCATGTAAAGTTTGGTGTTTCCCAGAAAACAGAGGTGCAGAGGTCGTATATTTATAGGATTGCCTTTGGAGATCGATCTCCATACCATGAGAGATCGATCTGCCCTGCTCTTATCCTCTCAAAATTTAACTTTTTCAAGCTAGGAGATCGATCTCCTCTTAAGCATGAGATCGATTTGATTTACTTAGAGACTTAAGGAAATCGATCTGGCCTTGCTATGAGATCGATCTGTTTCAACCTGAGACTTAAGGAGATCGATCTGCTCTTGCATGAGATCGATCTTCCCCTTGCAGAAAGCTTTGGTTCTGTCAATTTTAACTAATGAGATCGATCTCTCTTGCTAGTGAGATCGATCTGCTCCTCTTCTGTTGCAACTTTTCTCACAATTTACTGTTACATTGATTTTTGATTTACTTAACTACCCATTTTGCATTTCACACGTATTGACAACTTAATAATATTCATTCCTTATATTTTATATCAAATGTGACTTGTTCATACATCACAACATCATAAAAAGTACATATTAAACTACGAATCTTACAATATATATATATATATATAAATAAATATATCCAAAAATAACCTCTTTTTTTCATTTTTTGCTGTTCATTCCTTTTTTTTTTTGAATTTCCCGCCTCATTTTTTTCTTCATTTCTTCTTCTCTTTCGTTTCTCACCCAGCAACTCTGTTCACTGTCTCCTCCCTTCTATTCGACACAATTCATCATTTTCTTTTCCTCTTTCAGCCCTCTGTTTTCGGCTACCACCTTCCTCCATCTCGTCTCCCGTCGCTGCGACCATGCTCAGCCCTCAGAGCCGCCTATTCCACCACTTCAACAGCGAAACAGTGACGGAACACAGCCTCTGTTTCACATGTACTGCCTCCCCGATCTCGCCCCCACCTCCTGCTTGCCGATTTCGGCTTCCTCCCTTCCTTCCACTCTCTCTCGGTTCACCAATCACCCATCCACAGAAGGATGGCCCTTCCCCTGCTGCTACTGTCTCTGTTCCAGCTTCAGCTTTGGTTTACTAGCTTCGGTCTCCTCTGTTCTTGCAGTTTCCTTGCTGACCCTGCTTTCCTGCCTCTCATCTTCTCCTCGTCAGGTCTCCTTCAGTCTAGCATCCTGAGTTTCCAGCAATGTTGCACATCTTCTTTGTTATCCTACTACTCGGTTCCTCAATTTTTTGCTTATGTTTCCTTTAGCGTGTTCCAAATTTCTTCCTCTCGTTCCCTGCCAATTTTCTTTTCTTTCCTTCTTTTGCTTTCTTATTTTTCTTCGGTTTTCACTTCATGTATTTCCATCTCTCTACTGTAGCCTAAGAGCCTCCATTTCTCTCCTTCGAATCCCCAGTTGCTTCTCTTTCTTCTCGGTTCTTTTGCTTTCACACTTATTTCTTTCTACATGCTCTCGGTTCATGTTTCTTTCTCTCTTCTGCAACTTCTTTTATTCCAGCTCTCGTTTTGGCCAATTTTGTTGTGCCAATAGCTGCCCGTGCAACTCCTCTCAACCCCTTTTTATTTTCTGCAGCAGGCCATGCTTCGTTCCTATTTTTTTCCTATAACCTAACCAGTGCAGGGTTCAGGGCATTACTGCAGCGTTCCTTGGTTTCACTCTTCCACTCGTTTCAGCTACTCCTTCGGTCACGTCTAAATCGCCTGACTTACAGCAGAAACTGCCCCGTTATTTTTCTTTCTCTGATGCACTCCCGACTTCATGTATGTACATATATTTATGTATCTATTATTATTTTTTTGTTTTCTTTGTCATGTTTCTCCTACCGGCTTCACTATTTTTCGTTATCCTACACATAGCTGCCAATCCTAATTCTCCTATGTACCCATATTTATTTCACATTTCTTTATCGTTTCTTTTCTTTGGTTGCTGTAGCTAAGCATTTCGGTCCGAGAGCTTCAACTGCATTCATTTCTTTATTTCCCTTTCTCCTTTCCTACTGTAGCTCGGTACCATTCTCTGCTTCAGTCAGACCTCAACCTACCCCATTTTCTATTCCTTTCGGTTTCCCCAAGCTTCAGCATTCCTCACTCTTTTTTTCTTTTTTTTTTCCTTCTGCTGCAGTAAAATAATACTGCAGCAGATATCGGTTGTTTTTCCCATTTTCTATCAATACTAGGCTTTCACGTTTCCTCCATACTTCATTTTACTTTCCCGATTTCTCACTCACGTTTCCTTAGTGTATTAGTTGTACCTTGGTTCGGTATTGTCATCCCTTAACACCTGCTCCCATAATTTATATATGCACTTATTCCACCGATGGCTACAGCTTCTTTACTCATCCACGGTTTTTCCAGCCATCATACCCTTCATTTCATTTCTCATTTCTTTATTCAATTTCAATCATCCCTCCTATTATCATGTCCTTTCCTTTCTTTATTTGTGTATGTATCCCACGTGTTTTCATTTTTTTTTCTTACTCTATTTCTACTGTCAATAGCAGCACATTTGTATGATTTTAATGACACTCTCGGCCATTCATTCATTTTATAAGTATAAGTGTAAATGTATATGTATCTATATACATGCATATACCCCTATCATTTAGACAATGGACATAATCTTACACTCCGAAATATGTCTATATCTATATATTTTTCCTTATGTATATTTTTCTATAGAGCTTTCGGCCATGTAGGAGCTTATGCACATTTATTTATGTGTGTGTATATATATATATATATATATATATATATATATATATATATATATATATATATATATATATAAATATATGGCCATACATATGTGTAAGCATATTCTCATTGTCATTTGTTCTTAGTATTAATATAATTTATTTAATTATTTCCTCCAAATCTCACAATGGAAATTTCCATTTGATTTTAATCATTGACCAATGGATAACACACACATCATTTTTTTAACTCAGTGGCGTATGTGTTATTCATGAGTAAATTCAAGTACATAAAATTTGAGGTTTTTACATTTCTTATATGTTGTAGAGGGCTTAGGAAGAAAAATTTTATCCTTTTGATTGAACTCTAAAAGTGGCCGAAAAAATCACATAATTTGAACCACAAAGGACGTCTGCGGCAAGGTTGTGGAAGGGGGTTCTTTTTGGTTCCAAGTTGGGTTGGGGACTTCTCTACCTTTCTAAACAGGACTTCAAATCCTCTTTAAAAGGGAACAAAATTAGGCTTAAAAGCTTTCTGGAGGGCCTTCAAAATGGGCCTTTGGGCCAGCAGGGTGCTGGGCCTGGCTTGCCAGCAGCCCTGTTTTTGTAAAATTTATAAAAATTATTTCCAGCTCATTTTCCTCCAAATTTCCACTTCCTTTACGTTATACTAAGCATCTAGTATGTTCCATAAAAATTTTGGGCCCACTTGTTTAAAAAACATTTTTCGTTTGAGCCCATTTTGCCCGATTTGGTCATTACCGATTGAAATTTCTTAAGGTTTTCGGTTTACTTTAAAAATTAATTTTATCACTGAAACCTTAAGATTTCGACTCAATTTTGATTCTCCAAGTCAAATATACCTTATGTTAATTTTCTATGGCCTCGGAATAATTTTTACGAATTTATAGATTTATTTCGAATTTATTTTACTTACTAGGCCCAATTGCTTGGTTTAGTGTTAACTTGAGTTTTAACTAAGTTTTTCACTTCCAATACCTTAGTTTTACCTTCTAACCACCCAAGTGTACTTATGTATGCAATCTTTAAGAAATACTTGAATTTGAAACCTTACCTCAGTTTTCGTGCCACTAACCCGAGTGCTTCGGTTATTCCAAGCTTGAATAATATTTTTCTGAGCATCTTAATTGCTTTCTAGTTTCCAAATAAATAATAAAACAAAATTTTTTGGGTTTCACATGTATCCCCTTGCAATCGCCAAAGGGCTTGTCTTCAAAGGGCCAAACGCGCGCCTGGGCTTATATGCTCGTTCATCCTCAGGTCTTAGATCAAACTAAAGAAGGCCTAAATATGTTAATAAAGCATCTAACCCAAGGTCACAAAGGTAATAACCAGCCTGTCTATCTCTATAAATACTATGCAGATATTCTCTATACTCAATTAACTTTTATTTTCTCTACAAAGACTCTACAAAAACTATTCTCTAACTTAAACATCGTAATGCGTGTGCAAGGACAGATCTCTGCGTCTCTCTGACTTTTACTATTCTTGTAGAGCTCTTTGTACACATGGACATGAAGATAAATGTTCTTATGTCAATACGATCTCATTGTAGTTTCGAACAACAATAGTAGCCATCAATTATTACTTATAAATATTTAAAATCAAGTGATTTAACACAAATTTTAAATTAAACTCCCATGAGATTAACAAAAAAAAAACAAATTAACTTTTTATATCATATAAACTTGGACCAAGCTTTAAATGCGTGTTTTCATTTTCTTTTTTAACTTATTACAGTTTTCCCTCTCCACATAATATTTTACATTTAAATTTATTTTCAATATCTATTGCATGTAGTCATATAATTATTTTTCAAAATAAATAAATAAATTTGAACCATTTCATAAGAAGTTAAAAAAATCGTTATTTTTAATTTGAAAGTTTCAACTTCATTTTGTAAAAGCATATTTATTTTTCTTTTATTGTTTAACGATTATTTTCTATTAATGATTTATGTAAATAGAATATATATTTTAAATATTTAATTAATTAAAAATATAAAAATATAAAAATGAAATAATGTGAGACTAAATTACTTTCTTATAAAAATATAAAATTTAATATATTGTTAATTGATCACTTCAAACCATTGATTGTGAGATCATAATAGCTTGTTTTAAAACCTATTTACCTTCATCAACAATTAGTTGGAAGAAGTGGAAGTGAACTTCTTCCTCGGACATTTGGACAAGGTTCGAATCTTAGAGTCATTACTATTGGGAGGGCTTTGCTTGAATCCACCCCAGCACGAACAAGATTATTCTTAGATCGTAAAACAGATAAAGATCCTTGTAGTTACCAAAAAAAAAAAAAAACCATGTTTACCTTCACATATTATAAGAAAAGGGAATAGTCCAACATATATTTTAGCAAAAGCTAGATACATTATAAGAAAGATACATATTTGTAGAAGAATGTCTTGAGATATAAGATTATTTCCATTTATACTTCCTAAGGATGTCAAAAGGAGGGCTATTTCGAGACGGTAATGTAACGCCCCAAATTACAGTACAAAATGGTTGCTTGACGAGTCGATAATAGATCAGAACAATGAATCCGTCTATTGAATTCTATTTCTTCGTAACAAATTTAAACAAAACTAATGGTAGTACCTCCCAATTAAATCCATATAAATGTTCTTTTACAAAATATTCAATGTTCACATTCCCCAGACACATTTTCAATATACATTACTGTACTTTCAAAATTTAGATACAAAATAGATGACTATACTGGGTATGGCTTTAACACAGCAGAATGCTTTGTTGATGTATGGCTGTGCAAATTAATTCAACTTACAAAAGCGGGCTCAGCTACTGATGAGGCTCTGTGGAGGAAAGTAAGAGGTGAGCTTAATGTGCTCAGTAAGAAAAACACGCGGCATGTAGATAAATACACTACCTATATATATGCCAAATAGGAATTCTCACGAAAAAATAAAGATAATTTGACAAAATCAATAATACCAGAATCAGAATTCGAAAACAGTACCAATATCGATAGTATAAACAGTCTACTACAGTAAATACAAGAATCTAAAACTTTAAGTAGTAGAATAAACATTTTCCACAAAATATTATAGTTCTTACGGTCAATCCAAAACATCAAATAGACGAGACAAGGCAAAACATGCTTTATCAAAATTCAGAATGACAATTGGCCAATGTCAGTGACTCCAAGCCTCACTGATCAGGTGTGCCGGGCTGTCAATCGTCGTGGGAGTGGTTAGCTACTCTAACAGCTCACAGAACAGAATGTCCGAAGATCAGAATACACTATACATCGTGCTCACGTGCGTGTCGCATGGCACATCGTACTCTATGGACTATAGAAACAAAAATAGAAACAACAGTAGTGCAGCATGATTCAACCATCGCCTTTGTCTCAAAATCAATGTGAGTCGGATCGTGCGACACACAGTCAGTACTCGCTCAAGCATATGTCCTCAGTACCACTTATAAGTAAATCATTTCTCATTAAAATCAACTGCAATTTCAGTTCGAAAAAATATCACATTCAGAAAGAGGTTATTTCACCCTTTTTTGGATTAAAATCCCAGTAAACAATCTATGAAAATTTAATTCTGGATTTTCGATTCAAAACTATAATCCATACTATATTAGAATCCATGTAAGTAAATTTAATTTATAATAATCCATACTATATTAGAATCCATGTAAGTAAATTTAATTTATAACGGTAAGGCTAGGCTGCTAAAATTTTATAAATTTTAGAGTTATAAAATCGACCTAGAATATTTTTATCTACGATTCAACAGAAATTACGTGCAATTATCTCTAACAACACACATAATTTTCCTATGTAAAACTTTCCTAGAATTTATATCTACGAATCAACAGAAAATACATGTAATTATCATTAACAGCATACGACAATTTTCCTTACCTCGGTGTCCATTCGTAGTCCTCAATATCTCAACGTTATGAGTCGATAGGTCCGCTCTATTCGTTTTATCCCTCCAAAGCTCATTCCCTCGGGTTTCCCAATTTTCTCAGTGTCTTCTTTCCAATTTTCTCAATATCTCAAATATATATATATATATATCCCCCCTTCTCTCTTTTATTTTTTGCTTTCGCACCCTTTTTCAAATTTCCTTTCTTTCTTCTTCCTTTCGTTACTCACTGCCCTTGTTCATCGTCGCTGCCATCACCTCACTCATTCTCATTGCTGTGTCTTCACCATCCTTGCCCAAAAGGCATCGTGCCTCTCTCTTCCTTCTTCTTCTCAACTCGATCACCACTAGTAGTCTCCCCCCTACTAACAATTGCTAAAAGCTTCCCTTCTCCACACGATCGCCCCTGTTTCGGTTCTTTCCTCCCCCTCTAACAGCTACATTCTT